>OZ024884.1:28767547-29468047 GCA_964017185.1 Rugalucina vietnamica | reverse complement strand
TTTGAAAAGAGAAATCAACATCTGTCAGTTCCGTCTTACAGTGACCAATCAGAGAAACTTAGGTGATGATGTACATTTCAAGGTTGATAAAATATTGGAAATGTCAACTTCCCCATTTTTTTTACAACTAATTGAGGGATGTTTGAAACACCTGGATTGCTAAACTGCTATTTGCTTGGTTGTAATTGCGTACCCATATGACTAGACTAAAAGCTTAATGTGAAGGATGAATCTTTAAATCAAATCTAACATTAATTTTATATTCCCTCTGAGACATAAAAGCAAGCTCTGAACTGGTTAAATTTTATCCTTTGTAATTCTTTATTTAACCATTTTCAGTCAAATTGCCAACTCAAAACACCATTTATATCTGGACAAGAGTGACATAGCTTGCTAAAAATGATCTCAATCAGTTATACTGTGGTTTGCGTGTTTACGTGCAATAACATGCGTCATCGCTGCGTATATTTGCACAAACTGTGGCATATCAAAACAAAAACATTGTAGAGCTGAGATGCTCTATGCCAAGTCTGAATTTGAGGACTTTTTAAAGGTGACCATACATGGGCATTGAAGGTATCTCAGTAATAGGACCTTAGAATTTCATAGGTACCAAATAATTGCTATATGTTATCATGTTTATATGATGTAATAAAGTCACTGTTGTCAGTTCTCTAAGGCGTCTGTCATGTCCTTCAGGTTGTGTAAGGTGATAAACCTTTCTTCATGCTCAATTCAGCTGAGCATGACATTTATCCTGCTCAAAATAGGTTGAAACAGCCACAACTAGTGAAAAGAATCGAGTTCAAACAACAAAAACTAGTCATTTTTCCTGCTTATATTTGTTAAAATTGCCAACAACTGTTGGCATTTTTACATCTATGAGCAGGATAAATCTTTGACTCAGCGAAGTTGAGCATGAAGAAAGTTCTATAACCTCAGAGCCTGTAGATTAATGTAATTACAATCCTAGTTCCCGGTAATCTGCTAGGCATCTGTCATGTCTTCCATTTGTTTTCCAATGGCGTCGGGGTCTGCGAGTGGGTCCAGGTCAGCAAACAAGCTGAACCACGCTGACATGTCAGATTTTTGACCCTGTAAAACAAACATCAAGAAAACATGCTCGTGAAAGGTATAACCCCTTATACCCAACTTTTACATAGTCAAACTGGGGTATGAAGGGGTATACAAACTTTCTTATTTTGATCCAAAACATAGATTGTGGGTACTTGTTAGATGTGCCCAAAATCAATGTTTTAAGCAAAAATATATTTTGTCTTCCAAATGAAATTTTCAGTTCTTTCAGCGGAAAGAAATCTCTGTAAAATGCATGGGCAGTAGATTTGTTTTAAATACAACACAGAGGTAAACATTTGTAATACACATATATGACAGGCTTTGATGTTGCAACATGTGACAGGCTTAAGAAAGTTCAGCCAAAAATAAGCCTCATACGTAAAACACGGTGTTGATACATTGGCCCTGTGGTGCTGTAGCCCTGTCTACTCCCCCAAGTCCTCACAAGCTTCAATAACACCTAGCCAAATTTTAGCTAAAATACTAAATTTACCTTTTTAGACTTGGTTTTTTGTTGAGATGGTTTAGGCTGTCCAGCTGTGGATCCCGGAGTCGGGCCTTGGGGTGCTGGTGCCCCACCCACAGCACCAAGACCTCCAACTGCTCCTGAAAACAGTGTAATGGTCACATTATCAAACCATGCCTATCTCATGAACAGAAATCTGTTACATTACATTTGAAATGTTTTGCCACTTTTCTTTTTTTTTTTTTTTTTTTTTTGCTCAAAACATAGATCATAGGTCCCTGCTTGACCCGCATTGACGAGGACAAAGAGCACTTTTACTGTTCAATTCAAATGATGTGTCAATCTAAATAGCTTTGACTTTCTTTCCTGACCAGCTGTTTTGCTAAATACTTATGAAATCAGTAGTGATATATCTGACAATTAACCAAAATATAATATAAAGAATGTTTTCAAAGATACAAAGATTATATATGAGCCGCGTCATGAGAAAACTGACATTTTGCATATGAGAAGACAAAGGTGCAGATCAGCTTCGCAGTAACAGCGAAGCTGACCAGCACCTATATTTTCGCTACAAGGATAGTACAATCCTTCTACTTTCTAAATCCAAAATTTCCAGCCTCTGTGCTTGTACAGATCGGTTTATGTCAGACCTGGTCGGAAACCACATTGTTTGATTTCATATGATGTTGCTCAAATAAAACTCACCTTCCCCAATATTCAAATTAGCCATCTGTAAATCAACATCCAGCAAGTTCGAAGGCATGAACTCAGCCGACTTCTGTGACTGGTCAGTTTCTCCCGGGGTCAAGGTCATGCTGCCTGCCCCCAGAGGCGTGTGCCCGAACACTGCCTGCCATTCTCTTGAGAAATCGTCCTCGCCACTCGCCGACGGCGCATTCAAGATCTCGTTCAGAATCGTCATGTCATCTTTCTCTGAATCATCAGGTTCGATTTCTTCTGATAATAAATCTTTTGGAACTGAAACGATATTGATATTATGTTAGTTTTGAAAAAATATATATAACTATACTGAGCAAAAAACACATTATGCCTAAGAATACTTTTTTGATGTATGGCTGTATGCAAATTATAATCCTATCGTCATATCATCAATGACTTAATTTCTTTAGTTGATCTACAAAATGACATCAATTGATGTAAATTAAAAACAGGCAGCCCCCGTGGCCGAGTGGTTAAGGTCGCTGACTTCAGTGCACTTGATCATTCGATCATCTCACCGATGTGGGTTCGCGCGGGGCACGAATTCATATGTGAGACAAGCCATGTTCTGCTTGCGGGTGTGTCAGGTGGTTTTTCCCCGGGAACTCCGGTTTTCGCCCCACCTACCGATTGATTCGTCTCGATATGAGTGAAAAAGCTTGAAAGGGACGTAAAACTGAATCAAAAAAAAAAAAAAATAAAAAAAACCAGAGGACCAATGGTCCTGAGAACGCTCACCTGAAGCCTGATCTTGGAGTATTAAGTCATAATGAAATGACCTTGACCTTGAATACTCACACACCTTTATTGACTTCATAAGTTGTCTCGCCACTGCAAAGTTTCAGGTCTCAGGCTGCAATAGTTTCCAAACCCAGTGATTTCTGAGAAAACCATAATTTTAATTTTGATATTTAAATGACCTTGGGCCAAGGTCAAGACATGACCTTGGCCTTCATTAATTACTTACCTTCATTGACTCCATTAGTTGTCTGCATCTAGCAACTTTCAGGTCTCAGGCTGCAACAGTTTGTTTTCGCCTTTTCCCATGTGAAAGCCTATGTTTCCAAAATTGACCTTGCCGTAAAATAGGTCAAGGTCATCATAGGATCATCATTTCAACAAACTATGATGGGCTGGAGTCCCAAATGCTACATACCAAGTTTCATGAAAATTGGCCTGACGGTTCTGGAAAAGAAGATTTTTGAGTGGTTTTTACCATATATGGGCGTGGCGGCCATCTTGGTCATGTGACCTGGATTTCGCGATCAAACTTTCGTCTCCCCTACCCATGGATGCTCCACATAAAATTTCACTTTGATTTGCCAAGCAGTTTGAGAGAAGAAGATCTTTGAAAAGTGTGCATGGACAACAGACTGGCCAAGGTCAAGAGATGACCTTGACCTATATTAATCACATACCTTCATCTACTCCATAAGTTGTTTGCATCTACCACTTTTCAGGCCTCAGGCTGCAATAGTTTTAAAAAAATTCATAGTTTTCACTTCTTCCATTGTAAAAGCCTATGTTTCCAAATTTGACCTTGCCGTAAAATAGGTCAAGGTCATCCAAGGGTCATCATTTTATCAAACTATGATGGGCTGAGGTCTTCAATGCTACATACCAAGTTTCGTGGAAATCGGCCCACCGGTTCTGGAAAAGAAGATTTTTGAGTGGTTTTTACCATATATGGGCGTGGCGGCCATCTTGGTCATGTGACCTGGATTTCGCGATCAAACTTTCGTCTCCCCTACCCATGGATGCTCCACATAAAATTTCACTATGATTTGCCAAGCAGTTTCAGAGAAGAAGATCTTTGTTAAGTGTGTATGGACAACAGACTGGCCAAGGTCAAGAGATGACCTTGACCTATATTAATCACATACCTTCATCTACTCCATTAGTTGTTTGCATCTACCACTTTTCAGGCCTCAGGCTGCAATAGTTTTCAAAAAATCCATAGTTTTCACTTCTTCCTATGTAAAAGCCTATGTTTCCAAATTTGACCTTGCCGTAAAATAGGTCAAGGTCATCCAAGGGTCATCATTTTATCAAACTATGATGGGCTGAGGTCCTTGATGCTACATACCAAGTTTCATGGAAATCCGCCTACCGGTTCTGGAGAAGAAGATTTTTGAGTGGTTTTTACCATATATGGGGTTGGCGGCCATCTTGGTCATGTGACCTGGATTTCGCGATCAACTTTGGTCTCCCCTACCCATGGATGCTCCACATAAAATTTCACTTTGATTGGCCAAGCAGTTTCAGAGAAGAAGATCTTTGAAAAGTGTGAATGGACGACAGACTGGCCAAGGTCAAGAGATGACCTTGACCTAAATTAATCACATACTTTCATCTACTCCATTAGTAGTTTGCATCTACCACTTTTCAGGCCTCAGGCTGCAATAGTTTTCAAAAAATCCATAGTTTTCACTTTTTCCCATGTAAAAGCCTATGTTTCCAAATTTGACCTTGCCGTAAAATAGGTCAAGGTCATCCAAGGGTCATCATTTTATCAAACTACGATGGGCTGAAGTCCCCGATGCTACATACCAAGTTTCGTGGAAATCGGCCCACCGGTTCTGGAGAAGAAGATTTTTGAAGGGTTTTTACCATATATGGGCGTGGCGGCCATCTTGGTCATGTGACCTGGATTTCGCGATCAAACTTGAAATGCCACTACCCAAGGAGGCTCCACATAAAATTTCAACTAGATCGGCCAAGCGGTTTCAGAGAAGAAGATCTTTGAAATTGTGGACGACGACGGACGACGGACGGACGCCGGATCATGGCTATCCTATCAGCTCACCTTGTGAGCCTTCGGCTCAGGTGAGCTAAAAATTAAATGAATACGATACATACATGAGCCACATCATTAGACCAGAGGACCAATGGTCCTGTAAACGCTCACCTGAGATCAGCTGGATATACCAATAAACATGTTTGAATATTATGGTATTTAACTCCATTGCAGGGGCAGATAAGCCCTTGGGCCATTTTCTTTTTTCAGAATCTTCAATATTCTGTCCATTTGCCAATTTCCTGTTGGCTTTTTCCTTCAAATGACATTTTAACAGTTTTCCCAATTCAGATGCACAGGCAACCCATGTTGACCTTGCCATAAACTTGGTCAAGGTCATCACAGGGTCATGATTTATATATAAATTGGAGTACTTTAGCCATCGATGCCTCACGCCAAGTTTCCTTGAAATCAGTCTATTGGTTTCAGAGAAGATGATTTTTGATGGGTTTTTACCATATATGGGCATGGCGGCCATCTTGGTCATGTGACCTAGATTATTTATATACACATTGATTCCCCCATTCTATAGATGCTTCACTTAAAATTTGGCTTTGTTTGGCCAAGCAGTTTCAGAGGAGAAGACGTTTGAATATTATGGAAATATACATGTATATTGCCCCGGGGTGGGGCACATGAGCCCCTGGGGTCCAATTTTTTTCAGAATCATTAATATCCAGTCCTACTGCCCATTTCCTGCAAGACTTTCACTTTAAATGACATTTTAAAAGTTTTCCCCATTCAAATGCATTGGTGACCTATGTTGACCTTCCCGTAAAATAGGTCAAGGTCATCACAGGGTCATGATTTATATACACATTGTAGTGCTTGAGCCATCGATGCTTTGTGCCAAGTTTCGTTGAAATCGGTCAACCGGTTCTGGAGTAGAAGATTTTTGAACGGTTTTTACCATATATGGGCATGGCGGCCATCTTGGTCATGTGACCTGGATTTTTTATATACATATTTGTTACCACTTCCTATTGATGCTTCACATAAAATTTCGCTTTGATTGGCCAAGCGGTTTCAGAGGAGAAGATGTTTGAATATTATGGAGATATACATGTATATTGCCCCGGGGTGGGGGCGGATGAGCCCCTGGTGCCCAATTTTTTTCAGAATCATTAATATTCAGTCCTACTGCTCATTTTCTGCAAGATTTTTCCTTTAAATGACAATTTAACAATTTTTCCCATTCAAATGCATTCGCGACCATTGTTGACCTTGCCGTAAAATAGGTCAAGGTCATCATAGGGTCATGATTTATATATACATTGTAGTGCTTGAGGCATTAATGCTTCATGCTAAGTTTGGTTGAAATCGGTCCAGTGGTTCCGGAGAAGAAGATTTTTGAAGGGTTTTTACCATATATGGGCATGGCGGCCATCTTGGTCATGTGACCTGGATTATTTATATATACATTGGTTCCCCCTTCCCATAGATGCTTCACGTAAAATTTGGCTTTGATTGGCCAAGCGGTTTCAGAGGAGAAGATCTTTGAAAATGGTGGACGACGGACGACGGACGGACGACGGACGGACGACGGACGACGGACGGACGACGGAGCATGGGTATACTATAAGCTCACCTTGTGAGCCTGACGGCTCAGGTGAGCTAAAAATAAATAAAAACAAACAACTATACTGAGCAGAAAAATATGCCACATTATGTCATCTAGTTATTTTCTCATTTTCAGAGTTACGAGGGGAAAGCAAAAAGTTTGTGGACTTTGTCAATAAAATAAAAAGTATATATGCGATTTCTCTGAAATTACCGTATGTTTGCGATCAATTTAATACAAACAAGCATGGAAAGTTTCAGACAAATCGCTTGATAAACAACGTTTCTATGGCAATTTGTTTGGTGCGTGTAAGCACTACCCGGAGCACGCCAAGACGTTAACGTCATTTGCCAAAGGGTTTTTTGTATACGCTGGCCGAGTCAAAAGTTCCTATAAAAACATTATTTCTCATTCGACATCAAGCAAATTTTCATATATTTATTCCCCATCCGTGAAGGATTACAGTAGAAAGTTTAAGGCAAATCGCTAGAAAAATTTAGTTTTTTTGACAATTTCTGCGACAGACGATAGGATTATACGGGGCATGCCATGACGTTAAAGCTGTTCGCGTAGATTTTTGTGCTTACTTGTTGTTTTTAACAGCTATTTCGTTGTGACTAACACTTTGCACATCATTGAACACTGTTGTATGCTTCAGTTCTGATGTGTCTCTAGCTGTTTGTAACAAATCAAACGTTTCTGTAGGTTTTATTCGGAAGTCTCGCACAAATTTTATCGATGTGCAAGTTTCCGCCATTTACCAATAATGTCATTTTTACTAAATTTTTGCTTAGACTTGTCTTTCAAAAAGTGTCGCTGTAGTGTTGTCTTTCGAATGCAAGAACTGCAATTTCACATTTCAAGCCAAATTACATTATTATCAATATTTCCATAATTTAAGGAGATTTAGAAAGGCCATTTTTTAAAATATTTTTATATTTATAAACACGTAACCAAAGATTTTACGGCGTGCTCCGGGGTAGCAAACCCCACGTGTTTGTCGATGTAATTTGACCAATCAAAAATAAGATTCGACAAATAACATTCTACATGAATGTTGACAATAGACCATTATTACACTTGTGAAAATACGAAAACAATCGGACGTTAATTATAAGTTATTAAGAAAGTCCACAAACTTTTTGCTTTCCCCTCGTAAACTATGATATAGGTGTGAATTTGTGGTCAGTTTCATGCAGACTGACATTTTTGCTTCAGAAACTATTACAATGTATGTCAATGGTGGTCCTAAATCATGATTTTCCATTATAAGACCAGTGTCCTGAAGATGTCTTTGAGTTCACAAATGCCAGTTTTCAATTAGACAAAAAGCATAAAAACTGTTTAAGCTCAACCCATTCATGCTTATCGATTTGCCAATGGTCTAACAACATTTTGAGGACAAATAACTTTCTTTGACATCTAAATATGGAATATCCTTTTAATGATTTTCAAGTCACATTTAAAATTCATGCTAAGCTGAGTAGAGCATGACAAAATCAACCTCTGGCCCAGGTTTAGCTGCAATACATTTAATAAGAATAAGAAAAGCCAATAAAACGAGAAATCATTAAGAAAACTTGCCCATGCAATTACAAAGATTTTTTTTTAGATGCAAAAATTTCATTGGAAAAAATTGGATGTTTTTTTATATTTTGGCTCAAAACATACATTGTGGGTAGATGTTAGAACCGCCTCACGGAGGCAGTTCTAAAAAGTACTCACAATGTGTTTTGGATCAAAAATAAGCAAAATAGGTATACCCCTGCAAACCCCATTTTTCTATATAAAATTGGGGTTAAAGGGAGTATATTTCACGGACATGTTTTCCTGATGCAAAGGGAGTTTATCAGACATCAAAGAAAAGATGGATATGTTTATTGGCCATTGTTTCTGGTCGCATATAAGGATAATGCCTTTTTCATAATATGGCCTGCTTAAAAATTGACAATAATTGACCAATTTACACTATTGCCTTGCTATTTGAGCCACCTCGTGGGAAAACCAACAATGTGGTTTCCGAACAGGTCTCACACAAACCGGGCTGTACAGCCACAGATGACAGCTAGAACCTTGAAATTTCGGATTTAAGAAGAAGAGGAAGTATACTATCCATGTAGCAAAAACAAAGGTGCTGATCAGCTTCGCGGTTACCGCGAAGCTGATCTGCGTCTATGTTTTCGCATATGCAGATTGTTGGTTTTCTCATGAGGCGGCTCATTTCTTAATGGAAAATATGGATTTTCAATTTAACAAATTCAATTTTGTTTTCTATTGTGTTTTATTGACTACCAAAATTATTCTCTATTTTTCTGACAGTTGTCTAGCCAAGACCGCGATCACAATTCTTTTTGTTGCTTTTTGAAACTTGTCTGATCATGGTCTGCATTGTATAAAATCATGAAAACAGAGACTGCCATTGTGACATTTAAAATGCAACGTTTCATGAATTTCTGTACATGACATCAGGAAAACATGTCCGTGCAATGAATACCCCCTTAAACCCCACTTTTATATAGTAAACATGGGGTACGTAGGGGTACACCTATTTTTCTTATTTTTGGTCCAAAACATAGATTGTGGGTACTCATTAGAACCGCCTCGGCAAGGCGGTTCTAATGTGTACCCACAATCTATGTTTTGAGCAAAAATATTAAAAATATCAAATTTTTTCTGGTGAAATTGTCATTTTTCCGGCTGAAAAAAAAATCTCTGTATATTGCATGGGCGTGTTTTCGTAATGAGTCTGGACATTTGGAACCAAACATTTCAGAAAATCCATAATTCAAGTTTTACTGTGACCAATATCAATTTCAATTTAAATGAAAAACAGGAGCCTCATAGTGAGAAAACTTCCCTTTTGCATAGATGAAAAAGAAACAAATCAGCAATATTATTTATGCAGCTGATCAGTGTCTTTGTTTCTGCATTATATACATATTTGAAATTTGATTTTTTTTCTACTTCCTTAAGTTTCTGCGGCAATATAGCCAGTTTGAGTCAGAACTGTTCAGAAACTTAACTCATATTAAGCCTAGTGTCCTTTTTAAGGGACATAGGCAAACAGTATAGTCCCAGATGTGACGCCGCAAAACGCGGCGTCCCATCTGGGGCTATACTGTTTGCTTGGAGGAATTTCATTGAAAAAAATGGAATAAAAATTCTAAATCACTCCCAAAGCCCCTAAAAAAAATTGGATTCGCCCAAATGATAATGATGGGCAAGTCCATGCGTCATATATGGGTTAAAAAGAGAAGTTTTCTCTCTAAACAGCTAACATCATAATGTGTCAGAAATCAATAAAACTAATGGAAATTCTGACACCTGGAAACATTAGGTAAAGGTAAATGTTTTGTTGTTTTTAGTTGTGTATTTATTTTTACATTTTATTTTTAATTTTTATTTTTTCATTATAAGTTTATTCATAAATATATTAAACCATATACATTCTCTGTATCAATAAAGTAAGTGCACACCAAGGTTTTTTCTGAAATACGGCCTACTGTACCTGGCTGGCATATAAATTTTTTGGTATTTTAAGGCACCTAATTCATAAGTGAAACTCTCGAAGTAGTCTTGCATTTAATTGCGAAAAAAAGTTTTTGTTTGTTTGATTTATTGATTTATGTTCCAGTCAACAGCTATGGTCGTGAATGTTGGGGCGCTTAAGCTGTTGAAAGGGACGTAAATATATCAAACAAACAAGAATTCCTTTTCGCAATAAAACGCGGGTCTATGCAAGTCTTCATCGAGGGATTTTTGCTTTTATGGACGGGGAACCTCTGTTTATAAATTCGTCTGGCAGACTTGAGAAACCGGAGATCGAACCCCAGCCTCAACCACTGGTTTACAAAGGCGTGACATAAACTCTGCTGACCTTAAGCGACTTCTGACCTGATGAGAAGGAAGCAAACTGGCAGAAATATAAGTGAAAATGATCACTCCCCAAAGAGCCATCAAAATTAATGCAATATATCATTAGATTCAATTTCATTGTGAAATGAACAAACACTTAAATGTATCTAAGTGTCGAATGATCTATCAAACAGTAGAATATCGGTGATAAGAGTTATTTATGAGAATAATATCTAATTTTATTGATACATATGAGCCGCCTCATGGGAAAACCAACAATATGCATAGGCGAAAACAAAGGCGCAGATCAGCTTCGCAGTAACTGCAAAGCTGATCAGCGCCTTTGTTTTCGCTCCACAGATAGTTCACTTCCTCTTCTCCTTAAACCCGAAATTTCAAGCATCTAGCCTGCTTCTGGGATTTGTGTCAAACCTGTTTGGAAACCACATTGTTGGTTTTTCCACGAGACAGCTCATATTATTAATCTGGGTAAAGGTGTACCTGAGCACCTAGGAAATAGTCTTCACAATATGTCGTCATATCCATACTTGTCAAAATAAGAAAATCAATATGACATACTGTTAGTTCGCAAATTTTCGTGACTTTTTTTTTTCGTGAATTTTCTATCTCCAAATCATTAGCGAGTTCTTGACTCCAACGCTAGCAACAGAGCCCACTGCATTCTAAAAATCTTATAGTGACCCTTAATTAGCTAGCAACTTGAATGTGTGAGGTGACCAATTTGCGAATATTAGGCAAAATTAAGTTAACACGAATATTTCCGCATTTACAGTATTTTAACCATATATTAATAACATTTATAAAACTTACAGAACCCATTGGAAAAACATGCCATTTCAATCCAATGAAATAAATCAGGGGTTATTTAAGAAAAAAGGAACTCTATGTTTTACATGTTCAATGTATAAACTGGGAGAAATAAAGTTTGTATACTGCAACTTTGGAAATGTTCGCATGAACTAGATTTTCGCGAATATTTGCGAATTTGATGCCTTACAATTTTCAGGATTTTGCTAATAAGGAATCTATATAGTAAGTAATAAAGTCTTCATGAACACTCATTCAAATTCTAAACCTTGCAAATAATTTGGCAATATTAAATTCCCAAAATAAAATAACTCAAAAATTTCTGAATTTACAGCAGTATTACAGAACTTAATTCCTAGGCCTATAATGATTCTTAATCATCATTAATGAGCATCAGAAAAATGTGTCCGTGTAATGTATACCCCCTTGAACCCCACTTTTATTTAGCAAAACTGGGGTATGCAGGGGTATACCTAATTTTCTTATTTTTGCTCTGATACACAAATTGTGGGTACTCGTTAGAACCGCCTTGGCAAGGCGGTTCTAATGAGTACCCACAATCTATGTTTTGACCAAAAATAAGAAAAATATCTAAAAAAAAATCCAATGAAAATTGTAAATTTTTTCAGCTGAAAAATCTCTGTATTATATTGTATGGACAAGTTTTTGTAATGTTACAGAGGTAATTCTGCTAATCATTTATTATTAAAGAACTACCTTTACATTCTTTGCAGGTCATAACCTGTATCATTTTTTTTTTTGGTCAAAAGTATTAAGTTTGAAAAACACTATGGCTTTAAACATAAGTAATACCCTACAGAGATAAAGGGGCCTTACTTATTTTTACCAGTTTATAATCTATAGGCATACTGTGACCATTTAATTACATTCTTGTATATCTAGGATAGATAAAAGTGAATATTGATTACCAAACGAAAAAAAAAATAATCTTTTTTATCATTCAAATCTTAATTTGGAATCTTTAATTTGGATGACAATGACAGTCGTATGAGGTAATTTCAAAACTTTTCTGAATTCAATGCTTTTTTTTATGGTCTTTTTTTTTATTTTATTGAAAATCTTAGCAAATTATAAGCACCCATGTGTGAATTAGTGAGAATTGATTTGTAGCATTCAAAAACATTTAGAGCCGCCTCATGGGAAAACAAACATTCTGCATAGGAAATGATCAGCGCCTTTGTTTTCGCTACACGGATAGTACAATTCCTCTTCTACTTAAATCCAAAATTTCAAGCTTCTAGCTCTTTTCTGTGCTTGTGCAGGCCGGTTTGTGTCGGACCTGTTCGGAAACCACATTGTTGGTGGCTCATTTCATGTTGTTTTGTGCATTTCTTCCACTGCCTCTAAATCCTTCAACCCTTCCACTGCCAATCCTTCCCCTGCCTCTAAGTTCTAAAGGATTTTTGTCAAGTACATGTACTGCTGAAAGAGATGTGTACACTAAAATCTGGTAATCTGCCCCTGTTAGGCTTGCCCAAGAACAGTGTTTGTTTTGAGGGTTATTGTCCCAGTCAACAATTTTTCAGTCATGTCGGGACGGAGCCAACTCTTCCTGGGTTTAATCAGTACTGTAGGGAGTCAATGTGTCTTGCTCAAGGACACAACACCGTGATGCTTGTGGGAATCAAACCCAGGACCTCTCGATTCGGAATCTGAAGCTCTACCACTACGCCACAGCGCTCCCTGAGAACAGTGTGGCTGAGCAATAAGGCATGACCGGCTTCCTCAAGTTCCTGTGCTGTTGAAAATTCATCAGGATAACATTTCCATGTAATATATACCCCACTTTAATATGGATATAGCAAAAGTTAACTGGGGTATGCAGGGGTATACCCGTTTTTCTTATTTTTGCTCCAAAACATAGATTGTGAGTGCTCATTAGAACCGCCTTGGTGTAGTACCCAAAAAATTCTATGCTTTGATCAAAAATAAGAAAGATATAAAACTAGAGGACCAATGGTCCTGTAGCTCACCTGAGAGATTATCACATTGTAATCTCATGAGATTTAAACTAATTGAGAATCGACCAATGAAAGTCTATGCATGGACACTATTGACCCCCGGGGCATGGCCAAATTTGACCCAGGGGCATGACTGGCACAATTTATAATGGGGACTACCAAACATTGCTACATACAAAATATAGAAGCTCTGGGCCTTTTGGTTTCAGAGAAGAAGATTTTAGTTAGTTTTTCCCATTGTAAGTCTATGGAGACTATCTACCCCAGGGGCGTGGCCAAATTTGACCCCAGGGGCATGGCTGGCACAATTTATGTAGAGGACTATTAGCCATTGCCACATACAAAATATCAAAGCTGTGGGCCTAGTGGTTTCAGAGAAGAAGATTTTTTTAGTTTTTCCTATTGTAGGTCTATGGAGACTATCAACCCCTGGGGCGTGGCCAAATTTGACCCCGGGGACATGATTGGCACAATTTATGTAGAGGACCATTAGCCATTGCCACATACAAAATATCAAAGCTGTGGGCCTTGTGGTTTCAGAGAAGAAGATTTTTTAATTTATTTCCCATAGCAAGTCTATGGAGACTATCAACCCCCGGGGCGTGGCCAAATTTGACCCCAGGGGCATGAATGGCACAATTTATGTAGAGGATCATTAGCCATTGCTATATACCAAATATCAAAGCTGTTGGCCTAGTGGTTTCAGAGAAGAAGATTTTTTTAGTTTTTTTCCTATTGTAGGTCTATGGAGACTATCGACCCCCGGGGTGTGGCCAAATTTGACCCCAGGGGCATGATTGGCACAATTTATGTAGAGGACCATTAGCCATTGCCACCTACAAAATATCAAAGCTGTGGGCCTTGTGGTTTCAGAGAAGAAGATTTTTTAATTTTTTTCCCATAGTAAGTCTATGGAGACTATCAACCCCCGGGGCGTGGCCAAATTTGACCCCAGGGGCATGAATGGCACAATTTATGTAGAGGACCATTAGCCATTGCTACATACCAAATATCAAAGCTGTGGGCCTAGTGGTTTCAGAGAAGAAGATTTTTTTAGTTTTTCCAATTGTATTCTATGGAGACTATCAACCCCCGGGGCGTGGCCAAATTTGACCCCAGGGGCATGGCTGGCACAATTTATGTAGAGGACCATTAGCCATTGCCACATACCAAATATCAAAGCTGTGGGCCCTGTGGTTTCAGAGAAGAAGATTTTTTAATTTTTTTCCCATAGTAAGTCCATGGAGACTATCGACCCCCGGGGCGTGGCCAAATTTGACCCCAGGGGCATGAATGGCACAATTTATGTAGAGGACCATTAGCCATTGCTACATACCAAATATCAAAGCTGTGGGCCTAGTGGTTTCAGAGAAGAAGATTTTTTTAGTTTTTCCCATTGTAAGTCTATGGGACCTATCTGTTGCCATGGAAACCACAATTTTGATACAATCTGCTCCAAAACCTAATGCCATCAATCCCCCAACCCAATTATGGTTCACATTAAATTTGATCAAGATCGGCCTACTAGCTTCAGAAATATTCTTCTTTGAAATTGTGGACGGACGACGACTGACGACGACGGACGACGGACGACAGACGACGGACGACGGACGACGACGACGGACGACGGATGCCTGCCTATCCTATAAGCTCACCTGTGAGCCTTCGGCTCAGGTGAGCTAAAAATGGGCTTGTTTTCATAATGAAAGGCATTTAATCAAACAAACAAAACATGCATAATGTTTGTTACAAGTTAAAATTGACCAATGTCATATGAAAAAGTATGGCAAAAAGTTATATTTTTTTTTTTTTTTTTTTTTTTTTTTTTTTTACAATAATTTGAGTGTGCACAGAAATGTTAAAGCCTGAAAAATTCACCTGAATTCTAATAGCTTGTCAAAATATATAAAAGATTAATACAAGTAGAAGAAAAATTCAATAGCATAAATTTATTCCTTTTGAAATCCTTACTAAGCTTAGAAGTAATTATTTTCATTTGATTATTCCACTGATAATTGAAAGTATTGTTGAGACCAGAATGAATTCGAAAAATATTTTAGACTACCATTTTTATTAGCTAGGCAGATTAAGTCAATTGTCAATAAAAATCGTGCATTTAGTGAAACAAGCATGAAATTTGGCATGTAGGCTCAGAATGCCCAACTGTTTTGAAAAATATCGTTGTCCAGCCAAAAATTCAAAATAGCGGACAAAATGGCCGCCATTTTCAAAATGGCCGCCCTGAAAGACTACAGATCATAGTTTGCTATCTAAAACTTCACTGCATTGACTGATTTTCAGGTTTTTGGTGTCAATGTCAATGTTTAAGAACCCATTGAATCTAAATTTCCACTTAATATTCATAATGGCGGATAAAACGGCAGCCATTTTCAAAATGGCCGCCATTGAAGGCTTGAATTGCAGTTTTTCATCTTACATTTCACTGCATTGACCGATTTTGATGCTTTTGGTGTCTAAATGTATGTAAATGAACCTATAGAATATGAATATACACATAGTTTTCTAATATTTATCATTTGTCATGACATATTTGTCAAATGTAAAGCAAAAACCTCAGCCTTTAATGAGCAAAATGCAGTTTATATGTAGCCGTCTGAAAAAATATCATGATTTTAGTTGCCCTTAATTTTGTATAAAGTTGATAAGAATATGTCAGGTGATAGTATTTAATGATTATCTCATTGCATTTTATGTGTTTAGCAATTTACACCATGAAAACCAACTGACAATTCACCATTTTGATTGTAAAATGGGACCGTTGTATAAATGAGATTGTTATTTTTTACCTTATCTTGTGTAACGAAAGTGAAATTATTCCTTCTTTTAAAAACATTCACTACATTGACAGATTTTTTACGTTTTTGGTGTTAATGTCCATGATTAAGAACCCATTAAATCTAAGTGTTTTCTTAATATTGATGATTGCGGACAAAATGGCGACCATTATCAAAATTGACGCCACTGAAGACTTGAATGACAGCTTTTCATCTTACATTTCACTGTGTAGAATATAAATATTCACGTAGTTTTCTTGTTTTTATCATTGGTCGTGACATATTTGCCAAATAAAAAGCAATAACACCAGCCTTTAATGTGCAAACTGCACTGTATATGGAGCCATCTGATGAAAATAATGATTTTAGTTGCATTTATTTTTGCAAGAATTTGATATGAATATGTCAGGTGATTATATTTAATGATTATCTCTTATTTTTTAGCAATTTTTAAAACACTATTAAAATCAATATGGTGGCCATGTTTTAGCCATACAGGTACTTTCCCTTATAAATGGCAATTCACCGTTTTGATTGTAAAATGGGACCGTAGTATAATTGACACTGTTATTTGTTTTGCGCTTATCTTGTGTAAGGAGAGTGAAATCAGTCCTTTTAAAATAAATGCACCATAAATGTCCATGACGCCTGCTTATTTACACTTATTGTGTGGATTTTGGTCACTTGAAATGATGCCTGTAAGACATGTAAGTATCAGTGCCATTTTTGTGGTAGTTGCGTGCATTGGATACACAATAAATGTAATGGCGTGAAGGGCACAATATGTTCTTGCCCTGATTTCAACTGTGCTTCATGCTTTGGCTTAGCTAGTCCTATGGATGGAACAGAGGAGGTGGAGTTTGGTGATGAAAAGAAAGAGAGGGAGAAAAACCCATCAAGAAGCATCTATAGAAGTCATGACGACTCGGTTGACATCGAGTACCAATATGTCAAATAAGGTGGAACATGTCACATAGTTTTGCGATTTAGGGATATGGTCTCTGGTGGTGGCTGTTAATATAACCCGATAGCGGGTGTAGTCAACCTGCGTGAGAAATGTCATGCTTCATGCTGCAGACACTTGGACCATGCCTGTGACTACTCTGAGCCATATTCAATGTCATGCCAAGCAATGGTCCATTTGATTTGTAATGTCAAACAAAATGATGTAGCGATGGAAAGATTGCCCAAGTACGCAAACTGCACAGAAGAGACAATGCAGGCCAAAGAAAACTTGGGATGAATTATTTCGAGATGGCAGAAAGAAACTTGGAATTGATTTAACCACCCTGAAAACCGGTCTGAACAGACGGGGGCATTCGCAGGGAAGACATGTCAACCCTCAGATGAGAAAAACGGACTATAAACTGGATATAATGATAGTGTGATGACAAAATTTGACTCGTGTTTTCAGACCTTTTCTAACCATATTCATGTTAGATGTATCAAGTCTCTGTCTAACAGTGATGTCACCACTACGCCCTGCTTGTGTATAGACAAGACACTCTTTTCTCTACACCTACAAAATTTAATGGCAGAAAATCGATTATAATTAGAAAGGTCTGACAACAAACATCTAATTCATCATCATAACATCATTAGATCCAGTTTATAGTCCATTTTCCTGTACTGAAAGTTGAACTTTCTGCCAAGTCTTCCTCGCAAATGCCGTTCAGACTGGTTTTTAGGGTAGCTAAATCCATTCCAAGTTTCTTTCTGCCATCTTGCATTATCTCTTCTGTGCAATTTGCGTACTTAAGCAATCCTTCAATCACAACACTCCACATGCCCAAACCGTGCAAAGTACAGCATCCAAAGTTTGGATGTCAAGCTTTTAGAGAAAAAGCTGCCATCATTTTCTTTGACATTACAAATCAAATGGACTACTGCCCTGCCATAATGCTGGGAATTGCTTAGAGTAGTAACAGGCATGGCACAAGTCTCTGCAGCATAAAACATAATACTTCTCATACAGGATGATTACACCTGCTATCGGGTCAGATGCGACAGTTGCAGTTTACAAGGGGATGCAATCGGCGGGACTTTCCTCAAACTGATTTTCAGTGTGTAACAGCAGCCAGTTCAGCCACCACAAGAGACCATATCCATAAATAGCAAAACTATGTGACCCGTTCCCCCTTATTGGACATACTGGTCCTCGACGTCACCTAAGTCTGTATGACTTCTATAGATGCTTCGTGATGGGTGTTCTCCCTCTCTTTCTTTTCATCACCAAACTCCACCTCCATTTTGTCTGTTCCATCCATAGGACTAGCTAAGCCCAAGTATGAAGCACAGTTGTGTATCCAATGCACGCAACTACCACAAAAATGGCACTGATACCTGTACCTGTCTTACAGACACCATTTCAAGTGACCATTAATTCATATGTTCCATACCATAATTGTCAATTACAAAGGGCGACATGGACATTTATGGTGCATTAATTTAAAAAGAAGGAATAATTTCACTCTCGTTACACAAGATGAGGCGCAAAATTACAATCCTATTGATACAATGGTCCCATTGTACAACCAGAATGGTGAATTGCCAGTTTTAAAGGAATGTATTGACAAAACGTGGCAACCATTTTGATTGTAATGGTGTACATTGCTAAACACATAAAATGCAAATAGATAATCATTAAATGTAATCACCTGACATATTCAATCCACTTTATACAAAAATAAAGGCAATTAAAACCATTATATTTTATCAGACGGATGCATACAAAATGCATTTCGCACATTAAAGGCTGACGTTTTTGCTTTACATTTGACAAATATGTCATGGCAAATAATAAATACAAGAAAAATATGTGTTTATTCATATTCTATAGGTTCATTTACATACATTTTGACACCAAAAACATCAAAATCGGTCAATGCAGTGAAATGTAAGATGAAAAACTGCAATTCAAGCCTTCAATGGCGGCCATTTTGAAAATGGCTGCCGTTTTATCCGCCATTATGAATATTAAGTGGAAATTTAGATTCAATGGGTCCTTAAACACGACACTGACACCAAAAACCTAAAAATCAGTCAATGCAGTGAAGTTTTAGATAGCAAACTATGATCTGTAGTCTTTCAGGGCGGCCATTTTGAAAATGGCGGCCATTTTGTCCGCCATTTTGAATTTTCGGCTGGACAACGATATTTTTCAAAATAGTTGGGCATTCTGAGCCTACATGCCAAATTTCATGCTTGTTTCACCAAATGCACGATTGTTTCACTAATCTGCCTAGCTATATGTACATTTTAATCAGACCCAAAATTACAAGTCAAGACTTAAGCCCCGTTTACACATTCACGATTTTTGGCTATGGTGCCGCTATGATTTGCCACGATTTGTAAAATCGTTGTGTACCATGGTCATTCGCAGTAGAACCGTGGTGAATCGTGATGAATCTTGATGAATCGTGATGATTCGGGAAACTCTACGGCAGCGCTACGGAAGTTTTAAACTGTTCAAAACATTCGTGGCGTACCGTGGCGAATCCTGGTGGTTATTGGGCGTGGCCTAATTCGTAGCGCAACCGTAGCTGAATCATGCTTATTCGTACTGACACCGTAGCTATATTCGCGGCTATTCGTGAGAGATCGTAGCCTATCGTGGAGCTCCACGATTGGCCACGTCGGCTACCGCCGTGAATCGTACTAGTACCGTATCGAACCGTACAAACACCATGAGCATTTGTTGTGCCACCGTGGTTAATCCTCATTGACCGTAGCATTGCTGTCACGAATTGTCATTGATTCGTAGCGATACCTTACTGGCACCGTACTAGTATCGTAGACATTCGTAGTGACACTGAATATTTCCACTTTTCGCCACGATTCATCCCAGTCCACCCCGATTTTTCTGACCATGAGAAACCGGGGTGAATGGTGGTGAATCGTAGAGAAAATCGTGAATGTGTAAACGGGGCTTTAGGAAAACTGTCTTTTTGGTGTTCAGTGAGGTCACAGAACAGGCTGTTCAATCGAAGAATATGGCTGTATGAGTGAATTTAACAAAAATATATATGAAATTCCGAACGAAAAAGAAATGTTCTGTTCAGGGCTTAAATGGAAAGCAGCTACATTATACTGTCTCTGGTTATAAATGAGCTGCATCATGAGAAAACCAGATTATGCTTATGCGAAAACAAAGGCGCAGATCAGCTGTGCAGTAACTGCACAGCTGATCAGCGCCTTTGTTTTCGCCACACGGATAGTACAATTCTACTTCTTCCTAAATCTAGAATTTCAAGCTTCTTGCCTTTTTCTGAGACCATACAGGCCGGTAAGTGTTGGACCTGGTCGGAAACCCCAAAGACTGGTTTTCTCACGACGCTGCTAAAATAATGCAAATAACAAGGTTTCTCATGGCACGACTCAGAAAATTTAAACACTTCCAATTTAAGCAGCTTTTTTAATTTCTTTATAAAAATTCTACTGGATAAGAAACATGGTCATATAAATGGTCATATAGAATAAGCTAAGGTATGTTTAATTCAAATGCAATTTGTTTTTCATTTTCATTCTTTTAAATTAAGTTAAACCATATTCAAGTCCCAGAGTGCATGGTGACGTAATGGTAGAGAGAGCATCAAACTCCGAACTGAAAGGTCCTGGGTTCGATTTAAACAGACGGCACCATGTTATGCCCTTGAGTAAGACACAATTACTCCACACAGTACTGATTGATAGCTCCATCCTGACATGACTGAAAAAATGTTGACGGGGACATTACAAACAAACAAAATATTCAAGTCCCATCCCTAAAAAGAATCATGTATTCCACAGCAATTTCCATTTAATGCAGTAACAATACATGTAATAAAATGATTTGAGTTTGTTTATGCTTGTGCCATTCCCTGATTATTGCTTATTTTTTTAAATTTTGTCATACTTTCCTGTAACTTTAAAGATCTAGAATGCTACAAAACAAGTTGTATAATTTTGCAATCTATCAAGAAGCAAGCACTCCCAGAAGATGCAAATTCATCTATAAACCTATATGAGTAAGAAAGTGTCAAAAAACTCTTAGAACCTCCTGATTAAATGAGCTGCCTCGTGAAAAAACCAACAATGTGGTTTCCGACCAGGTCCGACATAAACCAACCTGTACAGTCACAGAATAGAGCTAGAATCTTGAAATTTTGGAGTTAAGTAGAAGAGGCATTGTACTATCTGAGTAGCAAAAAAAAAGGCGCTGATCAGCTTCGCGGTAAACCGCGAAGCTGATCTGCGTCTTTTTTTTTCGCCTATGCAGATTGTTGGTTTTCCCATGTGACGGCTCATAAGTAAGAAAGTATCAAAAAAGCTCTTAGAACCTCCTGATTAAATGCAAAAAAAAAAAAAAAAAAAAAAAAAAAAAAAAAAAAAAACTCTGATTAAATGACTAATTTTGCATTTAAATTTTTGCAGTTGCAACAAAGAAGGCAATTTCAAGTCAAATTGAGCTGCGATGCAAGAAAATCGGTTTTGGGGGTTTCTGACCTGGTCTGACATACACCAGTCCGTGCACGCGCAGTCAAGACTGCTAGAAGCTTGAAATTTTGGATTTAGAAAGAACAGCAATTATACTATTCGTGTAGCAAAAACAAAACCCCTGATCAGCTATGCAGTTACTGTAAAGCTGATCTGCGTCTTTGTTTTCGCATAGACAAAAATCTGGTTTTCTTATTACGCGGCTCAATTACTATATGTAATGTCTGAGAAATTTTTCATTCAGAAAAATCAGTGAAAGGCTTATATCAAACCAAATCTTAGAATTTTCCTAGATATAAGAGCCTGTGCATGAGAAAAAACCAACAATGTGGTTTCCGACAAGGTCTAATACAAACTGGGTTGTACAGTCATAGAAGATGGTTAGAGGCTGGAAATTTTGGATTTAGAAAGTAGAGGAATTATACTATCCGTGTAGCTAAAATAAAGGCACTGATCAGCTTCGCAGTTACTGCGAAGCTGATCTGCGCCTTTGTTTTCGCCTAAGCAGATTGTTGGTTTTCCCATGCGGCGGCTCATATAAGTAAAAAGGTCAAAAGATTACAGCTCATTCACAATTTAGATTAAAGCTCGAAGAAAATTTGACAGTATCAGCAAAAGCTGGAAAAAATGATCTAAAAAAAGAACCTATTAACCTTGATCTTAAGATTGCATATTTATTCTATTTAAAGTCTTAAATGAGACAGCCAAACTTTTAAGTCTCAAGCCATTTTCTGCGACCATACAGTCTGTTAAATAACAATATGCCAGCTGTGTGTGTGTTTATACACGTTTTCTGAAAAGTCTTGCGAGTGCGTTTATTGGAGCATGTGTACTAAATAGAACAAATAGGGTTAACCATAATGATGCATCTTTTATTTCAGAGTGAGAAATAATTGACTGCCATAAACTGCAACTATGTCTGGATTGCTACAAGAAGTGGACCAGATGACGATCAGCGAGCTTGTAGAATCGGATATCGTCAAATGTTTACTCTGCAAGAAAGTCTACCAGTCTCCCAGACTACTACCATGTCTACATTCCTACTGCCAAAGGTGTATACAAAACCTGATAAAATCTGAGAACCAGTCTGTCAAAAAGAATGACCAATCAAAATTGTCTGCCAAAAATAGCAACCAATCAAATCCAAACATTGAGGAAGGACAGACCAATCAAAAGAGAGAGAATGATCAAACAATGGAAGCTGAAACAGAACAAGAAAATCAAGAAGCATCAACATTCAGTTTTGTTTGTCCAGCTTGTAAGTCTGCGATAGAAGTTCAACAACATGAAGTTAAAGATGTGTTCCCTATAAACACATTTCTACAAGATCTATGTGAAATGTACGATTATAAACATGAAAAAGAAAGATCATGTGAATACTGCCGATTTGATGGAAAGAAAGTCTTCGCTACTTCACTCTGCCTTGATTGTCAGGATAACATGTGTGAAGAATGTGCTAATTCTCATAGGAGGACAAAAGTCACCAGAGGTCATAAGGTCATTCCTTATGTGCAAGTTCAGATGGGACGTTATGACACTGATATTAGAGAATTTCAGAATCAGAAATGTAAGAATCATGACAATACAGCATATACCATGTTTTGTGATAGATGTGAAGTTATGATGTGTAGTGAATGCAAGGTAGAAACGCATGACAATCATAAATGGACATCATTAGAAAAGGCAGTTCCGAAGTATCAAATGCAAATGAAGAATTTACTGAAAGGAATCCAAAAGCAGATCCCTTCCATCCATAACTATGTCAAGTTTCTGTCTAACTATGATCACTCGGTGGTGGCAACCCAAGAGAAGCTTATTAACAATATGGAAAAACAGACTGAAATGTTACATGCAATGATAGAAGAACAGAAAGCAGTTTATATTGAAGAGATCAATAAAGCAGTAGATCTTGAGAGGTGTGAAATTGAAGTAAAAGCAAAGAATCTTAAAACAGCTGCTGTATCTCTTGAACTTAACGCAAGATACTTAAGTGCCCTTCTAAATCTGGGTAAATCTGATGAAATTCTCAGCCTACACAGGGAGATCACTCACAGACTGACACAGCTGATGCATATGCAACTTGATGGAGCGAAGACGAAGCTAAGGATGAGCTTTACACCTGGAAAATCAACATCACACAATATCCAAGTCATATTTGGTTTACTTGGCCTGGATCATGCTCCGATGTCTCAATCAGAAGATGGTCTAGCATCAGAAGGTGCACTAGCGATTACGTCAGTTTTGCCAAATGTGAAAAACACAGTGGATCTGATAACATCCTTTGATGCAGATGGTAAAGATGACAATAAGGATGTATGGCCAACCGGTTTAGCTATCACTAAGAAAGATGAAATTGTAATTGTTGACAGAGAAAATAAGAAAGTTAAGGTATATGACAGTATGGGTAAAAAGATAACAGAATTCATGGGGCAAGGAGAAAACAAGCTTGGTTCCCCATTTGATGTTACTGTTCTGAAATCGGGGGATCTTGCAGTAACAGATCATGAAGCAGAAGATGTAAAAATCTTTGCAACAAACGGGGTTCTCCAACTCAAAATCAAGGGTGATTTCAAATATCCAAGGGGGATAACTACAAACAGAAAGGGAGAAATCATTGTTGTTGACTGCCAGCTGAAACGAATCACAGTCCACAATCCACAGACAGGCAAGGTTGTAAAGACCATAGAAGCAAAGGACAGCCATGGCTCAAAACTACTGGTAGATCCCTATTATGTGACAACCACACCACAGGACCATATAGTCATCACGGACACCGCAGCACCAAATATCAAGGTTTTCAGCTCTGACGGCAAATATCTTGCCAACTATGGCGGATACGGAACAAAGAAAGAACAAGTTCTACAACCGTATGGTGTATGCTGCGATGACTATGGCTACACCTTTGTAGCTGACAACCAAAACCACCGGATTCATCTCTTACAACCGGATGGCACAATGACAAAATTCCTGATAACTAAGACTGACTCCCTCTGGCATCCTATGGGAGTGGCAATTAACCAGAAAGGTCACTTAGTCCTCACAGAAGCTTTGGGAAAGGTCAAGGTCTATAAATATATCTAAATACAAGTTTGACCTTTTATCAAACTTTGAAAGGAACAAGAAAGATTTATAAACAGTTGAAACTGTTGAAAGACACTTGAATTGTTGCAATCAAATAATTCGCAATCACCTTGCAATTACTTGCATTTCTTACAAACTGAATTTATCCTTGCAATTACTTGCATTTCTTACAAACTGAATTTATTGTTATCTTCTCTTTTTTATAAAATGAATTTATTGTTATCTTCCTTTTTTCCACATGGATTTCTATTTTCATATTTTTTCCCTGTTTTTTTTACACAAAATGAATAAATTTGTTCATATTAGTATGTCACTTATATTTTCACATCCAAAAAGAGTACAAAAATGTTTACATAGAACAGGGGCCAGTTGTTCAAAATTAACGGTGTCGTTAGTTAACGATTCGTTAAAATTTCAAACATGAATATTACAAATACACTGTTATTTTTTGTTGAAAAAATGTGAGAATCCTTTGCAGTGCAAAGGATTCTCACATTTTTTCAACAAAAAATGACAGTGTATTTGCTTATGTAGTCGGCATTTACTTTACAAGTTGGTCTTAACGATGGCGTTAAGCTAACAAAGTTTTGAACAACCGAGCCCAGAAGGTTCAAGAATTTATTCAATTTGTTTGCTTCAGGTAGTATTTTTGCAAGCCTCCTTGATGCAGATTATGAGTAGTTAGTGCACATTGCTTGCACCGCTAACTGATGAATGCTCGCTCTTCTTGTTGCAGCAAATGAAGAATGGACAAAGAAATGTTTTTTTGTGGCCCAAAATATCCATTTTTTTGCCTTTTCCCATGTAAAAGCCCATGTTTCCAAAATTGACCTTGCCGTAAAATATGTCAAGGTCATTCCAGGGTCATCATTTGAACAAATTATGATGGGCTGGAGTCCCCGAAGCTACATACCAAGTTTCATGGAAATCTGCCCACTGTTTCTGGGGAAGATTTTAAAGGTTTTTACCATATATGGATGTGGTGGCCATCTTGGGCATGTGACCAAGATCTTATGAACAAACTTTCATTCCCCTACCCACCGAGGCTCCACATAAAATTTCAACTTGATTGGCTAAGCAGTTTCAGTGAAGAAGATTTTTGAAATTGTGGATGACAACGACGGGCGGACGGACGCCGAATAATGCCTATACTATAAGCTTACTTTGAGCTCAGGTGAGGTAATACGACACTTGTTATATAAGCGTAGTAAGCACTTTGATACAACAAGCAAAACCTAGTATCAGTATTTTTCAACTCACCATTTTTAGGAGGTGCTTTCTTCTCTATTTTTGGAATTTTCCCACTAAAGTCCGACCCCTCTTCTAATTTTAAAACATCTTCACCAAAGTCTAAGAAAGGTTGTGATTTGTCTGTAGATTCTTTGGGTTTTGTTCTATCTTCTCTGGATTTTTCTTCTGTTTGTTCTGGAAAAAGAGAAATTCCATACTGTAAGTTCAGAAATGCTTGTGAGAACTTAAATTTGAGCCTGTGCGTGAGAAAACCAACAATTTGGGTTCCGACCAGGTCCGACACAAACCGGCCTGTACACGAACAGAAAAGAGCTAGAAGCTTGAAATTTCGGATTTAAGTAGAAGAGGAATTGTACTATCCGAGTAGCGAAAACAAAGGCGCTGATCAGCTTCGCGGTTACCGCGAAGCTGATCTGCGTCTTTGTTTTCGCCTATGCAGATTGTTGGTTTTCCCATGCGGCGGCTCATTTTGATAATGTTTGCCAACTGGTCACCTCAAGAAAATAAAGTTCTCACTAACACAGGATAACTATAAGCTCTATAGACTGTCCTTGTACTCACTCATAAATCAAAGAACGCACTTATAATTCTGAAATCGACAATTCTTGAAATAAAAATCATGTGGAAATTCCCGAATTTACACAATATTTTTTTAATTTACTTTTTTTTTCTCTTCTTTTTGTGTGGGATGGGGTAGCTTCTTCGCCAACAATTTTTCTGTCATGTCTGGACAGAGTCTTCGCTTCTTGGGTATTAACCAGTGCTAGGGGAGGTACTGTGTCTTGTACAAAGACACAGCACAGTGCCACCAGTGGGGATTGAGCCTAGGACCTCTCGATTTGGAGTCCTAATCTCTAGGCCAAAAAAAAAAAGTTCTTGTTTCCGGTAACCCGACCGACCCTCCCGAAACTGCCCCGACTGTAACTTTTTTTCGCCCTGTCTGCTATCACAAAAATTCGGTAACGTACAATTTCCGGTACACACCACCGATTTTTGCGCGAATTATCGCCCATTAGTGTTGTAACGAAGCCAGAAAAATCGAAAATTGAAAAAAGTTGTCTTGATCGGCGACAATCGATTATGCTGTCCGCTAACAGTTGGGGTTCATTTTGGCAAAAAGTAACAATGTTCTCCTCCATAATTGCCAGCCGAAAACAGTGTTAGAAATAATTGCGATTGCCCGACTGGGTTGAAACGATGTCGGCCAAGCTAAGTTTCATGGTAGGATGCCCACCGGGTAACCTGAAATTTATTGCCGGCAAGCGTGAATGACACCCATTGTTTTCGTAAGATAGGTCAGTGAAAAAAGCCAATCCCGCATTGGATTATCAGCTGACCGTAAACGAAATCATTTAACAAAGTTGTCAAACCTTTACGCCCGCATTTTCTTAATCATCCTTTTATTCCTATTTCCCAATTCAATTAAATTACAATAGACACACGCTGATGAAAACAGACGCGTAATAAAACTGTCAATTAAATCTGCAGAGAGCCGATAGTAGGCGCGGCCTGCATTCAACATAAGCGCTCATTGGACCATCTATTTTTTCAAGGTCGATCCATGACTTCACGCACGTATGAGTTTCCAAGGCGGTAAGATCAGACACACAATTTAAATTCTCCTAACCATTAGTGGGCTTACCTGATGTTTGAGGAAGTTGATGGTTGCATGCATTCAAGATTTTCGGCGTATGGCAGTCACTTGTCAATGCAAAAACGCACGTTACGTGACGTTACTTTATGTTTTAGTGTCGCCGATTATTACAGTCCAAAATATTGAGATACCATAACGTATCAAGCTGCTCAAATAAAGCGGACACAAATAAAGTATTTGCACATGATCTGCGACTGAAATTGGCAATTTTTATAGATAGTTCCTGCATGATGTCACAACATGCATATTTGACACATAAGATGGCTGATTTTCCAGGGTAAACCAGTTATGTACAGTTATGATTATCTGATCAAGTGAGATTTTCTCAAACTAATAAGAGGTTTGCAATAGAATAATTGCACATAATTTCGTTCAAGCTTAACCTTACTGTATTCAGAAATACAGTTAACCCAATGTATGCAAACAAAATCGGCCATTTTGTGTGGCAAAATCTTGATATTTGTCATGCAGGAACTATCTATAGTAAAGTCGGAACCGTTTTTGTCCAATATATTTCACTGGGTGAAATGAGCGATGTACACTGTACCGCTGTTGTGACGTTTGATCGTGCCGCGTTGAAAACTAAATACGTGCGTTCAGTCTTGCACTTTGAGGAAAATCGATTGGCCAATGAGCGCTCGTGTTGAATGCAGGCCCTAGATTTGATTGACAGGTGAACTTCTTGGTCTGTCTTTATGTTTTCATCAACACGTGGTCAAGTGATACTTGATTTTTTTACTGTACAAATAATTGGATTAAACAGGAGTCGCGTACACACGTCCGTATTGTTTGGCGTGCATGAATAATGAGTGGTGATTATCTGATTAGGAGGAATTTAAGGACATTTACGTAAAGGTTAGACAACGTTGTTAAGATCTCCTAAATGCGGTCTGGCGATTATCTCTTGAGGGAGTGCTGTATATCCCGGACGATCGTAGTAGGCTTACGCCACATGTTTACCGTTATACCTATGAATTTATTTGAACAGGCTGTCATTCATATTTATAACGGTAAATCTGTGAAGAAAGTCTACTACGATCCGCCGTTCGGGATGGATATCGCTTTGCTTGTTTTTTTACAACTTTTTTGCCTGTCGTAAGAAAACAATGGGTGTCATTCACACTCGCCGACGATGAATTGTGTCGCCTTGTTATTACCAGGGAACTGTTATACCCAGGTTAACAGCTCCCTGTTATTACTCAAAATGACAATTATCACTTGTTCTATATTATGATACTGAGTACGGTCCCCACAAGACATGTTGAATAGTATCATGTTTGAGGCTATTGTGCCCTCCACATTTACCAGCTATAGCAAAACCAGATCAGCTTTACAACCGCAACCGATTGCCGTTGGCCTCAGAATTCAGTCATTGTTGTGCATGCCATGTCATCTGCATGTGTATCAAGAGATGCCTTTTCGTATTCATGGCTAGTAAGAAAGGACCACGTGGTTCTTGTAAACAAAGGCAAATGGGGGAATATCCTGCAGCCACTTGGTGGCGATTCACCAATCAAAATTGAAAAAAAAAAAAAAAAAATGAATAAAAAAAAAAAAGTTTTCCTACCTACCGACCCAAAAAAATTTGGAGACGTTACCGGAAACAAGCATATTTTTTTTTTTTGGCCCTACCATTGCACCACCTCCCTCCCCTTATTTTGTTTTTAATTTTTTTGGAAGTGGGGGGGGGGGGGTTAGCTTCTCAGTCAAGAATTTTTTGTCTGGACAGAATCTCGACTCCCTGGTAGTTAACCAGTGCTGTGGGTGATAATGTGTCTTGCTCAAGGACACTAATCAAGCACACTTACATGTAAGCCACTTGGCCATAGTGCTACCCAAATTGACAGCTTACACAATCAGTTCCCCACAATAAATAGAGGCTTTGAGTCATTATGAAAACTTGCCCATACAATTAATAAACAGAGTGGGTTTTTTCAGCTGATAAAATTGAAAATTTCATCAGAAAAAAAAAATGAAATTTTTAATGTTTTTGCTCAAAACATTGATTGAGGGTACAAGTTAGAACCGCCTTGCCGAGACAGTTCTAACACGCACCCACAATCTCTGTTTTGGAGCAAAATAAGAATAAAGCGTTTACCCCTGTAAACACCATATTCACTAAATAAAAGTGGGGTATAAGGAATATTCATTACATGGATATGATCGCATGATGTTAAATTCAGTTCCACATAATTACATGTTATTTTTTATCTCAAACATACACACAAGTAAGTGACTGGTGTTTCCTTGATTCATAATGTGTGCAAAAAGTTTGGTGTCCTAAAACAACCTCTATAAATCTGCACCAGACAAGTTTTGATAAGAATAATGATTGTCTGCCATTAAAACCTAATTCCTTAAAAAGGCAACAGTTTATTGCACTTTCAAATGAAAGTTTTCCTCAAGGTTGTCTGCTGCTTTCGAAATGTTCAACCAGCTGTCAAACTTTTCAGATCAGGAAAACATGTTCATCAAATGTAATTACCCCCTTAAACCCCACTTAGAAAAACGGGTATGCAGAGGTATACCTATTTTTCTTATTTTTGCTTCTAAACATAGATTGTGGGTACTTGTTAGAACCGCCTCGGCGAGGCGGTTCTAATGTGTACCCACAACCTACGTTTTGAGCAAAAATAAGAAAAATATAGTCCAGTTGCCAAACATGGATTTGGCCTGTGACCTGGAAATGTGTGCCGCATAAAATGTTTTTATGGATTTTAATTCTTGATACCTTTCAGATGAAGAATCCGAGTGATGCCACCTTGGCATCATTGAGCATTTTGAAATATTCAAAAATTCAAAATGGCCGTCAAATGAGGAATATAGTGCAAAAATCAACATAATACATGTATGTGAAGCAAAAAGCTCACTTCTCTTATTGTCCTTACTATCTTCTTCTGGTTGATCAGACCATGCCAGTTCAAAAACGGCATCATGAATTGTTTGAAAAAATAAAAAATCAAGATGGCGTCCAAAATGGTTGGCATAAACAATAAAACAGCATCCCAGAGTTGCACACACTCAATGTTTTGTGTTTAAAATGCTCATTTTATGTTCTTATTAACAAAACACCATAACATAGTTTTGTTTATGTTTTTACGCCCCGGTCATAACAAAAAGGCAAGATGATTTCCAAGAAGGCCGCCGAAATAATGATATAGAGAACTTGATGTTTAATAAACTGTCTTAAATGTCTTGTTTTTGAATTTACTTTATTTTGTTAGCAGTTCAAGTTCGAGATTATAATCCCATTATGTAAACATGTCGTGGCAAAGGTCACATTGGTTCCTTGTTCCGTTTACTTAACAGGTAAACGGGATTAAGGCGGTCACGGGGGTGCGACAATAAACAATGCAAGGATTATAGTTCTGACCCAACATCATAACAATGATGCAAGATCGTGGTCAAATAACCGTCTTAATCTTAGTATTAGGGAAAAATGGTCTCCGGTTCAAAAAGCTTATCTTAATGTGTATTTGTTAAGTTTTAAGTAAGCATTATCAACAGAAGGATGCAAATCAACATCATTTAATGAAATATAGAATAGGCATTTTATTCTAAAACTGAGATTAGGTATTCGCCTGTGTCATTACCATTGTAATAATTAGCAAAATCATCAGCTATATTGTTCAACTATTGCAACAATTGATTCTTTAATTCAATTGCATTTGCAAAACGCTGTACAGACTTGATTTATGAAGCGCTTGTATTTTCATGATGTGCTTGGTTGTTCAGAAGCATACCCACAGCAAATCATTCTAATTGCTGTATACTATCTGTTGCTGGAGCCACACTGTCGGCTGTTGTAATTGGCGCAAGCGCTCAGAACCCTTCAACATTATTTCGACCACCTGACTTAAGTTGGATATTAGACCACGCACCCTTGACCAAGCGTGGATTATCAAATGGATGTCTGGACATGTGTTTGTTTCACATTGTTTTGGTAAACGACTGTGTATATGGTGATTATATGCATTAAGCTTGGGAGCGTTTGTTAGCCTTTGCTTACCAGTTTTACATTCAACCATATATTTTACAGAAATAATTCTACGTTGCTGCGATAACATCATCCAAATGCGATGATTCCCCTGATATAATCTGGTAAAGGCTTACTCAGTTTAAGCTTGTCAGGTATGAAACCCTTTGACATTGATTTCAAACTGGACTGCAAGAAGGAAGCAGACTACGGTCTGATGTTTTACCACTTAACCTTATATTTAGCGTCCCTCAAATGTCCCTTTTATATGGTCCATCCCCTTTCGCATTAATGCTTTTTCTTAAAGGGACTTGGATTTACTTTTTATTTTTTTCGGTTTACATTGATTGCAGATATTTAATCTTGAGCAACACAATGACGTTCGTGTATAACGCTTACACATTTTCCTGAATGGCTCGCAATCATCTCACTTCTTTCCACTGTTACACTATGTCTCACCTGAACATCGTTAGCGTTAGGCCCGAACACGATCAGCGAGTATATTTTTAACCAGTCTGTGATATAACAAGCCCTTCTTCAATGTGAGATGGTCAAAGTTGCATGCACAATCATGAAATACATACCTAAATCATTGTATCTTTTCAAAAGTGGTTTTAAAGCTGTCATCTGCTGAGAAGATCGAATAGTGTTGAGAGAATGCTAGTGTTTTTTGTTAAACCTCTTGTCTTGCGCGAGAAGTTTTGGTTATGTTTTCATGCTACAGTCAAAGTAACATTGGGTCGTCCATAGAATAGCACGTCCAATCGGTGACGACTGTATCAGTCCAGCGCAGTGTATGTGGATTTCTCAACTAGTACATTTCCAAACATATTGTGTGTTCGTAATCCTCTTGTCCCCGCTGTCCTCCAACATTGAAGAATGCTGGGAGCCAACTGCTGAGGGTATACCATGGCAAGGTAAATCTACCTGGAAGTGTTTTGAATAAATAATTTTTGCTTCAAATGTTTGTGGCTTTTACTTAGATGAGTTTTGCGTACCGCCATTGTAATAGCCATAGAAATGATCAAGCGATCATTGTTTGGAAACTTTCCAGCCAACTGTTTCATTTTCAAATTCATCCATCAAGTTAAATCCATACGCTAAGAAATGAAAATAAAACTGAGATCCTGCAAGAGCAGGGAACACATTAATGAGAAAGGGGATGGGCCAAGGTTTACACATGTATTTATTTGAAATAAGAAAACAACAATATTGTATATAAAGTTGTGATGTTATATATCCCAATATTCAGAGTTTCTAGCACGTTTTAAACTTTTCTGTTCTTAGCATTAGCCTCAGTTCGACTCTTCCTTTCTTCTTTGTGAACCAGCTTTATCTGCGTTTGTAGTCTGTTACATCCTTTCCAAATATGCTACAGACCAAGCGTCTAGCGTTTTATAGCTCTATTGAAGGATTCACTAAATTATCTTTTAAAGAAAGAATGCAGTCCCCTTTTCTTCTTTATATACTGTAAATTCAGAAATTTTCGCGAGACTTTTATTTCGCGAATTTTCGATTTCTGAATTATTAGCGAGTTCTTGAATTCGCGAGCGAGTACCCATGCAGTCTATAAAGCTTATAGTAATTCTTTATTAGCGAGAACTTTATTTTCGCGAAGCAACGACTTCGCGAATATTAGCGAAAATTAAGTTCTCGCGAAAATTTCCGGATTTACAGTATTTAAGATGTAAGTATTACGAATACTTCCATTGAGTGGTGTAGATTGATTTGATTCCATCCTTTTATTCTGCTAAATCAATTACACTGATGTTTTGGTCAGAATAGAAGATCTTAGTCGCAATATAATTTCGTAGGACACATACGCCCCAGTATCATTTTGCGATGTCAAAAAATACACGAACATTAAATTGCGATGTTTACAACATAAAATGATCATTTCAAATATAAGTCATTCAGTATTTGCAGCAATGGAATGCTGCTGCAGCCAGAGAACATTCAAGTATGAATATTGTGGTCCTCTTGGTCACCATCTTGTTTAATTGTTATCATGATGGGTCAAATATAATACAGAAACACTTCATTTGTCAACATTAATAATAATTTATTGAGCATTTGAATTACAAACCATTGAACAAATGCAGCACTGGAATGCTGATTCAATCAAAAAGTATGTACTCATATAATGATTATGGCGGCCATCTTGGCCACCATCTTGGCTCATAAACAATAAACCATGCTGCTCACAACATTATATGAGCATTTCAAACGCATTACATTTAGTATATTCAGCACAGGAATGGTGTTTTAATCAGAGAACACAATCTTTTAAATTTTGATTATGGTGGCCATTTTGGTCGCTATCTTTTTTCGTTGTTATGATGTGGGGTCATAATCAAAAACGAAACACTTAAGTATAATGTGTACAACACAAATGGACTTTCAAGCACAATATACTGTTTTATGCAGCACTTCAATGCCGTTTTACTTCGAAATATTGCTTTTAGTATGATTGTGGCAGCCATCTTGTCCGCCATCTTGCATCATAATAATGACATAGGGATCAAAACATAGAATTATCTTTTTAATATTGTTTACAGCATAAACTGAGCATTTTTTCGCAGAGAAATGCGTATATTAAACCCTAGGGTGCTGTTTTCTTGTTTAAGGCGACCATTTTGGACGCCATCTTGATTTGTCCAAAACGCTCAATGATGCCAGGGTGGCATCATGCAGTTTCTGAACTAGCATGGCCCAGTGAACTGGAAACCACAATAAAATTTCATGCGGCACCATCTTCCAGGTTATGCTGATGGCTACTGGACTAATATCTTCTTTTTTTTCTGCTGAAAATTTTCATTTTTTATAGATATTAAAATCTCTGTATATTGCATGGGCAAGTATTCACAATTATAGCAATCCCAGCAATCTGCCCAATGTTACAAAACCATGCAATGTATAGAAAGGTACAAGTAGGCAATGATCAGGAAAAGGACTTGAAGATGATGAAAAAAATTGTGACAGTTTCAAAACTTTTGCTCAAAACATTTATCGTGGGAACATGTTAGAAATGTCTAGCGGCGGCAGTTCTAACTTGTACCCACAATATATGTTTTCGATCTAAAATAAGAATAAGACCCCAGTTTCACTAAATAACATTGGGATGTAAGTGGGAAAACATTCCACAGACATGTTCCTGATGAAGTTATTCAGACCCTGGGCTCATTTTTCTTAACATGTCCATGTAATGTATACCCCCTTAAACCCCACTTTTATAACGAAAAAAAAAAAAAATGGGGTTTACAGGGGTAAACCTATTTTTCTTATTTTTGCTCCAAAACATAGATTGTGGGTACTCGAGGCAGTTCTAACTTGTACCCGCAATCTATGTTTTGAGCAAAAATAAGAAAAATATCAAAAATTTTATCAGCTGTAAAATAGCTTTAATTTTATGTTTTTTACCATAATAATTTTCATACAAATTCTCTAGGGCAAAAAGTGTAGACTTTTCAAGTCAACAGTTTGATAAAGATTGAAATAATTTGGAAAGGGAATTGGTTTTCACACTGTTTTCACAAACAAGTCAGACAGAAACTGAAAACAAAGGGGGCAGAAACTTTTACTGAAAAAGTTTGTTATTTTTAAAATGCAACAGACAAGAACGCCAATAGATAAGACATGCAAATGATTAATGACTAAATTTGATAAACATGATGAAATAGTCTTAAATGTTTGGTTTGGTTTAGTTTGGTTATGTTTGTTTGTATTGAGATTTAACGTCCCAGTAAACAATTTTTCAGTCATTTTGTGATGGAGCCATCACTTGCTAGTTTTTAACCAGTTCTCTACAGAGTTAATGTGTCTTGCTCAGACACAACTCCGAGCCACTAGTGGAGATCAAACCCAGGACCTCTCGATTCACAGTGTGATGGATCAAATGGCTTAATGCCCAAGTAAAAAGTTTTCATCCATAGTGCAATTTTTTTTTTTTATTTAGGTCCTTTGAGATCAGTAAAGATATTCAGAGTGTTCAAAACATTCACATTTAGAGACATTTGACCCTGTTTAGGAATATGTCTTTGCTTTAGACTTCAATGTGTCTTGCTGAACGACACTACTTAGCTCAAGAAGAAACATCACAATAACATATCCATGTCATGTAAACCCCCCTTCAACCCCACTTTTATATAGCAAAACTGGGTCCTATTTTTTCTTATTTTTGTTCCAAAACATAGATTGTGGGTACTCATTAGAACCGTCTCGCTGAGGTAACATGTACCCACAATCAATGTTTTAGGTGATTTTATAAAAAAAAAAAATTCCAATGAAATTTTCAAGTTTTTTTTCTTAAAAAAATCTCTGTATATTGCATGGGCAAGGTTTCGTAATGAGTCAATCCAGAACCATTCTCTCACAAATCCTGTACTCCACCAATGAGGTTTCTGAAAATCTCTGACACACAGCTTTCTTTTAAAAGTTGGTTAACCAATTAAGGGAGATAATTGTTGAAGACTCATACACTCAGTCAACCAGAGTGATCTAACTTTTGTGTCCTTTTTGGAAGTTAAATTTGGGGAATAATTTTCAAAGTATCATAAACAGTTACCAACTAGAGGACCAATGGTCCTGTAAACGCTCACCTGAGATCTAGGATATATACCCATAAACTTGGCAGACAACCCCACTAGGGTTATTATTTTTTTTCATAAACATAAATTTTCTGTCCATATGCTTATTCCCGGCAAGTTTCCCGTCATTAAATGATATTTTCCCACCTCTCCCCATTCAAATGCAAAGGCAACCTAAGTTGAACTTGCTGTAAAATGGGTCAAGGGCAGCCAAGGTCACAATGTATATAAACTTTGTAGAGCTCCATTCCCTGATGCTTCATGCCAAGTTTCAAAATCAAAGCACATCTGGCTCTGAAGAAGAAAACTTTTAAAGGTTTTTAAAGGTTTTTGCTATTTATAGCCATGGCGGCCATCTTAGGCATGTGACCTTGACCATTTATACAAACTTTCATTCCCACTTCCTAACCATGCTCCACATAAAGTTTGGTTTTAATTTGCTCAGCTGTTTCAGGGAAGATGTTAGAAGATTATGGCCATATAAATGTATATAGCCCTAGGGCAGGGGCAGACGACCCTCTGGGGACATTTTTTTCATATACATAAATCTTCTGTCCATTTGCATACTCTCAGCAAACTCACCCACATTCAATTCCATTTTACCAATTTTTCAAAATTCAAATGCATAGGTGACCTAAGAATACCTTGCTGTAAAATAGACCAAGGTCATCCCAGGGTCATGATTTATATACACTTTGTAGATCTTCTATCTCTGATGCTTCATGCCAAGTTTCAAAATCATAGGCCTTCCGGTTCTGGAGAAGAAGATTTTTAAAGGTTTTTGGTATTTATAGCCATGGCAGCCATCTTGGTCATGTGGCCTTGACCATTTATACAAACTTTCATTCCCCCTTCCTAACGATGCTCCACATGAAGTTTGGGCAGGGGCAGACAACCCCCTGGGGACAAATTTTTTTCATAAACATAAATCTTCTGTCCATTTGCATACTTCCAGCAAGTTTCCCCAAAATTATTTACATTTGACTTATTTTCCCCATTCAAATGCATTGGTGAACTAAGTTGACCTTGCCATAAAATATGTCAAGGGCATCTCAGGTTCATGATTTATATAAACTTTGTAGCGCTCCATTCCTTGATGCTTCATGCCAAGTTTCAAAATCATAGGCCTTTTCTTTCTGGAGAAGAAGATTAAAATTTTAAAGGTTTTTGATATCTATAGCCAAGGCGGCCATCATGGTCATGTGACCTGGATCATTTATACAGTTGCCCTTCCTAAGGATGCTCCATATGAAGCTTTGATTGGCCCAGACGTTAGAACATTGTGGACAATGCAACGACGACTACAACGACGACAGACGATGGAGCATGGGTATACTATAAGCTCACCTTGTGAGCCTAACGGCTCAGGTGAGCCAAAAATAGCTTATTACCTTTTTCCGATGATTCACCAGTGTAAAGATTTTGTAAACTAGAATTCTCCTCAGCTTGTTGGCCTAGCTCGGGGTCTTCTTCACCAAGGGAAATAAGTCTGAAATTAGAAGGAAAAATGTTTGTCAGGAATTATCCCAGCGGGCACATGACATCATAATGGCGTCATATCAACGTCGATGTGACGTCATGACGTCGATCTGACATCATTATGACGTCATGTGCCTGCAGGGATACAACTGATTTTCTTAACCCATTTTTGATGAATGGATTAGTCCATCATTATCAACTGGGTGTGTCCACTTTTACTTTTTGGGATGTTTTGCCTCTATCCCATAAAAAAGAACGCCAGGCTTATATGAATTAATATTCAAGTTGAAGGAATAGAAAATATGGACCCTGATAAAATTGTGTCACTTTCCATTTTCCATATCAAGGTAGCAGGTAATCGTAAACGAAATTTGTAAAGGCTTACCATCTGTCCACATCATGAAAACATATTCATGTTATGTATACCCACTTAAATCCCCCTTCTATATAGTAAAACTGAGGTTTTCAAGGATTTACCTATTTTTCTTATTTTCGTTCCAAAACAAAGATTGTGGGAACAACTTAGAACCCCTCTAAGGTGTACCCACAATCTATATTTTGAGCCAAAATGTTAAAAACTTTCTACTGACAATTTTACTTTTTAAGAACTTTAAAAACCTCTATATATTACATTGGCATATTTTCATAATGTTATGTAAATTTGTAATGTTCCATAAAATCTTGAATAAACATCCATACTCTAATTAACATTCATCCTTGTCAGGTTTGGACCCTAAAATTGTGATTTTTCTTTTTTTCTTTCTTTTTCCACTGTTTTTTCTCAGCAAACTAGTTGAGATCACTTGAGAACATGCTTAAGTTGCTTTGTTAAAAGCTCTAAATGAGATGTTCTGTATTTTAATGGAGATGTTTCAAAATTACATGCACAGTAAAATTTACCGTGTTTACAATAAGAATATATAAACCTTTTCACATTAGCAAACCAACCTTTCAAGACATAGAAGGTGCCTTTACTTTACCATATGAGCTGTGTCATAAGAAAACCATGTGTTTGCATATGCAAAAACAATGACGCAGATCAGCTGTGCAGTAAAATTCCTCCACTACTTATATCCACAAGAACTCCGCGGAGGTCGATATCGCACCTGCATCGGGCAAAGTCAATAGACCGTGAAATATAGTTCAAGGGCACCGGGTCAAGGTGCGTGCTTGAAGGGCATGTCAAGGACAATTACTATGCAAGGTTTCAGACTCGCAGCTATCTCTGATGTCGAGAAAAACAAACTTCGACGTAAAAATTTTCAAAGTCAGTGGACCATGAAATATAGGTCAAGGGCACCGGGTTAAGGTGCGTGCTTGAAGGGTATGTCAAGGACAATTACTATGCAAGGTTTCAGACTTGCAGCTATCTCTGATGGCGAGAAAACCAAACTTCGACATAAAAATTTTCAAAGTCAGTGGACCGTGAAACATAGGTCAAGGGCACCGGGTCAAGGTGCGTGCTTGAAGGGTATGTCAAGGACAATTACTATGCAAGGTTTCAGACTCGCAGCTATCTCTGATGGCGAGAAAACCAAACTTCGACGTAAAAATTTTCAAAGTCAGTGGACCGTGAAATATAGGTCAAGGGCACTGGGTTAAGGTGCATGCTTGAAGGGTATGTCAAGGACGATTACTATGCAAGGTTTCAGACTCGCAGCTATCTCTGATGGCGAGAAAACCAAACTTCGACGTAAATGTTGACAAAACTTCGACGTAAAAATTTTCAAAGTCAGTGGACCGTGAAATATAGGTCAAGGGCACCGGGTTAAGGTGCGTGCTTGAAGGGTATGTCAGGGACAATTACTATGCAAGGTTTCAGACTCGCAGCTATCTCTGATGTCGAAAAAACTAAACTTCGACGTAAATGTTGACGGACGAACGAACGGACGAACGAACGGACGAACGAACGAACGAACGAACGGACGGACGGACGGAAATTTGAACTCCTATATCGCACCCTGCTATAAGCAGGTGCGATAAAAATGTCAAGCTTCTAGACTTTTCCTATGACCGTACAGTCCAGTTTGTGTTGGACTTGGTCATAAACCCCCAAGACCGATTTTCTCGCGTTGCTGCTCACATAAGCATGTCTACACAACTTTTATACATGCATATGCTAATTCAGTAAATGGATGCCTAAGTCACCAAAACAGAACTAGTGTTTTATAGGGAAAATTGAAAGCAGTTCAATGTTAGTATTCTTCAAAATCAAAGCACAGATTCAAAGTTAAAATGGTTAAAACAAAATGAAAAGGTATAATATGGCTAAAACTAAACCTAAACCATGGGATGGGGAAAAGATGACTATTTAATAGTGAAAGTGTTTTAAACTTTACTATAGGAAGTAGTTGTTGGATATATTACAAGAAGCAGGATTTAAATATATTATCAGATGAAGCAGCTCACAGGAGTGTTATTTAAAGCCTCCTTCTACTTACTGCACTTCCTAAACCATTGTTCTACAAGTGAGCCGCCCCATGGGAAAACCAACAATCTGCATTTGCGAAAACAAAGACGCAGATCAGCTTCGCGGTAACCGCGAAGCTGATCAGCGCCTTTGTTTTCGCTACTTGGATAGTACAATTCCTCTTCTACTTAAATCCGAAATTTCAAGCTTCTAGCCTGCTTCTGTGCTTGTACAGCCCGGTTTGTGTCGGACCTGTTCGGAAACCACATTGTTGGTTTTCCCACGAGGCGGCTCAAGTGTTATCCTAACAAGCTAAAATGTTAAAATCCAACTACCAAAGTCCATCAGGAAAACATGTCCATGAAATGTTTACCCCCTTGAAACACACTTTTATGTAGCAAAATTGGGGTATACAGGGGAACACCTATTTTTCTTATTTTTGATCCAAAACATAGATTGTAGGTACTCATTAGAACTGCCTCACGCCTGAGCAGCCTCACCGAGGTGGTTTTAATGTGTATCAATATAGTGGCGGATTTAGAGGGGTTTCAAGGAGTTCGCTCGAACCCCCTTCCCGACTCTAATTATTTTATGTTCATGTGGAATTTCAAGAGATTTTGTGTGGTTTTAGGGAAATGAACCCCCTTTTATTCATTTGAACCCCCTCTTCTGATTTCCTGGATCCACCCCTGCCATAATCTATGTTTTGAGCAAAAATAAGAAAAATATCTTTTTTTTTTTCTTCTTTTTTTTTCAAAGAAATTTTCAATGCTGAAAAAATTCTCTGTGTATTACATGGGCAAGTTTTCGTAATGCTTTCAACCAATACCTGTCTTTTGCCTCCTCACTAATTTCTTGATTGTCAGTTTTTGAGGAATTTGTTGATTCTTCATGGTTATATTCAAAACTAAATAAATTACAAAGAAAATGTCTCTAAAACAGAATCAAGACAGAACCCAGCACCAAAAGCTTCCAAAAAGATACAGTGTCCCTCGATTCCTCTACTTTTCTTGATTTTCATTTATAGAAGAAGTTGTAGATTCCTCTGGATTATATTCAAAACTAAGCAAAAATCATATATATAGTTGTCTTTAAACTAAAATAAAGCCATAGTACCTCAGAATTGCATTCAACAGTAAACAAAAATTATGCAGATAAATGTCTTTAAACCAAAATCAAGCCAGTCCCTCAGGAGTATATTCAAAACTAAACAAAAAAAAATTACACAGCCAGATTAATGTCTCTCTACTAAAATCAAGCCCACAAAGCCCTGCATCGTCCACAATCAATGTATTCCAAAAGATACATGTCTCTAATTTCCTGATTTATTTACAGATTTATTTCCTGACTGTCATCACTAAAGTTGCCCAATAAGATTCCTATTAAAAACTTAACGTAAAATACACAAATAAATGCATTTAAACAAAAAAAAAGCCAGCACCCGGCCAATCGAGAGAACCCACTGCCAAAACCCTTCCAAAAGATACCTGTCTCTTATTTCCTGATTGCTGTCGCTGAATTCACCCATTAAGTCTCCAATTAATTCAGATTTCTATAGATTACATTGCAAACTTAAACAAAGATAAATGCTTTTAAACAAAAATCAAGCCCGCACCTGGCAGAGAGAACCCACTGCCAAAAGCCTTCCAAAAGATACCTGTCTCAAATTTCTTGATTTATTTCCTGATTATCATCACTAAAGTCACCCATTAAGTATCCAATTAAGATTCTCTGGATTATATTGCAAACTTAGCATAAATTAAACAAATAAATGCTTTTAAACAAAAATCAAGCAAGCACCCGGCCAATCAAGCGAGAAACCTCTGCCAAATGCCATCCAAAAGATACCTGTCTCTAATTTCCTCATTTATTTCCTGATTTATTTCCTGATTGTCGTCACTGAAGTCACCCATTAAGTCTCCAATTAAATCAGTTTCGGAAGCATTTGATGACTCTTCAGGATTGTATTCATAACTAGACAAACATTACACAAATAAGTGTCTTTTCAAATAAGCCAATGCACCAGAAATCCAACAATCTGAAAACAAAGATGTAGATCAGCTGTGCAGCAACTGCACAGCTGATCAGCATCTTTGTTTTCACTACACAAGTAGTATGATCTCTTTTCTTCACAAATCCAAAATCTCAAGCTTCTAGCCTGCTTCTGTGACTGTACAGGATGGTTTGTGTTGGACCTGGTCGGAAACCCAAATTGTTGTTTTTCTCGTGTAGCTGGTCCAATATGTTTATATATAAGCCTTAAATATGTCTGACACAAAAGATAAAACTAAATCAATCAAGAACCCAGCACTATCATTTTTAAATAGATCAATTTCCCTTGTGTCTTTGAGTTAATTGGGTGATAATAGTATTCAATTTTTCATTTGGGGCATTATATCCTGGGATATAAGGTTGAAAAGTTTGTTTTACGGTGACATGTCAGCAGAGCCGTAAAAAATGATTTCCCATCTCATATGCGACCCTATACAACCCTAAATGAAAAATTTAAATACAGTTATCCCCCATTATAATTTACATTTTAACTATACACATCGAAAATGCATTGTTTTCTAAGAAACTTGAACATCAGGAGCAACATATAACTATGACAACCAATCACAAGCAACATTGTTCTAATGGTATGTCGCAGAATATACTGTCACAAATTTTTATGTTATCCAGTCAGATGCCACGTTACATTTCTCAAGAGTTCTAACATACACATACCAATGATCCAGGTTTGGAGCCAAAATACTTTTCAACTGAAATGTTTACTTTTTATAATATACCAGTCATTGGTAACCAATGTCTCCCCACTTTTTATAATATACCAGTCATTGGTAACCAATCTCTCCCCAACCTATGGGGAAGGGTGGGGAGTATGCCTTTTTCAGCTTTCAGTGTCATGCTATAAGCCCATCCCCAGTGGACAAACTGGAGGACTCAACTATGCTATTTGTCCTGCCCTTCCTGCAAAAGGAAATCTCCCATGGGTAAGTATCCTAATGTCAAAACCCTGTCATTTCCCTGCACTGCAGGAACAATCAAAAGTAAATTGTCCCACACTTTAGCCAGCCAGTCCCCACTCTTCCACATAGATGGGGCTATCCCCCACCCTTCCCTGTAGGTGGGGGCTGTGATTACAAATTACTGGTGCATAAAAAAGATCTGTATATTTCCTGATCATGTTTCCAACATCTGGCCCCGAGGTTATAAAACTTTTTTCGAGCTCAGCTCAGCTGAGCATCAAATTTCAACTGCTCATAAATGTTTGAATAGTCAAAATTGGTGGAAAATTCAGGTTCGAAACTCAAAAAATAGTAATTTATCCCGCTAATAAATGTTAAAATGCAAACATTAATGAGCAGGATAAATTTTAGTCTCAGCAGAGTTGAGCATGAAAAAAGTTTTATAACCTCGGGAGTAGGACTTACTTTTCCGGGTCAAAATCATCATCTAGTTCTTTCTCAGCTGGCTGTCGGTTAGAATCTTCAGCTAATCTTTTATTGGGCTCTTGTAATTCCTGAATAATATGTTCAATGTCAATGTTTTTACTATTCGACCTTCATCTTGTGAAACCCAGATTTTTGCCTATGCGAAAACAAGGATGCAGATCAGCTGTGCAGTAACTGCACAGACGATCAGCATCTTTGTTTTCGCTACATGGATTGTGCAATCCCTCTTCTTCTGAAATTTCAAGCCTCTAGCTTTCTTCAGTGACTGTACAGGCCAGTTTGTGTCAAATGTGGTCAGAAATCCAGAAGATCGGTTTACTCGTGTCATGGCTCATTTGATTTTTGAAATTTATTGCACCAGAACATCTTTATTACACTTTCATTAAATACAAGCCCATTTCTGTTTCAGATATGCTATTCCTGTGTTAAGGAGAGTAAAATATTTGGCTATACAGCAAAAGTATTGTTAAATTAGTTTTGCTTGTATTGCCGTTTAACATCCCAGTCAACAATTTTTAGTGAGTTAAAATGTGTCTTGCTCAAGGACATGACAAGGTGTGGCCAGCCTGGTTCCTCTAGATTCAGAGTCTGATGCACTACCACTAAGCCACCATGCTACCTTTAAATTAGTACATGTATTTGTGGTCCAGCAATAATCAGAGTTACATCTGAAACCATGATACATGAAGAAAAGGTACAAAAAGAGGTTTGAGATGTACTTTTTATGCTTACAGAAAACAGTCAAGGCCATGGTCATTTGGTCAGCTATCCTTACTACACCCCTCTTTTGACAGGTTAAAATTAACATATAAGTGATATCTTTAAACTGAAGTAGCTATAAAATTACAAATATGGAAACAAAACCCTTGAACTCTTTATTTAATTTTCTTTCTTCATGATTTCAAGGACGTCAACAGGAGAAGTGGTTTTCGGTGTTGTGCCCAGTAAAAAAGTTAGGAAATGACCTTAGGACAAGCCCTCGGCTTACTGTCAGATCCTGGATAATTTGTATTGTATGTTATTGTCTCTTGGATGTTCAACAATCAAAATAAAGTTTAAACCAAAAACGTTAAGTTGTGTCCCAGATAGAGTGGTTTGTCTTCACCATACTTGTCCCCAGTTAAATTGATAATCAGTGTCCCAGGAAGAGTGGTTTATCTTCATTATACGAGGTATAGTCAGAAAGTTCCCAGACTGATTCATTTCAAAGGATATTTAACGTCAAATCACTATGAAAGTTTTCAAATACCAAATCACATCCATTTCCTTTATTTTTCGGATAAATTAAGAAAAGAATATGCAAGAATTGTTTTAAAATGTCGATTAACATACGGCATATATGAGGGTACGGAGCACTTTGAAAAAACGCTAAATTGGATTTTTTGATGTTTTGAATTGCTGTCAATTCCTTTATAAAACGGCATCACAATGGCGTGAATTTTTACATGATGTCACATCAATAGTATTTTGATTCAAATGCAAAGAATCAGAGAGATAACATAACAATTACAATTTTGACAGTGTTTTAAACAGACATGGGTAAATTTTCGAGCGTAAAAAAAGCCGACGTCATGGGAACGTACGGAGCAGCGCGTGTTAATCAAACACTTGGAAATTCATGAAACCCAAGGAAAATGTATGGAATATGGTGAGGAGTCTTGTGTTCCAATGGGATAGGCTATGGACACGCGGATATTAATGGCAATCGCAAAAGCGGGAGGCATAGGGAAGAAACGGTCGGGATTTGAGATAAAAAATAAGATTTTTCACTAAAACAACACCATCTGCTCATCGATTGTAACATACATTGACGACTTTTGATTTCATAGGATACGAGAAACCATGACATGCGCCATAAAGCCCCGATTTAGCCCCGGTGGATCTTTCCACGTCTGAAATCTGAGTTTGACGACACGCTCAGGTATGAACGTTGTTAACATCAAAGTAACGTTGTTAACGCCAAAGTGCTCCGTACGTTGTTAGTGTCCATACTTTGAGCCCTAAATTTTCTGTGGTTTGATGAAAAAGCCCCTAAATACATATATTGTTGTGTAGAAAAATGTTTTTCTCACTAGTATGCAAAGTTTTGACGTTCTTCATTGAAAACAAATAACACAACAAGAACAGTCCAGGAACTTTCAGACTGTCCCTCGTACTACTGTTTATTGTGCCTACCTCTCTTTCATGCTTGTTCCCTTTCGTTCCTGTTGAAACTTAGCCGGATGGCTACCTTTATGGGAAAGGGCTAGTCATTCAGCTCTTCGAGTGTATTGTCGGAAAATGTTTTGTTGTGTTTTATGTATTTTCTTTCCCACCCGCTGTCAATGTTGGGACTTTATATTTAATTGCATTGATTCCTGGTCCCTCTATTCTTATTAGGATGCAATTACAACAAAAAGAAACGATATATCTCACCTTAATGATATTAAATTCATAATACTGGTAGCCTTTAAAACTTTCCGCTACTGCCGTCATTGTCCGAGATGTCTTCTCCCAGAAATGTAGCAATGATGACTGATAATTTGCCAACACATGTGAAAACATGTTACATCGACTAGCGGCTAAAAGGTCAACTTTCTGCATGACATCAAGTTTCAGTTTGTCGAATTTGGCTTTTGTCTTTTTTACTTGTGCTTGAACCTGAAATGAAATCTATTTTTAGAATGGGAATTCAAATTTTTAAACTTAGGCTAGCCCAAGAGAACACTATTGACTAGCAGCCAAGCGGTCAAATTTCTGCATATCATCCAGTTTCAGTTTGTCGAATTTGGATTTTGTCTTTCGCACCTGTGCTTAAACCTGTAAAATAAAATCTATTTTTAGAATGGGTAATTCCAGCTTTTTGCTGATAATTGGCCAACATATGTGAAAACCTGTTACCAAGTCTGGCTTTCATTGCAAGTTTGTAAAGGGTCACTGTTGAGGGTTGATTACCTAAAATTATACAGAATGGCTCACATTCTCCATTGAATGTTTTTACTGCTAACAAAGAATCTGGCCATTTTATTTTAGTTTGCTTTGGGAAGAAACAAATGAGCAGACAACCTGTTCTTATACATGACCTTTACTACAGCATTAGTTTCTGTCACTCTAATATAGCTGTGAATCACACTGAAGTCTTTGTACTTTCTGTAGCTATGTACATTTACATTGGAAATATGGTAATTCTCCAACTGTTTATAAGGACCTGTGTCAAGCTATTCCGAGGTGACTATAATAGGTCTTTGCACTTTGTGCATTTTAGATAAAAAAATTGTCAACTGGGACATTAAACCACAAAAAATTAACTAAATAACAGACCTTTCCAAATTTCTCCACATGTTTATAAGAATGAAGGTCAAGCTATTCCGAGGTGACTGTAATACTTTAATAACTCTTTGCACTTTTTGCAGTGAAGCTAATAAAAGTGCAGTGAAGCTAAATACTGTAAACTGGGACATTAAACCACAAAACACATTAACACAGCAACAAACCTTTCTAAATTTTTCCAACTGTTTATAAGTATCTGGGTCGAGCTGTTCCGACACATCTTTCATCCATAGCAAGGCACCTCTGTACTCGGTTCTCGCTACCTCCATTCTATTTATAGTAACAAGAGTGTCAGATATCGCCCGGTATCGGAACGTCTCAACCTCTTGGTACAGGCGAACCAGTGGAACTCTCAGGGCCAGCCTGTAAATAAGAGTGAAAATATATTTCAAGAATTTTGGTTTAGTTATGGCTTAACATTCCAATCAGAATTTTTTTTGTCATGATTTGATTGAATAGACAATTCTTACGTCTTCACCAGTATTTTTGGTACTTAAAAGTGTCATGTACAAAAACATGTCATGATAAAGGCTATTAAATGTGATAAACTCAAAAAATAACTGATTTTTTATAAAGCAAAAGCAAAGGTGCAGATCAGCTGTGATATAGCCTAACAGCTGATAAGGGTAACTGTTTTGCTATTATTTATGTCAATCACTTAACATTTTTATACCAAACATTCAAGCATAAAGCAATTCCATTTTCTTACACAGTAATGTCTAGTTTGCATACTGTAAATTCAGAAACATTCTCGAGAACTTAATTTTCGCTAATATTCACAAATTTCTTGTTCAAAGTTCTAGCTACTAAAGAATTACTATAAGCTGTATAGACCGCAAGAGTTCTTATTCGCAAATTCAATTTGTTTGTATTAGAGGCATAATGTCCCAGTCAACATTTTCTCAGTCATGTTGGGATATAGCAAAAGCTTCCAAGGTTCAACCAGTACTGTAAGAGTATCTGTCTTGCTCCCGGACACAACTTGATGTCGCCTGTGGGGATCGAACCAAGACCGCTCAATTGGAGTCCGATGCTCTACCACTATGCTACCACGCTCAGTCGCAATTTCAAGAAATCACTAATAATTCGGAGAAAGAAAAATTGCAATATGAATGTCACGTGAAAATTTCCCAATTTACTGTAACTCTTGGTTGTTAATACCTATGATGATTTTTTTTTGTGCCAGAACCAGTGATAAAATCATAAAACATAAATAAATCAGATAAAAAATAAATTACTGTTACCGTTGTTGAGCTGAGAAACTCTGTGATTTTCCGACAGCCGCCATCATTTTACCAGCTCTCGTCTTATCTTGACCGCTATGTCCCTTCAGGAATCTCCCACAACCATTTTCTTCCATTGATAATGCTTAAAAAAGAATTAACAAAACTTGAATATTTAGAAAGATTTTCATTGTAATCACCATGGATAAGCGTCTTTTTCAAGCGTTCCTTTTCTTTGCTGAAACCCTGTGATATCAAGTCATCATTTTGTTCACAAAATGCTTATTTATCATGTTTTATTGTATTGTTTCATCCAGTCGTTTCTGTTACAGCTGTTTTGGAAACTGACTAGCAATCTCTGTGATAAATTAAGCAAGTTCAACAATCTGATTTTTTGCTATGTAAGCTATTTCGTAAATTTCAATTTTGCTGGTACCAAAGTACTGTCAAAATTTCCTAATTAGCATATCCGAATAAAATATAAGATCATGAATTACGTCCATAAAATGTAAAATCTCTTGGCTGTCTTCAACAAGCCACTCATCAGGAAATTTGTCCTTGAAATGTATATCCCCCTGAACCCCACTTTTACATAGTAAAACTGCAGGGATATACCTGTTTTTCTTATTTTTGCTCCAAAATGTAGATTGTGGGTACTTGTTAGAACCGTCTCAGCGAGGCGCTGAGGCGGTTCTATCGTGTTACCATGATCTATGTTTTGAGCAAAAATAAGAATTAAATATCTTCTTCTTTTTTTCAATTTTAAAGCTCAAAAATCTCTGTTGTTTTCGTAATGTTTCCGCAGGAACTTACTACAAAGCCTGTCCTGATATTTCTCTATAGCTCTCAACAACTGCATACTAGAGATCTGAATAGCCTTAAACACCTGAAGATAGAAATCAGTACATTTTTTTTATTTGTAGTTTAATGTCCCAGTCAACAATTTTTCATTCACAGCGGGATGCAGCCACTGATTCCTGGGTATTGCCAAGTATTATGTGAGCCACGTCATGAGAACTAGATTTTTGCCTATGCAAAAACAAAGGTGCAGACCAGCATTGCAGTAGCTGCAAAGATGATCAGTGCCTTTGTTTTTGCTACACGGATAGTGCAGTTCCTCCTCTACTTAATTATCCAAAATTTGAAGCTTCTAACCTTCTTCTGTGACTGTACAGTCCAGTTTGAGTCGGACTGGGTCAGAACTCCACAAGACCGTTTTTCTTGCATGCACCGTGGCTCATGTGAGGTGAATGTGGCTTGCTCAAGGGCAAGACACTCCCAGCCGGGTAGCCCATAATGTCTTGGTTTGGAGGAGTCTCATTCTTAATGATTGGGCCACAACAATAATGTGCAAGTTATAGTGTATGATGAAGTGATAAAAAGAACCTGGCCCCGAGGTTATAAAACTTTTTTCATGCTCAACTCAGCTGAGCATGAAATTTAAACTTCTCATAATTACTGAAATAACCAAAATTCGTTGAAATATCAGGTTAAGATTGCCAAAGACTGTAATTTATCCTTATAATAAAGGTTAAAATGCCAATAATTTTTGACATTTTTACATTTATGAGCAGAATAAATTTAGTCTCAGCTTAGCAGAGCATGAAAGATAGTTTTATAACCTTGGAACCAGGTCTGTACATGTGAAATTGAAACATTAGTAAGTGTGCAGCTGATCAGTAAGATTATTTTCTCTACAAAGACATTGAATTCCTTATACATGTGTACATTACAGTTCTAACATGCCAAATTTTCATGATTTATGTTTGAGCAAATAAAAAAGAAATATCAAGCTTTTTAAAGCTATTCATAATTTGGTATAAAGGTCAATCATGCATGTTTTTAAAATGCTTGTTTCCCTACCTCCAATTTGGAGTCAAGTTCACTGTCTGAGGCAACCACATGCTCATCCTCTTTCTTTCCTAACTTCTTAATCACGGCCTGTTTGGTCGTCCAGAATGTCTCCTTCATTTTGTGTAAGGTTGAGGTATCCTGTCGCTCCACCCATCTGTCGTAACCAGCACCCGAATATCCCTGCATCCTGGAGGCATAGATACATTTATGTCAAAGAAAATCATAAGAATGTCACAATTCGCCCTTGAGGTGGAACTTTAGGTAAAGTCCGTTCAGCCCAGGAAGACGTTAAAAGCCCACCTTCTACTACTACTACTAAGAATGTCACAAAATATAGTCCTATTATTTGCCTTGTCTCTTTCTACCAAAGAGTTTCATTGCAGGGGTAGATCATCAGAGAATGTGATAGTAATGTATGTGCATAGTAACAGAATGATACGACACAAAAAAAGTTTGGGACTTGCTTTTAAATTCCTTTTTTAGAAAATTTTATTTGATATAGGTACACATGGTACGTCATACTCACTTTCATACACAGCATTTCAGGATTTTCATAGATTTACATAATGTAAATGCAAACTTTAATCAAACAATTTAGATTTATGTATGTAGCTTATACTTACGACATGTTTTGTTCTGTTTATGTGGTTTCACTTCCAAGAATACAGACCCTGAAAAAATTATCAATCTTCTAATTAGTGTTGCACTAAAATTCTTTTGATACTATCTGACAAAATTATTATTTAATAGCAGTGTCTAGCTGTCCGGACCCAGGCGTTTAGACCAGGAGTCTGCCGTCCTGTTCTAGACGTTTAGACTGGCGATCTAGACGTCCAGGTCCATACAGCTAGCAAATATCTACCGTGCCATCAGATTTGTAAGTTTTTCCACCATGCTGAACTGAATTTCAGCATACGTTGAATTCAGGTTGATGGTTTTCTCAGATGGACGAGCTTCTGCTTTTTCTATTATCCGAGCATAACGACGGTAAAGTTGAATATGCATCACGAAAACATGTCCGTGTAATGTATACCCCCTTGAACCCCACTTTTGTATAGCAAAACTGGGGTATGCAGGGGTAAACCTATTTTTCTTATTTTTGCTCCAAAACATAGATTGTGGGTACTCGTTAGAACCGCCTCGGCGAGGCGGTTCTAACGTGTACCCACAATCTATGTTTTGAGCAAAAAATAAGAAAAATATCAAAAATTTTCTGCTGAAAATGTTCAATTTTTACAACTTCAGAAAAAGCAATATATTACATGGGCGTGTTTTCGTAATGGGTTTGTATTTTGATAGCACTCAATTTTACTAATTTTGGAGTCAAAATTGGGTAATAGCTCCCAAACCCTAAATGTTACACTCATGTTAAACCTTAAGTCGACCTTGTATGTCATTTATACATTCAATACCAAATTTGTTAATATAACTCAAATATAACACACCAATTTAAGCTCTTTTAATGATGCAATATAATGCCGACTTTAAGCAAAACATTAAAGGACAATTGGAGAATTAAGAGATTAATGAACCGACGACGCATGAACTCATGGCTTTCTGACAAAAACGGCTTCAAATACATTGATGCTTGCGTCGGGTTAATCAGGTGTAATAAGCAGATTCCATTTTATAATATCTTATGTTTTCATAACAATTTGTCACACCTCCTTTTAATGGATGCATCTTCAAAAGAACATGTTAACCTATAGCGCAACATTTATTATTTTCATTTACAAAAAATATTAATTTAATTTTTTAGACCTATCTATCTAACTTCATATACTGAGTCGATCAATTTCTGATCATCATCTCAGGTGTAGCGAAAATGTGCATTTCACAATCGATAAATATATATTTTCAAACTGAATTATGACTTGAAATGCGTGTTCAAAATGTGATGTCAGACTTCCGCTTATCGGAAAAGATGGCGATGACGTCATCGATAACATTACCTGTGAACTCACGGGTACAGAGTCAATAAATCAACAGACTTAGCACACATATTTGTGCGGGTAAACGTGTGTTAAATTGTAAATATACGTTGAAATTAAAGCTGAATTAACTAAAATAAATTTAACTTAATATAAGAACCACTGAAAAAGAATTATCTGCCATCTGTCTGAAAAATTATTCTGGCAAGGTTTGTTTTAAACTCGGAAAACTGAAGGAGCTACAGAGAAAGAGTAATATGAGCCTCCCCATGGGAAAACCAACAATCTGCATTTGCGAAAACAAAGACGCAGATCAGCTTCGCGGTAACCGCGAAGCTGATCAGCGCCTTTGTTTTCGCTACTCGGATAGTACAATTCCTCTTCTACTTAAATCCGAAATGTCAAGCTTCTAGCCTGCTTCTATAGCTGTATAGGCCAATTTGTGTCAGACCTGTTCGGGAACCACATTGTTGGTTTTCCCACGAGGCGGCTCATATGTAATTGGATAACTTTATCCAATGTATTCACTTAGGCTTAAAAAAAAAATGTTATGTTTCCGATTTCCCGACCGACTGGTCAAAATCTGCGCCGACTGCAACTTTTTTAGCGCTCAGAAAAAAAAAAAAAAAAAAGTCGGCGACCGACCCTGTTCAACGATTCCGGTTTTTATCAAAAGTCAAAACCATTTCGTTACGAGAATTTGTCCGCGCCGATTTTCGGATATTTTCGGTCTTTAACAATTACGATCAAGAACAACAACATGGCTACTGTGTAGTGTGTTGACACGACCAAGCACATTAGTCGCCATTTATTTCGACAAATGTAGCCACATACCTGCTTCATATGTAATAAAAGCCTTGCGGCACAATGCCCCGTTATCCCTGTTATACGAAGACGGCCATCCTCGGTGTAAAGGTTTCCGATTTGGAGTCAAATTTGCGGTAAGAAGAAAGTCTGGTCAAAGAAAAAAAAAAATACCTACCGACCCCGATTTTCCAAGGGAAAAAAAAAAAAAAAAAAAAAAAAAAGCCTACCTACCGACCCTATGCTAAATTTATGATGAAATCGGAAACATAACATTTTTTTTTTTAGGCCTTATCTATTTCAGCTCACATTTTTCTAGATTTGTTTTCATCTATCGGCAGCTTATACGTATTTCACGATTTAATTTTGTAATTTTGATAATTTAATATAACAATAGATAGAAATGTATAATATTCGTGCTGTTGAAGTTGTCAGAGTTTTAAAATCCAAGCAATGTGTGGTATGTTATTTAAAATCTTAAATGTGTCTCCTCCAAAAACAGATCCTACAAAATGACAGCAGACTATGGCGTAAGATTTTCATAAAATTTCAATTTGATTTGAGACTGAAGTGCCTAAAATAGGGTTATATTAAATAACGAGAGATCAAAGCCGCCCGAGCTTGTCGAAAAATCAAAATATTTAACTAAAAATAAACATGGAAATATTGCGCTAATTTACGATATTTTCCTTCCAAATTCAAAATATATGCATTCTGGAAACAATCTTTCCTCATTACACAACAAAACTTTTTAAGATTTTGGCGTTTTGTGTCATTTGTGCAAATAAAATATGACGTTAATTGGCTTTTAATAAAGCCGCCATTACTGACTTGTACCCGTGAGAGTGACCCGGATGCTGGCTGATGATGTCAGCCATCTTTTCTGATAATCGGACTAAAGAGGTTTCAAGATAGAAGATGGAGCTTTCCTTTAGTTTTGAATCTTTTTTTTTAAATGCTTGTATTTCTCTCATTTTGGTTGAAAAAAAAAAATTCTGGCCCTAATGCATTTAAAGGCACCTATAAAATTGTTCTCAGCAGGGTCCCCCATGGCCCTACACACACACACACCTTAAAAACAAGGAATTACCCCTCTCACTCTGCGAAAAAGCGGCGTTATCAGCACAACCGTCATGCGGATGGCAGCCAAAATAAATCAATACTTATCTGGGGCCCACATATTTTGCTCTTTTTTGACAGCTTTTAACATTAATTTACAGTAAAAGCTTTACCTTTAGAAGGACATAAGAACAACCCTTCATAGGCCAATCGTATGCGAGAAATTCAGGGCTATATGTCCTCTTCTTGCATGAAAACGTGGCAATTTTCCTTTCAGCTTTGTTGACAATTTATTTTGTCTTCCATCTTTAGACTGGTTTTCCTTTTTTTTTCTTTTTTGATGATGACTATTAGCTCGATAACCGTTCCCAATAAAAAATAAAATCCGTCCTATGAGACATTTGTTGCCTAACCCGAGATAGAGTTGTACACCATACACTGAGATACAAACGTCGTTTTCATGGGGATGTCTCAAAATAAAATATCAATCTTCCTTACACGTTTTGAATTAACGATCAGGCTGACGATAACCAGGAGCTGCACAGTCACAGGTTGATAGATGGTTAGATTTTTTTTGTCTCTTATACAATGTACATGTGCAAAGCGGTCGCACCAATGCTGATCTGTGCATTGACGGAAAGAGCGGGTTTTCTCACTGCATTTCTTGTCTACGAATGTACAACTTTGTACACCGTATCCTTTACAAATGGCCGCGGTGCAAGTAAACCTTCCTTTTGTCAGGGTGCATTAATACTTTAAAAACGTACACGACCAAACAGCTTAGGCTATGTAAGATAACCGCACTGTTCCCGAGCAAGCCTCCCAGAACCTGACTAACGGTGCTCTGTGAACATTTCTTTCTTCATAGTTTTAATACCCTGGAAACGGCGGTTCTGTCCCGGCTTGGCTAAAATTGTTGACAGGGATGTTAAACCACAACACAACCCGCTGACTTAAATATACTTAAACGCAAAAGTTTCGCAACATTTCACTAAGAAAATTTAAACTTCTTCTTATCGACTCAAAATTTTCTTTCGGTTATATTACGATATTAAGTTCTTTGCCTTGCATACAACATGAAAATCAGAACGCCGTGGCTTATGGTTGCCGAGAAAACGTCAAAACTTGAAGAAGGTATCCATTTTTTTAAAAGTCACAGATGTACGATACATGTACCCTACATTATATGCGAAAACGAAATTTCAATCCAACGTTTCAAAAGCAAAAAGGACAACAAACACAAATATGGACAACAATTGCAGAAAAGCAAAAAGGACAACAAACGCAACACTACCGTTTTGGAGTGTGAATTTTTTTCTGATTGCGCCATTTCCTGACGATTGCCTACTTTTACCTTTTCATGCCTTGGTCGACGTTTATTACGTGTGTGTGACGTGTTTAAGTTTGGGCGGATGTTGTTTGTTTTTAAATCGAAATTAACATCCACATTTTATATACATCTTTATCTCAGTTTAGACACAAGTTGTTAGAAAACACAAACGTCACATTAACGTCAGAACGAAAACATGCGATCAAATCTAGTTTAGGTTTTTATGCGGGGGGAGGGGGGGGGCATGGGCTGGAAGATGTTTTCGAGCCTGGACATTTCTTTTTCACTCGCGACGCGGTCCTGTCTTTTTATTTGTATATAATACAATGCCTTGGTCGACGTTTATTACGTGTGTGTGACGTGTTTAAGTTTGGGCGGATAATGATTGATGTTGTTTGTTTTTAAATCGAAATAAACATCCATATTTTATATACATCTTTATCTCAGTTTAGACACAAGTTGTTAGAAAACACAAACGTCACATTAACGTCAGAGCGAAAACATGCGATCAAATCTAGTTTAGGTTTTTATGCGGGGGGGGGGGGGGGGCTGGGCTGGAAGATGTTTTCGGGCCTGGACATTTTTTTTCACTCGCGACGCGGTCCTGTCTTTTTATTTGTATATAATACAATACGTACGATAGAATTGAACCTGTCCTAGATATTTTTTTCTTCCAGCCCCACCCCCATAAAATCAAATGGTCGCTCCCTTGTGGCAATCTCATTGTGTAGCGACATTAAATATTAGCCGCTACATGAGAAAACCAACAATCTGCATATGCGGAAACAAAGACGCAGATCAGCTGTCGTAAATGATTCGTTTCCAACTGGCACATGTACCAAAGCGGTTAAATCCGTTTAGTGATGTATGAATTGGTGCATCATGATGGGATGCACTTGTAAGGGTTTTGGTAAAGAGGCATTGATTTGATTTGATTTAAAATAATAAAATATTCAATAATTTTTGTGTGCTTTAGCCGTCTACCGAACGGAATGTTTTGTTGTAGCGTTGAATAATTCCGTCAGTATATATATATATATATATATATATATATATATATATATATATATATATATATATATATATATATATATATATATATATATATATTGTATAGCCATCCTTCCCCTTTCTCTGGTTCTAAAAGCCGTATTTATTAAGTCAGGATAACTGACAGTCCCGATATGACATTGGCTGTAGGCCGTGGTCGTAAAGCAAGGAAATAAACAAATGAACGAACGAAAACACGAACAAACATTTTATTTACAATGCAATTGTTCGATTAAATGAAATTGTTCTGAAAGTGCGTCGATAAAATGAAATATCTTGAGATAATCCCTGACCTTTTGTCAATGTATGGTGTATTTACATCTCCAAATACATCTCGGGTTAGGCAAGAAATGTCTATGTGGGAGCACCTGTGAGAACATGATGTAGCACACTGTCTTGGAGGTTACCAGTTAGCATAAAAGGAGCAAAGCAAAAATAACCAGAGGATCATTAATCCTGGGTTGTTCATATGTCCTTCTAAGGGTAAAGCTTTTGCTGTAAAATGCACTCCACGTAATAGTCTTTATTAGGTGTATGGTGTGTCTGGCAGATTCAGATTCTGAGAATGCTCACCCGAGATTTTATTTTTTTTTTTTAACAATGACCTTTGACCGAATTGACATTGAACTTAAATACTTGCATAGCTTAACTCAATAAGTTATCTGTATCTACCTACTTTCAGGTAACAGGCTATAGTCCGGCAGAACCTTCAGTGGACCTGGATTTAGAGTACATAGAAAATGTTTTCACATATTTGGAAAGCTGAGGTCTTCTACATTAAGAATCCGGCGGGTGACATCTTGTCACCATTGAGCAATTTGAGAAATTCAAGATGGCGTCCAAGATGTCTGCTCGTATATGAAAAACAGTAGTTTCCATGGAAATAATCATATTTTGAGAGACTTTTAAATATGGGATCACTTGTATTTGAAAGCTGAATCAAATGTACATTGAAATTAGCGCAAGAAAACGGACAATGTACGGAGAGCATCCAAGACGGCTGCCAGAATTAAAGAAATTACATTATTGAAAAGAGGTAATTTCAAGACTAAATAATTTCTTAAACCAAACAGTTTAACAATATTGGTGGCATTTTGTTAACATTTAAGACTCAGATGGATGTCATCTTATCACCATTGAACACTTTGAGAAATTCAAGATGGCATTCAGGATGGTTGCCCCTATACAGAGAACAGTAATTGCCATGTAAATAATCGTGTTTTGACAGATGTAAGACCTGAAATTACTCGCATTTAAAGGCTGAACTAGTCTGTGTACATTGAAACTAGTTCAAAGGAGATCATCTAAAATGTCCAACAGAATAAAGGAAATGCAATATTGAAAAGCGCTGATGCTGAAACTAAAGAATTACTCAAATCAATTAGTAAGGTGGCAGTTTTTGTAAACATCAGTCAAAGAATAAGTCCGAATAGATAAAAGTATTCTTGTGGTCATCATGTAGAATATTTAATATGGTAATGACTCCTGCAGATTAACATACATGTACCAGTAAGACAAACACAGTATCAGTGCTTTATTGCAAATTACTCGCCCTCCATAATTTGAAACTGTTCTGAAAATGTCTGTTTTGGCTCAAAACTATGATATCAAATATGGGTTCCCATTCCCGTTATTGTTTTCAAGACATCGTCCCTCACTAATGAGAAAGATCATCATTATTTCTTGAATGAGGTTCATGTGTGTTGGTGAGTTCTTTGATGGCTGACTAGGCCAATTCTAGCTCTAAACTGTCGGTCGCAAGTAGAGCAAGTCAATGTTAGTGATGGAAGCTGCTGATGGCCCATTGGTCTTGGCTTTGCATTTTCTGCGCTTTCTTTCAGGTTCACAATTTTTTTTTATAGAGAACTGCTCCTTCGTTGATGAGACCTCGCCACTTTGATCGCTCCTGTGCAGTCTGTTCCCAAGAACCCATTGGTATATCGAAATACTTCAGAGAAGCTTTGAGAGTGTCTTTGTAGCGTTTCTTCTGGCCACTTTAAGAGCGATTTCCCTCCTGTAGTTCTTCATAGAAAACTTTCTTTGGAAGTCACGCATCCGGCATGCTTAAAGCATGGCCAGTCCATCTTATCTGTGCTAGCTTTAAGACTGTATTCATGCTTTGCATTCTTGCTTTCTTCAGGACCTCCGTGTCTGGAATCTTGTCTTGCCACTTGATATTTGGCAGCATTCTTAACAGCTTAAGTGGAAATGGTGAAATCTCTTTGCATGACGTTGGTATACTGCCCAGGTCTCACATGCATGCAAGAGGGTTGGCAGTACAACAGCCTTGTAGACTTTCAGCTTGTTGTCAAGCTTGATTCCAGCCTATAATATTTAAATGTATACCATTAAGTTGTACATGCAATATTTTCTAGACTAAGGATGCATGAAAGTGTGCATTTAGATTGTTTGTCAGTAGAACCTACTGTTCTACAATTAAAACAGATACCGTTTATATACTTCTGAATGAGCTATATTGGTGCCAATGTTTATTCAATTAATGACCCCACTTGTGCAATATGTGCCAATGATCAATGGACAGCCATGATAAGGCGATTATCTCATCGCTTTATGGGATAATAAACAGGCTCCTACAGAATAATGCGTGTGATACCAATGTGTATTGGTTTTATGGTCCCTTATTACCTGTACAGTAAAACTGCCCCCTCTGCAATCTATATTGTTTTCGTTTTGGAACCCTACCTGTATTCAGAGCACTTGTCTGGCCACCAGGTCTTCTAGTATCATGTTCCATATTAGTTATCAGCTAATGACTTTCCATCAATAGGAATACATGCTTTTACAGTAATCATACTTTACACATATTTATCTCAAAGACAAAGGGATTGGGCTCCAAGTCTTACAACATTAGTTACAGCCTGCCCCCTAAAATCATAATAATAGGTCACTTGGATCTACATTTCCAGACTTTGCTGTCTGTCTTCCAGAATAAAAGATACGTACATGTACATGCATATGAGAAAAGATACATGTATGTGGGCCTATAGATAATGAGACATTGAACTCCAATTTTTGAACCATAAATTTTAGTGTAGGTCGCTGTGAACTAGATGTCCCTGTATTTTGCTGTGATTTGTCAACATAACTTTGACTTTAATACTATGTGAGAGTGACCACATTACTTGTTTGTTTGTTTGCTTGTGCTGGTGCTTTATGTGCCACTCAACAGCTATGGTCATGCCAAGACTTCTACCAAATTTTAGGATCACATGACTCTCAATATGTGCTTGAAAATATAACCACCTAAGTTAACAGCTAAGGCTTACTTGTATGGATGGTTTTACTGTAACCACTTTCAATTGGCAGGCTAAGGCCTTCTGTGCTGTAACCCATTAATCAGATGGTCATTCAGTAGATTTCTTTTAAAAGCAGCTAATATATTTCTCTTGAACCGATGGGCGGGCTCACATTCCCTCTTGACCACCCTTCTGTAGTATTACGCATGCAGCTCAAAAGGAAATATTACCTGTCATTTTAGGTTGTGAGAGAAATATGGCCTGCTTGTGTTTACAGATAAAACTAACTGACCAGCCTTTTGATAACTGGTCTGAACCTGCCTGAAAAAAAGAAGTTTAGACAAATACAAACAAGACTGAGATCCTAATGTGCATCTATATTTATACGCATGAATTGTTTAATTAAGTGGTTGTAGTTTGAGTATGTTTCAGATGTCATGGCATCCCATTGTTGGAAATGGTAGTAATATCCCGGCATGACAAGATCGGGTGACTTGGGCGTAAAGCAACAAAACAAACAAACAAACAAACAAATCAAAAATTGTAAAAGTTTCCTTTACTGTGGTGGCTATCTTAGATGCACTCCTAACATGGTATTAATTGCACTGATTTCAGGTGTTAAATATGACAATACATGAATATTTCCATTACTTTTGCCATATACGGGAATCCATCTTAAAGCCATCTTGATTTTCTTAATTTGCTCAATGGTGACAAGATGCCATCCACTGGATCCATAAACGTTAACAAAATTGCCACCAAGTTGTCTGGTTTGAAAATTTTGATTTTCGAAGGCACCGCTTTCAAATATTGCATTTTTTCCTTAGTTTTGACAGCCATCTTTGATGCCTCCTTTACAGAGTATATTTTCTTGGACTCATTTTAATGTACAATTAATTCAGCTTTTTAATACAAGTGATTTCAGGTCTAAAAGTCTGACAAAACATGATTATTTCACAGGAAAATAGCATTTTCTGTATATGGGCAGCCATCTTGGACGCCATCTTGAATTTCTCAAATTGCTCAATGGTGACAAGATGTCACCCATCGGATTCTTAATGCAGAAGACCTCACCTTTCCAAATATGTAAAAACATTTTCTATGTACTTTAAATCCAGGTCCACCTCAAATAGCCAAGATGGCTACAGGACTACTATAAAACATTCTTAAATATCTGGTTTTCACATTTCTTCACCCAGAGGACCAGTGGTCCTGTAAACGCTCACCTGAGATATATACATGTACCAATAAACTTGTTAGACTAGAATGGTAAAATGCATGTATATAACCCTAGGGCAGGGTCAGAAAAACTCCTGGAGTCAATGTCTTTTTCAAATCATAAAAATTCAGCCCATTTGCCAATTAACTGCAAGTTTTGTCCTTCAAATGACATGTTAACAATTTTCTCCATTCAAATGCATGGGCGATCTAAGTTGACCTTGCCGTGAAATAGGTCAAGGTCATCCCAGTGTCATGATTTATACAAATTTTGTAGACCTACGTTCCTTAATGCTTCATGCCAAGTTTCAAAATCATAGGCCTTCTGGTTCTGAAGAAGAAATTTTTTAAAAAAAAAAAATTGCTATTTATAGCCATGGCCGCCATTTTGGTCATGTGACCTTGACCATTTATATGACCTTTAACTTCCTCTTCCTAAGGATGCTCCACATAAAGTTTGGCTTTGATTGGCTAAGCAGTTTCTGGGAAAAAGCTGTTTGAATATTATAGTCATCTACATGAATATAGCTCCGGGGCAGGGGCAGACAACCCCTGGGCCTAAAATATTTTCATAAGCATAAATCTTCTGTCCATTTGCTCATTCCTAGCAAGTTTTCTGCCATTGCATGACATTTTCCTATAATTTCCCATTCAAATGCATGGCCGGGAGACCTAAGTTGACCTTGCCGTAAAATAGATCAAGGTCATCCCAGGGTCATGATTTATATAAACTTTGTAGAGCTCCATTCCCAGATGCTTCATACCAAGTTTCAAAATCATAGGCCTTCTGGTTCTGAAGAAGAAGATTTTTTTACGTTTTTGCTGTTTATAGCCATGGCGGCCATCTTGGTCATGTGACCTTGATCATTTATACAAACTTTCATTCCCTCTTCCTAAGGATACTCCACAAAAAGTTTGGCTTTGATTGGCCTAGCGGTTTCAGAGAAGAAGATGTTTGAATATTATGGTCATATACATGTATATAGCCCCGGGGCAGGGGCAGACAACCCCTTGGGCCCAAAATATTTTTAAAGCATAAATCTTCTGTCCATTTGCTCATTTCTAGCAAGTTTTCTGCCATTTAATTACATTTTCCTATTTGTTCCCATTCCAATGCATGGGAGACCTAAGTTTACCTTGCCGTAAAATAGGTCAAGGTCATCCCAGGGTCATGATTTATATAAACTTTGTAGAGCTCCATTCCCAGATGCTTCACACCAAGTTTCAAAATCATAGGCCTTCTGGTTCTGAAGAAGATTTTTAAACGTTTTTGCTAATTATAGCCATGGCGGCCATCTTGGTCATGTGACCTTGACCATTTATATAAACTTTCATTCCCCCTTCCCAAGAATGCTCCACATGAAGTTTGGCTTCGATTGGCCTAGCAGTTTCAGAGAAGAAGATGTTTGAATATTATGATCATATACATGTACATGTATATAGCCCTGGGGCAGGGGCAGACAACCCCCAGGGGCTAAAAATTTTCCATTAACATTAATCTTCTGTCCATTTGCCTATTCCCAGTAAGTTTTTCCCATTAAATAGCATTTTACCATTTTTTCCCATTCAAATGCATGGGTGACCTAAGTTGACATTGTCGTAAAATAGGTCAAGGTCATCCTAGGGTCATGATTTATATAAACTATGATGGGCCTGCGTCCCAGATGCTACATACCAAGATTCGTGGAAATCGGCCCACTGGTTCTGGAGAAGAAGATTTTTAAACGTTTTTGCTATTTATAGCCCTGGCGGCCATAATGGTCATGTGACCTGGACCATTTATATAAACTTTCGTTCCCCCTTCCTAAGGATGCTCCAAATGAAGTTTGGCTTTGATTGGCCCAGCGGTTTCAGAGGAGAAGATCTTTGAAATTGTGAACGACGGACGGACGCCGGAGCATGCGTATACTATAAGCTCACCTGTGAGCCTTCGGCTCAGGTGAGCTAATACCAGAGGACCAATGGTCCTGTAAACGCTCACCTTAAACCCGAGATATATACCAATAAACTTGTTTGACTAGACTGGTAATATACATGGATATAACCCCAGGGCTGGGTCAGAGCAACCCCTGGAGTCAATTTCTTTTTGAAAACATAAAACTTCAGTCTATTTGCCAATTTACTGCAAGTTTTGCCCTTCAAATGACATTTTAACAATTTTTCCCATTCAAATGCATGGGCGACCTAAGTTGACCTTGCCGTAAAATAGGTCAAGGTCATCCAAGGGTCACGATTTATATAAACTTTGCAGAGGTCCATTGCCTGATGCTTCATGCCAAGTTTCAAAATCATAGGCCTTCTGGTTCTGGAGAAAAAAGATTTTTAAAGGTTTTTGCTATTTATAGCCATGGCAGCCATCTTGGTCATGTGACCTTGACCATTTATATAAACTTTCATTCCCACTTCTTAACAATGCTCCTCATAAAGTTTGGCTTTGATTGGCCAAGCAGTTTCAGAGAAGAAGATCTTTGAAAATCACTGTAATATACATGTATATTGCCCCGGGATGGGGGCAGACAGACCCCTGGGGTCCAAATTTTTTCAGAATCATCAATCTTTTCCATTTGCCCATTTCCTGCAAGTTTTTCCCTTCAAATGACATTTTAACACTTTTCCCCATTCAATTGCAATCTATGATGCTATAATTTTCCATTTACATTGATCTTCTGTCCATTTGCCTATTCCCAGTAAGTTTTACCCATTAAATAGCATTTTACCATTTTTTCCCATTCTTGAAAATGCATTGGCGACCTGAGTTGACCTTGCCATAAAATAGGTCAAGGTCATCCTAGGGTCATGATTTATATAAACTATGATGGGCCCGCGTCCCCGGTGCTACATACCAAGTTTCGTGGAAATCAGCCCACTGGTTCTGGAGAAGAAGATTTTTTAAAGGTTTTTGCTATTTATAGCCATGGTGGCCATCTTGGTCATGTGACCTTGACCATTTATATAAACTTTCATTCCCCCTTCCCAAGGATGCTCCACATGAAGTTTGGCTTTGATTGGCCTAGCGGTTTCAGAGAAGATGTTTGAATATTATGGTCATATACATGTATATAGCCCCGGGGCAGGGGCAGACAACCCCCCAGTGGCTAAAATTTTCCACTAACATTAATCTTCTGTCCATTTGCCTATTCCCAGTAAGTTTTACCCATTAAATAGCATTTTACCATTTTTTCCCATTCAAATGCATTGGCGACCTAAGTTGACCAAATTTGACCTCGCTGTAAAATAGGTAAAGGACAACCCAAGGTGATTTATATACAACTTGAACTATAATTGGACAGGGTCCCCACTGCTACATACCAAGTTTCAATGAAATCAGTCCACCGGTTCACGAGTTTTTTTTTTTTTTCAGTTTATACCATATATGGGCATAGCAGACATCTTTTGTCATGTGATCTGAACCATTTTAAACAAACTTTAGATCTCACTTTCAAAGTATACTCGACATAAAAATTTGGCTTTATTTGGTCAACTGGTTTCTGGGAAGATTAACTTTTTTACATTTAATATGTAAATGACCGTTGGCTAGGATCAAGAAAAGACCATGACCTTGAGTACTAATTTAATGAGGCCCCCTCAGGTGGTGGGGGGGGGGTCTTTGCTCCCTGCTCCCTGAAAGAAAAATGACCTTTCTTCCCAGCTCCCTAAAATGTTTTTCCTCAGCCCCCTGCTCCCTGCAACTATGCTTTCTCCCCAAATCCCTGAAAATAAATGATCCTTCTCCCCAAATCCCTGAAAATAAATAGCCCTTCTGCCTGAATCCCCAAAACCCCTGGGAGGGCCTCTTTAATTTCATTATCTCAGTAAGCTGTCTGTATTAGGTTCTCTCAGGTCATAGGCTACAAATCTTCCAGAACAATCCATTTTTCATTTAAAAGCCTATGTGACCACATCTGACCTTGCTGAAAAATAGGTCAAGGTCAATCAAAGGTAATGATTTATACAAACTAATATGAAATAAAGGCACACTGCCTTAGCCGCAAACACACACGCTAAACATTTTGCTAGAAACATTTGTTGATTAACTTAATTTAACCGTTACCGTCATCGTCAAGTGAAGTATTGTCAATTTGGTGTGACACCAGTAAACCATTCAGACTCAGTGTCTATCCAGCTGTCCAATGGGAGAATACCAGACTATTTTGATTTGATTTAAAGGAGATAGTTCTCAGCTCCCTGCTCCCTGCTCCCTACTTGTAGGTAGGTGGGTGGATGTAGGTGGGTTGTTGATAGATGTAGGCAGGTAGGTAAGATTGGTTGGTAGGTGGTAGGTTGGAGGGTGGAGGAAGACAGTTAGGTGGTTGGATGGGGGAAGGTGGGGGTGGATGAGTGGAGATAGGTAAGTAGGTGGTAGGTAGCTAGGTAAATCGGGGTGGAAGTACGTGGAAGGTAGGTGGGTGGTAGATGTAGGTAGATTAGTAAGGTATGTAGGTAGGTGAGTGGGTTGAGATAGATAGGTAGGTAGGTGGGTGGGGTAGGTAGGTGGGTGTGTGGGTGGAGGTAGGTAGGTAGGTCGGTCGGAAAATAGGTAGCTGGATTGATGAATGGGTGGTGGGTGTAGGTAGTTATATACGTAGGTGGATTGGTGGGGTGGGTAGGTAGGTAGTTAGGTGGGTGTGTGAGTGGAGGTAGGTAGGTAGGTAGGTCGGAAGATAGGTAGCTGGGTGTGATGGATGGGTGGTAGGTGTAGGTAGGTAGGTAGGTAGGTAGGTTGGTTGGTAGGTAGGTAGGTAGGTAGGTAGGTAGGTAGGTAGGTAGGTAGGTAGGTAGGTGGGTGGGTGGAGGTAGGTAGGCAAGTAGGTGGGTGGATGGATGGATGTAGGTAGGTAGGAAGGTGGTAAGGTAGGTTAGTTGGTTGGTATGTAGGTAGGTGAGTGGGTAGAAATGAAGATGGGTTGGTAGAGGTAGGTATTTATGTAGGTAGGTGGTATGTAGGCAGGTAGGTGGATATGTGGGTGGAGAAAGGCGGGTTGGGTTTGTTGATAGGTAGGTATGTAGGTTGATGAGTGGCTGGAGTTGGGTGGATGGAGGTAGGTAGGTGGATGGGTATTTGGGTGGAGGTAGGTAGGTAGATAGTAGTTGGGTGGATGTAGGTGAGTGGAGGTAGGTTGTCGGGTGTGTGTGTGTGGGTGGATGTAAGTAGGTAGGTAGATAGAAGGTGGGTGGATGGGTGGGTGGAGGTAGGTCGGTGGATGGGTGGCAGGGTGTATGTAGGTAGGTATACAAAAGGAATGTAAACTTTTTTTTATCAAAGATTGAAAAAGGTATAAATAATTTGGCTAAAAACCCCAAACAAGAGGGTTTGGTGTGTCCTAGTGAAGGGTCTCCGACTAAAAGCCGAAACGACTGTTGGGACCGAAACGACACGTTGGGTATCTGACAGGTCGAAACTACTAATGGGGCCGATACGACCTGTTACAGATGTTTGGAGTGTTCAAATCGAGAGAGAAACGATTCGCGCCCGAAACGTCCTTTTGTGGCTCGGTTTGCTCGGCCCGAACCTGCTGGAAAAAACTACGGTAAACCGTGTTACATAGAGACAAGAGATCGTCGTCTGAATTTGTAAATTTTGCTTTTAATATTTTTTAACAGTTTTGTAAACAAATTTGATCTGAAATAGGACCGATGGAAGTACGTTTCACAAAGGAAAATGTATAGTCAAGAAAAGGTCGTTCATGTTTGATTCCGTTTTTTGCTTATGTAAGTGAACAAATCGGACAGAAGGCTTATTGAATAACATTACAACAAACTTTATATTGCACGTTAATTTGCGTTTTCAGCCAGATTATAGTCCTATTACAAAAATAATGTTTTCAAGTTTTGTTTCCAATAAATGAGAGAAAATAAAAAAATAAAAAAATAAATAAATAAATTTGAATAAAACATAATCGTAACAATACTGAGTATATTTATAATATTTATTTCTTTCTTTAGTCGTTTGATTTTTCCTTTAACTAAAATGACACCTCAGTGATCAAACAATTATCGGCATTTGATAATTCGATTAATCTGTCTATTGTCGGTGTCATAAGCGTGTCGTATTACGCAACTATGCGTTAATTGATACTTAAACACGTGTTTGTGTTTCTTTATGTATATATTTGACATTTGAAAATGTTTGAATCTAAGCGCAAAAACTTATAATTCAAATTTTTGTTTTGGAACTGGTCTATCAAATGCATTTTTTCTATTTATTTTTATTTATATATAATATCGCAAAGTCAAAGGTAACCAATATCAATACAGTTGAACAGATAAGTTACAATTCATCAAATGTGATATAGAAAAAAAATGTTTCTTCTTCTTTTGTTATACTAAATGACATCTAATCGACTCATCGATAATCTGATTAATCTGTTTATATAAAGGTATCATAATCGTGTCGTATTACGCAACTATGCGTTAATTGATACTGATACACTAACTCTTGATAGTTCTAAATATTGTATGACAAATTTTCAACTTATCTAACTATAATTGCAAAACTTAATTTGCATGCATATTTTATATGCTTTTTACTATCATTTACAACCAGGTTTAACTAATTCATCTTTTTGTGACTGCTTCAAATGATCCCTATGCACTCACAGCAGTCTTATTTCTTGAGGTTTACGCTTTTGTACTTCTATAGAAATAAATAAATTATTAGTGCAAATACAAAGTCTCAGACAGTTTTCATTTAATGATTTAACTTGATTCTATTTAAGACTTTAGATAAGCAAAACAAGCATTTATCGTTTATCATTTAACCTGCCTATTGGAATCCTGCGGTATCGAGTTTGGAATCATGCGAAATTGAATGGCTATCTCGTATACGCTGTAAACGGGTATTTGACACACTACACAACTAGTTTTCATGCCATACTACCCACATGACCTATATTTGTTTTCAGAATCTGATGACCACATCTTAAAATATTGTGATTTTAGTTAAATAAGAGCATTATGATGTTTCTCTCTTCAAGTTAACTATTTGTATAGCTATCCTGTGGTATTCAGTCAGACAGTGTATATCTCTAAGGTATACTAAACGAAGACAGCATCTAGTTAATGTCATTGCAAGTTGACCAAATGCAATAGTTGGTCACTACAACATATTTTTGATCTTATAATGATACTTTGGAACTGTATTTTGATGTATTTTTTCTATCCTGCGGCATCCTGAGCAATCCTGCGGTATCCTGCAGTATCGTGCAGTATCCTGCGGTAATAAGACTGACCGACGAAAATGGCCGTCCACAGCCTTACCCTTCCGGTTTAAACGATTCGCTTTATTGTTGTTGTTGTTGTTCTTATGTACACATGTAATCTTAAAGCAAACACATGTGTGTTTGCTATGATACATGTGTTTGCTATGATAGGCTGGAGTCCCTGATGCAAAAAGTTTGAAAATCGGTCAGCAGATAAAGTTTGAATGGCCAAAATGAATTTTGAAAAGGGATTTTGCACAGGCAAGGGACATGATGATCATGAAAATGGATATTTTTTTTTAATCTTTACTTGATCATGCAGATTTCGCCTCAGGTAAAGTATTTGTGCCATTTTATATTGATTTTGAGCATTCATAGTTAAAAACTAATAAGAATTTAACTTTTTGCAGGAAAATATTTACCTCCCTTCCACAAGACTTTTGTACAGAAAGTCCCCATTCAAAAATCTTTTGACAAGAACTTTTTTATTTGACAACCGATTTTCAAAATCTATGCTGCACATTTTGCCACACACTAAATGCTCAATTGTGCCAATAGTTAAGACAGGAATTGAGAAAAGTTAACAAGTACAGGCATTTTGTGAGGAAAAGGGTTTGACACTTGAGCTAGGGGTAATTTGGTGTGCTGAATCCAAAAACCAATGTTGGCAAGTTGAGAAATGACATCTTTATGTCCTAATTTGCATATTTTCAAAATGGCCGCCAAAATATCTAGACTCTGTTGTATTGATGAAACGTTTCTTTTGTTTGTCATGATCTGAGCATAAAATCTCTTAAAATATATTGTTAGATGATTGCATGACTAAATTACATAAATTTAAATGCAAAAAAGTTTTGCTCGCAAAGATAAACTCAATTTCAATATGAAAAAATGCATGGCTTCCATGGCAATTGTGATTCTTGACACGGGGTGTACCTACAAAATTGATCATATCGCCACTGTTGTTCGTCCTAGACCACTGAGCCTGGTCTCATTGTTAAAGCTAGACATATCCCTTTTATCCTGTGGTAAGTAATGCAAATTATCTTATTTGCATATTCATGAATTTTAATGAAAACATTAAAAAATGTTTAAAATCCATAAATGAACAATTTTCAGGCCCAAACCACCATTATGACACTGTTATTGCACTATTAATATATCATGTGACAAATATATTGATGTCATGGACCTATTTGAAAATTTTATCTCATTTTCATATTCATGAATACTAATTATACTGTTGAAAACTGGAGTGAAAACCAGGAGAAAACTATTGCCATTGAAAGGTTTTTGATGGATTATAAGAGCCTTCTTGCATTTTAGGACAAATTTTCATGGCTGCCATTTTGGTCAGAGGGACCACTTAAATGCTGTAAAACAGTGTCCTCGACAATGAACATATTTGCATGATGTAAAATCATATTGTTTCCATGCCCATCCATTGTGTGATTCTAAAGAATTGGATGGACTTTCAAAAATACCCATATCATTTCAATAGCAAGCTCTAGAATACTATGATTGATCTGATAGTAGAGCTTGGACATAACGAGTTAATGGTAATCCTTTTATTCAAATCATTGAATTTGCATATTCATGAATATTAATGAAAATTGTAAGAAATGGGAGGAAAATCATGGAAAATATGGGGTGTACATACAAAATCACTTGTACGTGGGCTGTAAATAAACCTAGGACGGTGAATATGGTATCAAATAAATGCTAAGGTATCATACTATCCCTTTGAAGTACGATAGAAGAAAAAAATGATTTTCAATTCCATGTATATTAATGAAAATTATGAAATTGGGAGAAATAAATGGAAAAGATTATACAGATACACCTTCAAATACATGTGTTTAGGCAACCAAAAGCCTCAAAGTGCTGAAAAGGGAAACAGATGGTTGCTAGGGCAATATTATACCATCTATACTGTAATAGATAAGTTATTTGATTTTTCATTATCATGACTATTAACAAAAGCTTTAGGAATTGGGGTAAAATGAAGGAAAAAAATAGGAGGTACACATTTTAAACACATGTATCTTGGCTTCTGAAGGACCTAAAGAGCAGAATTTGAAATCAAATGATTGATATGACAATGTTCTATAACCATATGATCTGATATATAAGAGCAACTAGATATTTTTGTTGTATGGATATTAATGGGATCGTTTAAATCAGAGAGTAAAAATCACCAAAAAATAAAGGCGATATACCAACAAGTTTGCTTATATCTCCTCGACTAATATCCTTAGAGGGATGAAAATGGTACATGTAGAAAGTCAGGACAATATAGTCTAATAGGTATACAGTATCTGATTAAAAACCATGTAAACTGATAGATAAAACATCTTACTAAAAGCCACGCATGCTACGAAAAAAAAACCCTTCATTTTCCGGTTATTTTTTCTTATTTATAAAGATCTTATTAGCGTTTATACAATAAATATGTCAGATAAAGCAACTATCAGATTATAACAATGTCTAAGCAATCATTTGATACCAATCCCAGCTCTCTAGGTGATATGTGCGGTTTTTACGTGTATACCGCCTTATGCTCTCAGCATTTTACCCCAATTCCGAAAGATGTTATTGATATTCATGAAAATAAAAATCAAATGACTTATAAATTGTAATATAGGATGGCATAATACTGTCATAACAACAATTTGATACATTATTCAGTACTAACGGGCTTTGGGTTGGGAAGATACAAGCCATTTCTTATGTTTACTACTTTAATTTTTCCATTTTTTCTGTCCTGTTTTTGATTGATTGATTGACTGATTGGGGTTTAACGTCCCACCAATAGCTAAGGTCATATGAAGACGGGACCTCGGTTTATAGTCTCATTCCGAAGGACTGGAGAAGCCCGGGATCGAACCTGCGACCCCTGGTTTACAAGGCAAGTGGCTTAACCACTGCGCCACGGAGGCTACTATGTCCTGTTTTTAAAGATTTCATTAATATACATGAAACTACAAATCCGATTATTCTTATATCATATTTCAGAGTGATAGTAAATTGCCACAGCATTCATTTGATATCTCTTTCGGCATCCTAGGTTCATTAACAGCCTGGGTACATGTGTTTTTATACGTATACCCCCTATGTTTTCCATGATTTTCCTCCCATTATGATTTTTTTAATATTCATGAATATATGTTAATTCAATGATTTCAATAATAGTTATGAAGGTTAAATTGCTATGCCAATGCAGTACTATCAGACCAATCATAGTATTCTAAAGTATGCTTTTGGTGGGACATGGGTATTTTTGTAAGTTCATCCCATTCTATAGAATCACACTAGGGGTGGTTGTGAAGCAATGTGATGTTTACATCATGCGAATGTGTTCATTGTTGAAGACAACTTTCTATGGCATTTAATTGGCCCATCTGACTAAACTGGCAGCCATGAAAATTTGTCCTAAAATGCAACAACGATCATATACCGCACCAAACACCTTTCAATGGTAATAGTTTTTTCCCCAGGGTTTCGCTCCTATTTTTGACATTTCAAATAATATTCATGAATATGCTAATGAGATGAGTTTCATATTGGCCCATGGCATCAATATATTTGTCATAAATGGTATTACTGGTGCAATAACATGTTGTCATAATGATAGCTTCAGCCTGAAATTTGTTTATATATGGATTTTAAAACCATTTTTCAGCCAGTTTTAATGTTTTCATTAAAATTCATGAATATGCAAATTAGATAATTTGCATTACTTATTAAAGGATCTGAAGGCTACATCTATGCTTTACAGTAAGACCAGGTGCAGTGGTCCAGGACTTGTTACAGTGGAAATATTACCACTTTTGTAGGTACAAGTAGAAAAGCCCACACCCCTGCCCCCTACGCACCCCCACCTAAGCCTCTTAACTTGAGATTTTTTTTTTATTCATTGAAGACCTTCTAATCATTATAAAATGTTATTTTTATTATTTTGTAGCAGTTTGAAATCCTAAACATATACCAATTTGCAGCAACTGATGTTTTTAGCTCACCTGAGCCGTCAGGCTCACAAGGTGAGCTTATAGTATACCCATGCTCCGTCGTCCGTCCGTCGTCCGTCCGTTGTCCACCATTTTCAAAGATCTTCTTCTCTGAAACAGCTTGGCCAATCAAAGCCAAATTTTACATGAAGCATCTATGGGAAGGGGGAACCAATGTGTATATAAATAATCCAGGTCACATGACCAAGATGGCCGCCATGCCCATATATGGTAAAAACCCTTCAAAAATCTTCTTCTCCGGAACCACTAGACCGATTTCAACCAAACTTGGCATGAAGCATCGATGACTCAAGTACTACAATGTGTATATAAATCATGACCTTGCGGTGACCTTGACCTATTTTACGGCAAGATCAACATAGGTCGCCTTTGCATTTGAATGGGAAAAATTGTTAAATTGTCATTTAAAGGAAAAATCTTGCAGAAAATGAGCAGTAGGACTGAATATTAATGATTCTGAAAAAAATTGGGCACCAGGGGCTCATCCGCCCCCACCCCGGGGCAATATACATGTATATTATCATAATATTCAAACATCTTCTTCTCTGAAACCGCTTGGCCAATCAAAGCCAAATTTTACATGAAGCATCTATGGGAAGGGGGAACCAATGTGTATATAAATAATCCAGGTCACATGACCAAGATGGCCGCCATGCCCATATATGGTAAAAACCGTTAAAAAATCTTCTTCTCCAGAACCGGTTGACCGATTTCAACTAAACTTGGCACGAAGCATTGATGGCTCAAGCACTACAATGTGTATATAAATCATGACCCTCTGATGACCTTGACCTATTTTACGGGAAGGTCAACATAGGTCACCAATGCATTTGAATGTAGAAAACTTTTAAAATGTCATTTAAAGTGAAAGTCTTGCAGGAAATGGGCAGTAGGACTGGATATTAATGATTCTGAAAAAAATTGGACCCCAGGGGCTCATGTGCCCCCACCCCGGGGCATTTATATTTATAAATATATATTTATATTTATATTTATATTTCCATAATATTCAAACGTCTTCTCCTCTGAAACCGCTTGGCCAAACAAAGCCAAATTTTATATGAAGCATCTATAGAATGGGGGAATCAATGTGTATATAAATAATCTAGGTCACATGACCAAGATGGCCGCCATGCCCATATATGGTAAAAACCTATCAAAAATCATCTTCTCTGAAACCAATAGACTGATTTCAAGGAAACTTGGCGTGAGGCATCGATGGCTAAAGTACTCCAATGTATATATAAATCATGACCCTGTGATGACCTTGACCAAGTTTATGGCAAGGTCAACATGGGTTGCCTATGCATCTGAATTGGGAAAACTGTTATTTTAACAGTTTTCCCAATTCAGATGCATGGAAGAAAAAAGCCAACAGGAAATTGGCAAATGGACAGAATATTGAAGATTCTGAAAAAAGAAAATGGCCCAAGGGCTTCATCTGCCCCTGCACTGGAGTTAAATACCATAAAATTCAAAGATGTTTATTGGTATATGCAGCTGATCTCAGTGAGCATTTACAGGACCATTGGTCCTCTGGTTCTTAATTTTGGCGGCCATCTTGGAAATATGCAAATTAGATGGTGAAGGAGCCGTTTCTCAGCTTGCCAACATTGGTTTTTGGATTCAGCATACCTGAATACCCCTAAAAATGATCTCAAACCCTTTTCCTCACAAAATGCCTGTACCTTCATAACGAAGCGTCTTTTCCCATTTTCTGTCCTAACAAGAAAATATCTCATCTGTATGGAAGGCCGGGGGGACATGCTAATTCCTATTTGCTAAATGCTTATTGCAAAAGAAGAATTTTGAAAAAGAGTCAATAAAGGGTATTGAAAATATTCAGAATTTAACACTATGTTTGATTGATTAACAATATAAAGCATTCTATGTACAGGCATAGTAAATAAAATTTTAAGTAGCTGGAAATAAGCATTTAGCAAAAAACATTTAGCAAAAAGCATTTAGCAAATAGCATTTAGCACATAGCATTTATAATTAAGGATAGGGTATGCGATAATTGGTGAAATTTTACTCATTTTACAAAATCACTCTCATCAAACAAATCATTTAGCCTACATTATACCAGAGGCTCAAATTCCCACAATAAGTTATAAGCTTAGACATTGACAAAATAAAAAAAATAACTGTAAACAGCTTCATTAGTTTTGTTTTCAATTTAAAGCACATTTCTCAGTGCCAATAAAATTTATCCACGGTCAGTAAAAGTCTTTAACACCCATTAGCAATGCCCCCTCTATGCTATTTATTGGTATGGAAGCTGGTTTACAGCACAGAGATAATGGGTCATATCACAAGAAATTCTTTGTATTTGAGTGTTTGACAAAAGGATAAACAGCCACACAAAAAGTTAAGGTTTATTGGGAATCATTTTTTCGAAAACAATAAGCATTCATTGTTGCATACCTGATCTACAACGGATTTTATCTAACTTTCTAAATCATGTTTTCTCACAAGACCACTCAAATTCTGTGAAAAGTATAGTGGAGAAACCCTGTGCAGCTGATTTTGTTGGTTGTATAAATGACTGCAATGAGCTGATCAATGTCCTTTCTATGAGCATATAATTACAATAGTTATTTTATTTTGCATCGTTTTGTTATGCAGTGGCTTTTATGTAAGCATATTGTTGAATTGTCAAAGGTTCTACCAATGGGGATAGTATACAGAAATTTGTTAGCCATCAGATAATAAAGAACCAAAGTAAGTTGTTTTTTGATAATGCATATTCACAGAACCTTCGTTTATTATTGTTCCTGTTGCAAATGACCAGCTTATTACTAAGCCTTGGTACATATGTTGGAGGAGGGCACTATTTGGTCGTTACAAATACTGGCCTTTGTAGCTGCAGAAGCTGGTTAGAGGCTTGACATTTAAATTGTAGAGAAAACAAAGGCACTGATCAACTGTGCAGTTATTGCACAACAGCTGATCTACGGCTATGTTTTCGTACATGTATATGCTTCATTACTTCTGGTTTTCTTATGAAGCCGCTTACCGCTTCTATAGCAGCACCATTACACAATTTCAAGAGGTCAGAAGAGAATCATTTCCGCTTCAAATTGTCTGGTATAATACCTTTGATTGAAAGGTGTTTATGGTCAGTCTTTGAACCCCAGAGATAAAATGTTACGGTAATAATGTGTGGTCATTTACAACAGGAGCGATTAATAGCCTAACGGTTTGAGTGTTAGCTGATTGGCTAAGCATATAAATATTAATGAATTTTCATATTTTCTTTAGCAAAAGCCCGCCTTCAAATGCAAGGCTACCAATGTTTGCTAATGTGGAATGTACTGACCAGAAATTTGTAAGCCCAAAAGCTGCCGATCATGAATAAATTTGCATTTGATTGATGAAATGAATTTTGTGGCTTCTTGTAAAATAGACTTTGTGTTAGAACTGTCAACTTCAAAGCATTTCAATTCTTTTCTTATCCATCCCAATGGAATGAAATTTGGCACACATATCGTTTTAAGCCTTCTCTTCAAAAGGAAATCTCAGATTTTTTCTAGTTTGATTTGTTGCTGAGTAAACTGGAGTTTTGTTTAGGATGACCAATCAGTTTTGTCACAGAAAATTTAAAATGTAATATCTCAGTTTCAAAGAACTTTAGCGGAAATCCCTAATACTGTTTTAATTATCTAGTCTTAGGGAAGCTTTTCACGGAAAAAGGAAAACCATATAGCAAAACATGTAGAATATGAAACATCAAACATGATATAGGTCATAATTTTACTAAAGCTTACTTCTAGCCTCAAATTCATAACTTACAATAAAACAGATTCATTCACCTTAAACTTTAAAATCTCGCCTTTAATTTGGTATATGAAACAATGCCATTATGACTCACAATCACAGTGAAATATGCATTTGAATATGGTTACCCCTTTATCGTAAACCCTATCCTTAAGACAAACTAACTCATCAATGTGGTCTTTGTTTTTTTTTCTTTTTCACCCTGTTAGTTGTCGTAACTAAACAAAAACATGATTGATCACAAAATTTGCAACTAGGATGTGGCAATTTGCAGTTCCCAGCAAAATTTGCAGTTCTGCATTTAATAGCAAAAAGTGTTAAGCAAATAGCAATTAGCATGTCACCCCGGCCTTCCATACTCATCTACATTTAAACAGTTGAAAAATACATGTATCTATGCAAAACCATTATCAGACACTAGGAAATACACTTAAGGTTTAAAGTATCATGTAAATGACTGGTGAAAAAAGTACAAGTAGGCAAAGATCAGGAAAAGGCGCAATCAGAAAAAGACTCCCACTCCAAAAACCAAGGTGGGAAAAAACCAAACTAACAATCAGGTACTTATACCATGAAAACACTTCGTAAGCCTGTAATCAAATGTGCTGTATACTTGCAACTGCATCATGTACTTGCAACTGCATCATGAACTTGCAACTGCATCATGTACTTGCAGCTGCATCATGTACTTGCAGCTGCATCATGTACTTGCAACTGCACCATGTACTTGCAACTGCATCATGTACTTGCAACTGCATCATGTACTTGTTTGTACAAGTAGCTCCATTCAAAAGCATGGGCGATCTAAGTTGACCATGCCGTGAAATAGGTCAAGGTCATCCCAGTGTCATGATTTATACAAATTTTGTAGACCTACATTCCTTAATGCTTCATGCCAAGTTTCAAAATCATAGGCCTTCTGGATTGTTAAAAAATTTTGCAATTTATAGCCATGGTGGCCATTTTGGTCACATGACCTTGACCATTTATATAAACTTTCATTTCCTCTTCCTAAGGATGCTCCACATAAAGTTGATTGGCTAAGCAGTTTCTGAGAAAAAGCTGTTTGAATATTATGGTCATCTACATGTATATAGCTCCTGGGCAGGGGCAGACAGCCCCTGGGCCTAAAATATTTTCATAAGCATAAATCTTCTGTCCATTTGCTCATTCCTAGCAAGTTTTCTGCCATTACATGACATTTTCCTATAATTTCCCATTCAAATGCATGGGAGACCTAAGTTGACCTTGCCGTAAAATAGGTCAAGGTCATCCCAGGGTCATGATTTATACAAACTTTGTAGAGCTCCATTCCCAGATGCTTCATACCAAGTTTCAAAATCATAGGCCTTTTGGTTCCGAAGAAGAAGATTTTTAAACGTTTTTGCTATTTATAGCCATGGCGGCCATCTTGGTCATGTGACCTTGACCATTTATACAAACTTTCATTCCCTGTTCCTAAGGATGCTCCACAAAAAGTTTGGCTTTGATTGGCCTAGCGGTTTCAGAGAAGAAGATGTTTGAATATTATGGTCAAATACATGTATATAGCCCTGAGGCAGGGGCAGACAACCCCCCAGGGGTTAAAATTTTCCATTAACATTAATCTTCTGTCCATTTGCCTATTCCCAGTAAGTTTTACCCATTAAATAGCATTTTACCATTTTTTCCCATTCAAATGCATTGGCGTCCTAAGTTGACCTTGCCGTTAAATAGGTCAAGGTCATCCTAGGGTCATGATTTACAAATGTATATAAACTATGATGGGCCCGTGTCCCAGATGCTACATACCAAGTTTCGTGGAAATTGGCCCACTGGTTCTGGAGAAGAAGATTTTTAAAATTTTTGCTATTTATAGCCATGGCGGCCATCTTGGTCATGTGACCTAGACCATTTATATAAACTTTCGTTCCCCCTTCCTAAGGATGCTCCACATGAAGTTTGGCTTTGATTGGCCCAGCGGTTTCAGAGGAGAAGATCTTTGAAATTGTGAATGACGGACGGACGACGGACGGACAGACGCCGGAGCATGGGTATACTATAAGCTCACCTGTGAGCCTTCGGCTCAGGTGAGCTAAAAATCTGCATAGGCGAAACAAAGGCGCAGATCAGCTTCGCAGTAACTGCGAAGCTGATCAGTGCCTTTGTTTTTGCTACACAGATAGAACAATCCCTCTACTGTCTAAATCCCAAATTTCCAGCCTTTTCCAGCCTCTAACCATCTTCTGTGACGGTACAGCCTGGTTTGTGTGGGACCTGGTCGGAACTCCAAATTGTTGATTTTCACGCGCATAGGCTCAATTCTAAGTATACAGTGACTTCATCAGCGTTTTGTTTTCGCTGAACAGATAGTAAAATCCCTCTTCTTTTTAAATCTGAAATTTCAAGCTTCTAGCCAGCTTGTGACTGTGTCAAACCTGGCCCGAAACCCAAATTGTTAGCTCACCTGAGCCGAAACATGGCGAGCTTATAGTATGGTAGTCGAGTGGTCGTCCGTGCGTTCGTCCGTCCATAAACACTTTCAAACTTGAATATCTCTAAGACAACAAGGCCAATCGCAATCAAACTTTATCTGAAGCATCATTGAGGAGGGGGAAAGGTTGCATTAGGTTTTGGGCCAGGTCTGATAAGAACTCTGGTTTCCATGGCAACAGATAGCTCCCATTGAGTTATAATGGGGAAAATGTTGTGGCCACTCTCGCAACTTCATTTTTGATTGGATCTTCTTCATTCTTGGGAATAACAAGGACAACCATAACATCTCGGATGAGTTCGAATTTTGGCTAGGTTTGACCTCAGCTTCCAGAGTTAGCTGCCCTTGAGCGTCTGGAAAAAATCCCCATAGACTTATAATGGGAATAATGTTGTGGCCACTCTAGCGCTATTATTTTTGAGTGGATCTTCTTCATTCTTGCAGGTAACAAGGACAACTATAATATCTCGGATGGGTTCGAATTTCAGCTAGATCGGACCTCTGACTGTGGAGTTAGCTGCCCTCGAGTGTTTGAAAAGTCATTATTTTGTGTTGTGGCCACTCTAGCGCCTTCAATTTTGATCGGATCTTCTTCATACTTGGAAGTAACACAGACAGCCATAACATCTCAGATGAGTTCGAATTTCAGCCAGATCCAACCCTTGACTGCAGAGTTATCTGCCCTTGACTGTGTGAAAAATCAATATTGAGTGTTGTGGCCACTCTAGCGCCTTCAATTTTATTTGGATATTCTTTATTCTTGGAAGTAACAAGTACATTCATAACATCTTGGATGACTTCAAATTTCGACCAGATCCGACCTCTGACTGTGGAGTTATCTGCCCTTGAGTGTTTGAAAAATCAATATTTTGTGTTGTGGCCACTCTAGCGCCTTCAATTTTGATCGGATCTTCTGCATACTTGGAAGTAACAAGGATAGCCATAACATCTCGGATGAGTTCGAATTTCAGCCAAATCCGACCCTTGACTGCAGAGTTATCTGCCCTTGACTGTGTGAAAAATCAATATTTAGTGTTGTGGCCACTCTAGCGCCTTCATTTTTATTCAGATCTTCTTTATTCTTGGAAGTAACAAAGACATCCATAATATCTCGGATGAGTTCGAATTAAGACCAGATCCGACATCTGACTGCAGAGTTATATGCCCTTGAGTGTTTGAAAAATCAATATTTTGTGTTGTGGCCACTATAGCATCTTTGTTTATTAGTGGATCTTCTTCATTCTTGCAGGTATCAAGGATAACTACAATATCTCGGATGAGATTGAATTTCGACCAGTTCCGACCTCTGACTGCGGAGTTATCTGCCCTTGAGTGTTTGAAAAATCAATATTTTGTATTGTGGCCACTCTAGCATCTTTGTTTATCAGTGGATCTTCTTCATTCTTGCAGGTAACAAGAATAACTACAATATCTCGGATGAGTTCGAATTTAGGCCAGATCCGACCTCTGACTGCGGAGTTAGCTGCCCTTTAGTGTTTGAAAAATCAATATTTTGTATTGTGGCCACTCTAGCGCCTTCAATTTTGATCGGATCTTCTTCATTCTTGGAAGAAACAAGGATAACCATAACATCTTGAATGAGTTCGAATTTGAGCCAGATTCGACCCTGGACTGCGAAATTAGCTGCCCTTGAATGTTTGAAAAATCAGTATTTTGTGTTGTGGCCACTCTAGCATCTTTGTTTATCAGTGGATCTTTTTCATTCTTGCAGGTAACAAGAATAACTACAATATCTCGGATGAGTTCAAATTTCGGCCAGATTCAATCCTTGACTGCGGAGTTAGCTGCCCTTGAATGTTTGAAAAATCAATTTTTAGTGTTGTGGCCACTCCAGCATCTTCAATTTTGATCAGATCTTCAAAAAAACAAAAAAACAAACAAAAACCAGAGGACCAATGGTCCTGATATCGCTCACCTGAGATTTTGTCTTTGATGAATGACCTTTGGCTAAGGCCATGTTGGCCAACGTAAAATGTAAACTTGATCTCAAATACTCACATAATTATTAACAATATAAACTGTCTGTATCTACCAACTTTCAGATCTTTTTGGCAATATTTGACCTTTCAATCATAGGCCCTCTGGTTCTAAAGAAGAGGATTTTTGGAGGTTTTTGGTATTTATAGCCATGGCGGCCATCTTGGTCATGTGACCTTGACCATTTATATACATATGTACACTTTCATTCCAACTTCCTAACAATGCTCCTCATAAAGTTTGGCTTTGATTGGCCAAGCAGTTTCAGAGAAGACGATCTTTGAATATCACTGTAATATACATATATATTGCCCCGGGGTGGGGGCAGACAGACCCATGGGGTCCAAATTTTTTCAGAATCATCAATCTTAAGTCCATTTGCCAATTTCATGCAAGTTTTTCCCTACAAATGACATTTTAACACTTTTCCCAATTCAAATGCATGAGCGACCTATGTTGACCTTGCCAAAAATAGGTCAAGGTCATCCCACGGTCATGATTTATATAAACTTTGTAGAGCTCCAGTCACTGATGCTTCACACCAAGTTTCAAAATCATTGGCCTTCTGGTTCTGGAGAAGAAGATTTTTAAAGTTTTTTTTCTATTTATAGCCATGGCGGCCATCTTGGTCATGTGACCTTGACCATTTATATAAACTTTCTTTCCCTCTTCCCAAGGATGCTCCATATGAAGTTTGACTTTGATTGGCCAAGCGGTTTCAGGGGAGAAGATGTCTCATTATTATGTAAATATACATGTATATAGCCCCGGGGCAGATGCAGACAACCTCCCAGGGGCTAAAATTTTCCATTAACATTAATCTTCTGTCCATTTGCCTAGTCCAAGTAAGTTTTACCCATTAAATGGCATTTTACCATTTTTTCCCATTCAAATGCATTGGCGACCTAAGTTGACCTTGCCGTAAAATAGGTCAAGGTCATCCTAGGGTCATGATTTATATAAACTATGATAGGCCCGTGTCCCCGATGCTACATACCAAGTTTCGTGGCAATCGGCCCACTGGTTCTGGAGAAGAAGATTTTTAAAGGTTTTTGCTATTTATAGCCATGGTGGCCATCTTGTTCATGTGACCTGGAACATTTATATAAACTTTCGTTCCCCCTTCCTAAGGATGCTCCACATCAAGTTTGGCTTTGATTGGCCAAACGGTTTCAGAGGAGAAGATCTTTGAAATTGTGGACGACAGACGGACAACGGACCGACGACGGACAGACGGACGACGACGGACGGACGACGACGGCCGGACGCCGGAGCATGGGTATACTATAAGCTCACCTGTGAGCCTTCGGCTCAGGTGAGCTAAAAACTCTTTGTCCAGTGAATGTACTTGTTGACTCTCAGGTGAGCGATTGTTGCCCTTGGGCTACTTGTTGGTTTTCTCATGCAATGGCTTGTTTATCATTTGGCATTTAGCATTTAGTAATTATAGTCTAAAAACTTGCCTCTGATAATGGTTTTTCGCAGAAAATTTTTGTATGGGGGACGACAGAAAAATTATTTTCATGGCATAATCTTGATCTTTGTTTTTTTTAATAGGACCTGCAAAAAATTTGAAAAGCGGTGAACAAATAAAGTTTTTATGGCCAAAATAAATTTTGCATAGGGATTTTGCATTGGCAAGGGAGATAATCGATGATCGTGAAAATGCATATTTTTCGAGAAGTTTTACCTGATCGTGAAGATTTTGTCCCAGGTATGTCATTTGCGTCAATTTATAATAATTTTGAGCATTCATGAATAAATAGTTAGAATTTAAATTTTTTGTGGGAAAATATTTACCTCCCTTGCATGAGATTTTTATACAGGAAATCCCTATTCAAAAATGTTTTTGACCAGAACTTTTTTATTTGTCAACCGATTTTCAAAATTTTTGCTGCACATTTTGCGACAAACTAGATGCTTAATTGTGCCAAGAGAATATTTCTTCTACATTTGAACAGTTGTAAAATATCTGCGAAAGACCATTATCACACACTACGAAACAGACTTTAGCATTCTTCACTACACAAAGGTAGTAAATTTCCTCTTATCTATACTTCCTGTCACTCAGCTCAGTCTGAGTCATTCCTGGTAAAAAACCTTGAAAGACAGTTTTTCTCCTGAACCATCATCTCACATGAGCCACATCATAAGAAATCCTGTTCATACAAAAACAAAGATGCAGGTCATCTGTGCAGCAAAGACAGTTACAGTGCAGTTGATAAGTGCCCTTGTTCTCCCTTCGCAGGTAGTACTCTTCCTTGTAACCAGAGGACCAATGGTCCTGTAAACACTCACCTGAGATCTGCTGTATATACGAATGTTATAGAAAATAGTCCCAGTATAGGGGCAGATGAAGCCCTTGGGCCATTTTTTTTTCAGAATAATCAATATACTGTCCATACAAGTTTTTTCCCATCAAATGACATTTTAACAGTTTACCCATTCAAATACATAGGCAACCCATCTTGACCTTGCCTTACAATAGGTCAAGGTCATCACAGGGTCATGATTTATACATACATTGTAGTACTTGAGTCATCGATGCTTCATGCCAAGTTTCGGCGAAATCGTCGGTCCACCGGTTCCGGAGAAGAAGATTTTTGAAGGGTTTATACCATATATGGGCATAGCGGCCCATATACACATTGATTCCCCCATTCTATAGATGCTTCACATGAAATTTGGCTTTGATTGACCAAGCGGTTTCAGAGGAGAAGATGTTTGAATATTATGGTAATATACATGTATAATGCCCCGGGGCTGGGGCAAATGAGCCCCTGGGGTCCAATTTTTGCAGAATCATTAATATTCAGTCCTACTGCCCATTTCCTGCAAGACTTTCACTTTAAATGACATTTTAAAAGTTTTCCCCATTCAAATGCATTGGCGACATATGTTGACCTTGCCGTAAAATAGGTCAAGGTCATCCAAAGGTCATAATTTATGAACACATTGTAGTACTTTAGTCCCCAATGCTTCATGCTAAGTTTTGTTGAAATCGGTCCATTGGTTCAGGAGAAGAATAATTTTAAAGGGTTTTTACCATATATGGGCTTGGCGGCCATCTTGGTCATGTGACCTGGATTATTTATAAACACATTGATTCCCCCGTCCCATAGATGCTTCATATAAAATTTGGCTTTGATTGGCCAAGTGGTTTCAGAGAAGAAGATCTTTGAATATTTTTGTAATAAACATGTATATTGTCCCGGGGTGGGGGCAGACCAACCCCTGGGGTCCAATTTTTTTTCAGAATTACCTACCTTCAGTCCATTTGCCCATTTCCTGCAAGATTTGCCTTTCAAATGACATTTTAAGAATTTTCCCCATTCAAATGCATGGGCGACCTATGTTGACCTTGCCGTAAAATAGGTCAAGGTCATCCAAAGGTCATAATTTATAATCACATTGTAGTACTCTAGTGCCCAATGCTTCATGCCAAGTTTCGTTGAAATCGGTCCAGTGGTTCCGGAGAAGAATTTTGAAGGGTTTTTACCATATATGGGCATGGTGGCCATCTTGGTCATGTGACCTGGATTATTTATAAGCACATTGGTTCCCCCTTCCTATAGATGCTTCATATAAAATTTGGCTTTGATTGGCCAAGTGGTTTCAGAGAAGAAGATCTTTGAATATTTTTGTAATATACATGTATATTGCCCCAGGGTGGGGGCAGACCAACCCCTGGGGTCCAAATTTTTTTTCAGAATTACCTACCTTCAGTCCATTTGCCCATTTCCTGCAAGATTTGCCTTTCAAATAACATTTTAACAATTTTCCCCATTCAAATGCATGGGCGACCAATGTTGACCTTGCCGTAAAATAGGTCAAGGTCATTCAAAGGTCATAATTTATAAGCACATTGTAGTACTCTAGTCCCCGATGCTTCATGCCAAGTTTCGTTGAAATCAGTCCATTGGTTCAGGAGAAGAAGAATTTTAAAGGGTTTTTACCATATATGGGCTTGGTGGCCATCTTGGTCATGTGACCTTGATTATTTATAAACACATTGATTCCCCCTTCCCATAGATACTTCATATAAAATTTGGCTTTGATTGGCCAAGTGGTTTCAGAGAAGAAGATCTTTGAATATTTTTGTAATATACATGTATATTGCCCCGGGGTGGGGGCAGACCAAATTTTTTTTCAGAATTACCTACCTTCAGTCCATTTGCCCATTTCCTGCAAGATTTGCCTTTCAAATGACATTTAAACAATTTTCCCCATTCAAATGCATGGGCGACCTATGTTGACCTTGCCGTAAAATAGGTCAAGGTCATCCAAAGGTCATAATTTATCAACACATTGTAGTACTCTAGTCCCCGATGCTTCATGCCAAGTTTCGTTGAAATCGGTCCAGTGGTTCTGGAGAAGAAGAATTTTGAAAGGTTTTTACCATATATGGGCATGGCGGCCATCTTGGTCATGTGACCTGGATTGTGACCTGGATTATTTATAAACACATTGGTTCCCCCTTCCTATAGATGCTCCATATAAAATTTGGCTTTGATTGGCCAAGCAGTTTCAGAGAAGAAGATCTTTGAAAATGGTGGACAACGGACGGACGCCGGATCATGGCCATCCTTTAAGCTCACCTTGTGAGCCTAATGGCTCAGGTGAGCTAAAAATCATTAATTTCAAGCTTCTACATGTAGCTTTCTTCTGTGACTGTACAGGCTGATTTGTGTCATATGGCATCCACAAAACAGGTTTTCTATGGTAATAAATCAGCCACATTACGAGAAAACCAACAATTTGCATATGTGAAAACAAAGGCACATATATCAGCTTTCAAGTAACTGCAAAGCTATCAGCACCTTTGTTTTCGCTACATGGATAGTACAATTCCTCAAACTTTTCAGCCTCTAGTCATCTTCTCAATCTGTGCTTGTACAACTCTGTTTGTGTCGGACCTGTTCAAAAACCACATTGCTGGGTTTCTCATGATATGGCTCAAATGATATGTGTCTCTCTAAACGTTCCACTTGAAGTCACAAATCTGGGCTATATGGTCTGACGGAAATACTATACTCGGTAGAGCCACGTGAAACTCCACATCCTTGTGGTCTGGCTGTGGAATCGCCTGAATGACCTTCAGCGTGTCAAGGTCGTAGTAAATATAGTCCAACATGCCGTGAAATCCCGCTGTGTAGTTTGTGTATGGTACGATGCCACAGGCACTGTCAAGGTTAAGGTCGTGACTGAAGTTCATTCCTCCTATAACTTGGTCAGCAGGCGCTGAAAAACAAGCATCCACATTGCAAAAAATTGCCCATGCAATATACAAAGATTTTTTTTTCAGTTGGAGAAAATGAAAATTTCATCAGAAAAATCTTGATATGTTTCTTATTTTTGCTCAAAAAATAGATTTTGGGTACACGTTAGAACTGCCTCGCCAAATAGGTATTCCCCTGCATACCCCAGTTTTGCTATATAAAAGTGGGGTTCAAGGGAGTAAACATAACACGGACATGTCATCCTGATGAATTAGAACTATCATGGATTAATTATATCTTAAGTTTTGAGGCCGAGGTAAATTGACAAATGAATATGCGACATTTTTTTCTGGGTTTTGCTTCAAGATTATGGATAGTCATAGTTTTGTATAATAGCTAAACTGGCATTTTAAAGCCAGTGACTCACTGGAATGCGACAATGAAGATTAAAGGGCAACCATTTGGCAACAAGCTAGCAACAACCATTTGCAACATAAACACAATTTTCATGTTGCGGTCTCGATGCATGGGTAATTTGCAAAAATCAGCTGAAGTTCTCATTAGTGTCGCATGACTGCTGTACAATATTGGCATGGCACTCATCATCACCAAATCATGTCCGTGTAATGTATACCCCCTTGAACCCCACTTTTATATAGCAAAACTGGGGTATGCAGGGGTATACCTTTTTTTTTCTTATTTTTGCTCCAAAACATAGATTGTGGGTACTCGTTAGAATCGCCTTGCCGAGGCGGTTCTAAGTTCTAACGTGTACCCACAATCTATGTTTTGAGCAAAAATAAGAAAACTATCAATAATTTTCTGATGAGATTTTCAATTTTTACCGCCGAAAAAAATCTCTGTATAATTGCATGGGCAATTTTTCATAATGTACACTAGTTCCAAGACATTCTTAAAAGCCTATCATTACAAAAATTTGCCCATGCAATATACATGTACACAGATTTTTTTTCAGTTGTGAAAAATGAAAATTTCATTGAAAAAAAAAAAAAAGATATCTTCATTTAATATTGCTCAAACATTGATTGTGGGCACGCGTAGGCGGTTCTATCGAGTACCCACAATCCATGTTTTGGATCAAAAATACGAAAAATAGGTATACCCCTGTAAACCCCAGTTTTGCTACATAAAACTGGGGTTCTTCAAAGGGGTATACTTTTCATGGACATGTTTTACTGATGACTTCCTGTTTATTCAACCTGTGCTCCCAGCGGGCACATGACGTCATAATGACGTCATATCAACGTCGATGCGACGTCATGACGTCGCATCGACGTTGATCTGACGTCATTCTGACGTCATGTGCCTGCTGGGCTGTATCCTGCCAGCGTCGCACAACAAAGCTCTAATGTATACCCACAATGTATGTTTTGGGCAAAAATATTAAAAAAAAAAATTTTCCCAACAAAATTTTCAATTTTTACAGAAGAAAAAAAGTGTCTGTTTATTGTATGAGCAAGCTTTCGTAATGTTACCATCCAATCAAGCAGGGATAATTCTGGCCTGCAAACACGATGGGCCATTTTGACAAATTTCAGTAACATTTTTGGGCAAAACAACAACACCCTATACAGTTACATTGTGAAAATGGTCCATACCTCCATTTTGACTAGAAAATGTGTTTATGAAACACTATGCCCCCAACTGGTAAGTCAATTTCAAGATGTAAAAATGTCCAAAAATGACTAAGTTCAAATTGTAAAAAAAAGTGACAAAAATTAATCTGAGGAGTATATCCCAACCACATGCATATCTTCAAAGCATGGTCACAATGTCTGCAAAGTTTCAAAAGTATCGGTATTGAATTGTTGGAGTTGCGCACACAAGGTACCCTCTATCCATTCACTAAAATGCCTGAAAAAATGACTAAGTTCAAATTGTATAAACCAGAGGACCAATGGTCCTGTAAACGCTCACCTGAGATCTGCTTCATATACCAATAAACATATTTGAATATTATGGTATTAAACCCCAGTGCAGGGGCAGATGAAGCCCTTGGGCCATTTTCTTTTTTCAGAATAATCAATTCTGTCCATTTGCCAATTTCCTGCTGATTTTCCCCTTCAAATAACATTTTAAAAGCAGATGAGCTCCTGGTGTCCATTTTTTTTTTCAGAATCATTAAAATTCAGTCCTACTGCCCATTTCCTGCAAGACTTTCACATAAAATGACGTTTTAAAAGTTTACCCCATTCAAATGCATTGACGACCTATGTTGACCTTGCCATAAAATAGGTCAAGGTCACCACAGGGTCATGATTTATATATACATTGTAGTACTTGAGTCATCCATACTTCATGCCAAGTTTCGTTGAAATCGGTTCACCGGTTCTGGAGAAGAAGATACTTTAAGGGTTTTTACCATATATGGGCATGGCTGCCATCTTGGTCATGTGACCTGGATTACTTATATACACATTAGTTCCCACTTCCTACAGATGCTTCATTTTAAAATTTGGCTTTGATTGGCCAAGTGGTTTCAGAGAAAAAAATCTTCAAAAAGTGTGTATGGACGACAGACCGGCCAAGGTCAAGAGATGACCTTGACCTAAATTAATCATATACCTTCATCTAATTCATTAGTTGTTTGCATCTTTTCAGATCCCAGGCTGCAAAAGTTTTCAAAAAATAGCTAATTTCCACTTTTCCCATTATAAGTCTATGGAAACTTAAAGTTACCATAGCAACCAGAGTTCTTATCCGACTGGAATAAAAAAACACAAATTATGTAGAGGCTACTGTCAGGAACATGTATACAAAGTGCAGGATTCATCCACTTGACAGTTTCTGAGGAGAAGATTTTTGAATGTTTTTTTTCAAAATTGTGCCCTTTATGGGGCCCCAGCAACCAATCAAAATAAAAGATTAGGACAAAACTCGCAAGAAACGTCAAACACTACTCAATAAACATTTCTGCAAAAACAAAATTCAAATGTCTGCAATTTTAGCGGAAAAATAGCCGATTTCCACTTTTCCCATTATAAGTCTATGGAAACTTTAAGTTACCATAGCAACCAGAGTTCTCATCCGCCTGGAATAAAAAACACAAATTATGTAGAGGCCACTGTCAGGAACATGTATACAAAGTACAGGCTTCATCCCCTTGACAGTTTCTGAGAAGAAGATTTTTGAATGTTTTTTCGAAATTTTGCCCTATATGGGGCCCCTGCAACCAATCAAAATGAAGGATTAGGACAAAAGTCACATGAAACGTAGAGGACTACTCAATAAACATTTCTGCAAAAACAAAATTCAAATATTTCCAACAAGACAGCAAAAACTGGCAATTTTCACTTTTTTCCATTATAAGTCTATGGGAAGCATAAGTTGCTATAGCAACCAGAGTCCTTATCCGATCAAAACAAAAAAACACAATTATTCTTTCCCCCTACCTGTAGATGGTGTATGTGTAATATGAGAACAATCGGCCCAGCGGTTTCAGAGAAGAAGATCTTTGAAATTGTGGACGACGGACGACGGACGGACGGACGACGGACGGACGACGGACGGACGCCGGAGCATGGGTATACTATAAGCTCACCTATGAGCCTTCGGCTCAGGTGAGCTAAAAATGACAAAAAAATAATCCAAGGATTACATCCAAACCACATGCATATCTTCAGACCATGCCCATAACACATGTAAAGTTTTAAATGAATTGGCATGAAACTGTAGGAGGAGTTGCGCACACAAGGTATTCACTGACCATTCATTTTCATTGTGAAAATGGCTAAGTTCAAATTGCAAAAAAGTGACAAAAATTAATCTGAGGATTATATCCAAACCACATGCATATCTTCAAAGCATGGTCACAACATCTGTAAAGTTTCAAGAGAATCGGAATAAAACTGCAGGAGGAGTTGCGCACACAAGGTACCCACTATCACTTTATCAAGAATTAAAAAGGGAAATAACTCTCACAGAATGGACCCCTTACCCCTTGAATTTACCTGAAAGAACCAGAGGACCAATGGTCCTGTAAACGCTCACCTGAGATCTGCTTCATATACCAATAAACATGTTTGAATATTATGGTATTTAACCACAGTGCAGGGGCAGATGAAGCCCTTGGGCCATTTTCTTTTTTCGGAATAATCAATATTCTGTCTATCTGCCAATTTCCTGCTGGTTTTCCCCTTCAAATAACATTTTAAAAGCAGATGAGCCCATGGGGTCCATTTTTTTTTTCAGAATCATTAATATTCAGTCCTACTGCCCATTTCCTGCAAGACTTTCACTTTAAATGACATTTTAAAAGTTTTCCCCATTCAAATGCATTGACAACCTATGTTGACCTTGCCATAAAATAGGTAAAGGTCACCACAGGGTCATGATTTATATATACATTGTAGTACTTGAGTCGTCCATACTTCATGCAAAGTTTCGTTGAAATCGGTTCACCGGTTCTGGAGAAGAAGATATTTTAAGGGTTTTTACCATATATGGGCATGGCGGCCATCTTGGTCATGTGACCTGGATTATTTATATACACATTGGTTCCCACTTCCTATAGATACTTCTTATAAAATTTGGCTTTGATTGGCCATGTGGTTTCAGAGAAAAAAATCTTTGAAAAGTGTGTATGGACGACAGACCGGCCAAGGTCAAGAGATGACCTTGACCTAAATTAATCATATACCTTCATCTAATCCATTAGTTGTTTGCATCTACCACTTTTCAGATCTCAGGCTGCAATAGTTTTCAAAAAATAGCTAATTTCCACTTTTCCCATTATAAGTCTATGGAAACTTAAAGTTACCATAGCAACCAGAGTTCTTATCCGACTGGAATAAAAAACATAAATTATGTAGAGGCTACTGTCAGGAACATGTATACAAAGTACAGGCTTCACCCCTGTGACAGTTTCTGAGGAGAAGAATTTTGAATGTTTTTCTAAATTTCGCCCTGTATGGGGCCCCAACAACCAATAAAAATAAAGGATTAGGACAAAAGTAACAATAAATGTGGAGCACTACTCAATAAACATTTCTACAAAAACAAAATTCAAATATCTGCAACTGGACCGCAAAAATAGTCAATTTCAACTTTTCCCATTATAAGTCTATGGAAACTTTAAGTTGCCATAGCAACCAGAGTTCTTATCCGCCTGGAATAAAAAACACAAATTATGTAGAGGCCACTGTCAGGAACATGTATACAAAGTACAGGCGTAATCCCCTTGACAGTTTCTGAGAAGAAGATTTTTGAATGTTTTTCGAAATTTTGCCCTATATGGGGCCCCTGCAACCAATCAAAATAAAGGATTAGGACAAAAGTCACATGAAACGTAGAGGACTACTCAATAAACATTTCTGCAAAAACAAAATTCAAATATCTCCAACAGGACAGCAAAAACTGGCAATTTTCACATTTTTCCATTGTAAGTCTATGGGAAGCATAAGTTGCCGTAGCAACCAGAGTTCTTATCCGCCTGGAATAAAAAACACAAATTATGTAGAGGCCACTGTCAGGAACATGTATACAAAGTACAAGCTTAATCCCCTTGACAGTTTCTGAGAAGAAGATTTTTGAATGTTTTTCGAAATTTTGCCCTATATGGGGCCCCTGCAACCAATCAAAATAAAGGATTAGGACAAAAGTCACATGAAACGTAGAGGACTACTCAATAAACATTTCTGCAAAAACAAAATTCAAATATCTCCAACAAGACAGCAAAAACTGGCAATTTTCACTTTTTTCCATTGTAAGTCTATGGGAAGCATAAGTTGCCATAGCAACCAGAGTTCTTATCCGATCAAAACAAAAAACACAATTATTCTTTCCCCCTACCTGTAGATGGTGTATGTGTAATATGAGAACAATCGGCCCAGCGGTTTCAGAGAAGAAGATCTTTGAAATTGTGGACGACGGACGGACGGACGGACGGACGACGGACGACGGACGGACGCCGGAGCATGGGTATACTATAAGCTCACCTATGAGCCTTCGGCTCAGGTGAGCTAAAAAATATGGGTCCACTTAATTTTCATATACAAACTACATACAAAATTTCAAGATCCTAGCTCTAACGGTTCCTGACCAAGTGCTAAGTGTTACTCACGCATCACAGACTGCACAGGACTGGACTGGACAGACCCAAACCAATATGCCCCCTCAACTTCGAAGTTGGGGGCATAAAAAATTATGGGCCTTTTAGCACAGGGCTCCTTCTAGAATTATCCCTGCTCAAGGATTATGATTCACCATACCTTCCTTCCATGCGACATGGTCCTCTGATATGTGTTTTTTCGTCATGTACTCGTATATACCCCTGTCTGGACAACTGTTGAAATCTCCGCAGAAAACCAGACTACAACTCTGAAATTCAACAAAATATCAAATTTAGCATAAAAGAACATAAGAATTGCTGATATTAACATAAAAGCTTCTTTATCATATGATGTCGCTGTTTTCCAGTGGATAACGTCATGTCATAAAAATCATATGACCACATGTGTATTAACACTTTTGCGGGAATACCTAACGTCATTGACGACGTCCGTAACAACAATGTAAATTTTCGTTGAAAATATGTCCACTTCAAAGGCGATAAAATCCTATTTTAAAAGTCATATGATAAAACCAATTTTACACTCTTGGTCATTTCATATGGTCATTTCATATGAAATGACCACTCGTGTAAGATCCTCTATTCGTCATGAATTTGTGTATCCCTCTATGAGGAGCACTGTTGAAATTTCCACAGAATACTAGGCTACAGCGAACAAATTTAGTGGACAAGAATTATTGTGGGTATTAATTTAACAGCTTCTTTTTCATAAATTCATATATTGGCCACAACGTCAGAAAATGTACCTTCGAACAATTTATGAGTATTAGAAAAAAAATGTTACTTTGAATGTATAATGTTTTTAGTCTATTAGTCTTTATTTGACCAGATTATTCAAGTTATTTCTTGAGTTATGACCGATTCACTACATGAACTCTACATATGTCATTATCTTGAAAAATGACGTCAAAGTTGCGCAATACATTTCTGCATGTTAGTAGACCCTACTAAACTCGATGCATTTGCTTAAAACTGTTTATACACTGGTCAGAACCTATTGTTAAAATAGAATCTTACCACCCTTACATTCAATCTGTCAACATCATTTTGTCTTCTTTTATGACAATACGGTTGCCATGGTTACCATTTAGTGATATATATAGGACACGTAAGAATATTATGGGCAAATAGAAGGGCAGATAACTCCAAATATTGAAAATAAATATGCTTTGAAACTCATCATTCATGTGGTAGCCCAGTGTTTAAATATTACAAATACAGTGTTATTTCTAAAACGTGTATTACGAGTTTTCCACTTTTTGTCGCTTTCTACTAGTAACGTCAGAATGTCCGAAGGTACATTTTGTCGCGTTGTGGTTCATATTACACGGTGTGGAGCACTTTTGAAATCTCTGCAGAAAGTAGCACACATCACTTCTCCAGATTACGAAAAAACGTTAAAATGTCAACATACTTCTTTAATGAGCAAGAAAAAAATTTAGTTCTCAGCTTTACAGTTGAGCATGAAAAAAAAAACATCACCATAACGTCCTTACCCCCTTATACCCCACTATTATATAGTAAAACTGGGGTGTGAAGTCGTATACATTTGTTTCTTATTTTTGATCGGAATCATAATTAAAAGTGAACCAACAATTATTTTTTATATATATTGAAAATATTAATTTTTTTTCGATAAAATTTTCAATTTTTACTACTGAAAAAAAAAATCTGTATATTGCATGGGCAACATCAGGAAAACTTGTCCATGCAATGTATACCCCCTTAAACCCAACTTTTATATAGTAAAGCTGGGGTTTGCAGGGGTATACCTATTTTTCTTATTTTTGCTTCAAACTGAGATAAAGATGAAGAGATTAGAAAGTCCACCTAGCGGCCACTTTATGATTGTCGCGCGTGTACCTGTGGCGCCACCTACGATCCGCCGCCATACTGTTTCGAAGACAAAACCAGTGCTATAAATATCGGCGTTCATTGGCAATTTCATACATCCAATGAGATAATATCTTATTCAATAGAAACTGTTAACATTTAGTATTTTATTTTGGAACCAGATTTTGATGTTTGTAGTGTTTTTATTGGATTTTTGATTGTTAATTATACGTTGATAAAACACCTAATTCCTTGTTCAGCGTTTCAAAATGGCGACCAAGCGGATTATAGTCGGTACTTTTTGACTAAAAGGCGTTGTTACTAAAATGCTAGGTAATCTTTAAATAACAAAATATGAAAGAAGAAAGGAATAAAAATCGTTTTATTTGTTGATTGGCACACAATCTATGACTGTGTTTGTCTTACGATCGTATAAATCTTGACAATTTTTGTCATTTAAGCAAAAACGGTTTGGCCCGATCTCAAAACGATGTGTAATTGTTTTTATTAAAAAGGCTTCTATGAATGACTTTTCTTTGGCAAACAAGATCAATTTTCTCAAAGAACAATGTCTTACAAATCGTTTTATTGCCCTTCGATGCGGTTTGGGTATTTTTGAAAGCTTCAAATCGCCCTAATGAATCAGCTGTTTTTCACAACTTTTCGCCGCTTTGGCGTCAAAATGGAGATTTTTCTACACATTGGTTGGCATTGCAAATAAGACCAAAAAGTTACACTTGAATGCAGAATGACATATCATGCATTTACAGATGATCTCCAGTGATCGGTTGTCTATTTAGCCGATAGTTTATTTTGTATTTATAACCACACGCCCTCCCCATGTGCCGTGCCCGGGACAGGATTTGGGATAGCCGCATGCCCGGAAATGTGATGGGGACAACAGAACAATTAGTTTCCACATTTTTTCGAAATAAAAACAGTGACAAAAGAAGAAATGACATATGCGTAGCAAAATGCAGGAATTTAATTATACGTTAAGCCCGAATTCGAGAAGAAAAAAAAAAAAAGGATCCGGCGAAAGGCGCTCTGATATGCAGATTGCATTTTGACTTTGATGCTGTTGAAAAACATCCCATTTATGCATTTTCATGCAATGTGAAAACTGCGAGACCGCGCTTGAAAACAGACACCATAGCATCTATTGAAAAGAAATCGTGGCTCAGCACGGGCAAGTATACATATAAAGCTAGAGTATTATCTTTTCAACATTTTGAGTATGACTATATCATGATGACAGCTAACATTGCAAGAAAAGTGTGGTTGCATGTTGGCCTAGAGTGTATTATTATTTTTCATTATGTATTTATTTCAATTACTTTTCCGAATACAAGCTTCAATAAAGTTACATTAAACTGTGTCGGGTATCTGTCATTAATGCGGCACGTGCCTGCAACGTGACATAAGTGCGTCTTTAACGGCTCGAAGATCAAACAAGTCGCCGAATCAACAGGTATTGCACGGTGCAATACAGGTAGCTGGTAATAAAAGTGTCATTTTTTCTTTTGAAATTTCGGCGGCGACTTCTTAGAATATACATGAATGCAAGTACGAAAGATAGAGGAGAAAAAAAAGAAGAATATTCAAATTCATGCCTGACTGATTCCATTTAATTCACATAATCCGTTCCTCCACTGCCCTTTTGTAGAGAAAAGTATAAAATATGACCAACAAAACGAAGGGGAAAAAAAGAAGATAGAAAAAAGCGAAAATGGTTGTTGAACCAAACGTATCTCTCCAACGTGTGCAATTGAATTATATTCGGATATTGGCGGTATTCTTCATTGAACGTGATAGATAGATGTGGCTAGAATTGATAAAGGGCAATCTCGTTACGCTCATTTACGTCGGGGGACATACAAAATCGTTGTTGTCAGGTCTAAAGATTAAAAAAGATGCTTTAATTTGAATTGAAGCTTTCACCTTGTTCAATATTTATCGTTATTTTTGAGGAGTTCTTTTTTTACAGTTTCGAGTTTCTAGTTATCAAAAGCGAGTTTCTAGTTAACAAAAGCGAGTTTCTAGTTAACAAAAGCGAGTTTCTAGTTATGAAAAGCGAGTATCGAGTTTAAGAAATGAAAAAGCGAGTATCGAGTTAAGAAATGAAAAAGCGAGTTTCGAGTAATGAAAAGCGAGTATCGAGTTTAAAAAATGAAAAAGCGAGTTTCAAGTTATGAAAAGCGAGTTTCGAGTTATGAAAAGCGAGTATCGAGTTAAGAAAAGCGAGTATCGAGTTAAGAAATGAAAAAGCGAGTTTCGAGTTGAAAAAGCGAGTATCGAGTTAAGAAAAGCGAGTTTCGAGTTGAAAAAAGCGAGTATCGAGTTTATGTTTTTTGTTGTTGGTGGTGTGTTGTTTCCTTCTATTTTCGAACGAACATAAACTGTACTTGCCTTATAATACTGAGCGCCAAGCAAGGTAGCCACTGGTACCATTTTAACGCCTTTGGTATGGCGCGGCCCAGCTTCGAACCCTCACCTCCCGATCCCGAAGCGAACGCTCTACCACTGGGCCGCTCTACCACTTGAGCTAACGGGGCTGGTAAAAGTGACAATACATATGAAGAGCAAGATGACTATCTCTTTCCCAGGAATTATTAAGGTAGCCATCCTTCTAGCTTCAACGAAAAACAAAAAAGTGTATGCAACAGAAGCCGATAGACCAAACAATAAGCGTAAAGAATCAGCAGAACTGCCTTGGAATGGTCAGAAAAGTATGAACTGGAGGGCTTAAAACGTTTTTACATAGTCGAAACCTGGCACTAATATACTGTGATTCTATAACAAAAATGCGGTTCTTATAGAAGCTTCACAGCGACACCAAGCTTTGAGTGACATTATCATTTTTATTTTGTTTTCTCGTTTATGGCAACCCAAAAGGTGCCACAGTATACCTTTGTGTGTCATAAACAAAGTAATTACTAGACGAGTACTAAGTGATTAATTAAAATCGATACACTTAAAGTACTCGTGTTTATTAAAGAGAAACTATAAATTGGGTCCGACTCTTTATGAATCTGAGAACCAATGTATGTCTTCTAATATTAGTAACACTTGTATTTAAGCGTAGGGGTTCTTTTTTTACTTTTACTGTGTTACGTTTTATGTATTAAATCTGAAAACTTTCTTTTGCCTTAATGTATTCCCTCCTGTGATAGCACTCATAACATTGGGTTATTGCTCTGATATCGGCGAGTTCCTATCAAAACCCTGGTCTCTACAATTTCTTCAAGACCATACCATACAGACCTACTATCAAACAAATATGGTTAACCGAAACATCAGCTCTTTCCCAACAGCTGGTGACTCAGAAGCCAAAAATAATAATAACAATAATAATAAAACATGAGTATTTGTTCTGTCGGGTCCACCGGGGTTTAAAAAGTTGTTTTCTTTTGCTCCGGTATTTCAGAGTCGGCGTTACTGATGAGTCCTCGTCTCTGCTTCATCTGAGTGTTTACATTTGTTGTTTCTGTGATGATTCATTGACGAGTTAGGAAGCTTCTATAAGAACCAAACGATTTTTTGTTATTGATTCACAGTAGACTAAGGGCGAGGTTTGTATCAAGTCAAAAAGTTATAAGCCCTCCAGTAAATACTTTACTGACCGTTCCAAGGCGGTTCTATTGTGATTCTTTACGTTTTATTTTTGGTCTGTCAGATTCTGTTGAATACGATTATTTCTGTTTTTATTTGAAGCTAGCCGGATTGCTACTTTTCTGGGAAAGAGCTGGTCATCTTGCTCTTCATACGTATTGTCATTTTTCATGTTCATTCATGGACTTGCTTTTTCTTACTTGAAATGCGTCTTTCAGAGCGGCGACTATTTATCATACAATGTAACGCTAGCAATGACAGGTCTGTTTGTCGATACTGAAAGTGCAAAAAGCCATATGTAAACAACTTGTGAAAAATTGTATGATTTGGTCATGGATTATGTTGTTTGAGTCGACTTCTGACCCATTTGGTATGCGGCTTTAAACAACTATAACACACAGCTACATTCTTCGTTTTTCAAACTCATAATGGTTTCAAACTGTGAGCTATGTGCATTTTATTCTGAGCATTCAAACAAATACGCTAAAATTGTCAACTCGATACTCGCTTTTGTTAACTCGAAACTCGCTTTTGTTAACTCGATACTCGCTTTCTTAACTCGAAACTCGCTTTTTTAACTCGAAACTCGCTTTTTGAATCAAAACCAAGGTCAGTGAGCATGTTTTCCGAAAATGGAAAGGTCACTTGTCCTATTCGTAGTACAGAGGTGTGTCACACGAAAAGATGTTGATTTACCAATATCGGTTTTTGACTGGACAGTTTATCTCATTCAGTTGCATTTGCCTATAATAAATCTACCCGATAAGTTGATCTTCATCTAATTGATTGCCTCTCTTATGATAATGGTGTAAATCAAGATAAAACATTAAAAAGTTCAATTGATATATTTTCCTTTTCTCTGGGCATAGCCATTACTGCACCTGTGTACCAATGTAAATATACCAAACAAGGGCACTATCTGCTCAACTGAGCTGAAGGGTCATGAGGTGAGTCCGTCCGTCGTTCACATTTTCAAAGGTCTCTGAAACCGCTTGGCCAATCAAAGTCAAACTTGGTGTGGAGCATCCTTAAGAAGGGGACCAATGAAAGTTTATATAAACCATTAAAAATCTACATCTCTAGAACCAGAAGGTCTGTGATTTTGAAACTTGGCATGAAGCATCAGGGTAAGGAACTCTACAAAGTTTATATAAATCACGACCCTAGGATGAACTTGACCTATTTTACGGCACTGTCAATATTAAGTTCGCCTATGCATTTGAATGGGGAAAAGTGGGAAGTTGTCTTTTAATGGCAGAAAACTTACTGGGAATGAGCAAAGTGGACATTTTATTTATGTTTACGAAAATCTTTTGGCCCCAGAGGGTTGCCTGTCCCTTCCTCAAGCTATATACATGTATATGGCCGTAATATTCACACATCTCCGAAACTGCTTGGCCAGTCAAAGCCAAACTTCATATGGAGCATCCTTAATAACTGGGAACCAAAGTTTATATAGACAGTCCAGGTCACATGACCAAGATGGCCACCAACACTTTAAAAATCGTTTTCTCCAGAATTAGAAGGCATATGACGGGAACTTGGCATGCTATGACGGGAATTTGGCATGAAGCATCAGAGAATGGAGCTCTACAAACTTGATATTAATCATGACTCTTGGAATATGACATTGACCTATTTTACGATAAGGTCAACTTGGGTTGATGGGATATATATAATGTGCAATGTGTATCTGTTCTTCACTGAAAAGGCAGTTTGCAAAAAAAAAAAAAAAAAAAAAAAAAAAAAAAAAAAAAAAAAAAAAAAAAAAAAAATTTAGTAATAAATCACCATTGCACGTCACATTACATCGGCCTACACAACTCCAACCTGAACGCTGTGGAACAATTACCCAGCTTAGCTCCGGGTGTCTTTGATTTTAGGCTAGCGGTTGACTTGGATACGAGTTGACTCGGGTACGAGTTTACCAGTTACCGACGTTATTCAGGAAAAGTTTGTACTCAGGCACAATGTTTTACAGACAGAAAGTCTCCTAGCCCATTTTGTGGTTATTCTGTATTGACAATGAAAAAAAAAGAGAGAAAACATGAAAATCTCGATATTCATACGTCGATTAAAATTCTGTTTTAACGTCCAAGGAGCTGCCCCGTGAGAAAACAAACATGGTTTCAGACCATATCCAACAGAAACCGGGCTGTTCAAACAGAGATGACAGATAGCTAAAGGCTTGAAATTTATATGGTATTTTTAAAAGAATTAGAGGGTCTGTATTATCCGTGTAGCGAAGTACTATCTTCTGTTCGCATATGCATAATGTTGGTTTTCTGATGCGGTGGCTCAAGTGTTGCACAAATGACGCTTTAAAAGCTCTGTGAAAATTGATTTCAAGAATTCTTAACAAGTAGTGAAATGTATCCACATATTTTTAAACACGTAAATGGAGGTGTTCGCAAAACTGACAATTTGGAGGATCCCAATTTGGATGCTGACTCTGTGATTTCCTTTTGTACGGCCGTGTTTGCTGCGTTGTACCTGGAACATTAATGACCACATGATACTGTGAACATGTCGATCGGAAACCCTGAATGAATTTTGAATATTTGACAATTTTGTAGGCTGTGCGTTTACATTGAATGCCAGAATATATAGGCCTGCTATCCAAATACATACACTTTCAAAGTACTATCTTGGACCCGATAAAGTTATGGTATTTTGGGGTTCGAGGTACTCTCAAAATCCTTCTGGAAAATATGAAAAGACTTTAAACCTTGGATGTGATTTTAAAACCAGATACTTGAATAGTATACGAGTGTATATTGAAACCCCATCCCACAGATAAAAAGAATACAATACCATCCCAGCTTTGTTTTCGAGATTTTCAAAATTACCAATTTTAGGGCAAAATGCGTACGAAATTTTTATAATTCGAAGCACTCTTAAAATTTACTGTAATGCTGTCTTTGAGACACGCGCTCGTAACGCTGTCGTTTAGTGCTAGCGCCTAACAGCTGGCCCCGTGTTTATATTTATTTTACATGCTTAACTCGACCGAGACATAAACTTTCGTTGATTTCTGCTATTTGAATGTTTAAGAACAGTTTAAATACATGTGCAGTCACGGCATGAAAAAGTTTTATAACCTCGGTGCCTCGTCTTGCGAGCGATGTACATCCAGTTCGAGGGTCATTCCAGAATTAACGACAAAATCTATAACTAAAGCTTTACCACCTTTGCATTTCTAATGTACCAACAAACAAACTTTAATATGCTTCTCAGTGATTCTTTCAAATGCGTGTCACAATGTCAGGTCTGGTTGCTAGGCAACTAAAGAATGCAAGACGGTAAATGACTTTGGCCGCAACCCATTGTTGTTGATAAAGTTGCTACTTGCCTGAGTTGGGGACCAGGAGTTGGTAACTCGAAGCCATCTTAAGCCTTAAGATCATCTTACGACCAACTTAAGCATCTCTTAAGGATTATGGTGACTAACTGGAAGCGATCTTAAGTTACGGTGACAACTTAACAGTATCGTAACTTTAAGGTCAACTCAAGTCCACCTTAGCGTCATCTTATCTTACAAGGTGACACCTTTGATTTAAATAAAGTTATCATTTTCGCCCTTTTTGATCAAATTTATTGCTATTTTTATGTTGCTGATGCAGCATGTTATGATGCTGTGTATCGCCGTGGTGCAATCCAATTTAATAAGTAATATGGAAATAATAATATGGTTTACGTAGCTAGCTACGTTTATGTACCATATTTTGCATATGGTGTTGCACTACTGTTGTTACTATAACAGCAACTAGTACTATGGGACCATCACCACTTTACTACTACTAGACATTTTTCACTTTTGAACGTAAATGCTGCTGGCGCTTGCGGTTATGACTTTTCGTGTGATGGGGGACGACTCGTGAGGGCATATTTGAGACGAAGACGAGGGACGATATGAAGAATTACTTAGACAAAACTATCAATAGCCCGACGAAGACGAATTAAATAAGAGAGTCAAAAAAATGAAACAGTCTAGGACGTGTAGCTGTGTAGCTCAGTAGGTAGCGTGCTTGGAACTGCAAGCGAAAGGTCCTGGGTTCGAGTCCCGGACGGATCACTTTTTTCTTTTCTTTATTTGTCTCTCTTGTGACAAAAAAGCTTTGGAAATAAAACATATATTATCAGCTGATTATCTTTTTTGGCAAATGCAAGAATCATGAAATGCCCTACTACATTAAATTCTTAAATCGTAAAGGAATTGAAGTTTGAGATGGCAGCCCACATGTATGTTTTCTCTTGTATTGGGAGCTCGATCGTATTTTTTTTTTTTTTTTTTTTTTTTTTTGATTCAGTTTAACGTCCCTTTCAAGATTATTTCAGCTCATATGAGACGGGCCTATTAGTAGTTGATATAATAACAATTAGTAACGGGAGAACCCCGAGAAAAACCACCTGACACACCCGCAAGCAGAACTTGGCTTGTCTCACATGTGCCCAGAGCGGGGCTCGAACCCACACCAGACACAGCGGTGAGATGATCGAATGGTTAAGTGCGATAAGATCGTATTTTTTGTATAAGAGCTGATCTATCCTCACGTCAATATTTCTTTCTGGGAGACATGAAAATATGAATATACTGAAGGCTTGTACAGGCATAATGTGGCTAGGATAAGTTAGCCATCCTGAACGACTTAAAAATGTTTCCGCGGCTCAAATAGTACACTGTATAGTGTACATGTAAAGATATATGTATATTTATTAGGTGTAAGACCTACAGTTCCACGTGCTGTCTCGTGAGAGAACATAATTTATTTTGGCATGTTTATACATGTATTTCAAACAGATACTCGAAATCGTGATGTTATTTATTTGGTTGATGTTTCGTTTTGAGTCCATTAGACAATCATCTGCAAGTCATAAGTGCGATATCCTAGCTACATTTTGCAAAGCCATACAAATAAGTTCAGGTTTTGTAGACCTTCCACAGTATTTCAGCATTTTGAATGCGATAATTACGATTTTTGGGATGTTTTTTCCAAGTCAAAGGCTTTCTTTCTGATCTTCATTTATGCTCTTGAATTATGCGTGATGTTTATCTGTTTTAATTCAAATAAATATAATTAAACTTCAAACTAAAACAATATTATTTTCAAGAAAATGAATGTTTATAGACTGAGAAACATACAGTTCGTTTTTTTTCCATAACGTGCCGCGTACCTTGCTTAACCCTAAAACAGGATGACAATATTCTTTAATATTCTTTACGCGAACACTCACTCACGCACCCACACACACACACACACACACACACACACACACACATGTTCCGTAGATGACTTCATGACGCAGTGGTTAAGTCAGTCGCTTCGTAAAATCACATGTCGAGAATAAATACGTACATGTAGTTGATATAAGACTGGTACAAAATTATTTTAGGGAGCGCGGTGGCGTAGTGGTAGGGCGTCTGACTCCGAATCGAAAGGTCCTGGGTTCGATCCCCACAGGCGCCACCGTGTTGTGTCCTTGAGCAAGACACATTAACTCTCTACTAACTGGTTAAACCCAGGAAGCGTTGGCTCCGTCCCGACATGACTGAACAAAATGTTGACTGGGATATAAAGCCTTAATAAAAATGATTTTGATAAGAGCATCTGACTCGTTAGCTCAGGAGGTTGAGCGCGAGTAGGAAACGCCTATTTTTATTGGAATTTATTATTTTTATTATTTATTTTTTTTCGCATCTTTGACAATATTCTTGCGTAGAAAACAAAACAAAAAAAAAAATAAAAACTTAAAACCTATATGCATTGGTAAAATGCAAAAATAAAGAAATCCAGACAGTAATTAAACATATAAATCGTAAACAATGTTATATGCAATGGTAACAATGATTATTGTTGATCTTCCAGTGCAGAATGTTATTTTTAGACACTCGTGTGTATAACTAGGGATCGCTAGTTCAATTCTGAGCTGCCCATGGCTTTATGGTGACACTATAAACCGAGATCCCGTCTGCATATGACGATAACTGTTGTTGGGAAAGCAACTATCAACTATTTGTTATTGCCATGTGACTTTTAACATACTGGTGCATGTATATACGTACATTGGTTCTGTTAAGCTACATTTCACGTGTTTTTCGTGAACACACAGTATTTTTTTACATGTAAACATGGCAAGGTTTACGGTTGATCTTTAATTTTATGTGCATTTTTTTTTATTCTACGCCTTACAACGTTTTGACACATTTCAAGTAATATCGAGCATGGTCTGTTATACTTATCAGGATAACATGTCCGTGACATGTTTACCCCATTGAACAACGCTTTTATAAAGCAAAACTTGAGTATGCAGGGGTATACATAGTTTTAGCTCACATGAGCCCTTCGGCTCAAAAGGTGAGCTTATAGGATGGCCATGCCCCGTCATCCGTCCGTCGTCGTCTGTCAACAATTTCCATGATCTTCTTCTCTGAAACAGCTTGGCCAGTCAAAGTTAAAACTGTTTGCGGAGCATTCTTAGGAAGGGTGAACGAAATTTGCATAAATGGACCTGATCACATGACCAAGATGGCCGCCTTGGCTATAAATAGCAAAAACCGTTAAAAGTTTTCTTCTCCAGAACCAGATGGCATGAAGCATCAAACAATATTAAAAGCACTACAAAGTTTGTATAAATCATTTTGCTGGGATGACCTTGACTTATTTTACGGTAAGATCAACTTTCATGTAGGTCGCCCATGCATTTAAATGGGGAAATTAGTTAAATATAATTAAATGGGTGGAAACTTGCTATGATAATACAAATGGGCAGATTTATTTTTATGAAAACACAAAGACCCAGGTGGTTGTCTGCTCCTGCCTGGGGGATATATACATGTATATGACTATAATATTTAAACATCTTCTCTGCAACCGCATGGCCGATCAAAGCCAAACTTCGTGGAAGGGGAACGAAAGTTTGTATTAATGGTCAAGGTAACTTGACCAAGGCCGCCATGGCTATAAATTGAACAACCTTTAAAAGTGTTCTTCTTCAGAATCAGTAGGCCTATGATTTTGAAACTTGGCATGAAGCATCTACAAAGTATATATATGACCCAGGGATGACATTAACCTATTATAGGACAAGGTCAACTTAGGTTGCCTATGCTTCTGAAAACATAGATTGTGAGTATTCGTTCTATCATGTGTCCACAATATATGTTTTGAACAAATAAGAAAATATCAAAACTGAAAATTTTCATTTTCTTTTTTCTTAAAAAACACACTGTATTTTGGTTGTTAAGGTTTTGTAATGATATCGTCATGATACAGGGTACCGTTTTAGTGCACATGTATTACACATGCTGACGACAGATCTACAACATTTAATCATTCTTAACCTTACTCATTAGGGCCCATCTTTGCGTCCGGAATCGGGCAAGCATATAAGTACATAAGCTTCTCTTACTCAATCTGAATTTAAATAAATAATAAATTGAATCGGTTTGTTGATTTAAGCGTTAATCCAACAGCAAAGGTCATATGGAAACGAGACCTCAGTTTATAGTCTCATCCGACAGACTCAAGAAGACCCGGATCAAACCTGCGATCTCTGGTTTATAAGGCACGTGAAATAACCACTGCACCATGGAGGCTTGCTTAGTAGGTTCGGTATAAACTTTATAATGATAGAAATCGTACTTTTAAATGTTAAAAAAGGACAAAAGAACGCATGCCCTTAACACCAACTGCGTTCGGCTTGCCAAGCAGCAATGTGGTTTGATAACTGATCCGGCTTGATATGATCTTTGTTTTGTCGATAGGCCCTATGACAAAATTTCAATAGCCAAACACAACACGATTAAATTTCTCCTGTACATTTTTTTCTCTCTTTTTACATGTAATATATATATTAGAATCGTGAATGGCGGTTCGTTTGTTTACATATAAAAGGTCGGTAAATGGACACGTGAAATGTCTGCGTGGTATACTGTACATGAATATGTGTATTCGGGTATTGTCTATCAGTGTCAGCACCATCGTATATGCTTGCGATACAATCAAAGTCCTTACAACAAAGATTGATGCAACATCACACAACATGTAATAAAATGGATTAAAACAACCTTCAGCGCAACAATATCGTTTTGGCAACTACCAACACCAAGGCAATGAACTCTTCGCTGTAGGTTGCTGCCCAACTGATCAGTCTTACAATCACGGGTGACACAAACCAAGTTCTGCTTGTGGGTGTGCAAGTTCGTTTTCTCAGGTTTCTCCCCTTTTCCCCCTGTTACTGATTTACCCGTCTCATATGAACTAAAATAATCTTGAACGGGCCGAAAATTGTATAAAAAACAAATCATCATGATCAGAAATGAGCACAATCCGACCCTTATTTGTAATCAAGTAACAATAAAATGACCAAGAATCTATACAATTAAATTTCCCATTCTAACATAGACACCAGGCGGGAGAGACATGGCGGTGCAACAAATCACAAGCAATTTAACAGCACGCATAAAAAACAAAATTACTAGCTCTTTCCAAACAAGACCAGCGTCCATTCTGTTAAAAGGGAAATATATGAGGCAATAATCTTAAGAAAACACATGTGTCAATGTGAAGACTGCATACACCATTATTTGTGAAACAAATGAATAATTTGTGCACTTTGTAGTGTCCAAAATTGCTTCTACGTGAAAATGGCGAACATACTGTAAACTGCGGCGAAGTGACGCGCGACCCGCTTTACGGGGCGACTGAAACACTCTGCGTCCTCTACGGAAACACTTTAGAAACTCATGAAAATAATATAATTGAGTTAGTTTGATTTTAATTTATTTATTTGAATTCAACCAGGTGAAACAGCACGCATACTATCACACAGAATAAACGAGGATCAGAATGAAAGCTTATGTCTTGCCAAATTAATTTTCTACATCGCAAACATCGCACTCGATATGGCAGAAATACTGTTGAAAGTCTACAATAAAACAAAAACAGTTGTGTGGCTAGGCATATTGTAGGGTATTGCCCCTATCGCTCTTCCTACTGTCGAATGGACTCAAAACTAGACATCGACAAAGTAAACATCGTTCGCTCACGAGATAGCACGTGAAACTGTAGTATACACATATATCTGAACATGTACACTATACTTTTTGATTTGGTGTCTTGTGTATTTGTTAAAATTCAGTTTCACGTCCCTTTCAAGATTATTTCAGGTCATATGAAAAGCACCAAACAGTAGGTGGGGCGAAAACGGGAGTACCCCGAGAAAACCGCAAGCAGAACTTGGCCTGTCTCACATGTGGCCATTGTGGGTCTCGAACTCACACCAGACACAACGGTAAGATGATTAAGTGATTATGAAATAGCGCTCTTAACTGCTCGGCCACGGGGGACGCTTGCGTATTTTTTTAGTCATTAGAGGCGGTCAGCTTATCCTATCCACATTATTACCAGCCAGTCAGGAAATAAATGTTGACGTTAGGATCGATCGCTGATCCTTTCTTCTGCCGAAAATGACGATCGAGTTCTCGGCTTCAATGGGTGAAAAATCAAGACCTATAAAAAAACCTATACATGCGGTCTGCCTTCTCACTAGACAGTTTAATCCAGAAACTTACGATTTTAGTATTAAATGCAGCAGTGAATTTTGTGATTCTTGCATTTGCCAATAGATAAAATAATATTTTCTTTTTTCCTTTTTTTCATTTCTTTTTAATTTTCTAAGCTTTATTGTCACAGGTGCGAAAAAAGGAAGAAACAAAGAAAAGGAAATTTTTTTGTCCTACCCGGACTCGAACCCAGGACCTTTCGATTCTATGTCTTACACTCTACCTACTGAACTATTCAGCTAGGCGTCCTGGACAATTTCGTTTTTTGCTTATAGCTATTATCTCATTTAATACACCTCCGGTGGGCTGTTAGTGGTTTTGACTAAGTTAATTCTTCATATCGCCCCTCGCCTTCGTCTCAAATATGCCCTCACGAGTCGTCGCCCATCACACACAAAGTCGTAACCGCAAGCGCCAGCAAAATTTACGTTCAAAAGTGAAAAATGTCTACTACTGCCACTGCTGTATCTGGCGCTGTCTGACTGCGTGCTACTCATTGTTAAGTTGAGTCGACCCTGAAAATGTTTCAAGAGCGACTTAGATGTCAAAATAACTTCCTTCTCAAACATTTAAATTATGTAAATGAATTATCTTAAAATAAATAAATAAATAAATAAATAAATAAATAAATAAATAAATAAATAAATAAATAAGAATCTAATATCGGAAGTTCGGCAGTGCCGGCGTATTTGCATTCGCGCACGCAACTCGGTTTAAATTGTTCTTTGGCATGTAACTGTCAGCTGTGCTCAAAGCAAAGACTAATCAGGCTGCACAAATCCTAATACTGGACTAAACTATATATTATTCGTTCTGAAGGTCTCGTCACACATAAGCGAAAACTTGCGTTTAATTGCGACATATAGTTTTTAGTTTGATTCATTGCTTTACGTCCCAGTAAACAGCTTTGGTCATGTCGAGACGTTGACTGTTGAAAGGGGCGTAAAGCAGTAAATATAACACGCAATTAAACGCAAGTATACTCAAGTCTGCGTCGAGAGATTTTCGCTTATGTGTGACGAGGCCTTTAGTAAAATTCAGAGGGAGAGAAACTACTGATGAAAGTGCTTTGACGTGTGAATCGGGCAGTCTGATCGGCGTTGTTATCGGTTTCTGCTTCGATACTGAGAAGCTCAAAGAACAAATGCTGTCCTAATTCATTTAGTTTGTCCACTGTTTCTTTTCTTTTGCCCTGGCCAAAAAACAACGGTCCATATGCCAATACAAAACGGGACAGTAATCACTACTGGGAATCACGTGGTATTGTTTACATACAAACAGGTAAATGATCGGGTGACACACACTACAATGAGAACAAATTTGACGTTAGATTTTCGAGTTTTCTCCTACAGCGTTTCTTCTACTGACTGATAGATAGGTGCAGTCAATACAGAAATTGAACATGTACTGAAAGAAACTAACATAAGAAATCCCGATTATTTCGTTTTCGCAAACACTTCAATACTACGGTATGGGAAGTACTATATGTTCATGGGACGGAAGTCAATGATGAGTCAATAGAGTAAACGTAATGGGAGAAAACTCAAATTTCACAACTCAACATTGAACAGAATTTCATTGTGCGTCATCTGATCATTTATCGATTTGTTGGTACACAATACCACGTGTTTCTCAGCTGTGGTCATTTTAGGTTTTGCACGTGAATTCTTAATAAACAGTTCAACTTAAGCGCTAAGGTGATCTTAACGTTAAGAGGACGATGCGAACGCTATGAGTTACTGGAATAGCGAGGTCTTAAATTTTAAGGTTGTCGTCTTAAGATCATCGTAAGTATGTCGTAAGAAGAGGAACTTACGATGCCTTCGAGTTACTAACCCCAGTATCTTAAAACTGGTAACAGATCTGTTGAAGATACAATACATGTTTACATTCCATACCTTCATAAAATAAAAGTCTATCGCCAACCGATGTTGACCTTTGCCTAACCTATCATTTCTAGATTGGCTCAATTGGCTCATTCAAATGGTAAACCCAACGTCATATCAAAGAGTTTTCTTTTCTGTTTATAGAAATGGAAGTTTTCCGACAGTGAATTTTGGTTGGTTACTTGTGTTGTCTCATGACTGCACAGTGTAACACATGTAACAGGTTATAAAACATTGGCCTCGTCTATTTTGCCTCTTATTTTTCGCGGAAGTCACGGACGCCATAATGGTTTCTGATGGCCAGATTTTCGGTTTAATTTTGCATACAGCTGCTATGAAAATAAGCTACCAAAATGAAGACGAAAATGATACAGAATGCTGTTTTCTAAGTCTTTCTAGTTAGAAATCATACGAAAAACGAGCTAACGCGGGTAACTGTCGTGCCTTATTTTTGACGATTCGACCTGCGCAACGCACGTTCAAAATGGCGCGATGTAACTGTACATCTGACTTTAATGAAATGACGTTCTTTGACCTCAGATCTTGAGCCTCAGATCAATCCATTATGTACAAATGACATGACACATTTGAATCTTTTGTACATATATTGGTAATAAGGAAACACCAACATCACCACCACCGCCAACAAAAAACATTAACTCGATACTCGCTTTTCTTATCTCGATACTCGCTTTTTTCAACTCGAAACTCGCTTTTGTTAACTCGATACTCGCTTTTTTCAACTCGAAACTCGCTTTTCTTAACTCGAAACTCTTTTTTTCATTTCTTAACTCGATACTCGCTTTTCATAACTAGAAACTCGCTTTTCATAACTAGAAACTCGCTTTTCTTAACTCGATACTCGCTTTTCTTAAGTAGAAACTCGCTTTTTTAACAAGAAACTCGCTTTTTTCAACTAGAAACTCGAAACTTACCAAAAGTGAAACTCGTTATTTTTAAGGTGTTAAGTATGATTAGAGATACGGCGAAATAAATCAGTTTGCGTTTTTTTTAATCTAAAGACAATCCGTTAAGAATCGTTGTATGTGTCCAGTAGCGTAGAAAAAAAAGCATAATTATGGGCGTAATTCGTAAGGAAAAAGAACAACAGTCTGATAATTGATAAACAACTAAAGAGATGACTCTCTCTCTCTCTCTCTCTCTCTCTCTCTCTCTCTCTAGTCTTTCTGACAAAGATGCCGGTGTTTAGTATCTATTTGTTGGAAATTTGAAGCTCTATTTAACAGAAATAAAATCTTTTACTATTATATGAATTATGGCGAAGAAAATTTAAACGATTTATATTTGCTAATATACAAAAATTCGGACCACATTCAGCGGCCGGTAAAATATTGATTTTTTTCACCGATTTACCTGTCTACCTAAGCGACAGACACAGCGGAGGCAAATATCAATATTCAATAGCAGTTTCAGATCTCTGTATCTTTATCTCAGCTTCAAAACATAGACTGTGGGTACTCGTTAGGTACTTGTAACGTGTACCCACAGTGTTCCTTTTCAGGCAATTTTGGGGCCAAAATTCGGCCCCATTCCCAATGGCAAAACCTCACCATTTTTCCCAATTGACCCAGAAAAATTCCCAATCAAAAATGCCAAAAAATCAGAACTTGAAAGTTCGTTTTTGATAGCCACGAAAACTAATGACTATTATATTTTTGGCAGTGGCTATTTTGCCCGACCCGGCAAAATAGCTCCTAGGGGCTATTTTGCCGGACCCGGCAAAATAAGGCAAAATTGTCTTTAGGCTATTTTGCCGGACCCGGCAAAATAGCTATAATATACATATAGGCTATTTTGCCGGACCAAAAACTTAGTAAAATTTTTCGACGAAGTCGTATAAGATCATTTTGTGACCCAGATTTTAACTTGTATGGAAGAAACTGATTGTCATGGAATCATCTTTGATCCATATACACATTATTTTCCGATGTAAATTATGTTTTCTTTTCTTTTTTATTACATTCATATTTTATCTTCATATCTACGCTGAAATATTGATAATAACTATCACTTAAAACGGAAGGCACGGGAACAATTAACTGTGTCGGTGCTCTTGAAAATCTGTTTTATGTGACGTAAAAAATATTCCATACAAAAAACTATGAATGAATCGACGAACTATTTTCTGTTGCGAAACTTTAAATGCGGTTTTAAGAATGAAAGTATTATCCCGCGATGTAATTCTGCCTCAGTGGCTAGCCTGTTGTCCTGTTGTATATTAGCACAACAGGTACGAGATGATATTCTCAAACGATCCTATTGGTTGGGTAAACAATAAGCTGGCGATTTGCCGTACCAGTATCAGGGGAAAATTAAACTCATTATTTATTCCGTACCGGCTATTTAGGCTATTAGAACTGTTGGAAAAACTGACTACCAACCAATTGCTATTTATAGATACATGCAGTAAAGGTCAAATGTATAAATCGATCAGATAAATCATATATGCAATCAATGGATTGTATTTTGCATCATTGCAATCTCTTTGATTTAATGTCTAAATTTATATACATACAAATAATGCAGCAATTTTTGCTTAAAAAGTGCATTTTATACTCAGAAACGTCTTGCAGACGACAATTCTTACACTGCGTATAGTACACAACTGTGACAAGAAATATCTTTAAAAAAAGATATACGACGAAGGCGAGGACGATGATTTGTAGACGTAATATTCCCATCGGTGTTCCGTTAGACCTCTCCCATACAGAAGTGGGGCAAGGTCACGAAGTATATCGGAATGCAGGTTAGCCAGCTGATCTAGATTATTTGTAGGTGTTGTGTGGGGAAAATGAAGAATGTGTTTAAAACAAGTACATTTCACCAACTACAGAAGGTGGACCACTTTTGGAAATAAAAAGTAAAACTGGGCTCCTTTAAGAGCAGGGGAAACATTAATGAGAAAGTGGATGGGCCACGCCCCATAGATTTCAATGTATTTTCATGTTCACTAGAACCAAAGTTTTCTTTTATAAGGTTTGGAAGATAAAATGTTTATTGCATTCATCAGCTTATACATGTAAGTTGTAACTAAACCAATACCCACCATCTCAGACGGAAAAAGGTGTAAATTTGTAAAATTTGTGGAAGGTTATGTTAACCGTTAACATAAACCAAATAAAACATTTTCGGTTTTTGAAGTATTTTATACACACTGTTGGTGATTTGTCTTATTTAATTTTAAAAAATCAGTGCTAACATAAGTCGCCAACTACCGGCCTGGGATCAGACCGGCAACCTCCTGATTATAAAGCGATTCCGCTAACAATTAGGCCACATCAGAAGGAGTTATTCTGTATAGGCCTATCTGTCAACAGTTACTATACAACTGTTATAGAAAGTAACTGAGATTCGGATATTTTAACTGCAATGGGTTATGCTGTTTAATTTTAAAAGGTAAAGATGTTCGGAACCAAAATATCCAACTATTCCTTTGGTCAGGCAATGGGCGCAAAACACGTGTATATGGTTGCCCGAGTGAACAAAGAGCTTTGCCTCACAAAAGCGATACATTTTGTAAAAGTTTTGTGCAGAGAATTCGTTCATGGTAACTTATTTTCTCTTGGTATACCGGCTGCTATATCAAGCCTTTTTGCAAATGTAAAAGTAAGCGGTTTTCAAGAACTTGCTCAATCAGAAAAGAAAACCCTGTTCTTGAAACCCGAATACACGTACAAACGTAAAAGCGATTGCGTCCCGCCGCCCTCAACAGATTCTATGACGCGGTGCTCCTATCACTCAAGTTGTTGTCGATGCGTTGCAATAATCGTGTTGCACGTGCAATGTTTTTCTGTCATTTTTAATGTTTAACGTCCATAAAAACAGCTTAGGTCATAAACTCGGTTAAGTCTCATTTGAAAAAAAAAGAAAAGAAAAAAAGAGAGAAGCCGGGGATTGAAAGCGCGACGCTATATTTACAAATCGAGTAAAGAGAGGTGAAAGTTTTCAAGCAAAATAATTTAAAATCTTACTATTTTATAATAATCGCTCTAAATCATTATATAATGGCACAAATGACATACATGAGATGAAATCTTGTGGATCAAGTTTTTTTTAATATGCCTTTTCAATGCAAAATTCTTTTACAAATTTCATTTTGTCCATAAAAACTTGATGTGCTCACCGTGTTTCAAAAATTTTGCAGGTCCTTTTAGGACAAACTGAGACCAAGATATTGACAGTAAAAAACCCTATCGTCCACCAAGCAAAAATTTTCTGCAAGAAAAAAAATTATCAGAGGCGAAGTTATTGACTTTAATTATATTGTACATGAATTTGATGAAATATAAATGTTTTAGACCCATTGTACAATTTTTCAATCATGAAATCATCGTCTTCCCTTCGTCGTATATCTTTTTTAAAGATATTTCTTGTTATTTTATATTTTTATTTATTTTTTTATCTTCATTTTTTTTTTATTTTATTCACCTATTTATTTGAGATAATTATGTTTTAAAATAAGAATACACATACTGAAAATGTTGATAAAAGACTTTATTCAGATACAAATGGGAGCATGGCTGGCATTCTGGGACACTTTAAATGGGAATCCCTTAAGAAAAGGAGAAAAATTGTAATGAAAAGGTCTGAAAATTAAAGTCAGAATACACACAGATAATCCCCAAGAATATATGCTCTGTAGAAATCAACACTCATTGGTATTGCAGATAATTTTCAGTTGTCTCAAAATGTCATTTTATCCCTGGCATTTATGCCGACGGGTATATAGCTTTTGCTTTTCCGTTTGTAAATTAGTTCGTATGTTTATTTGTAATTCCGGAACATTCGTATAATTTATGTCAAAGTTTTGGTTAAAATTTCTCTAGTGGTGTATATCTTATGAACCAACCATCGGAAGCAATTCAGATTTGGACCATAGGTACCCTATAGGGTTTGCTTTGTATCCATGAGTTCGGATCCGAGGGTCCATGCCGGGGGGTGGGGTTGGAGGTCAAAATCTAGGTCACCTTCAAAATATGCTATTTACAATGTTAATGTTTCTTCTCTAAGTTCATATCTTATAAACGGTCATAGGAAAGTATTCCTATTTTGATCATATATATACTCTGTAGGGTTTGCTTTTAATGCATGGCACCAAACCTTGGGTGCCGTCCCCAAAGGTGCAGCTAGAGGTCAAAAGTATAATCTTTAGAATGTGATAGATGCCATAAAAATTTTCTGTTAGTCTACATCTTTACATCCATAAAGTCTTGTCAGAAAGTGTTCATACTTAGACAGTAGGTACCCTGTAAGTGTCAGACTCTTGGGTCCATGTGTGGGGGTGGGGCTAGAGGTAAAAAACTAGAACATCTGGGAATCCAGGGTAGCAGGGTCGGTGATCAAGTTTCTTGGAACTAGCCATGATCAGCTATAAGTCTGTTTAAAATTTCAAAACTCCGTCAGTGACCAACAGACCCAGCCAGCCACATCTCTGCACACAACCCCACTGGCATACACTCCAACCAGAAATCACCCAGCCCAACGCACACACAGACAGACAAGCCAAAGGCAAAATGCCCTTCCGACTTTACCAAAGTTGGGTCATAAAAAAGGCACAAAAAGCAATCTATTGATTGAGAAATATCTCAAATAAATAAATAGATAAATAAAACAAAAATGTGGATTAGAATACCCTACAAAATATGAAATAAAATTTTTAATAAGTATTTGGTCCGGCAAAATAGCCTATCAGTCCAATATAGCTATTTTGCCGGGTCCGGCAAAATAGCTCCTAGGGACTATTTTGCCGGGTCCGGCAAAATAGCTCCTAGGGGCTATTTTGCCGGGTCCGGCACACCTTTGTTGAAGTTAATACTGTAAGTAATTGTAGTCTAACTTCCTCTGATATCAAAGCTAATGTATTTGAAACATGTTGAGTGTAAAATCCCTCATTATAATCAGTTTTGGCTGCTCCAATTTCACCAAATTGTAGAGCATATCTTCCGACTTTGTTCCTAATTTTGGACAGCACTAGTAATCAACACAAAAAGAAATCTGTGTCAGACATGTGTTAGGTTGAATGAAAAAGCATCCAAACACCAAATTATGCACTGGAGAATGAACTTGACACTTAACATCCGCAGAATATTATTCTAAAAGTATTGACTTTTAGAAACCAGAGGACCAATGGTCCTGTAAACGCTCACCTGAGATCAGCTGCATATACCAATAAACATGTTTGAATATTATGGTATTTAACTCCAGTGCAGGGGCAGATAAGCCCTTGGGCCATTTTCTTTTTTCAGAATCTTCAATATTCTGTCCATTTGCCAATTTCCTGTTGGCTTTTTCCTTCAAATGACATTTTAACAGTTTCCCAATTCAGATGCACAGGCAACCCATGTTGACCTTGCCATAAACTTGGTCAAGGTCATCACAAGGTCATGATTTATATATACATTGGAGTACTTTAGCCATCGATGCCTCACGCCAAGTTTCCTTGAAATCAGTCTATTGGTTTCAGAGAAGATGATTTTTGATGGGTTTTTACCATATATGGGCATGGCGGCCATCTTGGTCATGTGACCTAGATTATTTATATACACATTGATTCCCCCATTCTATAGATGCTTCACTTAAAATTTGGCTTTGTTTGGCCAAGCGGTCTCAGAGGAGAAGACGTTTGAATATTATGGAAATATACATGTATATTGCCCCGGGGTGGGGGCACATGAGCCCCTGGGGTCCAATTTTTTTCAGAATCATTAATATCCAGTCCTACTGCCCATTTCCTGCAAGACTTTCACTTTAAATGACATTTTAAAAGTTTTCCCCATTCAAATGCATTGGTGACCTATGTTGACCTTCCCGTAAAATACGTCAAGGTCATCACAGGGTCATGATTTATATATACATTGTAGTGCTTGAGCCATCGATGCTTCGTGCCAAGTTTCGTTGAAATCGGTCAACCGGTTCTGGAGAAGAAGATTTTTGAACGGTTTTTACCATATATGGGCATGGCGGCCATCTTGGTCATGTGACCTGGATTTTTTATATACATATTTGTTAACCCTTCCTATTGATGCTTCACATAAAATTTCGCTTTGATTGGCCAAGCGGTTTCAGAGGAGAAGATGTTTGAATATTATGGAGATATACATGTAAATTGCCCCGGGGTGGGGGCGGATGAGCCCCTGGTGCCCAATTTTTTTCAGAATCATTAATATTCAGTCCTACTGCTCATTTTCTGCAAGATTTTTCCTGTAAATGACAATTTAACAATTTTTCCCATTCAAATGCATTCGCGACCTATGTTGACCTTGCCGTAAAATAGGTCAAGGTCATCATAGGGTCATGATTTATATACACATTGTAGTGCTTGAGCCATTAATGCTTCATGCCAAGTTTGGTTGAAATCGGTCCAGTGGTTCCGGAGAAGAAGATTTTTGAACGGTTTTTACCATATATGGGCATTGCGGCCATCTTGGTCATGTGACCTGGATTATTTATATATACATTGGTTCCCCCTTCCCATAGATGCTTCATGTAAAATTTTGGCTTTGATTGGCCAAGCGGTTTCAGAGGAGAAGATCTTTGAAAATGGTGGACGACGGACGACGGACGGACGACGGACGGACGACGGACGGACGGACGGACGGACGGACGGACGGACGACGGAGCATGGGTATACTATAAGCTCACCTTGTGAGCCTGACGGCTCAGGTGAGCTAAAAAATAATTTTACAAGTACTGGCTTATGGAAAAATAATTATAAAGATTTTGAGAAAAAGTAAGTTTATAGATGCCATTGTAACTCAGTGTTGCTACATAGAGATATTTTATCTATGTTATCAAATTAAACAAGGTATCACTTAAAGAATTTTACGCCACAATTTTTTCCCAATTTGGGCATTTCGCGCGTAATTTTTCCCAATTGCAAGGGCCCCGCCCCCATTTCCAAAAATGTGAAAAGGAACACTGACCCACAATCTATGTTTTGAGCAAAAATAAGAAAAATATCAAAGATTATCTACTGAAAATTTTCATCTTTCACAACTTTTAAAATCTCTGTATATTGCATGGGTATGTTTTCGTAATGAAGTTTTCGTTATGTGACAGTAATGGTACCAACCTTTCTCCCATACTGATTCAGAATATTCTCTATGTATCTCATCGCAATAAGATTCTGAATGATTCTCACATGACAAGCCGTAGGGTGGAAATATAAATGGGTGTTAGCAACCAGAAGAGTTCTGCCAGGCCTATCAACGGGCTCAAGGGCTAGAATCTGTGAATAGATGAAGACATCACGATAACATGTCTGTGCAATAAATACCACCTTAAACCCCACTTTTATATACTAAAACTGAGGTATGCAGGTGTATAGTTACTGTATACCTATTTTTCTTATTTTTTGCTCCAAAACATAGATTGTGGGTACTCGTTAGAACCGCCTCGCTGAGGCAGTTCTAACGCCTCGCTGAGGCAGTTCTAACGTGTACCCACTATCTATGTTTTGAGCAAAAATAAGAAAAATATCAAAAATTTTCAATTTCCTTTTTCACTACGTAAAAAATCTCTGTATATTGCAGGGGCAAGTTTTTGTAAAGATAAATGAAGAGGACCATATACATGTAGTGTAAATACAGGAACATATGCTTGAAATGAAAATGAAATGACATAAAAAATAATATTTGAGAGAATCAAGATATTTTGCTAAAAATGATGTTTTAAGAAATAAAGATTTCAAGAAAAATTATATCCCTTGCTCCCTAGCACAATTAATTTGGTACCTACATTACGAAAACATGCCCATACAATATACAGAGATTATTAAAGTTGTAAAAAATGAAAATTTTCATTAGATTTTTCTTTATATTTTTCTTATTTTTGCTCAAAACATAGATTGTGGGTACACGTTAGAACCGCCTCACCGAGGCGGTTCTAACGAGTACCCACAATCTCTGTTTTAGAGCAAAAATAAGAAAAATAGGTATACCCCTGCATACCCCAGTTTTGCTATATAAAAGTGGGGTTTAAGGGGGTATTTATTGCACGGACATGTTTTCATGATGTAAATCTTGTCCTTGCCTTACATTTGACACATAATTTTTGTATGTATGTTTGTATATAGGCAAGGCGGTTCTAACATGTACCCACAATCTGTTTTGAGCAAAAATAAGAAAAATATCTATAATTGAAAATTTTCATGTTTTACAACTGAAGAAAAATCTGTATATTACATGGGCGTGTTTTCGTAATGAAATACTCTCTAGTACTTACATGAAGAGCTGTAGTTCTAGTTTCGACAATTTGCTTGAGTGCTGGTATGGAATAGGCCTTCTCTAAGATATCCGCACAAAATGGTTCTGTTTCCAAAACATCCTTCAGGATCACATCATATTGTTCTAAAAGCCTGCAATGGAATATCTGGGTTTCTGACCAGGGGAGGTCGACAAAACCTGGCCTGTACAGTGACAGAAGCAGGCTAGAAGCTTGAAATTTTGGATAAAAGTAGAAGAGGGATTGTACTATGATGAGTCTATCTGTGAAATGGAAACAAAGGAACTGATCAGCTGATCTGCGCCTATGGTTTCACTGTGGCCTATACATATTGTTGGTTTTCTTATGCAGCGGCTCATGTGGTTTGGTCATGTCTTTACATCCCAGTCAACAATTTGTCAGTCATGTTAGAACACTGCTCCCTGAGTGTTAACCAGTACTCTGAGCAGTTTGCGTCTTACTCATGGACACAAACCAGCACCTGCGGGGTTTGATCTCCAACCACTCGATCTAGACTTCTGGTGTCTAACACTCTTACAAGGTAGCCATAATTCCGACTTTTGATTAAATGCATGACATTAATTGAATATGATTAAAGGAAGAAATCCTGAAAATGTTTCATCCTCATATAAGGCCTGTTAGTATCTAACAGTACCTTAATTAATTTTTAGCCTATAGGGTATTTACGCAACCCTTTTTCATTCAATTGCGTATCTGGAATTTTAATTGGGTAAGTTCAATTCTGTTACGCACTCTATTTTCAATCAATTGGGAAAAATGGAAAACAATTTCGAACAATGTTCGAGGTGTACTTTCCTTATTTTCTTCTACTTTCGCTTTTGCATAGTAGCATAGTATAAAATAAAAGGTAAACATTGATTGGTTGAGAGAATTAACTAAAATCGCAGTCAACCAACGAAAAAACAGAAAAGAAATGGCTTCCAATCGATCGATTTGCGCATGTCCAATGACATTTTTGTTTAATGTAGATGACGTAAGCCGTTGTGCGGCGCACACCGATAAAAACCGGTACGCAATTGATTTTTCCGGTATTGCGTATCGGGGATTTCTTTTGCGTTTTCTTACGCTACCAGATCGTTATTAATTGCGTTTTTTCATATTTTAATTGGGTAATTACGCAAATACGCAGCCTAATTAAGGTACTGATCTAATCACTTTTTAATGTTTATGATCGGTCAAAAGCAACTTAAGTGAACATTATTACCTATTAAGGAAATCTGAGCAAAATTTTTAAACAATTTAAAATATTAAAATCATAATTGCGTTACCAGTTTGGGTATGAAGGGAAAAAGTTCAATACATGTACCATGATATTTTTATTATGATCAAAATTGTCGAATCTTATGCCTTTTTAATGCCAATCTATAAAGTTTTGCCTTTATTCCTTGCAGGCTCAGACTTTAATTTCTACACATGCCAATCTCTCCTGACAAGACTTACCTAAATTTTGATTTTCTGTAGAATATTGCTGAACCCTCGACCACCTGGCCCCCTTTGGCTTTGAATGAGCCGTCAAACCCTTGTTGTTCAAAAACATACTGTAGCTCTCCTAGATAGACTTTACGGTCCACTTCTTGAAGGCACATTATATCACTGTTGTAACCTAGCAAACACATGAGGAATTCAGGTCATTTAAGCCGTGACATAAGAAAATCTGTCTTCAGGGTTTCCACCAGGCCCAACACAAACTGGCCTGAACAGTCATAAAAGAAGGCTAGGAGCTTGAAATTTTGGGAATATGCAGAGAAGGAATTTTACTATCCATGTAGCGAAAACAAAGTTGCTGATCAGCTGTGCAGTTACTGCACAGCTGATCTGCGCTTTTGTTTCCGCTCATGCAAAATTCTGGTGTCTCATGATGCGGATCATTTGATATTTTACTCTCACTGGAATTACATGTAAATGTACCAATAAGACAATTTGAATACAAGATTTGAATTATGAAGATTTATACAAGGTTTTCTTGCAATATACACATGAATCTCAAAATATTTTGTTTCTTTGTATTGAGGTTTAACGTCCCAGTCAACAATTTTTCAGTCATGTTGGGACGAAGCCATCGCTTCCTGGGTTTTAACCAGTACTCTGGGGAGTTAATGAGTCAAGCTCAATGACACAACATGGTGCCCCCAGCGGGGATTGAACCAAGGACATCTTCATTTGCAGTCTGATGCTCTACCACTATGCCATTGTGCTCTCTCTCAAAATATTTTGTTGGCAACTGATTTGTTGGCCAAATAATCCTTCTTCCAATGAAGAACTTTTTTAGTGATATATCATGACAGAGGACAGGATACATGTTCTCTATCTAAACATTTAGACAAGCGAGTTATCATGGTTACTGTTTTTAAACCTTTAATGGAAAGATTCCGAAAGAAGTATATGTACCAACCAACCAAGTACCAACCTGTCAACTCCTTTATAAGCAGGTGTTTTCTGTAATCTATAGACAAGGCATATGGCGGACAGTATGGAAACAACTCTGTCCTCGTGAACTCACTATCTGCATACAGGTCGGCAAGAATGTTGTAGCTCACTACTCTGAACCTGCAAAAAGAAAAAACAAAACAAATACTGGGCTACACAATTTCACAAGAAACCATAAATACACTTACATGTACATGTATATAGAATAGTAAATTAAAGAAATTAAACCTCAAAGCATTTGGCAATCGCGGTTGCATCAAACTTTTATCTTAACAAATTCTTTTCAATTCTTTTAACATTCATCAACATTGTGTTATAAAAAAATGAACAGTGACGTGATCAAATGAATAAGTTTTTTTGAACACTTTAGTGAAATAGAGATTTTCATTTAAATCTGTCTTCTGTTCATCAAGAAAACTGTAAAATAAAAAAAATCTTGCAATGACATACTCTCCTTTTCCAGTCTCTGTCTTTGTGTATAGTTGCCGCTGTTCAAAAGGGCAAGGTCCTGGACCAGCTGTCACTGGAAATTTCGCTTCATTTGAGTATGGCCGACCTGTTCTGTCTCCTGATTTTGGAATACAAGTCAATCTTAAACAATAGTCAATATCATCATTTGTTGGTGTGTACGAAAATTTATGACAAATTTTAATACACTCTAGAATTTTCTGAGGTCCTGTGGAAGTTTTTCGCTTTCTGTTATTTGTGTTATTTGTGTCCTTGTGTTCCTTCTCTTCATACTTGATCTTTTCCCATGAAAAATCACAGTCTCCTAAATCTGCAAATTCTATATCTATTTTTGGATAAATAGGAAAACATGCCATAACAGTTTCGGGTAAAACCAGTCCTAGACAACAGGGGGCATTAACCTGGACAAGCAACTTAGTTCCATTTATAGTAACCATATTCCCCTCAACGAGAGCATCTTTTGCACTTGTGCCATCCGGAATTTCCGTCTCGTTGTGAAACAGTGCCTTTAATCTAACAGCCGGTTCCTCTTCTCCCGGATCTGCCTGCCTCTTACGCTTTTTCTCCACTTTCTTGCTTACATTAGCCGTTAATCTTTCTAATGTTCTGCCTATACTCTCATCTTGGGGCCTCAAAGCATTGAAAAATTTCACTTCACCACCTTTGTGTGAATAATCAAAGGAAATTTTGACCTTGTCATCTCCATCTACACAACGAACATAAATATTGGAGGCCATTTTGTGCATTCGTCGAGTTATGGTTCTAAGCCTGAACTGAAAAACACGACATGTTGCAATCATTTGGGAAACGTGTTGCACAAGAGTCGCGAAAACGTGTGACAAATGTTGGTACCCGTCTATTCACCCAAAATAATTGCTAAGCCGGTTACCAGTTAGCATAGACTGGTTTCTTATTTTGTCTATTAGTATAGTATCCGTGGATAATTGGACAACTCGGACCATAGACAAACTCAGCCCATATCCAACTCGGCCTCTATTTATAATACTGATACAATATGGATTTTATTGTATGATTAAAGGAATATACGAGTATATTATAGTCGAAAAATATTAATCCAAGAAGTTACATGAATTGATAAATACAAATGGCAAAATATTGTCTGCATATACTTCCAGGGACTAATTTCCCTCCTGGCGCACCCCCTGGTAAGGTATTGTCAATTGGCGTGTCACCAGTAAAACATTCAGATTCAGATTCAGTGAAGTATATGATTCTCTTTGATATATTCATCTTTATATACTATGTACTATACTCTACTAGATACATTTTCAATATAGCCTACTTTTTTTTTTTTTTTTTTTTATTTATTTATTTATTTTTTTTTTTTTTTTTTTTTTTTTTTTTTTTTTTTTTTTTTTTTTTTTGAGAAATAATTGAGGGGATTAAGATAGAGTCATGCATTGATTTTAAAATGTGAGAAATTTTTATTAACAAAGTTTTTGGAAACATATTTTCTATTATGGGCCGAGTTTGTTATGGGCCAAGATGTCCCGGAATCGTATCTTTGTATTAAATGTTATCTATTCTTGTCATTTTACATCTTCGTGGAAGTTCTGAAGCATTTGTATCTGAAAGGGAAAATAAAAGCTGTACTTATGTTGTAAATTATAACCACCCAAGTAAACTATCAATGTATGGTTGGTTTTCCTCTGACCCAATCCAAGGCAGTTTGGCATCACTATATATTGCCTTAACCTGAACATTCCGGCATTCATTTCACTATTGCTACATGTATTGATGTTATCCGATATAGAAATCATAACAATTTTAGCTGAAATGATCAGCCCTGAAAGGCTAATGTGAACACAAAGCAAAATTAACTTTTACTTTCGTGAGCAAAATTTGCGTAAATGCAAATCCCGTCCATGTGAACAGGGCTTAAAAAGAAAATGTACAGTTTATTTTGTCGCTGAGCGTTTTTGCTGCAACAGAGCAAGCAAACCGATGAAAACTCGAGTCTTTCAAACAGCACTTGTGATTTCAATTATGAATAGAGGGTAACCTGACAATTATGATTATTACATCCTCCCATGTACGGAAAGCTGCACCTGAGTCTGCATTTAGACTTGACCCTAACTTAACCTAATGTGACGTGATAGCCTCCCTTGGTAGAATACGTTGGTGCAACGCGTTAACGCATTAGCGGCATCTAGAGTATTAATAATATGAAAATTAGAAACTCGAAACTTTGTGAAGCGAGTAAGTGTTGACTATATAGGGGAGACCGGTGTTGAATGAGCCACTTTTTCATTTTTGCCGAATCGTGTACACAGAACTTTGCGATATACACATAAAAGAACATTTTGCTGGCTCAAATTTCGGCTATTTAACTTTAGGTGGCCCTAGCTATCTAATACAGGATAACGCTTTAAAGTGACGTGGTCAACGTGGTTCATTCAACCCCATCCCGGGGTTGGTTGAACCACCCTCTTGGGGTTGAATGAATCTGTGATAGGTTGTCTGGGATACCATTATGAGAAAAAGTACCCGAATGTTTTCTGTACGACAATGGTTGAGGTTAAAATCATACTTAAATTCAGTCCTATGCATATAGGGAGTACAATAACCCTGTTACAGACTGGGTTGTGTAATATACGCGGTTGAATGAACCGTTAAAATAAACTTCGTTTGAAAATACAATGTATTTCAAAGGGAACCGACTGCTTTTCTAGTGGTCACAGAACACATTTTAATTTGCTTATTTCGTAAGACATACTTTTACACGCGTGCTTTGTTAACTAGTGGTTCATCGGGATGGTTCATTCAGCTCCGAGACCCCTAAAGTGAATGTTTATTCCGACAACATGCCATACTGTTGTGAAAACTCAATTTGTATCAAGAGAAAAATATTTCTTTGGGACTCTGTTGAAGAGATAGACATTTTGAAGCAAGATTCCATTCAAAAACTTAAGAACTTGTTTTGTGATGAAAAATTACTTGGGGTACTTGAAAACAGTTTTTCTGTAATATATAAACACAGCTATTGGCACGACTTATGACAACCATTTGAAACGTAGATATACAAAATGCGCATTTAATATTGCAGGCAGCAGTTGAATTATCTTGTTACAGTCAAAGTTATTGCCCCTGGTTCATTCAACCCGTGCTTCATTCAACCCCGGTCTCCCCTAGCGCAGTAAACCACGCTTGGTCGATGAGCATGCTTTTCCACCGATGGGGTTTAGCTGTTGCGGGCTCGGCTAACGTTACATTTCGTGGCAGCGGTGGGATGATGGCAAATGACGGAACGGAATTGCCTTACCCATGTGTTTCCCAGGCCAAAGTTTCGGGACGTGTCTTTTCGGAGAGGGGAGTAATGTGATGTGATAGCCTCCCTTGGTAGAATACGTTGGTGCAACGTATTAGCGGCGTCTAGAGTGCTAATAATATGCAAATTAGAAATTCGAAACTTTGTGAAGCGAGTAAGTGTTCACTATATAGCACAACAAATCACCCTTGGTCGATGAGCATGTTTTTCCACCGACAGGGTTTAGCTGTTGCGGGTTCGGTTTACGTTATATTTGGTGGCAGCGGTGGGATGGTGGCAACTGACAGAACGGAATTGCCTTGCCCATGTGTTTCCCAGGCCAACGTCTCGGGACTAGTCTTCTCGGAGGGGGAGTAATGTGACCTTATAGCATCCCTTGGTAGAATACGTTGGTGCAACGTATTAGCCTCATCTAGAGTGCTAATAATATGCAAATTAGAAACTCGAAACTTTGTGAAGCGAGTAAGTGTTCACTATATAGCACAACAAATCACCCTTGGTCGATGAGCATGTTTTTCCACCGACAGGGTTTAGCTGTTGCGGGTTCGGTTTACGTTATATTTGGTGGCAGCGGTGGGATGATGGCAACTGACGGAACGGAGTTGCCTTACCCATGTGTTTCACAGGCCAAAGTTTCGGGACGAGTCTTTTCGGAGAGGGGAGTAATGTGATGTGATAGCCTCCCTTGGTAGAATACGTTGGTGCAACGTATAAGCGGCGTCTATAGTGCTAATAATATGCAAATTAGAAATTCGAAACTTTGTGAAGCGTGTAAGTGTTGACTATATAGCGCAGTAAACCACCCTTGGTGGGTGAGCATCCTTTCCCACCGATTGGGGTTTGCTGTGTTACACATTCTCTAGCCCTAACCTAGCACTATCCCTAAGCTAAACCTTACCCTAACTCCAACATTAACCCTAAACTAAACTAACTTTTTCCCCTAACCTAACCCTAACTCAAACCCTAACCCTATATTTAACGGTAACCTTAACCCTTACACTAACCATGACCATAATCTAACATGACCTTACCTTAATCCCAACCTTAACCTTAACTTTAACCCTAACCCTAACCCTTACGCTAACCCCAGTCCTTAGAGTAAGGGCTAACCCTAACCATAATCTAATTAACTATCCCTTTCCCTAACCTAACCCTAGGTCAAACCCTAACCCTATCTTTTACCTTAACATTAACCCTAACCCTAACTCTTACCTTACCTTACCCTAACTCTAACTCTAACTCTGACCCTAACCCTAACCTAACCCTAGCACTAACCTTAGCCATATATACCAATCCCTAACCCTAACCCTAACCCCTAACGCTAACCCTAACCTAACCCCAATCTTACCCTAACCATAACCCTCACCCTAACCTTTACCCTAACCTTTACCCAAACCCTAACCCTACTCCTAACTCTTACCTTACCCTAACCCTAATCCTAACCCCACTTTTACCCTAACCAAAACCAAAACCAAAACCAAATTTTATTTTTACCACGTGCGACTTCAAACAAACCGTGGTAATTAAGTCATCAACAATGGGGTCACAATTTGGCCACGACATGTGTAAACGAATCAACAGACGATGCACTACTTGCCAAATACGTAACCCGCCGTACTCTCATTCGGAAGCTACTGTACAGTGAACGTGAATATTCGCACGCATCTTCTTAGTAATATAGCAACGTACTTTTCAACAAATTTACGCTTTTGATGTTAGTCTGTCTGTTATTTCAGGTCTGAAGAGTTTTCTTTACGGCTACATGGCTCCTTCTTCCCCGTGGAGCAGATACACGATTTAGTGTGATATGCCACATTCTTTCAAGGCCATCATGAAAAGTTTTTCTGATTCTGTCTTTTTTGAAAAATGCCCATACATTACGAAAACTTGCCCATGCAATATACAGAGATTTTTGAAGTTGTAAAAAATGAAAAATTTCAGTAGAAAATTTTCGATATTTTTCTTATTTTTGCTAGGAACATGGATTGTGGGTACACGTTACAACCGCCTCGCCGAGGCGGTTCTAACAGGTACCCGCGGTCTGTGTTTTGGGGCGGAAATGAGAGGGATAGGTATACCCCTGCATACCTCAGTTTTACTATATAAAAGTGGGGTTTGAGTGGGTATACTTTACACGGACATGTTTTCCTGATGAATTTAAACTAACTACTACTTAAATATTCTAATTTTTGTACTGTCTTCATATAATTTCTAAATCTGTATTTGAAGTAACATTAATTTGTGAATAATACATAAATCAAGTCATGGGTTTGAATTTTACACACTTTTGAACGATTGGGAAACGGATTACAAAAGTCGCAAGACTTCCTTCCGAAACCTTATTGTATATCTGTTATTGTCATTATGTACCATTGTCTATAATGTATATTGTATCAATACAATTGAAATAAAGTTTAAACCAAAACCCAAACCCTAACCCTTACCACAACCCTAATTCTAATAATAATTCTAACCCTACCTTAACCCTAACCATAACCCAAACCTTAACCTTAACCTTAACATAAACCCTGACCCTTACTCTAACCCTAACACAAACCCTTACCTAACCCTTAGCCTAACTCTTACCCTAACGCTCACCCTAACTCTTACCTAACCCTAACCCTTACCTAACCCTAACACTCACTCTAACCCTAACACTAACCCTAACCCTTACCCTAACTCTTACCTAACCCTAACCCTAACTCTAACCCATACCCTAATCCTAACTCTAACCCTAAACCTAACCTAACACTAACCACAACCTTACACTAACCATAACCATAACCCTAACCCTTACCCAAACCCTAACACTAATCATAATCCTAACCCTACCCTAACCATAACCCTTACCTTAACCTTAACATTAACCCCAACCCAAACCTTAACACTGACATTTTCCCTAACTCTAACCATAACCCTTACTCTAACCCTAACCTCAGCCCTAACCCTAATCCCAACCGAACCTAACCCTAACTCTTACCTAACCCTAACCCTACCATAACCATAACCCTAACCCTAACCTTAACATTACCCCTAGCCCAAACCATAACGCTAACCTTTTCCTTAACTCTAACTCTAACCCTAACCTCAACCCTCACCCTAATACCAACCTAACCATAACCCTAACTCTTACCTAACCCTAACATTAACTCTAATCCCTGAACTCTTACCTAACCCTAACTCTAACCCTAACTCAACTCTAACCCTAACCCTAACTCTTACCTAACCATAACCCTAACACTAACCCTAAGTCTAACCCTAACCTAACCATAACCCTGATCCTAACCTAACTAACCTAACCCTAACCCTAACACTAACCCTAACCCAACACTAACCCTAACCCTAATTCTTACATAACCCTAAATCTAACCCTAACACTAACCTTAATCATAACCTAATCCTAACCCCAATCTTACCCTAACCCTTACCCAAACCCTAACCCTAATCATAACTCTTACCCTAACCCTAATCATAACCTAACCCTAACCCCAACCTTACTCTAACCATAACCCTAACCCGAACCCTTACCAAAACCCTAATCCTAGCTTAACCTAACCTAACCCTCACCCCAACCTTACCCTAACCATAACCCTCACCCTAACCCTTACCAAAACCCTAACTCTAATCATAATCCTAACCCTACCCTAACACTAACCCTAACATTAACCTTAACATTTAGCCTAACCTTAACAATGTTAGCATAACACTAACCCTAACTCTTACCTAACCCTAACCATAATCCTAACTCTAACCCTACCCTTAACCCTAACCGAGGCGGCCCCCGTGGCCGAGCAGTTAAGAGTGCTGCTTCTTAATCACTCGATCATCTCACCGCTGTGTCTGGTGTGGGTTCAAGCCCCGCTCTGGCCACATGCGAGACAAGCCAAGTTCTGCTTGCGGGTGTGTCAGGTGGTTTTTCTCGGGGTTCTCCCGTTTTAGCCCAACCTACTGATTGGCCCGTCTCATATTATGAGCTGTAATAATCTTGCGACGAGCTTAGGGTTCCGTGCGACGAGCTTGTCCACATATGATGTTTCTACTCTGTATACAACTTTACCACATAATCTAATTTAAGAAAAACTTCTGGATTTGATAGAGTGGACCTTCAAAAGGGCATTAAAAACTATGGTTCACTTTATTTGGCATGTAATGACAGAAAGGCTTTTTTCACTTCCTCTGACCAAAGTCGGTATACACTTTGGTCATGTCAGAATGTGTGCGACGCCTTATCCTATCTCCTAGATAATATTTATATTAGATTTGGGACCAAGTTATACAGACAAATTGTTGGAATTCCGATGGGTACAAATTGCGCACCTCTCGTGGCTGATTTATTTTTATACTGCTACGAAAGAGATTTCATGGATTCTCTTAACCATGATAATCAAGCTGATGTTATCGAGGCTTTTAATTCCACTTCTAGGTACCTCGATGACCTTTTGAACATTGACAACCCTTATTTTGAAGGTATGGTCAATCAAATTTATCCAACTGCACTACAGTTGAACAAAGCCAATATCTCGGATACCGAAGCCCCCTTTTTAGATCTACATCTTTCTGTTGCAAATGGATTTGTTTCTTCTAAAATTTATGATAAGCGCGATGACTTTGATTTTGATATAGTAAATTTTCCGTTTTTGGATGGTGACGTTCCTCGTCGTGCTTCTTATGGTGTATACATTTCGCAACTTATTAGGTTTTCTAGAGTCTGCAATCATGTTACAGACTTCAACGCTCGAAACAAATCTTTAACGGCCAAACTTCTCCAACAGGGCTATCGGTATCATAAACTTCGAAAAACCTTTTCTAAATTTTATCGTAGACACTATGAATTGATTTCCAAATATAATGTTGGGTTAAAGACGCTTTTAAGTGAGGGTCTTTCGGAACCAGAATTTTATGGTGACTTGGTTTACAAATTTAAGAAACTTATAGGAAGTAATGATTTTTCTTTTCAGTTTAGAAAAATCATAACACGTTACAGACGTATAGGTTATAACTTGAATGTTATGCGACAGTCTGCATGCTTAGTTTTTAACCCAATCACGGTTGATAACTATGCTGCCTTCTTTAATTGCACGCCGGTGGGTCGGGCGTCAGACTCTATGATGGCCCCGACTTAAAGCTATTCATTTTAGTTGGCTGGGGTCGGAGCTTCTTGTCTGTTGCTTGGCCCACCGGGGTCCAACTGATGTTTTTCTTTAGCTCCGGAGTTAGTACGTTATTTGGCGCCCAGGGATCTCCATCGTCGGGCAGCTTACTGAATCTGTGAGTCCTGGTTTTTGATTCATCAGGATGTTTATCATGATTTATTTGTTTGTTCTTGATGATTCATTTACTAGTTAGAGATTCACCACGAGGACCGAAGAACTAACTAAATATTATGAACCACTGCAGAAGCTGAGGGTGAGGTTACGGCCGTGTAAAATCGATTTAAACCCGCCAGTAACTTTGTGTTACTGATCGTTCCAAGTCGATACTTCTGTGGTGGTTCTTTTTGTTTTATGTCTTGGTGTTTAAAATATTTTTGTGCTGTTGGCGCCTTATGTATGTTTGCATATTTTTAGTTAAGGTAACTGAGTGGCCACCTATTGGGAAAATAGCTGCTCATTCGGCTTACGAAATGTTTTCATGGTATAAGTACCTGATTGTTAGTTTTTTTTTTCCCACAATGGTTTTTGGAGTGGGAGTCTTTTTCTGATTGCGCCTTTTCCTGATCTTTGCCTTCTTGTACTTTTTTTTGAAAAGGGACGTAAAACTGAACTAAAAAAAAAAAAAAAAAAAAAAAAAAAAAAAAAAAAAAAAAAAACCCTAACCGAACTCTAGCCCTATAACAAACCTTGACCCTAACAATAATCCTAACCCTAACTCCTAACCCTCACCCAAAAAACCTAACCCTAAAACCTTGTCCTAAAGTAACCATAACGTTATCCTGACCCTAACTCTAAACTAACCCTAACCCTAACCCTAACCTAACCCTAACCCTAACGCTTAGTCTACCCAACCTACCCTTACCCTAGCACTAACCCTAACCATTACCCTAACATAACCCTCTCTAACCATAATCCTACCTCCTACAATATCCTTACCATAAAGGAAGGTAAACTAATCAAAACCCGTACACTAACCTTAACCTAACCATAACTCTACCATAACCCTTACCCAAACCGTAACCCTTACTCTAACCATAATCCTAACCCAACCATAACCCTAACCTAACTCTAACCTAACCATAGCCGTATCCCAAACCCTGATCTAACCTCAACCCTAATATAATCCTTACCCCGACTCCTAACCCTCACACCAAAAACCCTAACCCTATCCCTAACCCAAACACTAACCCTAACCTCTAACGTAATCCTAGACCTAACCCTAATCCTAACCATAATCAAAACCCTAACCGTAACCCTAACCCTAATCCTAGCCTAATCCTAAAGCCTAACCTATCCTTAACTAAACTATAACTATAACATAACACTAACCTAACATTAGCCCGACCCAATCTAACGCTAACCATAACCACAACCATAACCTAACCTTAACTATAACCCAACATAACCTTACATAACGTAACCTAATCTAAACTTAACCCTTACCTTACCCTAACTCTTACACTAACTTACTAACACTAACCATAAACTTAAGCCTAACCCTAACCCTTAGACTGCCTAATCTAATCCTAACCATTACCTAGGCTAACATGAGGTACATGTATTAGACTGAATAGGAAAATGAAGACAGTGCAATATACAGTTTAGGGAAAGTGGTTATAATACCGTTTGCCTGGTTATATTGAGAAACTAGTTTGTACGAGTAATTTATATTAACTTACGAGGGGGTCAAGCAAACGAATACGTAGTTTATATGGATTACGAGTACAAACATTTCCAATGATTGGATGATTAGAATAATTCCATCATAAATAAATTACGAAATCTTGTTCATGCAAGATACATATTTTTCAGCTGTGTAAATTGTAAATTGAATTGGATTCTTATTATATATTTTTAATTTACTGTGAATGCACGTTAGAACCGCCTTCCCGAGGCGGTTCTAACAAGTACCCACAATCTATGTTTTTGATATAATATAACAAAAATTGGTATTATTCCCATGTTTACTCAAGTTTCACTATATACACTGGGGTATACGGGGTATAAATCTTATGGACATGTTAACCTGTAGGTCGGTCGTTTCATCAAAGATTTTATGACAGGTATTTTCCTAAGTTCCATCTTAGTACATATTTTGTACGATGATATGTCTCACCCTTAAGATAGTATATGTTGTTCAAATAAATTCACTAAATAGTGAATTAAATAATTATTAAGATAAAATCATATCATTTATTTATCTTCCGCTGTAGCCTATAATGCCAGTTTGTAAACATGTCGTGGCAAAGGTCATATTGGTTCCATGTTCCGTTCAAGAACTAAACAATTAAAATAGGATTCAGTCGGTCACGGGGAGGCGACAATAAACAATACGGTCACTGTAGTATAATGTATAAAGCGCAAGTAAATTCATAGTTATTGACGATACGAGATAGTATCCCGTCAACTTCTTATTTTTTTTTCTTTTTTAATAATTTATTTATGTATGTTTTACCGCTTCTTACTTCTTTTCAAAGAGTCATTCTACTAGACAATGGGATAGCTGATTGCATCATCAAAGTCCATGTAACTTCTATTTGTTTTGTTCAAGTTATGCTAACGGTAAATAACACCGCCATATTTAGTTTGCGTATAAAACCCCACTTATGATATGTCTTACATATGATATGTCTTTTGTATGATAGACTTAGTACTGTTATATGACAAGTCTTGGTCATAAGATAAAACATGTTATATGACAACTTCGTGAAACGGCTTACAGATGCATTGTATTCTACTTTATTCTAACACGTCAAAGTAGCGTATTGTGTCAATTTTCAGGTCGCTTCTTCCTCCCGGCAAAACCTGGTTTTTTGTTAAAGTCAACACAGTGTATCCAACATGTTTGTGCATTATTTGGTTCATAAACACCGATGTATCGCCCACTTTCCCACGCCGGGAGGTCTGAAAATATACATACAAGAGAAATACAACAGTTAAAGCACATTTACACCCCACTTTTAATCGTAAAACTGAGTCGGTATATTTATAGGGGACTAAACCATTAACAGTGCAAGAATAAATCAAACTGAGCGCGCTTTCGGCTTTCGCCTTCTTCAGAGTCAATATGTATTTACAGGTAAAAACTTGGGAAAAAATGAAAGAAAAATGAAAATATGTAAATAAATAAAATCAAACAAAAACAATGCAAAAATACACAAAAATCATATAAAATGTGTCAAAAGTTGACACCACTTTATGTTCGGCAGTGGGTATACGACTTAAAATTAATTCATGAACGCCCTTTGAAAGGGCCCAGTATCTGATTGAAAATGGCGGCAAAATTGCGCGTCACTTTACATAAAGTCAGTTTGTAGCGGTGTGTTTATTCTTCTCGGTAATTGTGTATTGGCTATGTGAGTAAAACATTGGGGAATCAGGGTTGGGGGCAACCAGAGAGAATTCAAGGTAATAAGCACAAAAGAGAGTCAAACATAGTACTTTGCATGTATGCAAATCTTCCCAGGACCGCTCATGGACAGTGCTTGAAAGGAGAGATGGCGAAAACGGCCATCCTCGATTTTTGAAATAAAGAAATTTAGATAAAAATTGCCAGTGTGCTCAATTGGCGAACACATGATTTATAAAAGTTTGATCACCCAGGGAAGCCGGTTGTTTCGACCTAGGAGGTTGTTCGATATCGGAGGTAAACAAACCTTGTAATGGAGAAACAGGGTCAGTATTTTTTTCATTTTTATTTCTAATAGGAATGCGCTTAGGGGTGTAAAAAAAAGAACACATCGCTCACATACACACCAATTTAGGCACACGATGCATAAAATGGATTTGGACTGAAGATGTTTGACCGTAAATGACGTTTGAATGGGGGAAAACGGTATCTTCAACAGATATTTCACATTCGCTTGTTTATGTGCGTGCTAATATTCATCTTACATACTGTTTATTGGCATTGCTGTGATCTTCAACCTGTATTTTATTATGTCTGACGAAGACATATAGAATATCTTGCACTGGCACTTAGATTTTTGTTATTTATTGACGGTGGCGTCTTATTTACGGTGGTTGCAGTGTTCGGAGGTAGGTTGCACAGACCTCGGAGGACCCGCTCTCGGGTGTTATCGTCGATATCGGAGGAATGCAATTCAACTATGTCCACTTTTAAGCATCTCACAGCCGTAAACAAGCGTCTCCCAATTTCTACCTCAAGGGGTTAATTGTTTACAGGTTTAGAAAGGGAGAAACAAAGCTATATTAACGTTTTGTTTTTTTTTTCGCCATCTGATTCGCCATCGGGTTCATCATGGGACATATCCATGTCGAAGCCAGTATCATCTTGAAAGATAAACAACAATAAAGAAAATAAGTTAACATAGGCAAACAGCATAGCCCCAGATGTGACGCCGCACAACGTGGCGTCCCATCTGGGGCTATACTGTTTGCTTAGAGAATTTTCATAATGAATAAAAAGTAAAAAAAATACTCCTAATGCCCCTAAAAATGAAAATGGACTTGCCCAAATGATAATGATGGGTGAATCCATTCGTCATAAAAGGGTTGATATCGTGTGACATGGGTATTTTTTCAATAATATAGGGTTATTGCACTGATATCGGTGAATATTGTCCCGAGTTGGGATATCGAAGGACGCGAGCTTGCGAGAGTCCGTAGATATCCCAACGAGGGACAATATTCACCGATATCAGTGCGATAACCCTTTTATTATATAGCTATAAATATCTGCTGCTTCTGTTTGATGTTTTGTTGAGAGTTAACATTTAAAAAATGAAATATCTACACGAAGGCCGCGATAATACCCATAAGTGATATCACTTTTGCACTAGTGCAATATCAGATGATATCATTTTTGCACTGTTACTTTTCGGAAGCAAATCTTGCAATTGAATCAATATTCCTGACGTTTGTTTTTGTTTTTTTGGGCTTAATTAAATCTGAAATTGTCAAAATTCAGTTTAGGGGAGACCGGGGCTTGTTGGTCCGAAAATTGCATTTTTCCAAATTCTGATTTTAATGTTAATTTGCTACTATTAGTTTGACATTTTACACTCAGAATTATCATTTTTCTATCTAATTATGTAGATATTCGTTTATACAATGAAACATTCCAGGAAATATAGCCGTTTTTCGAGACACGGTAAACCGGACCAACTTGCCCCGATGTCGGGGTAAGTTGGTCCGGGCAGCGGGGTAAGTTGGTCCGAGGTAATCTGAATGGAAAAAGAACGTAAGTCTCAAACAAACATATTTTAATCTTAAACAACAATAAATAACATGAAACTGTTCTCAAACCGTGCATATCCTCAGTACCACAAACACATACATTCTTAGAAACCGATTCGATGAAAGTTTATGATGCCAATCGGGCTCAAAATATCATTTTAGTAAACTACTAGCACATGAAGTAGTGGAGACCCGGACTAGTTTGTCCAAAAATTGCATGTTACCGAATTCTGGTTTTTATATTAATTTACTGCTATCAGTTTGACATTTTACACTCAGAATGATCATTTTTCTATAAATTTATACAGTTTTTAGTTTAAACAATTAAATGTCCTAGCAAATATAGCCGTTTTTCCAATGGACCAACTTGCCCCGTCGCAAATGGACCAACTTACCCCGACCATACCACATTGTAAATCTTCACGCATGACCGGAGCGTCGTTGAATTTAGAAAAAGAAAGCACACACGATGGAATACCTTACGCATTGAGCTTTCAGAAAATGTATAACATGTACGTGTTATTTGATACACAGGGAAGAAAAAAGCAAAACGATACAGGGGCGAGAAACTTAATTACGTGGTGCAAAATTGGATTTTCTTCTCTAATGTTTTAACGTGATCTCAAGCAGCCATATCGTTTACTTCAGTAAATGTGTCGTCATGAAATGTTCTATTGGGTCATATAACTGTCGTCACAATTGTTGTCAATTTAGAGAAATTGCCCAAGGACCAACTTGCCCCACGGACCAACTAGCCCCGGTCTCCCCTACGTATCGGTCCGGTATGACGTCATTTTCCAAGCGACGTCTGGTGAAGATGACGTCATTAAGAGTTGACATCCCGAATTCACAATATTGCATGATGGCCCTCAAGTCAAAGATTCTGCAATGTTTTACAAAAAGATTTTTTCGCTTTTAACAAAGTGTGCAATATCAAGTAAGTGTGCCGATATCGTCTGATATCGGCACACTTGTAACTCGGCTTTTATCCCTATGTTTTAATCATTTGATATTTATAGCTATATAATAATGTGGAATCCTTCATCATGATTGATAATGAATGCGGTGTCTCGTCGCGAGTGTTTAGGATATTGGTACACGATAAACTGGATTATTGAGACAAATAAAATCGAAAGGTAGGTTTAACAACAACATTGTCCCATTTACTTGTTAAATTAATACTTTAATCTTATTATAAAATATACATTAATACAAACAAGGTACGTCATGAGACGACCTGTACTCGAAATAGCCACACAGATCGTACTCAAATCGTGTAGTCTTGAAGCTAAAAGGACAAGGACACAGATTTGCTGCGCATGGCAGATTTACTTTCCGCCCCCCCCCCTCAGCTCAAGAAAACGGGTTCTAGGACGCGGCCAATGATACTTGTCGTCACATCGTAATAATCATGCTCTTTCGTTCTTTCTTTTCATGTTTAACGTCCAGTCAACAGCTTCGGTCATGAAGTCGGGTAAAAGACCTTATCTGAAAAAAAAAAAAATGGAGAAGCGAGGGATCGAACGCGCGACGCCTGGTTTACATTTGCGGGTGACTACGCCAATGAGTCTATCATGCTAAAGCATTCCTTGTCTGTTTGTTTCAATGCATAGACTTGTAGTTTTTCTTGGGAAATCGAAAGCATCCGTCAAATTCCACACAACTAGTGTCATTCATTATTGTTACCGATGAATAAACAAGAAAAGTACTGGTATCATCATAGAGATCAGTTATTTTTTTTTTAAGTTGTCGTATGAAATGAAAATTCACGACCTTTTAAATGGCATTCTCAAAATCCATTGATTTTGAACCTCCGAGGTCAAAACCACCCTTCCTCCGACATCGCGTATGATAGGTAAAAAGTTCCTCCGAACACTGCAACCACCAGAAAACGCTACTAGTGCTGGCAAAATTCGAATATTTACTTTTTTTTCCCACGATATTTAAACACTTAATGTCTGAATTGTGATTAAGATTGATGCTAAATCATGACCACATAGGCAAATTGTGCCAAGAGTGAGAAATAACGCAGATTAGTTCAAATGTAAATGGTTTTTATGTTAAAACTTAGAAAATCGTCAATTCAAAGTGGCTCTGTGTCAAACAGACACAGTTCCAAACCATTAAACGCACAGCGAGCCCTCAACAATCTCTATACAGACGACCTGTTCTGTGGTTGTGTTCCTAAGAAGTAAAATATACGAGATAAAAATGAAAACATACTGACCCTGTTTCTCCATTACAAGGTTTGTTTACCTCCGATATCGAACAACCTCCTAGGTCGAAACAACCGGCTTCCCTGGGTGTTGATGCATTTAGATGAAAATTACCTTTATGTGGTCAGAAAAGGAGGCGAACACACCGCTACAAGCAAGGAAAGGGGAATGCGAAAACCATATCTTATGCAGAGAGACGAGACTGATTTAAGTATGTAGTTAAAAAGGCCCATAGGTTCGCACACTGCTGCATCATGAGAACAAGTAAGCTGGGGGTGGGGAACCCAGGAAAACTGGAGAATTCAGAAAAAGAGGTTTGATAAAGGAATTACTGCTACAAAACGAGAACAGACGCCGGTCTGCATATCATTGAAATGTGTGTGAAACTGTAACTTGTCGGGGGAACCCAGGAGAACTGGTAAGCTGTGGGAACCCAGGAAAACTGGTTAATTGGGTGAATCCAGCAATACCGTTGGAGAACCCAGGAAAACTGGTTAGATGAAAGAATCATTGCTACAAACCGAGAACAGATGACGGTCTGCATGTCAACTTGTCGTTGGAGAATTGGTAAATTGGGGAAAAACTGTGGAAACCCAGGAAAACTGGTCATATGAAGGAAACTGAAATGTGTGTGGAACTGCAACTTGTCGGGGGAACCCAGAAGAACTGATGAGCTGGGGGAACCCAGGAAATATATATGGGTCATTATCAAAAAATGGAGCAATCCAGAAAGGCAAAACGAAAAAAAAAATATTACATCCATTTTTTCTTCTTTAATGGGATAGTTTTATTAACAGGAGCATATAGAATATAGAAATAAAATATGCCGAGTTTAACTGAACAAATAGTGCACCAGCATTAATTAATTGTATGGTACCCTTGAAAAAATATCAGTGCTGTCACGAACAAACTTTCTTGCGTAAAATGCTCATTTGATAAGACTTCCCCAATCTGTAAGTGGGGGCATATATAACTTGTCACGAACAATAGTTCACACAAACCTTAAATACTTTCAATGAATTAACGGGGAAGAGATCTTCAATGAAAATGCACATACTGTGATTTGTTCTGTTTCTGAAACGCTTTATTTTTGTAGACATTATCTTGTGGGATTAAACCAAAAATAAGTTCTGCTAAACGTTTACTATTTCAGTATAGTATCATAACATACCAAAAGCAATTACTTTTATATGATGCGTTTTAATTATTTTAAATAATTATGACCGTGACAGCACTGATATCGTGACAGCACTGATGTTGTCGTGACAGCACTGATAATTATCCGATCTCGCCTTTTTCATTCCAATGTGTGCGGAAATGATTAATTTCTGACCATTTACCGATGAGCTTAGGGGCAGTGACTCACTTAAGGTAGCAACCAACGAAGCCTTTGCTGTTGCTCTAACCAGGGACACCTTTGCGTAGATCCAATGCTCTAAAAACATGTTCGCTTCACGCAAACCAACGGCGATGTAACACGTAAAGCGCAGTAGAAGCGCTGTTCATCTTAAGCAGCAGCATGAGAAAATATGTCTTTGGGGCTTTCGACCAGGTCTGAGACAACCAGGATAGTTCACGACAAAAGACCGCATTAAATTTAGGACCCTATTACGGATTTTAGGGAGCTGGGTAGCAGGGCCATTTTGTTTGTTTGTGTTTGTTTTGGGGCTTAACGTCCCAGTCAACAATTTTTTAGTCATGTCGGGACCGAGCCAACGCTTCCTGAGTTTAACCAGTACTGTAGGGAATTAATGTGTCTTGCCCAAGGACACATCACGGTGATGCCTGTGGTGATCGTACCCAAGACCGCTCGATTCGGAGTCCGACGCTATACCACTACGCCACCGCGCTCCCCACGGCCATATTGTTTTCAGGGAGCTTGGGAAAACTGGAAAACAACTGAAGAGAATTGAGGATTACTAGAAGAGAACACTCTTGGTTTAAGGAAGCCGGGAGCAAGGAAAAGATTTTTAGGGAGCTAGGGAGAAAGGTCATTTTTCTTTTAGTGAGCTTGGATCTAATACCTCCTTGGATGGGCCTCAACTTTAGGTTAACTTGCAGCTGAGCTGCACATTTGCTTTCACATATATCCCATTAAATCCCACTTTTATGTAGTGACGTATACAGGGTAAAATGGGGTATACAATGTTACTTCTTTTTGTTTCTAAAATTTGACAATCAGATATATTTTTTTCTTCTTTTTTAAAGCTAAAAAATCTCTGTATATTGCATGGGTAACACATTTTTGTAATTGTATGCAACATACAAACACACTGAAAGACACATGCGTCAGAAAAGGTTAAAATTTTCGTATTTTCATGTACCATAGACCCATAGTGTGTATATTACCGGGTCCCTTTTTTCGAGATGTATGAATTTGGTAGGCTTTACGGCACATCCGTACTTGCATTACCCCGAGTTGCCCCTCCCACCCCTCGAGGAAAGGGATGGCGTTTTAAACAAAAAGGCGATTTTTCCGTATAAAGTTGGGCTTAAAATGTCTTTTTTACTGAAAAGGGGTAATCTAATTCGGAATGGACCGCCAAAAAGGGCATTTATCGCGCGACATACACAAACTGTATAAATATCATTATGGGAGTTTCACCCCCGGGGCTAATTGTGTACCGTGGTCGACGAAGCATTTTGAATTTGTAGTTTTGTATCACCCACACACAGTCACACACCTCAAACGATTTTCAAAGCGATATGAATTGGCCACTCTGGCTGCTGCTGGCGTTAGTAGCTGAGACCCTCTGGTGAAAGGCGACCTAACTCTTGTCAGCCTAGGAAATTACCTGAATCCACACCTGCTGACAGAAGTCAACTCAGTGCTGTCACATCATTACTGTCACGACCGTGACAGCACTGATCCGTGACAGTACTGAGTTTCACACAGAAATTTAATTCTAGTGACTAACAACAGAATGCAGGATGAAAACTTTGCATGTCTATTCTAACTGCTCCTAAGTTGAAATTCAGTCATGATTTTAAAATGTATGTGATATTTACAATAAGCGGCAAAATGCGCGTGATAGGACTGATGCTTGAAAAATTCCCACTCCAATTCTGACATGTCTTTATGGTATAGCAACGGAGTAATGCGATTTGTTCAAAAGTTTTTTACCGTAACTTCTTCAGCTTGGTGTCGTCTACAAAACGCGATTGTTTTGATCCGAGAAAATGATTTGTAACTATGGTCAAAATCGTCTTTTCAATAACTGTGACAGCACTGATACGTTTTCCAGGGACAACACTATATATGTGACCCCACCCTTAAATAACACTTTATATATCATAAGATTTTTGAATTTGACTTCAGTAACATTCTATGCAATAGATGGTCACAGAAAATGTGATTTCTGTCAAGCTTCTTTTGCATTGGAAACAAATAAAACTACTTACCCTGACCCAGGGACACGGTAAAAATCGATAAAATAGCACTTCTAGCGTCTCTTTTTTGCAAATAACGTACTCGGAAACGTGAAATCGCGTGTGGTTCTAGTAAAGCGCCGCGGAAACTAATATTATACATGGAAAAAGCAAACCTCGGACATCGCGCTTGCGAGAAAACCATCAAGGACAAGGATTGCTCCATTTTTTGATAATGACCCATATATATATTTAATTCAGTTTAATGTCCCTTTCAAGATTATTTCAGCTCATATGAGATAGGCCAATCAGTAGGTGGGGCGAAATCGGGAGAACCCCGAGAAAAACCACCTGACACACCCGCAAGCAGAACTTGGCTTGTCTCACATGTGGCTAGAGCGGGGCTCGAACCCACACCAAACACAGAGGTGGGATGATCGAATGATTTAGTGCGGTAATGAAATGTTAGCGCTCTTAGAGTCTATATTTATTTTTATTTTTGTTAAACATTATGGGAATTCATTAGAACCGCGTTGCCGATCTATTTTTATCGTGTACCCACGATCTTGGGTTGAGCAAAAATACAGTCAACAAATTTCAACTTGAAATCTTTAAATTTTTATAGCTGTGAAAAAAAGTATTTTGCTTAAACGTGTTTTTAATTAGACAGATTAAATACTGATTTTAGTATAGAGATAAGCCCCGGCATTCCAGCCCCATCCCTCCAAACACTCGACACACACAGCCAATCACGTCCATACAATAATATTGAAGTTACCGCCTACACATTGACCTATTAGGCAAGCTATACCTTCGATATGATCACGTCCGTCGGTTCGAGATTCTCAAAGTCCCTCATGGCTTGTTGATATCCACCAAGTTTAGAGTATTGTCTGTAGGAGCCGGCTTTGTTGATCAGATTCGCTTGTCCGAGTAACTTCTCTGCAAGATTAATTCATTTTTGACAAATTGACTTTCCAATTATTAACATTTGGGTGAGTACACTTTCATTTCAGGGGCATCAGGGATCATTTTGAATTTTTATTCCTTTTTAGCTCACCTGAGCCGAAGGCTCACAAGGTGAGCTTATAGGATGGCCATGCTCGGGCGTCCGTCCGTCGTCCGTCGTTGTCGTCGTCCGTTCACATTTTCAAAGATCTTCTCCTCTGAAACCGCTGGGCCAAACAAAGCCAAACTTCATGTGGAGCATCCTTAGGAAGGGGGAAAGAAAGTTTATATAAATGGTCCAGGTCACATGACCAAGATGACTGCCATGCCCATATATGGTAAAAAGCATAAAAAATCTTCTTCTCTGGAACCGGTGGACCAATTTCAACGAAACTTGTTATGTAGCATCAGGGACTCTGGCCCATTATAGTTTATATAAATCATGACCTTGGGTTGACCTTGACTTTTTTTATGGCAAAGTCAATTTTAGTTACATAGACTTTTCAATGGAAAAAAGTGAAAATGTTGAAATTTTCAGGAAGTTTTAAAGCCTATGACCTGAAAGTTGATAGATACAGACAACATGTTGAGCCAATGAAGTGTTGTGAGTATTAAAGGTCAAGGTCATTTCTTGACCTTGTCCCAAGGTCAGTTACAAATTAAATGTTAAACTTAATTTTCTCAGTAACTGCTTGATCAATCAAAGCCATATTTTATATGTAGTATCCTTTGGATGGGGGAACGAAAATTTATATAAATGATTAAGGTCACATGACCAAGATGGCCGCCATGGCTATAAATAGCAAAAACCTTTGAAAATCTTCTTCTCCAGAACCAGAAGGCCTATGATTTTGAAACTTGGCATGAAGCATCAGGTGGAGGAGCTATACAAAGTTTATATAAATCATGACCTTGGGATGACCTTGACCTGTTTTAAGGCAAGGTCAACATATGCCCCCCATGCATTTGAATGGGGAAAATTGTCAAAATGTCATTTGAAGGGAAAAACTTTATGGAAATGGGCAAGTAGACTGCAGATTTATGATTTTGAAAAAAAAAATTGAACCCCAGGGGCAGGTCTGCCCCCACCCGGGGCAACATACATATATATTGCCATTATATTCAAAGATCTTCTTCTCTGAAACCGCTTGGCCAATCAAAGCCAAACTTCATATGGATCATTCTTAGGAAGGGAGAACGAAAGTTTATATAAATGATCAAGGTCACATGAACAAGATGGCCGTCATGGCTATAAATAGCAAAAACCTTTAAAAATCTTCTTCTCCAGAACCAAAAGGCCTAATGATTTTGAAACTTGGCATGAAGCATCAGGCAATAGAGCTCTACAAAGTTTATATAAATCATGACCTTGAGATGACCTTGACCTATTTTACGGCAAGGTCAACATAGGTTGCCTATGCATTTGAATGGGGAAATTTAGTAAAATGTTATTAAATGGGGGGAAACTTGTGGGAGTATGCAAATGGACAGAAGATTTATAGTTATGAAAAAAAAAAAACCACAAAAAAACATTGTCCTCAGGGGGTTGTCTGCCCCTGTTCTGGGCTATATACATGTATATGACCATAATATTCAAACATCATCTTTTCTGAAACCCCTAGCCCAATCAAAGCCAAACATTAAGTAGAGCATCGTTAGGAAAGGGGAGTGAAAGCTACTATAAATGGTCCAGGTCACATAACCAAGATGGCCACCATGGCTATAAATAGTAAAAACCATTATAAATCTTCTTCTTCAGAACCGGAAGACCTATGATTTTGAAACTTGACCTGAAGCATCAATAAATACAGCTCTACAAAATTTATATAAATCTTGACCCTGGTTGGCCTTGACCTTTTTACGGCAAGGTCAGCTTAGGTTACATATCCCAGTTCTCAGGTGAGCGTTTACAGGACCATTGGTCCTCTTGTTTTTTTGGTGGAACTCCTCTAAGTAAACAGAATACGCGCTCTGTGGCGTGACATCTGAGTCTATACTGTTTGCCCATGTTTTTGTTTTTATTTTATTTTATTCAGTGTGTGTGTGTGTGTGTGTGTGTGTGTGTGTGTGTGTTAGCGCGCTTGTCAACATCCAGTGCTTCCTGTGTATTAACCAGTTCCTAACCCCTACCAGGGTATTTGTACAGGAGGCACATGACGTCATAATGACGTAAGATCGACGTCGATGCGACGTCATGGCGTCGCATCGACGTTGATATGACGTCATTATGACGTCATGTGTCCGCTGGGTTATACTCATGGAGTTAGAATGCATGTTTCTTGCACACCAGATAGAGAAATCCAGCGTTTTACCCCATGTGAGAAATTCTTATCTCACCCTCGTTATCTCACCCCGTCGCACACTGCGTTCAAGTGTTCTTTTTAACATTGGTTGTATAGGACGTCACGTAATTTCGTCGCTAAGCGCAAACGTCACGATGACGTCAAAACGTCTTAATTCAAAATGGCGTACGCCGCCATTGTCACGTGAGCATTTTTCTAGGTAAATAATATAAAAATCAAGCTTTGCCGCATTACGGCGTGGAAGAAAAAGAATCCATCAGTCGTGTAAGGTATGGATAGACAAATCTGTCCCTCGGGTCACAGTTTGGCATCACTCGGCGAGCCTCGTGATGCCAAAATGTGACCCTTGGGACAGATTTGTCTATCCATACCTGACACTCATGTAAGATTCTTATATTACAAGTAGAGAGAGAGCGAGCTAGGGATCAAGAAAACAGTTTTAGGAGTTACATGTAAGGGGACATTGAAAAGGGGCTGGGGAAAACATTTTTGGAAGCTGTTTTTTTTTTTTTTTTTTTTTTTTTTTTTTTTCAGGGAACACGGAGCTAAGACCCCCTCATATGTAACGCCTTTTTTCATATCATTCCGTAGTTGACTTTTTAAGGGCACACTAATATTCATTACCACACTGGTCTATGTAAACGCATAGGCAACATCTGAAATGCACAGGCTCCCGTATTAGGACGCACGGACTACCTTATAAAATGGTGGATATTTGACAGGTGAAAAAGGTATGATACATATTTTCTAATTGTTTTACCATTGTTCAACGATGACAAAATCTGACACATGCCTTAAAGTACCCCATTTCCACTTCGCTTTTACAGTGGTAGTCAATTTAAGTCAATTTATTTCGAAAAGAAAAAATAGACCCAAATTTACTTTCTTGCGCCAGCAAGGCATCATCAGTGTTACCCACAGTAATATTGTTGATACGCAGGGAGGGGGCAGTGGCTCTGTCACAACATCGAACATGACGCAAATACACAGTGTTGACTGGGACGTTAAGTCGTAACCAACCAACACCAACCGTGAAGTTATCAAATTAAGTTTTAGTCATTATGAGAGACCACCTTTTCAGGAAAGAGCTACTAATTCTGATGACTAGTTTTTTTTAACCTTGATATTTGACCCGGGAATTCACTGCTTGCGTCGGTTCCTACTTTTTGCTTACTGTTTTGTTGTTATCTAACAGATATTGGCCATTAATATTCCCGAAGGGGGTTCATGTAAACTTTGCTAGCGACCCACTGCGGTTCATAGCTCCATGAACATCAGAAAAATTAAACTCATTGCTTATATTTATATTCATTTCACTCTATCGCTTGATGAAAAATCATCAAGGCGATCACATTTACAAGCAAATAGATAATTTACACGCAGTGTGTGTTCAAACAGCGGAACGGCGTCGACGTTTACAACGTCCAATCAGATTGGCGAGATTCATGTTTTTGACGTCAAGTTTGGATTACGTCACGTCGCGTGACACAATGTTGTTCATGGAAGTATGAACACAGATGAACATCTAATGGTTCATCTAAGGACGTTTACGAAAAATGTAAATATTTACCAATAACGCCACGTTTTTGTCTTTCACGTTGAATATCTACAAAATAAAATATATTCACTTTTAAATCTAAATCATCGACAGAAGAAGAATGGAATGCGTTAAGTATCATTACGAAAACTTGCCCATGAAATATACAGAGCTTTAAACTTGTGGGTACACGTTCTCGGCGAGGAGTTTCTAACGAGTACCCACAATCCATGTTTTGAAGCAAAAATAAAAAAGATAGGTATACCCCTGCACACCTCAGTCTTACTATATAAAAGTGTGTTTCAAGGGGGTATACATTACACGGACATGTTTTTCTGATGTTTTAGCGACTGGGAACTACCATTTATGTGGATCAGCTAGCTAACCCGCACTCCGTTTCACTTCGTGACATCGCTCCACTTCGTGAAGAGTTACGTGTCACGGAACACCGACGGGAACATCCTGTCAATGTTATGTTTGATTGTTTATTTAAATCATAAATTTCCACATTTCCACATTCGTTCTAATTAGCACACAAGCTCTAAAAAGCGCACACCACTGTCGTTTCAAAAAAAAAAAAAGAAGAAAAAAAAAAAAAATGCATAAGCGCATATTGTTGGACTAGAATTATATACATGTATTTAGTTAACCGGACATGTTTTTCTGATGTTTTAGCGACTGGGAACTACCATTTATGTGGATCAGCTAGCTAACCCGCACTCCGTTTCACTTCGTGACATCGCTCCACTTCGTGAAGAGTTACGTGTCACGGAACACCGACGGGAACATCCTGTCAATGTTATGTTTGATTGTTTTTTTAAATCATAAATTTCCACATTTCCACATTCGTTCTAATTAGCACACAAGCTCTAAAAAGCGCACACCCCTGTCGTTTCAAAAAAAGAAGAAGAAAAAAAAAAAAAAAAAAAAAACAAAAAAAAAAAGAAAAAAAAAACTGCATAAGCGCATATTGTTGGACTAGAATTATATACATGTATTTAGTTAACCGTAACTTGAAGTTATTTTGAAAAGCTCACTTTTCTGAAAGACTTCAAGAAAAAATATCACCATGTCACCATTTTGCATTCCAAAAGACTTTAAAAGAGCCATAGAAAATTTCAAAATCGGTTAACAAATATAACTTTTGACTACAGCTTTTGCCATTGTAAAATGTTTTCCCAGTAAAAATCTAAATTGGTCATTTTTTATTTAAAATGCACCAAACCAAAACAAAACTGTATTGTATGCATAGCTGAGCGCCAGACTCTTAAAATTATTCCACAGATTTGCTTGATTTCTAATTTTAAAATTTTAAGGTGTTTGGGTTAACGCCCTTGCACATGCAAAATGCCTATTCAAAATAATTTTGGGCATAATTGTTTTATTAATAATATTTTACTAAAGTGAACCGATCAAAAACAATAAACAAAAAGCAACCAAAACAAAAAGACAAACTTGCAGCACTTTTTATGACATTTGGGTTGCAAAAGGATGACATGGTCATATTTTCACGTTGTGTTCCAGAAAAATGAAATTTTGAAAAATGCAGTTTCTGCAAGATGTTCTGTTAGTCTTTCCACTATTCGTAAACACGGACTATAATGTTAAACCGCTTCAAAGCGGCAGTTTAGTAGTTTGGGTTATATGTGTTGATTGCTTGATGTCATTTTTTATTGTTTGCAACGTCTCTGTCTTGGCGATGTTTACTTTGAGCAGCGTCATGAGAGAACAGGATAATTGCCAGATCAGCTGTGCAGAAACTTGGATAGTACAATCCTTCTTCTACTTATACATACAATTTCAAGTATCTAGCTTTATTCAGTGACTGTATAGGCCGTTTTGTGTCTCACCTGGTCGAAAAACCCGAAGGCCGATTTTCTCGTGTCGTGGCTCATTTATGTTCAGGTAATTGAATATCACGTACCTTTCCCATTTCCTTGCATATAAGTCTCGTGTACAAAACCTTCATACCCAAGTCCATTGGTTATCGCAGCAAGCGCAAACAGCACTGCAATCACCTTTGAATGCATACTTTCTGTAAATTGATATCAAAATTAAATTCGGCCTGTTTCACATCGGCCTTGCGATTATCATTACTAAAACTTGCCCATGCAATACACGGCGATTTTCTTCATATGCAAAATGTGTAAATTTCATTGGAAAAATTCGATATTTCTAATATTTTTGCTCAAAACATTGATTGTGGGTCCGAGGCGGTTCTACATGTAACGAGCACCCACAATCTATGTTTTGGATCAAAAATAAGAAAATTAGGTACACCCCAACAAACCCCAGTTTTACTGTGTAAAAGTGGCGTTTAAGGGGTATACATTTCATGGACATCTTTTCTTGATGTTTGTGCGTACCATTTCGCGGGTTTTGCACACCGTACTAAGATCGTAGACAATGTTGCAAATCAGCCACATGATCATCTTTACTTGCGCGTCTTACGGTAATGTTTCGAGATTATAGATTATAAGTTGAAGAAGCAACAGTCACACGTCTGTCGCAAGACAGGCGCGCGGTTACTCAAGCGTACAACAGTTGCAAAATGTTTGGTGACTGAAAATAATAATAATAATAGTAAAAATAATAATAATAAAACTGTTGAGTGGGCCGGTGCCATAAAAATAGACAAACAATGAACAAAGAACTTTTAAAAGTACCTTTACGTAGAGAAATTTTCTTATACACACCTGGTAAGTAAAACCAACATTACGGTGAAAAATAAACCTTTAGATAAAATTTCATATTGATAGCGTGCATGCATATCAGCTAACAGCATGACAATGCAGAAAAGCTTTTTGTATAATTCAAATTGTTTTAATGACGTTGTTGCTTTCTGTCTCATGCACATATCACGTTTTTCTACTGTCTCTCTGTCTCTTAAGTTGGTAACTCACAGAATGCAAATTGTATCAGAAAAATATAGCCCCATGGAACCCCACAGTTATATAGTACATGTAAAACTGAGGTTTTGTAAATTAATCCATACTTTCAAGTAAAATGGTCATGAGGAATGATCACTCAAACTATTGATTTTACAAAACCCTGCACTTGAAGAAATCGTCATTTGATCTTTTTTTATCAAAGTCTCATGAAATGTAGGCAAAGTCCCGACATGACATTACCTGTTAACTGGGACATTTATCATCAATTAAAACGAACAAACAATAAACAAACAATTCTTCGTCGTCTGATATGTATAATATGTTAAATAGAGTCACACATATCCCACGTATCCGCTATTCAAAGTAACGTATGGTATCAACACTTAGTTCGTTTCTGAAACGCGGTGACGTCGGTGGTTTCGTAAAAGTCAGAACAGTGTATTCTCTCCCTTTGTGTAGTCCATTGTCCATCTTAACAGTTACCTCCCCTATGTGACCTCTCTTTGATATCTGTAACAAATAAACCAAATATAGATATGGTGCAAATACTTTGACCGTGCCGCTTGACCTCTGACATAGATAAACATTTGTTGAGTGGCCTGCTTAAATTAGTATGTTTTCAATTAATATGCGACTCTTTGATGGTAAACAATATATGGCTACGTGCTTCACATGAGTTCACATGACACTGGAAATATGTGTAAAACAAATATGTGTCCTTTTTTATTGTTTACAAAACTTAGTCACGTGAGGTCAACCGGTACGATCAAAGTACTTTCACTATATGTACTATATTATTCCCATCTGAAATGTGTAATACTATTTTCTGTTTTATTTTAGCCAATCATAATGAATAACCCATTATACTAGTATATAATTTAGTGACGTAATATTCAAAGCCCAAGAAATAATTTGTAGTTTAAAAAACTGGCTTCATTACTCCAAGCATACTTGAAGCTAAAAACACCGTTTAAAACCATGTCAAAAGATAAAGAATTGTTCTTTCTAATGCCGTTCGTGATGCAAAAATATCGCAAGAATTAAGAAAGTTATGAAAAGATAAAATATTATTTCCCATATATCGTATACAATAAATTGACCAATACCTGTAGACGTGCTAGTACGACTTTTGCCCCCCTTGGCTTTACTTCAATTAAGTAGTTCAGCTTCCTAGTCTTACCATGGAGTATGTTCGCACTTTAATCCGCATCAGACTTTCCAAAATTGACTTGATCAGCATTGAAGATGCATTCACACTTGACAAAAAATGACCTGAATCAAAATCTGACAGACGCCTAGACTAAAATAAGTTTTAGCGCAAAGTTAATGGAAATCATATTATAAAAAATGACCTGGAGTAGATCAACGTTTTATTTAACTTGCAAACTTGCGAACGCGTTAATGTGGTCCAAGTTGATCCGGAACAGCCTGATGCGTATTTAAAGTGTAAAAGCAACTACTAACCGTTGTCCCACGTACCCAAATTGACGCGTATTAAAGTGTGAAAGTAACTACTAACCGTTGTCCAAAGTACCAAAATCTGACGCGTATTTAAGTGTGAAAGCAACTACTAACCGTTGTCCCTCACACACAATTTGACGCGTATTAAAATTTGAAAGCAACTACTGACCGTTGTCCCACATACCCCATATGATGCGTATTAAAGTGTGAAAGCAACTACTAACCGTTGTCCCACGTACACAATTTGACGCGTATTAAAGTAGGAAAGCAACCACTAACCGTTGTCCCACTTACCCAATTTGACGCGTATTAAAGTATGAAAGCAACTACTCACCGTTGTCCCACGTACCCAATTTAAAGCGTATTAAAGTATGAAAGGAACTACAAACCGTTGTCCCACGTACCCCATGTAACGCGTATTTAAGTGTGAAAGCAACTACTAACCGTTGCCCCACGTACCCAGACGCGTATTTAAGTGTGAATGCAACTATATGTACTAACCGTTGTCCCACTTACCCAATTTGACGCATATTCAAGTGTGATAGCAACTACAAACCGTTGTCCCACGTAGCAAATTTGACGCGTATTAAATTATGAAAGCAACCACTAACCGCTGTCCAACGTACCCAATTTTACGCGTATTCAAGTGTAAAAGCAACTACTAACCGTTGTTACACGTACCCAATTTGACGCGTATTAAAGTGTGAAAGTAACTACTAACCCTTGTCCCACGTACCCAATTTGAGATTAAAGTGAGAAGGCAACTACTAACCGTTGTTCCACTTACCCAGTTTGATGCGTTTTAAAGTGTGAAAGTAACTACTACATGTAACCGTCGTCCCGCGTACCACATTTGACGCATATTCAAGTGTGAAAGTAATGACTTACCGTTATCCCACGTACCCAATTTGACGCGTATTAAAGTGTGAAAGTAATTACTAACCGTTGTCCCACGTACCCAATTTGACGCATATTAAAGCGTGAAAGCAACTACTTACCGTTGTCCCAGTGACATCTGTTGCTTTAAGGCTCTGGAAGTCTTTCAGTGCTTGTTCTTGGCCACCATGTCTACTATACTGACGGTAGGATCCGAACTTGTTGACTAAATTCGCTTTACTCAGCAATTTCTCTAGCATACAGAAAACAATACATACATGTAAAAAACATGTCCGATTGAACGTTACGATGCCAGAACATTGTTCGTAAAATTGGATTGCATGAGTTGCAAATGAAATGTGAAAAGAAGGAAGAAAAACGCATTTAAAACAATGAGGGATTCAGCAGATACGCACGTACGTTTTCGGTAGTGTAAAATGATGCATGTTGACAAATGATCGTTCAATCAAATACTACTCAGTAGTGGTGCTAAATATCTGCAACAGTATCTGGGCTGTATAGTCAGCATCGCATGCCAGTATAACCAAAATTTTGACGAGTATCAAATTTTGAGTAGTGTATAAAATAATAGGTACTGAAGTTTTCAACGCAACATCTAAATGGGATTTACCTATCACCACAGGCCAACTTCGTTTTTGTCTTCTAGTCATACCCTCTATAAAACGAGAAAGATAAAAAAATCAAAGAGGTATATGTTTTCATTCATCCGTGTAAGAATAATATATATCTGGTAAAACAGACATAGAACTCGGGCAATATAAGAAAACAAATAAAAAAAAAAAAAAAAAAAAAAAAAAAAAAAAAAAAAAAAAAAAAAATACAACTTAAAATTGGTCAGTCTTAGTTCAGTATGGTCACGTGACCTAAGTTCAATGCAAAGGTCATAGGTTATTTGCCCCATAACGTGGGTATTGACTACATAAAAACATGAAAGAAAATAAATGGAAAAATAATCTACTTTAAACTTAACTTTACCTTTTCTTGAAGTACATGCATTTAGATAAATGTCATCATCATGATAACATGCCCGTGTAATGAATAACCCCTTATATCCCACCTTTATATAGTATATATAACTGGAGTATGCAGGGGTGTACGTATTTTTCTTATTCTTGATCCAAAACATGAAATGTGGTATTCGTTAACACCGCCTCGCCAAGGCGCTTCTAACGTGTACCCACAATCAGTGTTTTGAGCAAAAGATAAGAAAATCATCCAGAATTTCCTAGAGAATTTTGCATTTTTACAGCTGTAAACATCTCTGTGTATTGTATACATATGCAGGATTTCGTAATGTATTAACTCATATAAGCCTGGCGTCCTTTTTATGGGACATAGGCAAACAGAATAGCATCAGATGTGACGCCGAAGAACGCGGCGTCCCATCTGGGGCTGTTCTGTTTCCTGAAAGTATTGTCATCGAAAAATGAGATAAAAATCAAAATCACTTCTAACACCCCTAAAATGAAAGTAGACTCATTCCATTGATAATGGTGGGCGAATCCATTCGTCAAATATGGGTTAAGGAATCGAGGGTTAAAGACCCATACTTCTGATATTCTCCATGTTTAACGCCGTAGGTTGCTACAGAAAGGGCACAAAAGACGCAAAAGAGGATTAAATACATGATTCAGTTTGATCAAATATAATACCTCTTACATTTTAAACAAAGGTAAAACGTATAGTCCATATACCGAATATTCAAGAAATGTACAAATGAGCCACCTCGTGGAAAAACCAACAATGTGGTTTCCGAACAGGTCCGACACAAACCTGTCTGTACAGCTACAGAAGCAGGCTAGAAGCTTGAAATTTTGGAGTTAAGTAGAAGTCGAATTGTACTATCCGAGTAGCAAAAACAAAGGCGCCGATCAGCTTCGCGGTTACCGCGAAGCTGATCTGCGCCTTTGTTTTCGCCTTTGCAGATTGTTGGTTTTCCCGTGGGGCGGCTCAAATGTGTAATTAGACCTCATCACTGATATTAAGTTTCGATTAAAAGTTTAAATAACATAACTTGCACCATAATTTTTTGTACTAACAATGTCACAAGCGGAATAGTCAGACTAAAAAAGTATATTTGAAATAAGCATTAATCAGGAATTGTCACAATCATATGAACCGGCACACAGACCTACCAACCATAACCCTAACTCCATCAGTACGAACGTATATCTAATTCTAACTCCAACCCTAACCCCTTTCTTACATGCAACTCTAACCCTAACCTTAACCCTACCTAAGTCTAACACAAACTCTAACCCTACCATACCCCAACCGTTCTCTAACCCTAATGCTAACTGTAACTCTAACCCTACTCCTTACTCTAACTCTTATTGTAACTTACTCTAACCCTACCCTACCCTTATCGTTTTCTAACCCTAATGCTAACTCTTACTCTATTCCTTACTCTAACTCTTACCCTAAAACTAACCATACCCTAACCCTAAATCTAACCTTTCCCTAATCCTTCCCTAACCCTTACCCTTACCCTGACCCTAACACTCAACCTAACCATTCCCTAAAACTAATCCAACCCACAACTCTGACTCTAATCCTTATTCTGAGCCTAGCCAAAACTCTAACCCTAACTATAACCTTAACTTTCTCACTAACCTTGACCATACCCAACCACTGGTGCCCCTGTATCTGTTTGTGATGATGGTATTAGTTCGAACAGAAATATAACTGGCACAATTAACTTTAAGCCCTGTACCTCATCCGAAACGAGCCGCTGCATGGGAAAACCAACAATCTGCATATTATGCGAAAACAAAGACTCTAATCACTTTACATTGCATTATAATGGGCGTGTTTTCGTAATGGGTTTATTGAATCAATCCAGCATACCATCCGATTGCGGGTGATATGTCGTAGTGCGGGATTTTGTCTGTCTGGGGCAAATTACAGGACAGAGGTCCTGTGTTCGACTCCCACTGGCGACACGGTGTTGTATCATTGAGCAAGACACATTTTAGAAATCCCCATAGTACTGGTTTATCCATGAGGCAGTGGCTCCGTCCCGACATGACTGAACGATTGTGTTGTCACTTTAAACCTCAACATAAACTGGCCGGTACAGCTACAGAAGCAGGCTAGAAGCTTGAAAATTTGGAGTTAAGTAGAGGAGGAATTATACCATCCGATTGCGGGTGATATGTCGTAGTGCGGGATTTTGTCTGCCTGGGGCAAATTACAGGACAGAGGTCCTGAGTTCGATTCCCACTGGCGACACCGTGTTGTATCATTGAGCAAGACACATTTTAAAAATCCCCAATAGTACTGGTTTATAATACGACATGACCGAAAGATTTTTTTTCTTTTTTAATTCAGTTTTACGTCCCTTTCAAGATTATTTCAGCTCATATGAGACGGGCCAATCAGTAGGTGGGACGAAAGCGGGAGAACCCCGAGAAAACCCACCTGACACACCCGCAAGCAGAACTTGTCTCACATGTGGCCATAGCGGGGCTTGAACCCACACCAGACACAGCGGTGAGATGATCGAGTGCTCGGCCACTGGGGCCGCCCCGAAAGATTGTGTTGACACTTTACAAACAAATGAGCCACGGCTAGAAAGGCGCAGATCAGCGTCGCAATAACAACGAAGCTAATCAGCGCCTTTGCTTTCGCAACACGGATAGTTCATTTCCTCTACTTTCTAAATCCAAACCCATCTTCTGTGGCGTACAAGTCGGTTTGTGTCGAACCTGGTGGAAGACCACCTTGTTGGTTTTCTGATGCCGTGGTTCAAATTACAGGTCTAAATATCCGTTTCGTGTCACGTTTGATCAAGTCACATCAGATCGAACGCACCATGTGTATTTCAGCGTGATCATGGTGATCATGTGGGAACCATGGTGACTAGGTCAGTAGAACACACAGCAAAACAGTATCGAATAATGATAACATGAGACTGCACTGCGTCATATTTCACATGAGCCATCGCGTGAGAAAATCAACAATTTAGAATTCCGACCAGCTCCGACACAAACCAGTCTGTACAGTCACAGAAAAGTGCTAAAATCGTGAAATTTCGGATTTAAGTAGTAGAGGAACTATACTATCCGAGTAGCGAAAACAAAGGCGCTGATCAGCTGTGCAGATACTGCACAGCTGATCTGCGCCTTTGTTTTCGCCTAATTTTTTTGTTTGTTTTCTTATGCAGCGGCTCGTGTCAACACGTAGCATCCATGTGTTCCTTACGTAATTATGATATTGCAAAAAGTACATGTATACATACACTATTAGGTTGTGAAGGTAGGTCTATCTTGCTTTCAAAGATTTTGATTTTTCTGAACCATGCTGATTTACAAATTTATACAGTTTTACCTATCCATTTAGACTGATCTTCAAAATACCTTACAACACCAATGTATGCCTCTATGATAGCTTCAGAATTAGATCATTCTTCAGACTAAAGGAGAGAAAATTTCAATAGAATTAGCAAAATAATAGTAGAACTGTTAAAAAAAAAAAAAAAAAAAAAAAAAAAAATAAGTCGGAGACTTGTACAAGTCTACTATCCATTTTGAAAATGGAATTGTAAAATGTAACTGTGTACGGATTTTGATTTTTGCTCTTGTGTACACATGTAACATGACCATTTCGGGAACATCGCAGAAAACATGTTCGACCGCAAAACGTTCTTTGACAAAAGACATGTGTATGTCAGAATTTCAATGGCTTAAAGCTATTTTTATATCATTGCTATTGTTTTGATATCCTTTCGATGATATCGATGGAAATAGTAGTAAAATAATTAAACCGCGACTCGAGAAAATCGGTCTTCAGGGTTTCCGACCAGATCTGAAACATACAGGTCTGTGCAGCTACAAAAGATGGATAGAAGCTTGAAATCTCGACTGGTTCTATCCATGCAGCGAAAACAAGGTTACTGCACAGCTGATCTGCGCCTTTGTTTTCGCATAGGAAAAAATCCGGTTTTCTCATGACGCGGCTCAATGAAAGGTTCAAGAGCTAAAATACCATCACGAAAACATGTCCGTGTAATATATAAACCCTTGAACCCCACTTTTATATAATAGCAAAACTGGGGTGTGCAGAGATATGCATATTTTCCTTTTTTGCTCCAAAACATACATTATGGGTACTCGTTATCCACAATCTATGTTTAGATCAAAAACAAGAAAAAAGATTCATTTTTTTAAAACTGAAAAGATTCCCTGCTTAATGCATGGACAAGTTTTCGTAATGATGTTTTTTCCTTACTTCTTCCAGGTTTAGATGGCCATGCACGTGTACGGAACCTTTCTCGTGCTGGCTTGTATCACCACGTGCACACTTTCATCTTCCAGAGACAATGTTGCACTGGAATCACCCTCCAGGAAATCTAACAGACAAATAGCTCCACTGTGTAAGCTATAGCAAACTTAAGAGAAAAAAATGAAAAAAAAAAAAAAAAAAAAAAAAAAAAAAAAAAAAAAAAAAGAATAAAATGGATAAATATTTGTTTGTTTGTTTGAATTGATGCTTTACGTCCCAGTCAACAGCTCTGGGAATGTCGGGACGTTGCCTTCACGTTTTGGGACTTTTACCCAAAATGCGGATGTCATGATATCCATCAAGTGCTTAAAATATAACCGGCATCCAACAAAGCCACAAAGACTTATATGTGTGAAGGATTTGACTTGAAATCACTTTTCCTGGGCAAGCTCAGGCCTGAGCGGTTAACCAGTAATCAGATGGTCAGTCAGCAGCGAACAAGCTTTGCCTGGAGGCACAAGCAGCCCATCTATTTCTTTAGGCCCCAATTGGCGGGGGCCAAAAAATTGATAAATAAATAAATGAATGATCTAAAGTTAGCATGAAATTTATTCTATTTAGCATTTGACAACGCTTGCCATGGATATGGTTCCACAATGATGATTGCAATATATGAGCCGCCTCGTGGGAAAACCAACACTGTGGTTTCCGACCAGGTTGGACACAAACCAACCTGTACAAGCACAGAAAAGAGCTAGAAGCTTGAAATTTTGGAGTTAAGTAGAGGAGGAATTGTACTATCCGTGTAGCGAAAACAAAGGCGCTGATCAGCTTCGCAGTTACTGCGAAGCTGATCTGCGTCTTTGTTTTCGCATATGCAGATTGCTGGTTTTCTCACGAGGTGGCTCATATCTTTTATTCATACGTACACTGCTGTCGGCTAATTCGGCGCACCTAAGAACTTGAGATAAATTGTAGACTTTTGAGATGGACAAATTAACAGTTTCTTTGCATGTCACATAAGTTTGATCATTGCTGAATAAGGCAAGATGTTTTTCATCTAACATATTTTACAATTGGTATAATTTATAGCAGCTTAACATAACTAACCAATAGTTTTTGTGTCCTGTCCTGCAAAATGTCTGCTAATTGCTGCGCAGATTCCCCCTGTTTTATGGATAAAACAAAACAAACTATACTGACGCACAAATATTTAGTCGTTCAGCTATGAAGAGTATGTTCCTGATAATTTCATTATTGTTTTTGACTCGGTTAATGAAATATTGGCTAAATCATTATTTTCTCAATAATTTCAAGAGAAATTACTTTATTTGAAATCCAAAATGTTGTGATACTATACATCCTGATGTGTTTCATCACTCAAGCCTGAAAAAAAATAATCTAGGACTTCCTAAACATCAGGAAAACATGTCCGTGTAATGTATACCCCTTTGAACCCCACTTTTATATAGCAAAACTGGGGTATGAAGGGGTATACCTATTTTTCTTATTTTTGCTCCAAAACATAGATTGTGGGTACTCGTTAGAACCGCCTCGGCGAGGCGGTTCTAACGTGTACCCACAATCTATGTTTTGAGCAAGTTTTCGTAATGAGAAAATATTATCAATGAATCTCATTGGCAGATGCGCCAAATTAGCCTACACAGATGTACATATGCATTCTCTCATGCTCTCGTTCACACATGAGGGGCTGTTGCAACACTATAATTTGCATGAACCATTGATAAGTCTCGATACTGAAAACATTATCAACCTATTATAGACCTATTATAAACCTGCCCTATTAGACTTCATTATCAAAATCTGGAGATCTAGCAGTAAAACATTTCAGAAGTCAATACTAAAATCAATACTAAAGTTTAAACTTTGTAATAATCTGTTTCTTACTTCCATGTACAATGGACATTCGAAGAAGTAGTGTTTGGCATTTTCGAAAGGAGCACCGCAACACAAATAGTAATACACATTAATGTCATAATATTCACGAAAGCCTCCGTGGCGAAGTGGTCAAGACACCGACCTCATTAAGCAGGAGTCGCAAGGTCGATCTAAGGCTTCTCCAGTCTTTTGGAAGAGATTTTGAACTGTGTTTCTGTCTCCATATGACTTTAGCAGTTGGTTGGACGTTTACTTATTGAATACCAAATCAACAAACTTTTAGGCTAAAAGTACGCCCCAAACCTTTTTAAAAGCCTGGTTCCAAGTTTGTTAGACGTGTTTCATGCTCAACTCAGCTGAGCATAAAATTTAAACTGTTCATCAATACTGAATTATCCCAAATAGATTGAAATTTCAGGTTTAGGCCACAAAAACATGTAATTTATCCTGCTAATAAATGTTAAACTGCCAACACTTGTTGGCATTTTAACATTTATGAGCAGGATAAATTTTAGTCTCAGCTGAGCTGAGCATGAAAAAAAATAACCTGGGGCCCTGAATTGATAACCTTCTTGCGTGGTGTATGTTTTAGACACAGCATGGAGGAAGGTCCTAAAAGGGGCTTGGCTAACATCGAAAGGTCCCTATACTAAATGGTACAGCAAAATTGGGGGACAAAAAGAAGCAATTTCTGACTTTAAATCGCTCAAGCCTACACATGTCGTAACAGTAAGTTCGATTCATTTGATTATTTGCTTAGTACATGTATTTGATTTGTTGTTTAACGTGCCAGTCAATAGCTATGGTCGTGTTGGGACTTTGTCTCAATTATATGAGACTTCTAGCCAAAATTGGGGACTTTACTCTCTTCATTTATAACCAACCCAGTAAACAACTAATGCTTATACAATATATATTTATAGATGGTTTGACTATTGTTACACATTTTACACTTTTTCCTTGACAGACTCAAGTCTTCTGGTCGGTCGATCGATTATAAGATTTGCGTGAAGGCAGAAACAGACCATCTATTTCTTAAAGCCTCATCGGACTTCGGCCCTTGGATTGATTATTCAACTGTGAGGTTCCATCACTAAGGAATCTCTGCCCCGCCCTTTAGGGCCACAGTGTGCATAATAGAGGGGGCGTTTGAACCTTAGAACTGGTAAACCACATGGAAGGTCTGAAAATAACCAGGAAACGTGGCCAAGTCACAAGGAAAGGGTGGCATTGTCGAACATGATTGAAGACTTGTCTGAATTGGGCGTTTTAAGCTTTCACCCTAACAAACACAGACAACATTGAAGTAGAACTTGCCGTATTCGTTATAATATGCATGATAGCCTAATCCAACGTATTTCCAGTATGATTGAAATGCTTTAAGCCAGATAAGATTATAAACTTTAGAAGTTAAATGTATAATCTGATAGTTTTACGAGAACAAGGCATCCCAAATAAGAAAGTCTTCAAATGTGCGCTTATCAGAATATTATATGAGCCGCGACGCGAGAAAACCGGTCTTCGGGGTTTCCGACCAGGTCTGACACAAACCAGGCTGCACAGTCACAGAAGCAGGCTAGAAGCTTGAAATTTCGGATTTAAGAAGAAGAGGAAGTGTACTATCCGTGTAGCGAAAACAAAGGCGCTGATCAGCTTCGCGGTCACCGCGAAGCTGATCTGCGCCTTTGTTTTCGCATAGGCAAAAATCCGGTTTTCTCACGATGCGGCTCAATTACCCCAACTTTGAGTTATTTTGAAAACGAATACGGTACTCGTACAGAATACACGAGTAGAGTGATTGGTAACTTTACCCCCTTCCTACCCAGCGCGGATTCGCAACTATTGTTGTTGTTGTTGTTGTCGTTGTTGTTGTTCTTCTTATTTTTGTTGTTGTTGTTGCTAGTTTCCATTGTTATTTTCAATTTCGAAAGACAATTTATTTTGAAAAGTTTATATCACCGTGTGCCTATTAGAACGAATATGCTGAATATATACGTATATGAACAGAGTAAAATAATAATAATAATGATAATAATAATAATAATAATAATAATAATAATAATAATAATAATAATAATAATAATATTAATAATAATAAAATTATTATTATTATTATTATTATTATTATTATTATTATTATTATTATTATTATCTTATTTTTCAGCAACAGGATGGGCTTAGTGGCAGAGTTGGGGGCCGAAACGTCCATGTTTTCCATTCAGATGACCTCACAATGTTGGGAATCATGGGGAAAGGGTCTGACTCAGCTAATGCTCCTTATAACGGATTCCGAGCCATACAGTACATCAAACGGCGTACAGATACCGATACTAATAAAGTACCGCCTTTTAAAAACAATTATTTTAGATAGCACAGTTAAAATGAACTTTTATTATTCCCACCATTGAAATTAACTAGAAAGTTATATACATATATGTATATATTGAAAGGCTTTTTAAAAGTCTTACTCTTTTGAAAACAAAAATTATATCGAAAAAATATTATGGTCGTTTTTCAAATAATCAAATACTGCAGTTCATTGCGGTTTCTTCATTCGTTTATTCAAAGAAACCAAATTTTACGCTTGTTAACTGAATCAATCAGAAATGGAATCCACTAATTATATTATAGCTCGGTCACGCGATGAGCTTAATCTGTGCATAGAAAAAGGATATTCTTATTTTTTATACACATAAAACATTGTCAAAATGCTCTATTTCACAAAACATGTAGTCATAGCCGTGCTTTTCATATTGTTATACATGCATGTTTTGTGAAATAGAGCATTTTGACATTGAAGCGCTGGTTATTTTAAAGGTTTCATGATTGGCCGCCTTTTGGGAAATAGCTGATCACTCGGCTTACGATGTGTTTTCTAGGTATAAGTACCTAATTGTCAATTTAGTTTTTCCCACCTCGGGTTTTGGAGTGGGAATTTCTTTCTGATTGCGCATTTTCCTTATCGTTGCCTACTTGTACCTTTTCATTATGATGAAGCCATGTCCTGATCGAAAATCATGAAGCCAGAAAGCTCTTATTCTCAGGATTTGCATTGCCGAAGGAACGCTGAGAGAATTTGAAAGACGTCGGTTGATTAGGAACCGGCGGTATATCCATGATAGAAGAATCACATGCACGCTTTAACAAATTTTGGAATATGAAAAAAATAATGTGAACGAAAATTTTATACGTAATAAGCGATTTTTCGGCATGTTGTTTGATTTAATGCGATAAGTATAAACAGTGATTGGGTTATTGTGAAATTATGTTATTGTGAGTAATCTTGGCCTAGTTGTTATTGTTGTTGTTGCTGTTGTTATTTTTTTTTAAATTGTATTAAGATCACAGAGACTCGGTTTTATTCACTATGAATTAAAGAAGACTTTGATGCACCTTCACTTCAAACGATAATCCGTCACTATCCAATAATGACAATATCGGTCCTTATACAGGTGTCATTATCATGATTGTTTTTGTATAACGACCGTCTTTCACACACCCAGTACGCGTAATACCAATTGACACATGAAAAAAGTCGAAAAGGCTAACACATTTTCGGCCGAATAATCGAAAATTGTGGTCCGGCCATTTTCGGCCAAAAAAAGTGGCCCGGCCGACGACGGCCTTGACTACGGATCACTACCGTACGGCTATGGCATTTTTCACAGTAAAAGATCCAGTTATGGTGAAACGTAGGGAGTTAGAATTCATAATTTCCTTTCATAGTTATGGTATCAAATATCTTACGATTAGTATTTTCACAAATTTGCGGTGGTGGAAGAAAATTTCTTATCCGGTAGGCAAGGGCACGACAGGCACGGCACGGTCAAAGCTTTCATAACTCACCAACACGGAGCTACTCGAATGCAAAAAAATATAGCAATCAGCGACAAAAATAGAGAACGTTTCCTAAATTGAAATGCCCTTCTAAAAATACTGAATCAAGCTTTTGGGAACTTCATTCTTCTATCGATTTTAGTAAATGTCTGCAATTATAGTTGATTTTCTGGAATTCAGAATAATCCAAATAGTAAGCAGTTCAACCTTTACATCAGGAAAACATGTCCATGAAATGTGTACCCCCTCAAACCCTACTTTTAACAGCAAAACTGGGGTATACAGGGGCATACCTATTTTTCTAATTTTTGCTCCAAAACATAGATTGTGGGTACTCGTTAGAACCGCCTCGGCGAGGCGGTTCTAACGTGAACCCACAATCTATGTTTTGGAGCAAAAATAAGAAAAAAGGCAAAAATTACTACTGAAAATTTTCATTTTTTAACAACTTTGAAAATCTCTGTATATTGCATGTAATAAATGTGGTCGGGATTCTGACTGTGACATGGGGGGATGGGAATTTGAAAAGTAACCGGGGTCTTAAGCGAGACTTGAATTTAAAGTTTTTCATTTTATTGATTGCCCAATACCGAGTGTAGGATGATCTCAGATACTTAAGATTTTTTTTTTTTTTTTTTCAAAATAATTCTTTAATTAAGACCTCGCTTTCTCACATATAAGTATTTCATTATCATCCCTACATCTTAAATTGGTTTAACTCCAAACGCATATTTAAGAAACGCGAAAATTTGACTTTTAGTACATGTGCACTCATCATTCTTAATTTTAATTGAAATTTACAGTAGTTGTACAGAAATACGCTATGTAAATTTTGAAAAAAAATAATATATATTTGAGAAAAATACATACACGCATTTAGCATGTGATTAGATGAAAATAAGGGCTTCTTTGAATGATTATGAAGCGGGGAGTGAAGCATATTCCCAGTGGGCACATGACGTCAAAATGACGTCATATCAACGTCGATGCGTCGCATCGACGTCGATCTGACGTAATTCTGACGTCATGTGCCTGCTGGGTTGACGGATCGAATGCCAACAGAGCCACTATTCTAATAATAGAATATCATAGAAAAAATGACAAGCTAATTCAAACTGTAGAACGATCTATTTACGATATACAGAGACTGACAAAGATGCGTACCCAAACAATATGACTGTTATAATGTAGTATTCGATTTATATACAAGGTGTTAAAAGACCCATTTTCCGTCGGTCTTGGTGGAATGCGGCATTTCTTTGTATGAATCGATATGCTTTAATCACATGGATATACATATGTATTATTCGCCTTATGGGAGTTTTAGGGGCTCATCTTCTATTCTTTGTACTGATGAGCCCTCATGTTTCCAACACGGCGATCTTTTGTAGATAACTATTTTTCGTTCTTTCCATCAAAATAGAATTTGAAACATGACGAGTTCATTGTGTTTTCCGGTGTTCAATTTTGGTGTAAATGATGATAGTTTAGCCGAAAATCGCAAATTTTTGTAATCCACCACATAACGTTTTCTGTATGTACAATTGCTTTCCAGAAAAATGAAATACTGAGCCAAACGACTTCTTATTTTCAGTACGACTGCATGAAGTACATAGAGCTATTCTAGACACCTCGGTCGTCCATGTTCTCGTGCGCATGCGCGTTCCCGTACCCATGCTTGCCACACTTGCGTTCAAGTTTTTAGGTCCATAACTGACCTGAAAGCATTCTTACCTGGACTATAGGTACCCTGTACAGTTAGAATTTTCCATGGCATTGGGTCTAAGGGTCCATGCCCCGGGGGGGGTGCTAGAGGTATAAATCTAGAACACCTTTGAAATTGGCTATTCTCTGTTAAAGTTTTCTAGAAATCAAAATTTTGACAACCCCGTATCAGAAAGTATTGATACATGGACCGTTCGTGCGCGGAAGTGTTGGCTTTTACTTAATGACATCAAAGCCCTTGAGTCCTTGCTGGGAGTGGGGCGAAAGGTTCAAATTTAGAAAACCACTGAAATTGACTTTTCTGTGTTAAAGGTACATTGAAAACCAATTATAATGCAGCGTTGATAGTAGGAATATTGGTACCATGTAGGATTGGTTGCATTTCAGTTCATGGCATGACATCGGATCACTAGGTCCATGCCTGGAGGTGGGGCTAGAGGTTAAAAGCTAGAACACTGTAAAATTGGATGTATTGGTGTGTAGCTTTTACAAAGAGACCATATCTTGACAACAACTTATAATAAAGCATTCATACTTCATGCACTTTAGGCTCCATGACATCGGACCAAAGGGTCCGAGGCAGGGCTTGGGATAGAGTTCGAAATCTAGAACACCGTAAAATATTGTTTTTCTTTTTATTTCTAGATAAAAACAACTTAGAAAGATGGTCAGTCGTTCACCTTTTAATTTGTGACACTGACTTGTGTGTCAGGAAGTTAAGGCTGGGTTGACCTAATGGCCTTAGCCCAGTGGTTTTGCCTTATATCTTGACACTCAATTAGTATATCAGCATACTTTTTACACCATACCAGACCTTTGACCCTAGTGTATGAACATATTCCTTTCACTTTATGAGTGATTTCGACCAGACCTTTTATCCCACAGTAGTTATTGGTCGCTGTGACCTAATTTCATGGTTCAGTGATTTTACATTATATCGCATCACTAATTTAGCACATGATCTTACTTCTTTCACAATATGAGTGAATATGACCATACCTTTTATCCCACAGTAGTTATTGGTCGCTGTGACCTAATTTCATGGTTTAGTGATTTAACATTATATCTCATCACTAATTTAGTACATGATCTTACTTCTTTCACAATATGAGTGAATATGACCATACCATTTATCCCACAGTAGTTATAGGTCTGTGTGACCTTATTTCAGTTCAGTGATTTTACATTATATCTCATCACTAATTTAGTACATGATCTTACTTCTTTCACAATATGAGTGAATATGACCATACCTTTTATCCCACAGTAGTTATAGGTCGCTGTGACCTAATTTCATGGTTCAGTGATTTAACATTATATCTCATCACTAATTTAGTATATGAGCTAACTTCTTTCACAATACGAGTGAATATGACCACACCTTTGACCCAAAATAGTTAAAGATCAATGCGACATAATTTCATTGTTCATAAGTAATTGAACAATGAAATTAGGTCACAGGGACCTATATATCTCGACACATTTTTCGAATATGATCATATTTTTTTCACATTATGTGTGAAGATGACTAGACCTTCGACTTAAAGTATTTATAGGTCACTGCGACCTAATTTAATGGTTCAGTTAAGGCAAAAAGATATATGAACATGATGCTTTGGGTTACAAGTCGAGTTGGTCCTACCGTCTGACAAAGATAGAAGCAGTCGAGCACGCTGTCATGTGACAGCATTTTTATTTATTTATTTATTCATTTATTTTTTTTTTAAATAATTGCACCTGTATCATTGTTTTGAGTTGGGTACCAGAAATTAACAGTTGTGTGTGTATTTTCAGAAATAAAGGTTACACACATATCCAAAGTATTATATACAGAAAATAAAATATAAAGGTTTGATCCTTTGGAAGCAGTGAAAACATTCAAAGGGAGATAGTATGGACTATATTGCGCAATTTCGGGTAATAAACCCTCGTCAGTAGCCCTCTGTAAACTGGCAACGAACGCCAGACAATAATTGTGCTGCAATTTCGAGAATTTACACGAGGAGTCTAAATCAAAGACATATTCCTAAATTGGGTCAAGAATATTTATAATATCAGTATGCATATTACCAATGACTGAAAAAATCGCAAACATTCTACGACTTCAGAAATTTTAAAGATAAGATTTAGAGACAAAAAAAAAAAAAAAAAAAAAAAAAAAAAAAAAAAAAAAAAAAAAAACACTGGAGTTGATGCATCAAAACCATATCTCAAACTGATGATAAAAATCCACGACAGGTCGTTCAGTTTTCAATTCTATGCTACCGGAGAGTAAAATGATGTTGTGATATACGTGGGTGGTCCAAGAAGTAGTGCAGACACTTACATGTATTTCCCAATGTAATCATTTGGCAGATAGTGACGCCCACGGGGCGGGGCCTGTATGGGGCTCAGGAGCATAGTTGATAGGATTTATAACGAGGATAACTGTTCATTGCTACACACAAATTATAAACGCTCTGGGTCTTTCAGAGAAGACGTTTTTTATATTTTTCTTATTCTGAGTCTATGGGAACTTATGACCCCGGGGAGGGGACATCTTTCACCCCAGGGACATGAATGGCAGGATTTATGTATACCTAATTATAATATTGCTGCATACAAAACATACAAGCTTTGGGTATTGTGGTTTTAAAGAAGAAGATTTTCCCATTTTAAGCCTATGGCAGATAACCACAGGCCGGGGTGTGGTCTGTACGAGCCCCAGGGGCACTGATGGTAGGATTTGAAAAGAGGGTCACTAAACATAGCTACACATAAAATGTAAACGCTCTGGCCCTTGTGATTTCAAAGAAGATTTTTTATGTTTTTTTTTTTTTTTTTTTTTTTTTTTTTTTTTTTTTTTTTTTTAGATTGTAAGGCAAAGGTAGCCAACGAACTCCTGGGTAGGGCCCTTCTTGGCCCCAGGGGTGTGATTTGCATGATTTACATTAAGCTCCACATAACAATGCTGCATACCAAATATTGAAGCTTTTGGTTTTGTGGTTTCAGAGTTTATTTATAGCAGATAATGACGCCCTGGGGTGGGCCTGTATGGGCCTAGGTGCATGGTTGGTAGGATAACATGTAGGATTTATTAAGAGGAGTAATATACATTGCTACACACAGTATTAAACCTCTGGGCCTTGTGTTTTTGGAGAAGAAGATTTCTTTATGTTTTCCCATTGATAATCTAGAGGAGCTATATGTTGTCATGGAAACCAGCATTTTTGCCCAAAACCTAATGCGACAATTCCCCCATCATTTTACCTTAACTAGAATTCTGGAAAACACATTAAATTATCAAACTTGCAAAAAGCTAGAAAGCTAGTTCAGTTGCAATTGATAGTTTTCATGCAGAGAACTTTACATGGTGGTTTGCAATAATTCGCAATTTTCTGCTAAAAACATCTTTGTCGCCATTGCAATTCGTGCAGTCGAGCTAAAAAGGTAGTTTGAATGACACTTCTTTGGCTTAGTGTTTCATTTTACTGGAAAGCAATTGTATAGTTTTAATGCAGAGACGTTTATAAAGTGGTTTTCAATAATTCGCGATTTTCTGCTAAAAATCATCATTTACCCCCAAAATTGATTGCTGAAGAACACATTTTCAATCTCGCAAACACCTATAAAACTATTCTAGTTGCTTTTTATAACCATTTTAAGTTTCAAAACACTTTTATAAGCCTCATTTTTGCCTAGAAAAACAGTCACACACTCGTATGCATATATTTCTGAAACTACACCCAATTGCTATTTTTGGTACCCAGCTTCATTGGATCTCAATACAAGTGTAATTTCAAATAAAATGAAAAGCCCGAATCATGGTGTCTATGATTACTGTACCATTTTACTGGAAAGCGATTGTGTAATTTTCATACAGAAAACTTTTTAAGGTGAATTTCAAAAAATCGTGATTTTTGTCCTAAAAAACATGATTTTCCCCAAAACTGAATAGCTTTGGCTGGATGAAAACACATTGAAAACTAAGAACACAATGCTGGCAATATTTTAGGCGTGGGCTTGTTAAGGAAAAATCTACGGGGCATTAGTATTTTGAAGCAAACAGAAATTTCAGAAATTCGCAATTTTATTCTCAAAAATGAACTTTTCACCAAAATATCAGAACACTGTACCCGGTTAGAAAATTAATTCCAGTGATACGATAAACTTCAATGTTTTCTGTAATCAATGGTGTAATCAAAGACCATTTTACTCTCGGGGAGCATAGAATCGAAAACTAAGCGACTTATCTTGGATTTTTTCCTCTAGTATTGTACGTTGTTGTTGATCTCGTGCAAGGTACCAAGTCATCGGCTAATAGCTAGATATATATGTGCTGATTCGCAGAGGTTTTTTGCTGTAAAATGTTCATGTGTTACAGCTGATTGGATATGGATTATACTTCAATTTATTAAAATGTGAGCCCTAGTAATCTCTATTACAAGTCGAATGTACGTAACCATTTTCCCCAATTTGTGTTGAATTGCATGTGTGTGTCGTTTTTAATTGCTATCATTTTTCTACTTCTAAATATTGTTTTACGAATCTTTGCCATCCTAGAATTGTGAGATTGTTTTCATTTAATTTACAATTATAAATGTAGTAACGAGTGACTGTTAGTATATAGTTTACCGGTATATAGATTTTTGATGCGTTTAAAATTCCGAATATTGCTCTTACTTTGTCTATGTTAATTAAGTAATTATTTTGATCGTAAATCCATTGTTCAATATTTTCCCAAAACGTGTTTACAGTATTACATTGCCATAATAAATGTTCAAGTTTTTCTACTTCTTCGCCACAGAAAGTACAAAGATTATTTTGTTCGATGTTCATTTTTGTTAAAAGGTATTTTGTTGCTAATATTCTATGTAGAAGTCTATATTGAAACCAGTATAGTTTTGTGTTTCTACAGCATATTTTTGTAACTGTGTATACAGATTTCCAATTCATGTCCATATTTTGAAAAACTTGATTCCATTTGATTTGACTTTTAGGTATAACGGTTTTATATACTAATAATCTGTACATATCCTGACTTCCCTTTTTATGTTTTAATATAAGTTTTACATTGAAGGGTATGACACAGTTCATTAAAGGTTCTTGGTCTATGCTTAGGTTAATCTCCAGCCGTCGCATATAATTTCCAACAGCTGTTTTTATTCCTAAAAACTGTAGAAAATGACATCGTAGATCATACTTATTCTGAAACTGTTCGAAAGATAGAAGTTTTCCTTCTGAATTTAAAAGATCCTTGATGAAAATAATATTTTTATCGTACCATCTTTGATAAAAGACTGACATGCCATTTACTTTAATATTACTGTTTTCCCATATACTAACACTCATTACATCTTCTTTTGTTTTAGGTTTCAAAAAGGGAATGAATTTGATCCAAGCATCAAAGACGTCGTACCAAAATTTATTGCTGCTATTATTCTTCAACTCCTCGATGTAAGTATCACCTTTGTTTAATATATGTTCTATGTTTTCATATGTATTTTGAAAAAGAGTCTTATATTTCGCTTCATTCAAAATAAGTCTTCTTATCCATCCTAGCTTTAACGCATAAATATATTTCTCTAAATGTATCATCCTTAATCCACCTTGACAAAAGTCTTGAATGATTACGTCACGTTTAATTTTATCTATAGATGACTTCCATATGAATTCAAAAATAATTTATTCAATTGTGTTATTTGACGTGCACTTGGATTGGGCAAAGATATAATTAAATGGTTTAACTTCGATACAAGTAAAGTATTGAGTATCGTTAATCTTCCTAAAGGTGTTAACATTCTTTTGGACCACTGTTTCATTTCTTTTTCTATTTCAATAAGTTTGTTATTGCGGGCGTTCACGAACGCCCGCATATATATACGTTGATGCAAACACACATCAATCCGGAAATGACGGCAATTAGACGGATCCTACTGTTGCTCCCGCATCATCATAAGTCAGTACCTGGCGAAAAACGAGTAGGGAACCAACCATAATGATACATGCTAAGAAAAAAAATAAGATCGTGAACGAATTATTTCGGAATTAGACCGAACCCATCATAGTTTCCGCGTCTTCATCCACAAGTCCACAGATGGCGAATAATGAGTCGGGAACCAAATCAGCTATTCCAAGAATTGAACATAATGGCAATTGATTCCATGTGTTAACATTATTATTGTGAAAGATGATAAAAAATAATCCAAAATTACTGTTTTGATTTAAAAAAGGCCATATTTTGAATGGTCAGAAAACCATTGCTATCTTGAAAGCATATATGTTGAATAGGGTCGGCTTTCATCCTATAACTAGGGCTAAACGCCCGCAAGCTTTTTGAAAAAGCTAATACTTGTTATAATTTATGTCAACAATGGTATCTATGTTGCATGAGAACTTAATACCTAAAATTGTGAAGTCGTTTTGGTTCCAGTCTAATTTCAGCCTATGGTTAAAGGTTTCACCGCTGAATTTTTTACTCCCTATCCATACCGCTCGAGTTTTAGTTGAATTTAATTTTAAACCTGAGGCTTATGCAAATTTATTTAAAATCTTAAGGGCTTCATCTAAAGAATTTTCAGAACCGTCCAGTAGTATTGTAGTGTCGTCAGCAAATTGTGATAGAAGGTATTCAATTCCTGCTATTTGTATTCCTTTTATATCATTACTGGCTTTAAACTGACGAGAAAGTATTTCTGCACATAACAGAAATATATATGGAGATAACGGGTCTCCTTATCTACATCCCCTTTTCACGTTAAAGGGTTCTGAAAGAAAACCATTTTGAATAGCACACGACTGGATATCATTATAAAAAACACTTATCCATTTTTTGATAGACTCTCCAAAATTAAAAAAGTTCAATGTGTGATTTATGAATTTCCACGAAATGGAATCAAACGCTTTTTCGAAATCTACAATAAGAAGGAGACCTGGAATATCTAGTTCATCAGTAATATGAAGAATATCGTAAATCAATCTCGTATTTTCGCCTATGTATCTTCCGCTGATAAAACCTGTTTGGTCGTCTGAAATAAGATTTGTTAAAGTTGTTTTTATTCTTTCTGCTATACAAGAAGACGCAATCTTATAGATAACGTTTAATAGAGTAATTGGGCGCCAGTTCTTTAAAAATTGTTTCGGTTTATCTCCCTTTGGAAGGCATGTAATAAGACCTTGTCTCTGAGATATTGATAATTTCCCGTTTTCGTATCCTTCATTTAATGCTCTCTTTATAAAAACTTTAATGTCGTTATAGAAAAATTTGAAAAATTCGGAAGTGAATCCATCTGTTCCAGGACTTTTATTGTTTTTCATTTTCTTTACCGCTGCTAATATTTCTTTGTCGGTAAGCTGGCCTTCAAGTTTATTTTTATTTTCTAAAGGCAGTTTCGGGTTTTCTTGTATGTTTTCCAAAATCGAAATTATTTCAGAATCTTGGTTGTCATTTGTATCGTGATTTTCATATAAATTTTCGTAAAATAATTTAACCTCATTCAGTATATCTTCCTGTTTTGTAATTGTTTGGCCATTTTGTTTTTTTATTTTCGTAATTGTTTTATTAATATAATTTCGTGATTCAAGATTACAAAAGTAGTTGGTTGGTTTCTCTCCTTCTTCTGCCCACCTAACCCTTGATCTTATAATGATACCTTTAAGTTTCTCTTTTCTTAAATTTTCAAGCTCTTCTTTTCTAGTTTCCAACAAATCTAAATTCATTTCGCCAGCTTTCTCTAGATCTTCTATTTCTGTTTGTAATAAATCTTCCTTTTCCTTGTTTTTTTTTGTGCGCTGAGTACGAAATTGTTTTTCCTCTAATTTCCATCAATAGTACCTCCAAAAAAAGCTGATGCGATATTGTAAATTGTATCATTTCATTATTGGCATTGTCCTCAATAAATTCGGTATCATACACTGGTAACATATATTGCTCTTTAACGTCATTAATGCACTTTTTGACCGTGTTAACATAATTTTTATCTTTAAGAAGGCTAACATTATATTTCCACAATCCTTTACCTTTGACAAAGTCGTTAAATTGCAGCGAAAGTACAACAGAAGAATGGTCCGATCTATAACTTGGTATAATTTCTACATCATTTACACTATGCATTATTGTTTCTGATACAAGAAAAAAGTCTAGTCGTGCTTGTTTAATAGGGTTTGCCTTTCTCCACGTAAATCTTCAAAGATCATCATATATTTCTCTAAAAGGATCGACCATGTTTAATTCTTCTTTTAAATTTGAAACCTTATTTTTGGCTCTAGGGTTATTAATGTTGACATAATTATAAGTATCTAAGTCCTGGTTTTGTACAAGGTTAAAATCACCACATATTACAATCGTTTCGTTACCAATTTCTTTTAAAGCGCCATGTATGTTTTGGAAAGAGTCTGGTGAATCATCATTTGGACCATATATATTCACTAGAGAAAAACGGTGGCCTTCTGATTCTATATCTATAATAAGTAGGTTTCGCTGCCAGTTTTGTAAAGGGTCACTGACGAAGGTTCATTACCCGAAATTGTACAATATGGCCCATCTTCTCGCTTTTAATGTTTTACTGCTTCCAAAGGACCTAACAATTATTTTTATTTGCTATTACTGCAGCTGGTGTTGTGCCGTAGTGCGGCCCTAAAAAGTCTCCCCGTACATCATCCATAGTGCAGATTATATTTTTATTTTGATCCTTTGGGATCAGTGAATATATTTGGAGTGTTTCAAATATATTGTACATTAAGAATCATCTTCCTAACCGTATTTTGATTATTTGACCCCTTTGGGAATACAAGTCTTTGATTTAGACTACACCGATGTAAATTTTTGAAATTGCAGCAAAAATGTATGGCTTTCGCTGCCAGTTTTGTAAAGGGTCACTGACGAAGGTTCATTACCCGAAATTCTACAATATGGCCCATCTTCTCGCTTTTAATGTTTTACTGCTTCCAGAGGACCTAACAATTATTTTTATTTGCTATTACTGCAGCTGGTGTTGTGCCGTGTGGCGGCCCTAAAAAGTCTCCCCGTACATCATCCATAGTGCAGATTATATTTTTATTTTGATTCTTTGGGATCAGTGAATATATTTGGAGTGTTTCAAGTATATTGTACATTAAGAATCATCTTCTTAACCGTATTTTGATTATTTGACCCCTTTGGGAATACAAGTCTTTGATTTAGACTACACCGATGTAAATTTTTGAAATTGCAGCAAAAATGTCTGGCTTTCGCTGCCAGTTTTGTAAAGGGTCAGTGACGAAGGTTCATTACCCGAAATTGTACAATATGGCCCATCTTCTCGCTTTTAATGTTTTACTGCTTCCAAAGGACCTAACAATTATTTTTATTTGCTATTACTGCAGTTGGTGTTGTGCCGTGTGGCGACCCTAAAAAGTCTACCCGTACATCATCCATAGTGCAGATTATATTTTTATTTTGATCCTTTGGGATCAGTGAATATATTTGGAGTGTTTCAAATATATTGTACATTAAGAATCATCTTCTTAACCGTATTTTGATTATTTGACCCCTTTGGGAATACAAGTCTTTGATTTAGACTACACCGATGTAAATTTTTGAAATTGCAGCAAAAATGTCTGGCTTTCGCTGCCAGTTTTGTAAAGGGTCACTGACGAATGTTCATTACCCGAAATTGTACAATATGGCCCATCTTCTCGCTTTTAATGTTTTACTGCTTCCAAAGGACCTAACAATTATTTTTATTTCCATCTTGGTCTTTTTTCGATTGGTGTACTTTATATTCTAAATTGTTACTTAGTAAAATGCATACTCCTCTAGAGTTCGAAGTGTGAGAATTAAATAATATATCCCCTCCCCATTCTGCTTGTATATACGGTTCCATTTTTGCAGTAAAGTGTGTGTCTTGCAAACAGTATATCCCATGATTTTTGCCTCTTAAAAAGTTAAAAACATCTTTTCTTTTGGTGTATTCCCCTAAACCTCTACAATTCGTTGATGAAATTTTAATCAGATTTTTCCTATCCACCATCATAGATTATAGTTGTTCCTTGGAAAATAGGTTTAGAAAAGAAGTTAACTCTGTACCTGCAATAACAGTATTCTGTGTAGGATCGCACCCCGTTTGCCATTTTCATAACATGGTCAGATTTTTTAATGTTAAATAAACAACAAAACAATAAAAAAGAAATAAACATAATTGAACAATAGGTACACACAAATAAACCCATTCAAGCTCATTGGGTGTTTCAGTTGGAACTATACTGAACAAAAAAAAAAAAAAAAAAGAAGCGCAGCACTATTTTGCGGAGGATTTTTCAAATTTAAGGATAAAATGAAGATGACTTCAAGTTTGTTGTTGCGTGGTTCATATTTCTGGGATACTAGGGTATAAAATGCAGAAAACCTGGTCGCTGTTTTGATTAAAATCGAAAAAAATATTTTCGCCCTCTTAGATAATGCAAAATCGGCAAAGATTTGCTCTGCGCATACTTACACTTTTTAACCTCTACAATAAATCATCCACTAGTTTAATGTTTACGCATGCTCACTGTATGTTTTACCATTTTAGCTTGCCTGTGGTCGGCATCGAATAAACTCAGCAATACTTACTAAAATGAAAATCGGTTTCTTGCATTTAGAAGTCTGATACTGCGTATGTTAAACATTCAACAAAATCTGATTATATCATAGTTTGTTCAAGATTTTATAGATTATACTTGCTGCGTTTCTTTTTTGTTCAGTATATATACGTACTATTGATGTATTGTATGTATGTGATTTAGTTTTCGATCCCTACTTCTGATGCTAAATATTTACATATTCATTTATCAATTTCAGGTAGCGACAATATATACTCAAGCTGATGTTAAGTTACTAAGCTGTACCATTATAGAGGTCGATCGACAGGAAGCTGAAGGACGGAATGAACATTTAATCGGTAAGTGTTTATTATTAGTAGTCTACTTGTCTTGCATGTATATACTGGTCTATTATTTTAACACATGTATATACTGGTCAATTATTTTAACGCACTTCGTTGTCGGAAATTGTTATATACTTTTTGTGCACTTGGGGTATTCATAATCTCATTTAAGATGTGAATATAGCATTGCTTTTACAGTTGAGTATACATTTATATGGATTTAAATTTTCTGTATGTTTGTAGAGTTACAAACACAATGATATTATAGTACTACATCAATGAGTGTCAAATATTATTCAAAACTAACAAATTTCAACAGACAATTTTGCATTATTATTAAAATATGAAATCAACTTCTCTGCCCTGAGTATCAAGCATTATTTTTATCTTGTCTAAGTTTCAACATAAATTTTGACTCTAGTGAAATGCAAGTACAATATAGTATCAATGCTTTATGTGTTATGATTTCAACAGACAATTTTGCATTATTATTAAAATATGAAATCAACTTCTCTGCCCTGAGTATCAAGCATTATTTTTATCTTGTCTAAGTTTCAACATAAATTTTGACACTAGTGAAATGCAAGTACAATATAGTATCAATGCTTTATGTGTTATGATTTTTTTTTCATTTGACAAGTATAAGTACACAATTTGGCAGCATTGTTTGATATAATATCAACAAGTACTTTGACAAATACTTTGACAGCATTCAATATAGAATATATCCAAGCATTATTAATAATTCAGCATATCTGGATATTATTTATATATTGTGACAAGTCTTCACTTATAATGTAATGTTGCAGTCTTATTGATTTGACAAATATTAGTTAACATTTTGGTAACATTTTTTTGACACAGTATCAACAAATGTTTTGACAACATTCAATATATACTCATCAAAAGAAGTTTTGCACCAGTTAATATTTTTCTCATTTTAAAATAATGTCTAGTATAGATATTTTTCAAATAAACTTTTAAAACTTTATACCGTCTTAAAGGGCTGGACTTCTTGAATAACAAAACCACTATTTTTTCTTAAAAAGATTAAATGAAAATGTGCAAAAATGCTTGTTTTTGAAAACACCAAAATTTGGGAAGCAGCAAAAAGCCCACATCTTTATTTCTGGGCTCCCAAACCCGAATTCGTTTCACATCCTCATTCGAGATACTGAAAGCAATCATTTAAAGCAAAAAACTAAAAATTGATTTTTTTTTGACAAAAACACTATTTTTGACCAAAAATAATGATTTTTGAGATTTTGTTTGAATTCTAAGATAAAGCTTAGTAACTCATCTCTCCAATAAAATGGGTTGTTTTTCTTTCAAACACAGCATGCAGCACCCATTAATGTTTAACTGGAGGTACTGGTTTTCAACCCTTCCAAATTCAGAATTCTTAAAAAGCTGCATATCAAAAAAGTACTCATGCAACATCTTTGACATGAGATTGCCTTACACAGAAAAAAAAAGGCGGCAGGTTTTGGTTTCAAAACATCTCATAGTGATCCAAAATTGAAATGATTTTCGATTTTACTCATTTTTTCCAATATTTATCATTTTTTCTCAAAAATTGCAATTTTGTCAAAAAATGAATTTTTACTAAAATTTTGAGATTTTTAAAATTGTTTTTAGGATCAATCATTAGCTTTGGAGCTCTTGTGTGTAATTTTTGAAACAAAAATGTGTTCTTAATGCTGTGGCATTTTTTGTGGAATTTTTTCGATTTTCCAATTTTCAGCATTACAGAAAAATGGGAGTTTTCAATTTTTCCAAAAATCGTTTCCGCAACAATTTTTGGTCTTATCACACACATTATCAAACTCTTTCAGAATGTGCAAATTCAAAAAGCTAGGTTTAAAATTTGTTTGTTAAAATGTCACTTAAAAATATGAAAAAATCTAAATGGTGCAAAACTTCTTTTGATGAGTATAAAATATGTCAATGTTCAATTTCTGAAAACCTATGTGTGTGTTTTACTTAATGACAAATCTTCTTTCATTTAGATAGTCAATTCTTTGCTCTTCTATTTTGGATTACAGCTATCATATCTCTGTATGCCAAGCATTATTCATACTTTGTCAACGTTTCAAAATAATGTTTTAGTGATACTAGAATTTCAATATTCCAATTCTAGTATTATATATTGTCAACATATCTGGATATGATTTATATACTATGACAAATCTTCATTTAGAATATTATGTTGCAATCTTAATAATTTGACAAATATTAGTAAACACTTTGATAACATTCTTTGACAACATTACCTTGAACATTGTGGACACATTCCATATTGTGAAATAGTAAGATATTCTGATCCTTTTCCAAGTAGAGTTGTCATAACCATGAGTATTGATCATTGCTTATACTTTAACTCAGTTTAAACATAACTTTTGACTGTAGTCCAATAGACCAATTCTAGTATTATATGTTGTCAACATATCTGGATATGATTTATATACAATGACAAATCTTCATTTAGAATATTTTGTTGCAATCTTAACCATTTGACAAATATTAGTTAACATTTTGACAACATTCATTTCTTCAAACATTGTGACAGCATATAATATTTTGACATACTAAAATATTTTTACTGATCTTTTCTAAGTACAGTTGTCATAACTCTGAGTATCAAGCATTATTTATACTTTTTCCAAGCTTAACCCAAGTTTTGACTGCAGTCAATTTCAAGTATGAAATGGTATCAACAAATATGGATATGATTTATGTATTATGACAAGTCTTCATTTAGAATATGATGTTGCAATCTTATCCATTTAACAAATATAAGTAAACATTTTGATAACATTCTTTGACATAATTACCTCAAACATTGTGGACACATTCCATATTGTGAAATAGTAAGATATTCCAAGTTGAGTTGTCATAACCATGAGTATTGATCATTGCTTATACTTTATCTCAGTTTAAACATAACTTTTGACTGTAGTCCAATAGACCAATTCTAGTATTATATGTTGTCAACATATTTGTATATGATTTATATACTATGACAAATCTTCATTTAGAATATTATGTTGCAATCTAGTATTATATGTTGTCAACATATTTGTATATGATTTATATACTATGACAAATCTTCATTTAGAATATGATGTTGCAATATCATCTGTTTGACAAATATAAGTAAACATTTTGACAACATTCTTGGACAAGATTTCCTCAAACACTGTGACAGCATAGGATATTTTGACATACTAAAAATTGTTTTACTGATCTTTTCTAAGTACAGTTGTCATAAATCTGAGTATCAAGTATTATTTAAACTTTTTCCAAGCTTAACCCATGTTTTGACTGTAGTCAAGTTCTAGTATGAAATGGTATCAACATATATGGATATATTATATTTATATATTATGACAAATCTTCATTTAGAATATAATGTTGCAATCTTATCCATTTAACAAGTATAAGTAAACATTTCGATAACATTCTTGGACAAGATTTCTTCAAACAGTGTGACAGAATTTTGTACATTTTGACATAGCAAGATATTCTGTACTGATCCTTTACAAGTACATTTGTCATAACCATAAGTATCTAGCATTGCTTATACTTTGTCTAAGTTGACTATAGTTCAATAGTCCAATTTTAGTATAACATGTTGTCAACATATCTGTATATGATTGACATTTTATGACAAATCTTCATTTAGAATATGGTGTTGCAATCAAATTCTGTTTCTAGTGTAATGTGGTATCATTTATCTGATATGATTTATATATTATGACAAATCTTCATGTAGAGTGTGATGTTGCAATATTACTCATTTGACAAAAATAGTTGACATTTTATCAGCATAAATTGGCACAATATCAATAAGTATATTTGCTATGGCCAATCCATGTACAGTTGTCATAGCCATGAGTATCAAGCATTGTCTATACTGTTCTATATAGATACAGCTCTTATAACCAAGGTGATACTCATGTCAACATGTTTATCTAGATATGGATAATAACTCTTCATTTAGAGTTGTGATAATTGCAGTCTTATTCATTTAGCAGATATAAGGAAACATGCCCGTTGTGGTTTTTAATTAACATCAAATCTTCATTAAGAGTATGTTATTGCAGTTTTATTCATACTTTTGACAGTTGTCTATTGGGGAAATATATTCCTATCTCTTTCAAACTTTGCCAAAATAACAAATCAAATGTCAATAGTTGCATGTTGGTATCTTTACTGTTTTCAACCTATCTTCTAAAATATATATTGTTATCACAATTTCTAATAAATGTTTTGCTGGTCTCTTTAGTTCTTACTTGTTACCCATCTGTTGTCAGCTGTCCTGTCCTGATGGTTTGTTAGCATTGAGGTTGGTCAAAAGTCTCTGTTTTATAACATGTATTCATTGTGTATCACTGAGTCTTTATCTTGTTTACTTATTCTGCATAGTCAATAGGTAAAAATAAAATATATTTGCTTATAATTGTTGAGTCAGAATAGGGATAGCTCTGGATTAAATAGTTCACAGTGTCAGACTTAGTTTATGCATCAGATAGTTCTTCTTCATCTTCTTCCTCATCTATTGCAGTGTCTCTCCTCACCCATTTTTGATTTCTGTCTTTTCTTACTTCCAGGTATAGATCAAGACCTTTATCCTTGATCCTGGTCTGCAGTTCTTCTTCTTTTCTTACTTTATATGCAATGTTTGCAATTCTGTTTCTTTCTATTTTCATTTTTGTAGGGAGATCTACCAGAATTCTCTTTCCTGTATTAAGCAGATTTTTGGCATGGGAAAGCACCAACTCTCTATCATCAAAACTGGAGAACCTTAATATAACTGGATTTGGTCCAATGTTTTTTGTTGGGTATCTATGGCCATTTACAAAATGCATTTTCTGAGCCTTGTCTGTATCTATTTTCAGTTCAGTGTCAAAAAAGTGTCTCATCTTGTCATATAGTCTTTCATTGGCTTCTTCTGGTATCCCATAAAAAAGAAGGTTGTATTTTCTGTCCTGCTTCTCCATTAATAACAGTTTATTGTCAAGCTCTTACATCTTATCATCTATCCTCTTTTCTGCTTTCTTCAGCTTGTCTAGTTGTGTTTGCTCAGAATCTTTTATCATTGAGCTAATAAATTCAATTGAAGCCTTATACTCTCCCATCTTTTCATTGATGGCCACTCTGTCAGACTCATTTTTTTTTCAATATTGTTTCTTAGCACATTTACCTCTTCCTTGAGATCTTCAAAAATACCTGTGAATTTCGCTTCAAGCTTTTCTAATTTGTTATCCATACTATTGTCTAAATTACTGAACATAGTCTTAATTTCTTCTTTGAAAGAGTCAAAGTGTTTTTCTAAGCTTTTAGCATCCCCCCTGGTGTAGTATTGTCAGTTTGACGTTTCACCAGTAAACTATTCTGATTCTGAGCTGTTATACTACTGGCTGTGGCACCAGGTGATGTCATTTTGTAGATGCCTCTTTGGGCACACCAGGCTCTCTTGGTGCTACAGATGTTCTCCTTGTTTCTCTCTAATTTTCAGTCTTATCTAGTTCTTTAGGTGGCATTTCTGTTCAGATTCTATCTAGATTCTCTACGTGATATTCGATAGTTTATTGTTTACTTTCGGTCACTCGTTGGCCCCGGAGTATTATCAGTGGGTGGGGTAGCGTTATGTTTACGTTGTTTATATTGTTATTATAGTGTCACTGTGGGTATATCAATGTTCATAAGTTCGAATCATATCAAAGTGTTACTGATACATCATCATTTTACTGAAACACCCTTCTCTTCTTTCACAATTTTACATTTTATTGGATATATTTTTCAGCCGCCATGTTACTATTGGTGTACCTAAATTCAAGTTCATCAGGTAATGGTAAAGTCTTTCAATTAGGAATAACGGAAAATAGGACAGTCGAAAATACAACAGGCCGTCTATTTGTCGGAAGTTTTCCCTATTGTGTAAGATACCACAACCATATCAATTAAACATTGATGAAAAAGGGTATTTATGGATTACATTTAAATCATACATCTTTGGATAAACACACTGTTCTCACAAAGCCAAAGCGGGCCTGTTTTAGCGCAAGTTCTGTGTGTTAAACAATGTCTTTGGAACGAGTTTTACAATTTTATGCTGTTTTAGGATTCAAAAATGTGAAAGAGACGTCAAGCTTACCTAGGCTAATTATCCAGACGTCAATCAAGTATAAATTCTCGTTTCCAGCAACGAAACGCTTTGCCAAACGTGTAATATCCGACAACTAGATAATAAGTTAACATACTGTGACCTGTATACACGGCAAAAGGTTGATGGTCATCGTTTGAATTCTGTCAAAGCAGACGACAATAAATGTTTTTAAAGACAAATCGAAGCCTAAAGAGCAGTATCTTTCTTTTTTTGTTTAGAGCACAATACATTTTAGTCACATTATGTATTAAAACTGTGGAAGTCAACATGCAATCGGAACGACATAGTACATGTAGATTTACGTGTCACAAGGTGGATCCATTTATAAATAGAAAGTTGTCTATATAGTGAATCGATTTTTATAATGGCTGTTTAGTCATTCTGTTAACTCTCATGTTAATGTTCAACAAAAGGTGCCCAAAATTCCAAGGAACTGGAGGCTGACTGAGACATGGTACAAATATCAAAATTTTGGTTTCAGACACGTAGGCATATTCTTCAAGCCTATTCAAAATATGACGGCAAAGCATCAACTATCGTGAATTTAAACCCAGATTTAATAAAATATAAAGGTTTGATCATTTGGAAACAGTAAAAACATTCGAAGGGAGATAGTATGGACTATATTGCGCAATTTCGATTAATGAACCCTCATCAGTAGCCCTTTTTAAACCGGCAACGACAGCCAGACTATTGTACTGCAATTTCGAAAATTTACACGAGAAGTCTAAATCAAAGACAAGTTCCAAAACGGGGTCAAATAATTTAAACATTGCTTAGAAGTACAAACCCAGATTTTCGCGTTTCTTATTTATGCGTTTTTATATTTTAATCAGAGAGACCATCATTATTTCTAGAAAAACTTAAAAAAAAACACGTGCGTGTTGGTGAGCTCTTTGATGGCTGACTAAGCCAATTCTAGCTATAAACTGTCGGTTGCCAGTACAGCAGGTCAATGTCATGGAATCAGCCGGTGGCCCATCGGAAATGGCTTTGAGTTCTCTGCGCTTTCCTTCAGCTTCACAGATTCTCATTTTCTCATAGAATGCTGCTCCTTTGTTGATGAGACCTCGCACCTTTGATCGCTCCTGTGCAGCCTGTTCTCAAGATCCCATTGGTATGTCGAAATCCTTCAGAAAGTCTTTGAGGGTTTCTTTATTGAGAGCTCTTCCCCTCCTCTAGTTCTCCATAGAAGACTTCGGACGTCGCTCATCAGGCATTCTTATAAAATGACCAGTCCACCTTAGCTGTGCTAGATTTAAGACAGAGTGCACGCTTTACATCGGACCTCTGTGTCTGGAATCTTGTCTTGCCACTTGATTTTAACAGCTTTTTAAAAGAGCTTATGTGGAAATGGTTAAGTCTCTTTGCATGACGCTGGTATACTGTCCATGTATCACATGCATACAAGAGGTTTGGCAGAACCACATCCTTGTAGACTCTAAGCTTGGTGTCAATATTGATTCCATTTTGCTCACAGACAATTGCACGGAGTCTTCCGAATGCCACACTGGCTTTTACAATTCTAGCAGTGATCTCGTCATCAATGTGCACTTCCTAGGTTAATTTATCAACAACTTTCAGTTTTGTCCATTCACAGTGATGGGTGGTTCATTGTATGGTTTTTCAGGTGCTGGCTGGTCTAAAACCTCTGTCTGTGATACTTTTTCCACGGTTCTTTGCATTTTTCCCTCTTTTTCTCTTAGCTGGCATTCCTATCCATATCATCTGCATAGAGGAGTTCATCAAGCACATCAGTCTGCATCTTAGTTTTGGCTTGCAACCTTCTACGGTTGAATATATTACCATCAATACTGATTGGAAAACCAGTGTCACTGTCCTATAAAGCATCCATGAGCATGGCAGAAAACATCATGCTGAACAGTGTTGGTGCCGTAACACTGCCCTGTTGACTCCACGCGTTACCTCAAAGGGTTCAGAGAACTCTCCATCATTTTGCACACGTGCTTGCATGTCATCTTGAAATTGCTGCATCATTGCTATGAATCTGGGTGGACAGCCAAACTTGGCCATGGTTTTCCAGAGTCCATCACGACTAACTTTGTCAAAACCTTTGGTGAGGTCGACAAACGTCATGCACGAGTACGTATAGAGCTACATTCTGTTCCTGGCATTTCACTTGAAGCTGTCTTTTTGAAGAAAGATCATGCCTATTGTCGTCCTGTCTTTTCTGAATCCAAACTGACTTTCTGGGATAAGTCCCGACTGATCAAGATGAACATTCAGGCGATTCAACAGATTTTTTGCCAGTATCTTCCCAGCAATGGATAGGAGGGAGATCCCTCTGTGGTTGTCACAGACTTGAGGATTTCCTTTCCGCTTGTAAGGTGGATTAGGGATGCATCCTTTAATTCTTGTGCGATGGTCTCCTTCCCCCACATACAGTGAAACATCTCTGTCAGTTTCTCTGCCATAGGTAGCCCCCCCCCAGCCTTATTGACCTCGGCAGGAGTTGCATCTGCACCTGGAGCTTTGCACGATGACAGTTGTTGAACAGCTTTTCTTGTTTCCATGACGATTGGAAATTCATCTAAGTTAAACAGAACATTGTACTCTATTGGTGGAAGTCTTTCGATTGCATCCTCATTAATGCTTGATGGACGATTCAGCACACTATTGAAGTGTTCTGCCCACCTTTTCAAGATAGCCTCTTTATCTGTGAGAAGAGTGCTTCCATCTGCACTGACCAATGGGGTGGCTCCAGAGCTCTTTGGGCCATAAATGGTTTTCGGAGCATCATGAAATTTCTTCATGTCCTTTCTGTCCGCAAAAGACTGAATTTCTTCTGTTTTCTTCCTCAGTCAAGAAACTTTCATGTCCCTAAGCTTGGACTGTCTTACAAATGTTTTCTTGTACCTTGTGCAATCGGTGCTTTTCTTCAAGAAGCCTCTGAATTTCGACATCATTCACAACAAAGTCTTGATTTTTGTAAGATGGATGTCCTTAAGTAGTTGCAGCTGAAGAAGGAACCATTTAATGGAAAACTGTCCAGTTTTCTTTGGGGTCTTCTGAACTGAGATTGATTGCGTCCACTTGGTTGCAAATGTCCATTAAGAAAGCTTGCCTCATGCTGTCTTGATTAAGCTTTGAGACATCCAGTCTTTTAGGAGCTTTTTCTTGCATAGAGGTCGCCTCGAAGGCTGGATTCTTAGGTTGATTTTTAGTGTCCAGCAGTTTGCTCACATAGTCTTTGTCACTCTGACATCCTGCCCTTTTGTTCTCCGCACTATGACATATTCTATGAGATGCCAGTGTTGGAACGGGGATGCATCTAGGATGTTTTGCTTCTATTAAGTAGATAAAAGACTGTGTTGGTGATAAGAAGCAAGATACCATTGTTGTTGCATTTCCAACGCCTTCTGGACCTATAACTCCTGCACAGGTCTGGTGGCCTGTACCAACTCTGGCGTTAAAGTTGCAAAGAAGGATACGCTTGTCTGTACAGTGTGTAGCAGAAAAGACGTTGTCTCTAAGTCATTATAGAACTTGCCCTTAACCTCATCTGGATTGGTCATTGTGGGTGCATAAGCATTGATAATAGTTGTATGTTTATTGCCTGACAGAGGGAGTCTCAATGCCATTAGGCGGTCATTTATGCTTTTTGGAAATCCTGAAAACGTATCAACAAGTTCCTTTTTAATGGCAAAGCCAACTCCTGCATTACGCCTCTCTTCACTTTTGCGTCCGCTCCATAAGAAGGTGTATCCAGCACCAACTTCTTTGATCTCCCCAACCATCTGCGAACCGAGTCTCACTCAATGCAGCTATCTGAATATCATACCTCCCAAGTTCTCTGACAACAATGGCCGTTCTACGCTGTGGTCTATCTGACCCGGCACTGTCCATCAACGTTTGCACATTCCACGCTGCATATAGCACTCATATAAAAACATGGACAACTCTCGTATATTATATGCATTTTAACTACTAAAAAGCCATATAAAGTATCATCAGGAAAACATGTCCGTGAAAAGTATACCTCCTTTATCCCCACTTACATATGGTAAAACTGGGGTCTGAAGGGGTATATCTAAGTTTCTTATTTTTGATCCAAAACATACGCATCGGCGAGGTGGTTCTAACATGTACCCAAAATGTATGTTTTTGAACAAAAACATTAAAAAAATCGATGTTTTTCCAATGAAATTCAATTTTTACTAATATAATAATTCCGCTATGTATACTGCATGGGAAAATTTGCGTCATGTAAAATATTGCACGTCAGATATACCACTAACATTTACAAACTATTCAGCTATGTCATTAAAAACTTATTTCATAAAATATGGTTCTCTACATAACCGGTATTGAACAATAAATAGGTATGTTATTTTTCAGGTTGATTGTCCCAATTTATTGACAAGATTTCATCCATTACAAATACATACCCATGCAATATATAGAGAATTTATGAATGTTTTATGTTATGTTTTATGAGGGCCACATGGTAGAATAGCTTTATATAGTTAAATGTGTTTCACCCTCTTTAAATAATGTATATAAATAAAATAAATAAATAAATGATTTATTAAAGTTGTGAAAATGGAAATTTTAGTAGGCGGTTCTAACGAGTACATACAATCAATGTTTTGGAGCAAAAATAAAAAAAATAGATATACCCCTGCATACCGCAGTTTTGCTATATGAAAGTGGGATATAAGGGGTATTCATTGCACGGACATGTTTTCCTGATGTTTCAGCTTTTCGCAACATTAGCCAACGTATCAGGAAAACATGTCCGTGCAATGAATACTCCCGCATACCCCACTTTTATATAGTAAAAACTGGGGTATGCAGGGGTATACCTATTTTTCTTATTTTTGCTCCAAAACATAGATTGTGGGTACTCATTAGAACCGCCTCGCCGAGGCGGTTCTAACGTGTACCCACAATCTATGCTTTAAGCCAAAATAAGAAAAATATTAACATTTTTCTGATGAATTTTTCAACTTTTACGGGTGAAAAAAATCTCTGTATATTGCATGGGCAAGTTTTCGTAATGGTATCGGGGGAACGGACTCTACTTACTAGCTCTTTGAAATTTGCGCAGCGAAGCTTACTGCTTTTTACGTGATTCTAGGTGTAATATGAGATTTTAGCTGATATACAGCATATCGCATTATCCTAAAGTGTACATTTACAAATTTTTGCGTGTCCATATTTGAGATCTGTTAACTATATTTTGTCGATTCATAGGTGATAAACACTTAATATCGCATGTGGGAGAGCCTCATCAATATATTTGAAAAAGAAGAGAAGACGCGAATGTCAAACGCTTTCAAAATAAATAAGACTCGTCACTGTATATATATAAAAAAAATACCATTATAAACGCTTTATAAAGATTTTTAACCAGGTGCTTGAGGCTTTGGAACTTTGTTATTTTTTACTTTGTCATAATATTATTGTAACATGACCTATGACCAATGTCAAGAAATGACCTTCACCTTGAATACTCACACAACTTCATCATGTCAATAAGTTGTGTGCATCTATCTACTTTCAGATCACAGGCTACAAAACTTCCTGAAAAAAAAAAAAAAAAAAAAAAAAAAAAAAAAAACAATACCAATGTTTCCCCTTTTTCATTAAAAAGCTTATGTGACCAAATTAGACCATGCCATAAATAGGTCAAGTTCAACCCAAGGTCATGAATTATACAAACTATAATGGGTCGCAAATGCTACATACTAAGTTTCGTTGAAATCGGTCCACCGATTCCAGAGAAGAAGATTTTTAAGGTTTTTTACCTATGGGCAGGGCTGCCATTTTGGTCACGTGACATGGGTCATTTATAAAAACTCTAGCTCCCCCTTCCTAAGGATGCTTCACATGAAGCCTGGCTTTGTGATTGGCCCAGTGGTTTCAGATCATGGTGAACGACAACGACGACAGACACTAGAGCATGCCCACCTGTGAGTCTTCGGCTCAAGTGAGCTAAAAAGGAATGAGAAACGTTATCATGAAGAAAAATGTTTCACCCTTGGGCATGGAGAAGCCATATAACCGCGTGCAAACATTAATTTTCGATTCAGCGTATTTTGATGTATCCCGCAGAGATATCAAGCTTTTTTTTCGCTAACTTTTCCTTCGTTTCAAAGCTTTTTGAGTCTTAAACTTTGTTTAAGAGTACACTCTTAGGCGATTTACATTAAAAAGATTGGAGAAGTTATCGCCGTTTCTTTCTATGGCCATTATACCAAATTTTACCGGTTAAACGCATTTAGACAGTACCATGTGAACCTCTTCACACCATCACATTAAAATTCTGTTGTAAACTACTTTTACTACTAAGTTTGACTATCACCAGTTTTAAAAAAATCTTTGCTGCTACACGTGTTATCAAGTTATTATTGCTCTTACAATTGGTTGCTGACGCTCACTGGTCATCCTTGCCTGCCTAATAAAATTTGGCTCAAGCTGGACCAGTAGGTTTATGTTTGACGCGTTCATATGTTATCCGATTTCTTCGACAGCCCATATTGTTAGCTCCAGTTTCAAGACGCGTGATTAGCTTTCCCGCTGGAATTTTACAACTCGGTTGTTATTTAGGGTGTGATTAGTGCATGAAATGAAATCAATCTGCATTTCTGTGGATAAAATTTTAGTTAGATCGACGTTTCTGTAGCACAACCTGAGGAACTCTGTCCACAGTATTTGAAGATACCTGTAAGTCGTTAATTTCGAATGATGCGTGACTGAATAGGACTGTTTTTTTTTGCAAATCATTAAATAAAATGATTTATTTTATACTTAGCAGTGAAATTAATGTATATCAAAAATGGATAAAAGTGATATTTTCACTGCAGAATTGATATTGATATTTTCACTAGTGATTGATATCAGCCGATATTTTCACTGTAGAGTTTGGATTACTTCTGACGTTTCAATTTACAAGACGTCATTAAATGTGCCTCACTTCAGAAATTCAAATGCCTATAACTCCGTTATTTACGAACGAAAACATAAAGTGTGGGTATTCATTTTCTTAGTTAGAACGTTAGGAACAATGTGGTACCAAAACTATTTGTGTTTTCAAAACATTTTGGTTTTTGCATTTTCACCGCCTGCTTTGTGAATAGGAAAAAGCCCGTGTATAGTATAAAATAAAAAGAAAATTTACTTTTTATCGGTAAATACCAAATATATTTCATCTCGTGACTTGAAAACATCTAAATTTTCACTCGTGCCACGCACTCGTGAAAATTTTGATGTTTTCAACTCACTCGATGAAATATATTTGGTATTCACCTCAAAAAAGTAAATATCCTCTATATAGCTTCATTGAGTTACGAATCATCACCAAAACTAACGCCAAAGATTACAATGTGTTAAGAAGTCAAATAGAAAATGTTGCAACTGTGGTCGACGTACGGGGAAACCTTAGGCAACCAGACAATACAATGCCAACTTTAGAGTTGGCATTGTAATCATTGACTATTTTAATCATTGCAGCGATACCGCAATTGACAGGTTCTTGGTGTATTACGAGGCTAGTATCTCACTGGCATGCGAATTTCTCAAGACTGTTTTGCGAATTTTGTCGCGGACTTTCGCACGACATTCGTGCGAGTGTCGCGCGAGTGTCATGAGAATTTTCTTGTGTCGCGAACTAGTCGCGAACTTGTCGCGAAGTCTTTAAACATGTTGAAAAATTTTATGCGATTTTTTTCTCCATAATATTTCGCAAGACTGTCGCGCGACTGTCGTGCGACGGTCGCGCGACGTTCGTGCGAGTGTCGCGAACTTGTCGCAGCGAAATTTTGGCGAATTTACAATGCGAAATTTTCGCGACACGTACGAATGTCGCGCGAGTGTCGCACGAAGGTCGCGCGACAGTCTTGCGAAACCTCGCGACTATCTGGCGAGAAAATAAAACAAAGCGACATTCGTACGAATGTCGCGCGACACTCGCACGAATGTCGCGCGACTGTCGTACGAATTTAAATGAAAATAAGCTACATTCACGGGAAAGTCGTGAGACACTCTCACGAATGTCGCGCGACTGACTGTCGTGCGACAGTCGCGCGACAGTCGCGCGATATATTTTCAAAATTAGACCGAAATTCGCGAATTTGTCGCATAAATGTCTATTCAATGAGACTGCAACGTGAAAGTTGTGTTTATATCGTTTATCTTTGTCGCGAAATAGTCGCGAACTATTCGCGAACTAGTCTCCAGTTGTCGCATTCCAGTGAGATAAGGGCTTATTAACTCATACTTGTGTGTAAGTGTTGGGTATATAGCGCAGTAAACACCCTTGGTGGATGCGCTATATACCCAACGCTTACTCGATTCACAAAGTCTCGAGTTTGAAATTTGCATATTTCCAAGGGAGGCTATCCCGTCACATTAGCAACTACGTCTGGACCCTAATTTTAAGCATGCGGTTATTTGTTTTGTCCAGCAAATCCCCGCTAAAAGTCCCACCCTGTGGGGACTGCTCGTTGGTAAAACTACTGCTGTTTTGCCCCCGCAGCTTGCTATTTTTTCATTCACGGCCCTTTTTGCATATATAAAGCAAACCCCGGGTATTTCCCCCGCACTGCTGTGGCAAAACTTTGGTCAAAGCCCCGCTCATTTCCACGGTTATCCCCCACCCTCCCCCGGGCCTGGGGGCCGTGGTTACAAATGACTAGCGCATTTTATGCGTCCACTAGGGTTGACGCCATTAAACCAGCATCTGAAAGGTCAGTTGGCCTCGATAGACACTCGAGTTTTAGTAATTAGAAAGTACTGCTCAGTCAACATTCACGCTGCTCTGCTGTGACAAGCACAACAGTCAACATTTATAATCGTTGTTTATTTAAGGGGATGCCAATCGTCAAAAACTAATACTTGTATAATGTTTACCTGTATAAAGAAAAATGACAATTTTTCTAAGGAGACTGGGCATTCTTGACACATTCTTGTATGAGTCATTCAAAGATCGAATACATATTCTTTTATGCCCCAAACCTCAGCTCTAGAGGGCTCAGCAGCACGCTTATCAGCATTGTTCAAGTCACTTCCTGGTTTGATTCCACTGTCATCCGTCTGGCATGCCGGATAAATTTTACTAAAAGCTTTCACCGTAAACATGATCTCCAATGTCTCGACTACAATCTGTGAAAGTATTTTGCACAAAAAGTCAATATTTTGGGAGAAATCATACTATTTACTGTATCTGCTTATAAGGTTTTCAGCATATATGATAAATACCATGTTTTCCCCGAGAAGAAATCATCTCCGAGTGGACAAACTTTCACAGATTGTAGTCTGGCTTTTGGAGATCATGTTTATGGTGGTAGCTTTTAGTAAAACTTATCAAGCATGCCAGACAGATGACAACGGAATCAAACCAGGAAGTAACTTGACCAATGCTGATAAGCGTGCTGCTGAGCCCTCTAGAGCTGAGTTTTTGGGCATAAAATAATCTGTATTCGATGTTTGAATGACTCATACAAGAATGTTTCAAGAATATCCAGTCTCCTTGGAAAAATTGTCATTTTTCTTTATACAGGTAAAATTATAAAGGTATTAGATTTTAACAATTGGCATCCCCTTAATACATATACATGTATGTATAAGAACAAAAGTTAAAAAAAAGGTATTATAGAAATAATTTACTTTGTAATTGTATCGTAGGTTTGAAATGTCCGTACTTCTCCAAGTTTGCTTTGTTCTGGTGAATGTTGTCTGGTTGCTGGTTCCCATCTCGGAGGCCCAGCAGCTGCAAAGACTAGGATCAGTGTCGACGGGAGACAGCTTCATCAAAGGCGGTAAGAAATGCACATATACTTAAACGCAAAAGTTTCGCAACAATTATACAATGCAAATTTGTTCTTATCAGTTCAAAAATCGCTTTCGGGTGATATTACGATTGACAAGCCCAGTTCTGTGCATTGCATACAATATGAAAACCAGAACGCTGCGGCTTATGGTTGCTGAGAAAACGTCAAAACTTTATGGTGACCCATTTTTTAAAAGTGACAGAGGTACAATACCTTACATTGCATGAGAAAATGAAATCTCAAACCAATGTTTGTTTTCAAAAGCAAAAAAGACAACAAACGTAAATATGGAAATTTTATGCATTGGTCGACGTTGATTACGTGTGTGTATCGTGTTAAAGTTTGGACGTAAATGGCGGTTAATGGGGAAACGAATATCAATAATTGAAATCTTTTATTGGCATGGTGTAGCCCTCAGTACATTGCAGAAATGACAAAAAGATTGCGTCCTAGCCGAGCATAATCAGTATGTAATGGCTGTTTGAAAAAATACCCTAACGTCAACAAAGAAACGCATCAACTGAAAGTGCCGCTAAACAATAATTTCCAAACGTTTTTGTTGATTTCTGCTTGTACAGACACCAGGCTATCGATTAATGCTGTTTGTTTTTTGACCGAAACAAACATCCATATTTTAGACGCAAATTGTTAAAAAAACACAAACGTCACATTAACGTCATAATGAAATCATGCGATGAAACCCCGTTTATGACAAATCATTACACATTGTGTAGGGACATAAAATAAACTTTCAAAAATATCCTTACATGGGCTATGTAGACGGAAACGGGGGTGTAAATTGTTGCGTTTCTTTTGCGTTTAAGTATATATAATAACATAGGGCAACAGGCAAGGTCAGCATAATTGAGCTGCGACGCGAGAAAAAAAACTGTCTCAGGGGTTTCCGACCGGGTCCGACACAAACCAGCCTGTACATGTACTACAGGCCAGAAGCTTGAAATTTTGCATTTAAGTAGAAGAGGGATTCTACTATCCGTGTAGCGAAAACAAAGGCGCTGATCAGCTTCACGGTTACCGCGAAGCTGGTCTGTGTCTTTGTTTTCGCCTATGCAGATTGTTGGTTTTCCCATGGTGGTGGCTCGGTTAATAGTAAATCACTACCCCATGGCCAAAACTAGTTATAGAAAACCGATGAAACCGTGCGTCTGTTGAATTTTCGTGCTGTTTACGCCTGTTGTGTGGGTTCTCATCTATCAAGTTAAGTTTGGGAAAGTGGTTGGCCACCTATTGGGAAATAGCTGCTCATTCGTCTTACGTCTATGTATTAGTACCTGTCATGTTAGAGTTTTCTCCCACTTCGGCTTTTAAGTGGTACTTTCGTTTTGATTGCGTCATTTCCTGATCATTGCTTTCATAAATATCTTTGTTTGTTTCAGATTTTTCACGGAAAGGGGCTTTACAAGGGGCAATCACAGGCATTATAGGTATTTTTCCGGCTAAGAAAATATATATATATATATATATATATATATATATATATATATATATATATATATATATATATATATATATATATATATACACACACAGTAGAGAAATAAAGATGTACTAAATTGGCGAAGGTAGGTTTCGAACACGCAGACTTCGGCTTCGGCGCCTAGCTATACAGGGCCATCCCCTCTACCGACTGCGCTACTACGCTCCTTGATATACGTGTATATAATATAAAAAAAATTAACATTTGTGCTAACAACATTGATTATGGATACAAGTTAGAACTACATCGTCAAGGCGGTTCTAACAAGTACCCACAATCTATGCTTTGGATCAAAAATAAAAGAAATAGGTATTAGCCATGTCAAGTAGCTTAATAATGTACTCTTGCCATGTACATCCCAGTGTCACTATGTGGTATGTTTTCAATATGATTAGATAGGGTAGGCTGCAGTGGCAACTTCAATTTTAGGGGTTGTCATTGTTTCTTCAAGGCTGCAAGAGGCACTCGCAGACAACTCGAAGAATTGGTGGCCTGTTTGTACAGCGGTTGTCCTGCGACAAATCTACATGTATAGCAAATGTTTAGGTGGTAGATTACCAGTATGCAGTGTGAACAAAATGATTCAGAAGCTCGCTTTGAACACTTGTGTACGTTTTAATCATGCAATGCATTTATTTTATTGATGTGGTACATGTAATTTTATTATTTATTTCAGACCTTATACTTAAAAACGCCAAGCTTCTGTCGGAGAAAAATGGTTTAAAGATTTACCGAAAAACTGGTGGTAAAGATAAGGCTATAGCCGACTTTCAAGAGCTCAAACCCTATAAAACAAGGGGGTACCGGGTGAGTAAATAGGGTGAAACTATTAGGACATTACCAAAACACGCCAATGTAGTAAATAAAGATTTTTTACTTAGTTGTAAAACTTAAAAAAATTCAGCAGACAAAAATGATATTTTTCTTATTTTTGCTCAAAACATATATTGAGGGTACATGTCAGAACAGCTTTGGCGAGGCGGTTCCAACGAGTACCCCCAATCTATGTTTTGAATCAAAAATCAGGAAAGTACATATATCCCTGTAACCCTCAGTTTTATTATATAAAAGTGGGAATTTAAGGGGGAATACATTTCATGGACTTGTTGACCTGATGGTAAACAAAGACAAGGAACTGATGCAATTAGAACCAACCTTCCACTCTCAGGAAACAAATTAAATTCATTACATAAACTTGTACATGTAATATGCAGAGATTTTTTCAGGTGTGAAAATTGAAAAAATTCAATAGAAAATTTTTGACATTTTTCTTATTTTTGCTCAAAACATACATTGTGGGTACACGTTAGAACCGCCTCGTCGAGGTGGTTCTAACGAGTACCCACAATGTATGTTTTGAAGCAAAAATAAGAAAAATAGGTATACTCCTGCAAACCCCTTTTTTTCTATATAAAAGTGGGTTAAAGGGGGTATATCATTCACGGACACGTTTTCCTGATGTTTGAAATATGTACTGATAAGACAGATCATACGAGTTGGATCATACGGTAAATAAAACCAAATTGGCGGCCATACTGTGTACATCCTCTTATCTCAATAACCGCACTTTACCCCCATTTTCTTCTTTTTTGGAGGTAAAGTGCGGTGTCCACTTATGCTGTAATACCTGCTGTGATTATATACAGCTTATCAGTGTTGAGCTGCATCTCCTGGGTAATTATGCAAGGAATGGTCAGATTTACTGTAATCTGATACCTAGAATTCCAGGTATTTCACAGTACAAACCAAACCCAAAAATAAATTTTTGTTCTTTTGTCATCAAAATCCATTTTAATCAAAATAATTGAAATAATCATAGAAAGTTAAGCAACATAACATTTTCAATGGTCCAAATCGGTTCTGTATTAAGGATTTTGTATGGTCATTTGTACATGCTGATCAGAGCAGATGTTCCTTACCTGGAATTTCTTATCAGAGGATGCTGAACTGAAATTATCCCTGCTAATTGGTTTTACTGCCTTTTACACCATGGGTGTCTAATGACCAAAGTGGATTTTTGGAGTTAAGAGAATGTACACACTATGTATTTCCAAAAAGTTGGCTACTAAATTACTTAGATGTAACTGCTACTACTGCATGTATTTCGTGTAATCATGTTTTTTTTAGATTTTTAGCAAATCTTGATAGCTTTTCCGTGTAGTCGTTAATTGGAGTGTAATAATCTTTTTCTATAATTGACTTAGATCAGGAAAACATGTCCGTGCAATGAATACCCCCTTAAACCCCACTTTTATATAGTAAAACTGGGGTATGCAGGGGTATACCTATTTTTAGCTCACCTGAGCCGAAGGCTCACAAGGTGAGCTTATAGTACAGTAGTCGAGCCGGCGTCCGTCTGTGCGTCCGTGCGTGCGTCCGTCCGTCCGTCCGTTCACATTTTCAAACTTAAATATCTCTAAGACAACAAGGCCAATCATGATCAAATTTTATCTAAAGCATCATTGAGGAGGGGGAATGGTTGTGATAGGTTTTGGGCCAGGTCGGATCAGAACTCTGGTTTCCATGGCAACAGATAGCTCCCATAGACTTACAATGGGAAAAACATAAAAAAATCTTCTTCTCCGAAACCACAAGGCCCATAGCTTTCATATTTTGTGTGTAGCAATGTATAGTGGTCCTCTTTATAAATCCGGCCAGCCGTGCCCCTGGGGTTCATACAGGCCCCGCCCCGGGGGTGTTATGGGGAAAAACATAAAAAAATCTTCTTCTCAGAAACCACTAGGCCCAGAGCTTTCATATTTTGTATGTATCAATATGTAGTGGTCCTCTTTATAAATCCTGCCAATCATGCCCCTGGGGTCAAAAATAGCCCCGCCCCGGGGGTCATTAGCTCCCATAGACTTACAATGGGAAAAACATAAAAAAATCTTCTTCTCCGAAACCACAAGGCCCAGAGCTTTCATATTTTGTCAGTAGCAATGTATAGTGGTCCTCTTTATAAATCCTGCCAACTGTGCCCCTGGGGTCCATACAGGCCCTGCCTCGGGGGCGTCATGGGAAAAACATAAAAAATCTTCTTCTCCGAAACCACAAGGCCCATAGCTTTTATATTTTGTGTGTAGCAATGTATAGTGGTCCTCTTTATAAATCCTGCCAGCCGTGCCCCTGGGGTTCATACAGGCCCCGCCTCGGGGATGTTATGGGGAAAAACATAAAAAAATCTTCTTCTCAGAAACCACTAGGCCCAGAGCTTTCATATTTCGTATGTATCAATATGTAGTGGTCCTCTTTATAAATCCTGCCAATCATGCCCCTAGGGTCAAAAATAGCCCCGCCCCGGGGGTCATTAGCTCCCATAGACTTACAATGGGAAAAACATAAAAATATCTTCTTCTCCGAAACCACAAGGCCCAGAGCTTTCATATTTTGTCAGTAGCAATGTATAGTGGTCCTCTTTATAAATCCTACCAACTGTGCCCCTGGGGTCCATACAGGCCCTGCCCCGGGGGCGTCATGGGAAAAACATAAAAAATCTTCTTCTCCGAAACCACAAGATCCAAAGCTTTCATATTTTGTGTGTAGCAATGTATAGTTGTCCTCTTTATAAATCCTGCCAATCATGCCCCTGGGGTCAAAAATGGCCCCGCCCCGGGGGTCATTAGCTCCCTTAGACTTACAATGGGAAAACATTAAAAATCTTCATCTCCGAAACCACAAGGCCCAGAGCTTTCATATTTTGTGTGTAGCAATGTACAGTAGTCCTCTTTATAAATCATGCCAACTGAGCCCCTGGGGTTACTGGCCCCGCCCCAGGGGGTCATGGATAAAACATAAAAAATCTTCTCCAAAACCACAAGGCCCAGAGCTTTCATATTTTGTGTGTAGCAATGTATAGTGGTCCTCTTTATAAATCCTGCCAACCGTGCCCCTGGGGTCCATAGGAGCCCCGCCCCAGGGGGCGTCATGGGAAATTCTTTTAAAAACCTTCTTCTCCGAAACCACAAGACCCAGAGCTTTCATATTTTGTCAGTAGCAATGTATGGTGGTCCTCTTTATAAATCCTGTCAACCGTGCCCCTGGGGTCCATACGGGCCCCACCCCGGGGTTGTCATGGGAAAAACATAAAAAAAAATCTTCTCTGAAACCACAAGACCCAAAGCTTTCATATTTTGTGTGTACATGTAGCAATGTATAGTGGTCCTCTTTATAAATCCTGCCAACCGTGCCCCTGGGGTCCATATGGGCCCCGCCCTGGGGGGGGGGATCATGGGTAAAACATAAAAAATCTTCTTCTCCGAAACCACAAGGCCCAGAGCTTTCATATTTTGTGTGTAGCAGTGTATAGTGGTCCTCTTTATAAATCCTGCCAAGCGTACCCCTGGGGTACATACGGGCCCCACCCCGGGGGCGTCTTGGGAAAACTTAAAAAAAATCTTCTCCGAAACCACAAGACCCAAAGCTTTCATATTTTGTGTGTAGCAATGTATAGTGGTCCTCTTTATAATTTTCTTCTATAAATCCTGCCAACCATGCCCCTGGGGTCCATACGGGCCCCGCCCCGAAGGCGTCATGGGAAAAACATAAAAAAATCTTATTCTCCGAAACCATATAGCCCAGAGCTTTCATATAGTGTGTGGACCAACGTATAATACTCTCCTTTATAAGTGCTGCCAACGGTACCCCTGGGGTCCATACAGGCCATGCCCCAGGCATGTCATTATCTACCATAGTCTTTTAATGGAAATATATGAAAAAATCTTCTCTGCAACAGCATGACACAAAGCTGGTATATTTGATAGACAACATTGTCATAAGAAGCTCTACGTAAATCCTGTCAATCTTGTTCCTGGGGTCAAATATGGCCCCACCCCGGGGGTCATTATAGGACCCTGACCTTGTTAGGTGATTTTTTCAAGTGAACCAAAATGGCAGAAAAGAGGATACACAATCCAGACAAGAGCTCTTCTGCTGATGTAAGTAGGGTTTCAAGGTCACATGACCAAGATGGCCACCATACCCATATATGGTAAAAACCCCAGTTACTTTGTTTAGTGACTGTACTTGTTGACTCTCAGGTGAGCGATCGTTGCCCTTGGGCTACTTGTTCTTATTTTTGCTCCAAAACATAGATTGTGGGTACTCGTTAGAACCGCCTCAGCGTGGCGAGTACCCAAAATCTATGTTTTGAGCAAAATTAAGAAAAATATCAAACATTTTCCTCTGAAATTTATCGATTTTTGACCTGAAAAAAATTACTGTATATCATATGTGCATGTTTCCGTCAACGGTCATGGATCAGCTGCTTGCTAACTGTTCGTCCGCTCCACTTTCCTGATATGGAGAGGTTTAACGAAATACCGATGGAAATATTCCGTCTATAATCGACTGTTCTTGTAATTATTATAATTATTATTATTATTACTATTATTATTATTATTTTCAGAACAACTTTTGGCATTTCGCCTTTGCGGGAGACCGAAAAGCTTTGCTGAGATATGAGAACAGCGAAGTCTCGCTTTCAATATGGAAATATGAAACTTTATCTAATGGAGAAAGAAAGCGAGTGATGGATAAAATTATGTATGGAAATTAAACGCCTAAAATGTTTATGCATTTGTGTCGTTTTTGTTTTTTATTTAAATTTTTTTTTTATTTTTATTTTTTTTTTCTTAATATCTGCCAATGGTTCAAAAACAATTTAAAATTTCCATTGCACTACTGGTCCCCTAAAGAGAAATTCATATTAAACTGACAATACTTTGTCTTTCAGTAGGACGTCCTTTCATTATCACTTCATTTAAAACCTAATAACAATTAAGTAACATTTTTTCTGGTAGATATATGGATTCAACATAAAACCGTCGTATTCTGTTGCCCCTCAGTTCTCTATAGTTCAACTACATTACGAAGACACGCCCATGCCATATACAGGTTTTTTTAAGTTGGAAAAATTGAAAATTTTCGTTGGAAATTTTTTGTTATTTTTCTTATTTTTGCTCAAAACATAAATTTTGGGTAAACGTTAGAACCGCCTTGTCTAGGCGGTTCTAACGAGTACCCACAATCTATGTTGTTTTTTTTAGCAAAAGTAAAAAAGATATAGGTATACCCCTGAATATACCAGTTTTATAATATAGAAGTGGGGTTTGAGGTGGGTAAACAGTGCTCGGACATGTTTTCCTGATTAAATAAGTACTGAAACAATGGGAAAAATACGGGAAGCCGAGCAAGCAATATTTCCCTAAAGGTGGTCACTAAAGTACCTAAACTTAACTGAATATATGAATGCGCACATACAAGTTGCAAACCGTTCTAAATTTACACTCAAACAAATACTAGTAGAAGCCGCTTCGGAACTTTTAGTTATATAAAATTGCTCGGAGGCTTAAATAATTTTACAGGCACTTAAACTTGTCACCGGCTTCTGCAGTGGTTCACAACATTTACAAAGTTGTTTGGTCGCCGAGGCCATGGGCAAACAAATACCTTACGGTTAACGCTATGAATAACAGACCAGTAGCTCGTTTCACAAAGCTCTCTTAGGACATATCTTATCTTATGATCAAGACTAATCTTAGGAGTGACTTATGATCTATCTTAACGGTAAGACTTATGTTTGAACTTGTGACTTGCTCTTAAGATTTATCTCATTTCAAGGTCAAACACACCAACCAGTTAGTTTCAAGCCCGGAGGGGGTACTCACATATAAAATGGGTAAGTATGCGCCACCCTAGGTTAAAAAGAAGGGGGCTTACGGAGCTGATCAAACTGAAAAAGTGGGTGCTTTCAGCGCTGAAAGAACGGTAAAAGTTGTACCTTTAGAGCTGATCAAACTGGGAAAAATGGGTGAATTCAGAAAAAGTGGGTACTTTTAGAGCTAATCGAACTGACAAAGTAGGTGCATTCAGAGCTAATAAAACTCAAAAAGTGGGGCTTTACCGCGGCACATACATGTACCCGTACTGCTTTAATATGGGAGTACACCCTCAATGGAATTCACTAATTATATTATAGTTCGGTCACGTGATGAGCTTAATCTGTGCATTGAAAAAGGATATTCTTATTTTTTTATACACATAAAACATTGTCAAAATGCTCTTTTTCACAAAACATGAATGTATAACAATATGAAAAGCACGGCTATGACTAATCTACGGATCACTACCGTCCGGCTATGGCATTTTTCACAGTAAAAAGATCCAGTTATGGTGAAACGTATTGAGTTAGAATTCATAATTTTCTTTCATAGTTATGGTATCAAATATCTTACGATTCGTATTTTCACAAATTTGCGGTGGTGGAAGGAAATTTCTTGTTCGGTAGGCAAGGGCACGACAGGCACGGCACGGTCAAAGCTTTCATAACTCACCAACACGGAGTTACGCGAATACAAAAATATAACAATCAGCGCCGAAAATAGAGGAAGTTATCCTAAATATAGAATTAAAATGCCCTTCTAAAATACTAAACCAAGCTAAAACAACATCCACCCTGAACGTAACTTTTGGGAACTTCATTCTTTTATCGATTTTAGTAAATGTCTGCAATTATAGTTGATTTTCTGGAATTCAGAAAAATCCAAATAGTAAGCTGTTCAGGAAAACATGTCCATGAAATGTGTACCCCCTCAAACCCCACTTTTATATAGCAAAACTGAGGTATACAGGGGTATACCTAATTTTCTTATTTTTGCTCCAAAACATAGATTGTGGGTACTCGAGGCGGTTCTAACGTGAACCCACAATCTATGTTTTTAGCAAAAATAAGAAAATAAAAAAGCAAAAATTTACTACTGAAAATTTTCATTTTTTTTACAACTTTGAAAATCTCTGTATATTACATGTAATGAATGTGGTCGGGATTCTGACTGTGACATGGGGGGTTGGGAATTCGAAAATGAACCGGGGTCTTAAGCGAGACTTGAATTTAAAGTTTTTAATTCAGTTTTACGTCCCTTTCAAGATTATTTCAGCTCATATGAGACGGGCCAATCAGTAGGAAGGGCGAAAACGGGAGATCCACGAGAAAAACCACCTGACACACCCGCAAGCAGAACTTGGCTTGTCTCGCATGTGAACACCCACACCAGTCACAGCGGTGAGATGATTGAGTGATTAAGAAACAGTGCTCTCAACCGCTCGGCAACGGGGGCCGCCGACTGCAATTAAAGTTGTTTACATGAAGACACGCGCCATCAAAAGATGCGACCGTTTGATCGACATTATAAGTGTGAAAGATTATCGACTACCTAACTATCGTTACATAATTTTGATTGGATTTACATCATGAAGGTGCGAAATTCACACGGATGGTTGGCGACAACTGTCTCTAAGATGATTTTTTGGCTAATAATAGACAAGAAAACACAGGTAAATATTGGGACGTATCGCGGCAAAAACAACTTGCGCCCCGGGAATCACCATTGTGGAAAACCATGCGTTTGAGTCCAGATTTTGTCGTCCCGGGATGCCGGGTCCTGCGTCCGCGAGATCCCTGTGACAGATGACATTATTTTCTGTTCTGTTTTTTTTTTTTTAACCTTATAGCCAGATGTACGTAATTGACCTCACGGTAGAAAATTTTTATTTTTTGCGTGTGAGTGTATTTTGATGTCCTGCATACGAAAATGAAAAGAAATCGATACCGTTCCGAGCTTGTTTCCGAGATATCGGCCTTCGAAATCGTCAAATTTGAGAGCGAAAATACATTGACGTCAACGTAAAATGCGATTTTTAGACCCCTTTTTGTTGATTTTCTTCATATATTTAAAAAAAAACCACGGTAGGATTTTTAAAAAAACTGATGTATATTAGAGAAATTCCTGAACTACAGGTAGATAACGAGAAAGTCCTTAGTTACCGAATTCGTTTTCCTGCATTAAGCGTGCGAAGAGAGGTAGTCGTTGCTGAATTCAGTAAGTTTTGTGCGCGACGTCGATTTTGCGCCAAAATCTCCGACGCTATTTAGTATTCAATATTTCTAAATGTCATGCAAATTCTGTTTTCGTCGGGATAACATGTCCAAAATCTATATTTTGATCAAAAATAATAAATAATATCAAAATCTGAAGTCCTCTGCATAATTGTATGTACATAGTTTCGTATTCCGAACGTATCTGACGCTTGAAATGACGTTTCGAGCGAAAACTGACGTTACGAATGCGGTGTAAAAATGACGTTTCGACCCTTAGATACACACGTTCCTTTGAGCGCCTTCAATCGGTGCACGACACTTTGCCGAAAACGACATCGCTGAAAAGACATTTCGCCGAAACGACACAATGCCGAAAATTCTTCTACGGTGCGACACTTCGCCGAATGTTTCTTTTTTCTTTTCTTTTTTTTTTTTTTTAAATTCAGTTTTACGTCCCTTTCAAGATTATTTCAGCTCATATGAGACGGGCCAATCAGTAGGTGGGGCGAAAACGGGAGAACCCCGAGAAAAACCACCTGACACACCCGCAAGCAGAACTTGACTTGTCTCACATGTGGCCAGAGCGGGGCTCGAACCCACACCAGACACAGCGTTGAGATGATCGAGTGATTAAGAAACAGCGCTCTTAACCGCTCGGCCACGGGGGCCGCCGCCGAATGTTTCAACTGATTAACAATGAGTATGCTTGAGGGAAACTAACGTTATTAGACGAGCCTTAATTGTCGTAATGGGGACTTAATATCAGTTCATTATAATTGCGTTTTATGTTTGTTTTTAAAATTGTTTGTTTATTTATGAAGTAAAATGGTTTCATGTCAATATTAATACGATTAATTAAGCAGGTTAATCGCCATGTTTTATATTGGACATACATTAATTAGTTTGATCGTCATAATTGGTCATTGACGTACCTAATCATTCATTTCCTTAAGAATTTAGAATGTTTTTCTTTATAGATCTATACAAATTTAATCGTTGAAATCGATAAAATGATGTCGATTTAAGTAAAGTATATGAAAAAAAAAAAAAAAAAAAAAAAAAAAAACAACAACAACAAAAAAACATTGTATAAAATACTGTTAACATCTTTTTTGGCATTTTTGTCGAATTTCGGCAAATATTTCGGCGAAGTGTCGCATTCGGCGAAGTGTCTTTTCGGCAAGGTGGTTTTCGGCGAAGTGTCACTGACATCTAGCTTTAATACCTTCGCGATTCGACAACCTTCGCGATTCGAGACGCATTTTAGCGTAATTGTGTACTTATTATGGGGGAAATCGTTGGAATTTGATTTGTAACACGTACTGTAACATCTAAATAAATGTGTACAGGGCCAAATATGCGTCCTTTAAATTTTCCTTATGGTCCTTTGAGAACAGCGAGGGTATTTTGAAAAATTGGAAAAATGTTATCGGTTTAGATTCATTTTCTAACCAACGTTTAATATATTTGGCCCCATTTGGATTCATCAGGAAAACATGTCCATGAAATGTATACCCCCTTAAATCCCATTTTTATATAGAAAACTTGGGTTTACAGGGGTATACCTAATTTTCTTATCTAATCATACATTGTGGGTACTTGTTAGAACCGCCTCGGCGAGGCGATTCTAACGTGCACCCACAATGTATGTTTTGAGCAAAAATATTGAAAATATCAAATTTTTTCTAATGAAATTTTGAATTTTTACAGCCGAAAAAATCTCTGTATATTGCATGGGCAAGTTTTTCGTAATGTATACTAGCCGTTGTATCGTCAAGATTGTTGAAATTGCAAAATTACGGTTATTGTCCGTGGTTACATATTGCCACATCTTTAGGGCCACTGAATAGGCTTAAGTAGCCGAAACCGCGGTATGACACATTCCCTTTCTCGTAATATTTTCACTGCTTTTAAAGGATCTCAGTTTTAGTTTTTATTTAAGCAATGTATTTATTTGACATTTATAATTACCATTCATTGAAACATGACAATAAGTTAGGGAACGCCCGTTATAACCGGAAGACCGACTTTAGACTGTATACATGTATATCCTTCGTTGTAAAACCTATGAAGTATTTTTTTACAATTTGTCAAAATCTATGGTATCCAAACCAAACTTCGGTTTGTATCTATGTGAAAATGGTGAACATCAAACATAAACTTCAGCGGACAGTGGACATCTGTGATTCGGAAAATTCGTGGCAGATTTCAGGAATACAGAGATATTCGTTACGATAACATCATTCCATGAATTTACATTTTGTCGTTATTTTTCGCAAGCTTTAAGCTGGCATCTTGTTTGTTGAACTTCGATAATAATTTCCTTGTTTTGGTTGTCGGTGGTAGAGCCATACTTTTAAGGGGAGACCTTTCAAGACCACTTTTCAATATTTGTCCATAGCCTTTGCACGTGGTTAATGCTTGTCCGGTAATTCGATATGACCCTTAGGGACTTAAAATATGCACAGAAAAATTATTCCTGTACGGTTTTACATTTGGAAAATATCCAAGGGTCTTGTTTTCAAATGAAATCAACTAAAACTGCAGAAAGCGTACGATTAGGTGGTTGGCGATGAAACATAAAGTTTTAGATCCATTTTGAATGATCAGATTCGACAAGTCATGCATGTTTTGCTTTTCAAAATTGAGTTTTGTGGAGTGCAAACACATATGCGAAAAAGGGATATTCATACCTAGAACATGTATATTGCATCCTCAGTAGCCTAAGAGAAAACCTTGTAAATTTCAATAAATTGACCTGTATATGTAGTTAGGCCTGGATATGAAAAATATGTGATAAAACTTCCAGTATCGTTGGAAAACAGGACATTTTGATTTTTCAAACTTTTCCATAAAGCTTTACACCAAAAGAAGACTAATTATGGCCAAAGTAACTGAATGGTTCTTTTATTACTTCTTAATCTTTAAATTGTTTAGGGTGGCCAAACTTAAATTTCCTACTTTTCCACAATCCAAATCAATTGCAAATTGCTCTGGTCAACCCTGAAGAGAACCAACAAAAGGTGGCCAAATCTGCTGATTTCAATTGTATACCAATCTAACTTGCTTTATAAATCAATCACCACATGAAAATTGTCAGGAAGATTATTTCTATGTTGGCAAGTTAATAGGGTAATCTCTTCACTACTTCACGAAGAAGTTAACAATTCATCAATGAATTTATATAGAATGTTTGCAACATTTGAAAGAACTTAGGTGTTATTTTGGCCATACTTTGAGTTCCCCAGCTGTAAGCGTCCCTTAACTCTTCTTTTCAATGCGTAAAGAGAACATTTGCTAGGATATATTTAATCATCTTAATGTTTTCTTTGATAATTTACTTCTGCCTTATTTAACATATTTCCTTCATTTATATTTTCTGATAAATAAATGATTGATATTCATATAGTCTTGCACGTAAGTTTTTTAAGTATTTCATTAATCGCGTGTAATGAATTCCCCATAATACCCCACATTTTACATTTTCCAGGGGTATACGTATACTATCTTTCTAATTCGTATACCCCTGCAATCCCATTTTCACTATATATAAAAGTGGGATATGAGGGAGTATACTTTTCGTGGGGAAGCTATGGATTAAGTCCGCTCGGCCCCGGCAGACGTAAAACAGCCTACACTTTACTACTACTACTTGGTATACTTTTCACGGATATGATTTCCTGACGTTATACCACTTTAAGCGTACACAATTTTGTTCCGCAAACACATGCCATTATAAAGCTAAAAACATAATTCTCTGTGGTAATTCAAGTTTTGTTTGGTATATAATGTTAAATACTTTAAATAGTAACAATTTAAATAATAGAGGTCAAATATTTTAACATTTTTTCACGAGGCATTATTTTATGTAACCGCGAAGCTGATCAGCGCCTTTGTTTTCGCTACTGGGATAGTACAATTCCTGTTCTACTTTAATCCGAAATTTCAAGCTTCTATCTCTTTTCTGTGCTTGATCACCCCGGTTTGTGTCGGACCTGTTCGGAAACCACATTGTTGGTTTTCCCACGAGGCGGCTCATTTGATTGCATCAACACTCATGAACCGCTGCAATAAGTGCCGTTACTGCATTACGAAAACTTGCCCATGTAATAAATAGTGATTTTTTGAGCTTTTAAAATTGAAAAGTTTCAACTGAAAAAAATTGAAATTTTTCTTATATTTGCTCAAAACATAGATTGTGGGTACACGTTAGAACCGCCTCGCCGAGGCGGTTCTTACGAGTACCCACAATCTATGTTTTGGAGCAAAAATAAGAAAAATAGGTATACCCCTGCATACCCCAGTTCTACTATGCAAAAGTGGGGTTTGAGGGGGTATACATTACACGGACATGTTTTCCTGGTGGAAACGCCTTTACATTGATAAGAGCTCGATTTCTAATTTAGGGAAAGGCTTCTTGTCACTAAATATTTTGAATGAATTATATCTTGTCAACAATGCAATAACACAAGCTTGCCGCGTTCCAATTTCAAAGTCAGACACATTTACAAATTTGAGGAATTCTCAACTGACAAAACTCGTTTTGAATCAATGCGATATAAATGTTGTAAGTCCAGGATGGTTTACTTACTTGCCTGAGTTGAAGCGAATTTCCTTGTCTATCACAACGGATGATTATTACACGTTGTTTTGGGAAATGTTTTCGACAGGGTTAGAAAGTACAAAGCTAAATACAATCAGTTTGTCTCTAGTGTCCAAAAGCATTTACGTTCATCCTAGACCACCACTGATTATTGTTCAAGGCTTCAACGAAACAAAACTGACAACTTTAGAATTAACTGATACAATGTTTAATAGCGTCGACGATGATGCTATAGCTGCATTACCAAAGTCATTACGAAAACTTAATTTGACTCACAACTATACTGCGCTATTTGGAGTCGAGAATCTGAAAAGCTTAGAAAATTTAGAAACATTGGATTTAAGCAATCAGGTCGATTTCACTGAATACGTTTCAAGGAAAAACATACAAAGCGCATTTGAATATAGCCGTAAAACTGAATCCAGAAAACAACCATTTTCCTCGCTCCTCACATCAAAAATAAATAACATCTGTAGGGTAAATGAACTACAAGAAGGACTTAGATCGTATTTAAACGCCACAAAAACCAAATGCCTCAGCTTACCACGACATCTTAAGGTTTTAAACTTGAGTAAAAATCGACTTTTGTGCAATATGGTCCCTGCATTTTGTGACTTGAATAACTCGCTTCAAATATTGGATGCCTCACATCAACGGGATAAATCTTGTTTCGAATCCTGGTCATATTGGTTTGTTCTAAAAAATCTGGCAATCTGGCTAAACTTGAAGAGTTGAATCTAAATGGAAACCCCTCATGGGCTTTCTAAACTCAGGAAATTGATGTTTGCTGACAATAAACTGCTCGAGCTTTCTTTTGACGTAAAATATTTGCTTTCTTTAGAAATTATGCACCTGACAGACAACAGTATTCGGTATGCCTCCGAAAGTTTCATCACTCAGATTGAAAATATTCCATCAAACATAACTCTGTACCTAGATAAAAATCCATGGGTTTGTAATTGCAAGCATATTGACTTCCTGGCTTAGTTGATAGGCACGGAAGTCATTTCGAACAAGAACAGGCTAAACTGCACATTTGAAAATGAAACTCGGATAAGTGTCGGGGGACTGTCTCAAACTTATGAGAATCTAAAATACAAGTGTTCAATACCTGATGTCATAATAGGTTGTACTGTAATGTTTTGTGGTTTGAATGTCTTGCTAGTTGGTTTGGCCTATGTTTGGCATTATCGTCAGAAACTTGGGTATTTGGTCTTATTTGGAAGGCGGACGCTCACTCCATATCGTCCCATTGAAGAGAACGAGGTTCAAATGGAATACGACGTATACATATCGTATGAAGGAGACTTCAAAGTGACCCGGGACAAGACATTACGTGACTTTGTAATCTACACAATTCTGCCAGGACTAGAACAACGCGGGATTAGAGTTATGATCAGAGAAGAACTTGATGCCGGGAGTAACCTTTACGAGGTCATTACACACACCGTGCGGCGGTCAAACAAAGTTCTTGTGCTGATGACAAATGACTACTGTAGCGACATGTGGAACGTGTTCGAGTTCAACCAGGCTATCATGGAAGGAATTTACACTAACAGGCAAATCGCTATACCGGTACTGTTTGAAAGTTTAAAATATGACAAAGTGAAAGAAGAAATTCGTGCATTTCTTCAGATGGAACCAGTACATAGGTACTAACTTGAACTCCGAGACAAGGCGTTTATCGACTTTCTGTATGAGAGAATACGTGATACCAGAAAATTCGATTGAGTTTTGATTGGTCAGACAATTAAACTGAACATCTGAGCATTGAGTTCAAGGTTAACTGGTTTTGACAATTATAGCAATCCAGCCTATTACTGATCACGCATTTTGAATGTTGGATGCAGGAATTAATGAAAGTTATGCAATTCTATCCATTAGAGCCAGATGTACGTAATTGAAGGCGCACAAAGGAACGTGCGTATCTAAGGGTCGAAACGGCATTTTACGCCGCATTCGTAACGTCAGTTTTCGCCCAGAACGTCATTTCTAACGTCAGTTTACGTTCGGAATACGAAACTATGTCCATACGTTTATGCAGAGGACTTCATAATTGTAAAATTTTCGATATTATTTATTATTTCTGCTCAAAATATAGATTATAGTCATGTTATTCCGAGGAAAATATAATTTGCGCGACAGTTAGCAATATTGAATACTATATAGCATCGGAGATTTTGGCGCAAAATTGACGTAGCGCGTAAAACATACTGAATTCAGCAACGACTACATTTCTTCGCACGCTTATAGCAGGAAAACAAATTCGGTAACTAAGGACTTTCTCGTTATCTACCTGTAGTTCAGGAATTTCTCTAATACATATCAGTTTTTTTTAGAAAATCCTACCGTGGATTTTTTGAAATATATCAAGAAAATTAACAACAAGAGGACCAATGGTCCTGTAAACGCTCACCTGAGATCTGCTGCAATAAACATGTTTGAATATTATGGTATTTAACCCCAGTGTAGGGGCAGATGAAGCCCTTGGGCCATTTTCATCTTTATTTTCAGAATAATCAATTTTCTGTCCATTTGCCAATTTCCTGCTGGCTTTTCCCTTCAAATGACATTTTAACAGTTTTCCCCATTTAAATACATGGTCAACCCATGTTGACCTTGCCATAAACTGGGTCAAGGTCATCACAGGGTCATGATTGATATATACATTGTAGTACTTAAGCCATAGATGCTTCACATCAAGTTTCTTTTAAATCCGTTTACCGGTTCCAGAGAAGAAGATTTTGAAGGGTTTTTACCATATATGGGCATGGTGGCCATCTTGGTCATGTGACCTTGATTATTTATATACACATTGATTCACCCATTATATAAATGCTTCACATAAAATTTGGCTTTGATTGGCCAAGCGGTTTCACAGAAGAAGATGTTTGAATAGTATGGTAATATACATGTATAATGCCCTGCAGTAGGGGCAAATATGCCCCTGGGGTCCATTTTTTTCAGAATCATTAATATTCAGCCCTACTGCCCATTTCCTGCAAGACTTTCATTTTAAAAGACATTTTAAAGGTTTTCCCCATTCAAATGCATTGGCGACCTATGTTGACCTCGCCGTAATATAGGTCAAGGTCATCCAAAGGTCATAATTTATAAACACATTGTAGTACTTCAGTCCCTGATGCTTCATGCCAAGTTTCATTGAAATCAGTGCATTGGTTCAGGAGAAGAAGATTTTTGAAGGGTTTTTACCATATATGGGCATGTCAGCCATCTTGATCATGTGACCTGGATTATTTATAAACACATTGACTCCCCCTTCCCATAGATGCTTGCTATAAAATTTGGCTTTGATTGGCCAAGTGGTTTCAGAGAAGAAGATCTTTGAATATTATTGTAATATACAAGTATATTGCCCCGGGGTGGGGGCAGACCAACCCCTGGGGTCCAATTCTTTTCAGAATTACCTACCTTCAGTCCATTTGCCCATTTAAATGCATGGGCCACCTATGTTGACCTTGCCGTAAATTAGGTGAAGGTCATCCAAAGGTCATAATTTATAAACACATTGTAGTACTCTAGTCCCAAATGCGTCATGCCAAGTTTCGTTGAAATCGGTCAAGTGGTTCCAGAGAAGAAGAATTTTGAAGGGTTTTTACCATATATGGGCATGGCAGCCATCTTGGTCATGTGACCTGGATTATTTATAAACACATTGGTTCCCCCCTTCCCATAGATGCTTCATATAAAATTTGGCTTTCATTGGCCAAGTGGTTTCAGAGAAGAAGATCTTTGAAAATGGTGGACGACGACGACGGACGCCGGACGCCGGATCATGGCCATCTTGTGAGCCTAACGGCTCAGGTGAGCTAAAAAGGTGGTCTAAAATCGCATTTTACGTTGACGTTAATGTTTTATCGCTCTCAAAATTGACGATTTTGAAGGCCGATATCTCGAAACCAAGCTCGGAACGGTATCGATTTCTTTTCATTTTCGTATGTAGGACATCAAAATACACTCACGTGCAAAAAAATAAAAAAAAAATAAATCTACCGTGAGGTCAATTACGTACATCTGGCTTTAAGCGATGTCCAGTCAGCATGTGTATATGTCTATGATTAGACGGTACGCATGTTTAGGCTGATATGTTTCGCTTTAGTTTTAAAAAAATCAAACAGAATTGGGATTTACCTGCAATTTTAACTTCAATTTATTTCTACATCGTATTGATGTCCTTTATGCATTTTAAAGATTTTAGAACGAAATGAGCCGCGACGCGAGAAACCGGTCTTCGGGGGTTCCGACCAGGTCTGACACAAATTGACCTGTACAGTCTCAGAAAAAGGCTTGAAGCTTGAAATTTTCGGATTTAGGAAGAAGAGGAATCGCCTTTGTTTTCGCATAAGCAAAATTCCGGTTTTCTCATGATGCGGTTTAAATATCAAGCTGTAACAGGGACATCCATGATTTTTTTCGTTTACTTCGTGACCGACACATTTTAGTTGCGTTGGCGTTGATTGCTTCACGGAATGATGAAATGAAAAACAATTTCTGAAAAAAGCTTAATGCCGTAAACATACAAGTAGAGGAGAAATATCACTTGCACATTACGAAAACTTGCCCATGCAATGTACAGAGCTTTTTTAGGCTTTAAAAATTGAAAAAAAAACTTCAGCTGAAAAGTTTTGATATTTTTCTTATTTTTGCTCAAAACATAGATTGTGGGTACACGTTAGAAACGCCTCGAGGAGGCGGTTCTAACGAGTACCCACAATCTATGTTTTGGAGCAAAAATAAGAAAAATAGGTATACCCCTGCAAACCCCAGTTTTGCCATATAAAAGTGGGGTATAAGGGGGTATATATTACACGGACATGTTTTCCTGATGAGCAGGTAGAAGTGTTTATGTCATTCATAATTGTTTATTAAGTTAGATACGTATTTTCTAACATCTTATACGTACATTGTCCATTCTGAGAAGAAGATTTATGGCCAAGATGTAAAAAGTCCCTAAATCACAGATTTTGGAGGAAAAAAAGTTATGATTTTGGGGCTGAATTGAGCATTTATAGGAAAAGAAAAATATTTACAAAACAGTTTGGCTGATTTAACAGAATCCAGATAATGCAACTAATTAATTTCCCAACCCACCCCATCTTTGTCAAAATGAACCATAGGACTTTGGTCTGATTCGCAGTTGTTTGTCAACAGCACTTTTCAAGCAAACAAATAGGGGCTTGTTTGCCATATGAATACTGAATAATGTCCACACAATCATTGTTAATTATTTTGTATTTTGAATTTTATTTTGAACGAAATGTAAGCATAGTGCATAAGATCTTTAATTTACAGTCTTATAGTTTATTTCTAGGTACGTTCCCCCCTAGACCCAGCATGTCCTTTCGACAGTATATGTGTTTTTCACATATACACATCATATCAAAGTGGCATCCTGGGTCTAGGGGGGACAGGGTCAGCAAGACGAAAATGTATAATTTTCTGAAGTTTTCCATGGACAAAATAAAGCACTGTTATTATGGACAATTTTAAAGACATCAACTGTAGAATTGTAAATATTCATGGCCGTATTTCTTGTCAAACCAGTGTCAGGGTGTGTATATTTAGTTTCTGGTTATACAGTGCATGCTCAAAAGTAAATTTGCTTTCAATCTATGTGTTTTGCACAATGCTTAGAAGTGCAAATTCCCTAAAAAATGTTAAAACCGACATAAATAGTATCACCGACTTTCAAAATATGCCAGAATACACTAACAACAAAAAGCCAGGCCTTTGCGTCTTTGAACGTGACATATTTATCAATTGGGGAGAACTCCCATTTAATCCAAAGATGTCCTTTATCATCATTCATTAATGAAGCTTGTCTGGAGTTGTTCCATAAATCATGGCCCAAAGAACCTTCTGTAGAACTCCCTGTTACACAACAATGTTTTAATAAAATTTAAAGGTGTAATAAATAGTTTGGATGTCATGCATGGTAAATATATGTATGCTTGTAAAAATAAAAAAAAAAATGTTTATTCAGGATATATTATAAATAATAAAGATTCACACTAATTACAGAACATGTACTATTACTGTTGTCATTTATTGAGGTCATTTTTTGTGCTTCAAAACACTACAATCAGGAAAACATGTCTGTGTAATGTATACCCCGTTGAAACCAAATTTTATAGAGAAACTGGGGTACGCAGGGGTATACCTATTTTTCTTATTTTTGCTTAAAAACATATATTTGTGGGTACTCGTTAGAACCGCCTCGCCGAGCAAAAATAAGAAAAACATTAAGAAATTTCTAATGAAATTTTTGATTTTTTTACAACCAAAAAATTTCTGTATATTGCATGAATATGTTTTCGTAATTTCAATAAGATCTGAATGCGTTATAAATGGTTTGATTGTCATGCACATTCTATAGATGTACATGTATGTTCGTAAAAATAAAAAAAAACAAGGTTAATTCAGGAGAGATTATAAATAATAAAGATTCACACTAATTACAGAACATGTATTATTACTGTTGTCATTTATTGAGGTCATTTTTTGTCCTTCAAAATACTACCAAATATATACACTGAAAAAAAGTTATAAGAGGCCACTTTTCAAACTCATTTTTTGTTTCTTAGCCATGTTCAAAATTGCACGATTTTTTGCCAAAAGACGTGTCTTTCAAGTAAGTAAAGTTCCAAAGTGTTAAGAAATAATTTTCTTTTACTAAAGGCGTTTTTGGAGTAAAAATGCAAAAATCAATGTTTTTAAATAAAAAATTGGATACAGCACACCATTTATTGAAATTGGGAACGGGTGTCATCAAAGGGGTCGTTACGGCTCGGAAAAACATCAAACATTCGAATTTTCTCTACTGGTAGAATTTTTATGCATTTTTAAAAATCGCCAATTTTGAGATTTTTTGGAAAATTCATAAATGTGCCCCTTGAACATGTTGACCCCTGTTAAATTCACTTGATGAGGCCTGGAAATGAGAGATATAACTCGACTGAACTGTTTTAGACCATTTTCGAGGACCAACAGGTCAAGGCTGCCGCACACTTCCGGTTTCAATGCCAATTTTTAACGAACACAATAACAAAATTTATGGACGATTTTTATAATTTTCAAAGTTTATCAGAGTCTAGTATTTAACCTAAATAATCGCTGAAAATTTCAATGCCGTGCTGCTGATAATAATGCAACTGGAGAAGAACAAAGTTGGTATGCAAATTGCATACAAAAGCTGAATTCCTGTTATTCAGGTTGTTGTCTTCTTGCATGTACAAAACAGAAACGAAGATTCTTATTGCAGCAACACTTTTGACTTAATTTTATCTTGCATCATGGCAGTCAGTAGCATTTTCAAATAAATTAAAATGTAAAAACACAACGTCATAATATGACATTTAATTTGATGTTAATAAAGTGTGACTTTTTGAAATAGGATACCTTTACACATGCTTCGTCTGTGTGAGAAGTATCACGCATTTTGGAATGCAGAAACTCACAGAGCCACTGTTAGACATTGTTTTATTCATATGATCATGAATTTTAATTGATCGTATTTTACTTTCTGAACTAGAAGAAAAAATATGAGGTGGCCTCTTATAACTTTTTTTCAGTGTAAAGCTCAAAGTTGCTACCATATATGTAAACTATTCTTTTTAAAACATGGCCAAAACATTGTAGTAGAACTCCCTAATGTATTTAGTTAAGTCCGACTAATTGAGTTATCATCTATTTGGACAAAAGCTGCTCACTTGGCTTACGATAAGCGCTGTTTGTACATGTTGTATCAGTTTACTATAATATACCACAAGCTCAGCTGGAATTGTAGCTTCTGCAATCTACATTTATTTATTGGTTTCCAATTACAGGATGCTGTGCAGAGTTTGAACTTTAAACTGGGTCAAGTACCTGTCTAGAGTGAAAGGCCAGCAAGTTATTAAAATACTATTTTCATTATATATTTGTTTGCCACCTTTGATTTGGGAATGCATCGGACTCTGATTGCGCCATTTTCTGATTATTGCTTACCTTTTCACGACAATCACCCATAAATAAAGCAATGTGTTCCATAAAATGGTACTGCATTCACTCTCATGCAGTTTAATCATGTTTAGAACAACCATCTATAATTGACGGTGTGGGATTGTTCTGAACATACAAGTCACTATAAAACGAGGCCGCTTGTATGGTTTCAGCTCTAACAAACATTACGAAAACTTGCCAAATTTTTGCTCAAAAGAAAACATTGAAAATTTCATAGAAAAAAATGATTTCTTTTAACATTTACGCTCAAAACATACATTGTATGAGGCGGTTCTAATGAGTACCCACAATGTATGTTTCGGATCAAAAATAAGAAAATTAGGCATACCACTGTAAACCCAAGTTTTTCTATATATATAAAAGTGAGGTTTAATGGGGTATACATGACACGGACATAATCCTGATGATACCTCTGTCACCAACTTGTAAAAGTTATATGGCTGTGGTATACTTTCGAAAAGACGATGTCACTTACTACCCGCTATGAAACATGAACATGAAACAAATAGAACCATACAAAACTATATATGTGTAGTAGCCTCGGCGGTTCTAACGAGTACCCACAATCTATTTTTGGAGCAAAAATAAGATAAATAGGTTTACCCCCGCATACCCCAGTTTTGCTATATAAAAGTGGGGCTTAAGGGGATATGTGTTTCACGGACATTTTTTCCTGATGCTAAACAATGACATCAGAGAAATTAATATATTAGTTTCCTTTCGAAGTATATTTAAAAAAAAAACGCCAAAGCCAATACATTCATATGGGCCACAACGTGAGAAAATATACCTTTAACATTTATTTTTAGTATTAAAAACAATGTTACTTTGAATGTATGTTGTCTTTAGAGTCTGTTGTCTTTATTTGTCCAGATTATTCAAATTATTTTGTGAGTTATGACCAATTTACTAAATGAACCCTACAGACGACAAATTGCCCTGAAAAATGACGTCAAAATTGCGTAATGCTTTTCAGCATACTATTACAGCCTACAAATCCCGACGCATTTGCTTAAACCGTTGAACCTATTGTTAAGATAGAAGTATTCCATCCTTACAAGCAATAATTCTAAACTATTTTGTCTATTTTCATGACGATGCGGTCGCCATGGTTACTGTTTAGTGATATATATAGGAAAATGAAGTATATTATGGGTCAAAACAAGGGCGGATAACGCCAACTATTGAAAATAAATATGTTTTAAAACTCATTCATTTTGTAGCCCAGTGTTCAAAGTTTACAAATAAAGTGTTATTCCTAAAACACATATTTCATGATTTTTTCGCTTTTTGCGGCTTTCTACTTGTTTTGTCAGAATGTTTAAAGGTACATTTTGTCGCGTTGAGGTTCATATATATTTCCTCCTTTTATGAAAGGTCAACGACGATTTGCATTCTTACATGCAAGACGACGTAATGACTGTAGCGACTTAAAAAGCGACTTCTTTCATAATCATCATACTGATTTAGTTGAAGTTGAGGTATTACTACTGAAAATGCTGAACATTATTTCTTTGAATGCAAACACTATAGAGATTCAAGATCAGCTATGTTTAAAAATGCTGATTAATTAGGAACTAATGATTAAATGTTACAACTAAGGATTCTGAACAATTCGACAAGAAACCTAGGATTGCCGATTAGAATCTTATGATAGCAGTAAAACACTGGTTTTGATTTACTATCCTAGGTAGGCCCCATAAACCTATTTCTGTATGGTTCTTTTTGTTGCATGCTCAATTTTTGTTCTCTATGTGCCTTTAGTGATATAGCTTCTCAGTCGGTTTGAAGTATGTTCTCTTTGTACCGGATACTAATTGTCTTTTTAGTTCAAGGATGGTACTGGTTTTCATTTACACCGCTTGAAAAAAACACACACTGGGTGTGTCGAAAACTGATTTTTTTCTCGATTAGCTATAACATTTTGGCAATTGAAATTTCGAAAATATAGCGCTGGGCTACCAATCAAAATATCATATATTTTACCATTGCTAAAACGTAGAAACCAGATATTTGGAAAATTGGTGATGTTAGGTTTATTTTGTTTTAATCTTCATTAACATTTTGCATGTAATTTTAATATTATTCAAGAACTAGCTTGTAAATTTTCGCGAAAAACCTTTCAGTGACACACCCTAACTATACAATAATAATAATTTCTCCCACCCCCTTTGATTTTGCTAACAATTTCCGTGATGGTGTGCTAATTTGAAAAGTATTTAGATTGCCCCTGTAGGTTTAAAATCATAATGGTATACATGAGTTTATAAAACAATGTTTCTGCGTAAATATTCAGTAAAGTTGGGAATACACTGTGTGCTTGTATAATAAAATATGCAGCTTAAATGTATGCGATGCCTTATCCTATCTCCTGGATAATATTTATATTAGATTTGGGACCAAGTTATACAGACAAATTGTTGGAATCCCGATGGGTACCAATTGCGCACCTCTCGTAGCTGATCTATTTTTATACTGCTACGAAAGAGACTTCATGGATTCTCTTAACCATGACAATCAAGCTGATGTTATCGAAGCCTTTAATTCGACTTCTAGGTACCTCGATGACCTTTTGAACATTGACAATCCTTATTTTGAAGGCATGGTCAAAACAAACTTATCCCCCCTGAACTACAGTTGAATAAAGCAAACAACACGGATACCGAAGCCCCATTTTTAGACTTACATCTTTCTATTGCAAATGGATTCGTTTCTTCTAAAATTTATGATAAGCGTGATGACTTTGATTTTGATATGGTAAACTTTCCGTTTTTGGATGGTGACGTTCCTCGCCGTGCTTCTTATGGCTTATACATTTCACAACTTATTAGGTTTGCTAGAGTCTGCAATCATGTTGCGGACCTCAATGCATGAAATAAATGTTTAACAGCCAAACTTCTTCAGCAGTGCTATATGTATCATAAACTTCGAAAAACCTTTTGTAAATTTTATCGCAGACACTATGAACTGATTTCCAAATTTAATGTTGGGCTAAAGACCCTTTTACGTGAGGGCCTTTCGGAATCAGAATTTTATGGTGACTTGGTTTACAAATTTAAGAAACTTATTGGAAGGAATGATTTTTCTTTTCAATTCAGAAAAATCATTACGCGTTACAGACGTATAGGATATAACTTAAATGTTATGCGACAGTCTGCATGCTTAGTTTTTAACCCAATCACGGATGATAATTATGCTGCCTTCTTTAATTGCACGCCGGTGGGTCGGGCGTCAGACTCTATGATGGCCCCGATATCAAGCCATTCAATTTAGTTGGTTGGGGCCAGGGCTTCTTGTCTGTTGCTTGGCCCACCGGTACCGGGGTTCAACTGGTGATTTTCTTTTGCTCCGGAGTTAGTAAGTTATTTGGGCGCCCAGGGATCTCCATCGTCGAGCAGCTTACTCATTCTGTGAGTCCTCGTTTTTGATTCATCATGGAATTTATCATGATTTGTTTGTTTGTCCATGATGATTCATTGACTAGTTAGAGATTCACTACGAGGACAGAACAACTAAATAAATGATATGAACCACTGCAGAAGCTGAGGGTGAGGTTAGGATCCTGTAAAACCGGTTTAAGCCCACCAGTAATTTTATATTACCGATCGTTCCAAGGCGATACTTCTGTTGTGGTTCTTATTGTTTTATGTCTTGGTGTTTAATTTTTTTGTGCTGTTGGCGCCTTATGTATGTTATCATATTTTAGTTAAGTTTAGGTAACTGAGTGACCACCTATTGGGAAATAGCTGCTCATTCGGCCTACTAAATGTATTCATGGTCTTAGTACCTAATTGTTAGTTTGGTTTTTTCCAGCCTCGGTTTTTGGAGTGGGAATCTTTTTCTGATTGCGCCTTTTCGTGATCGTTGCCTACTTGTACCTTCTTAATCAGCCAGTGTCACGAGTTTTATGAATGACGTAGGTATAATCCTTAATATCTAAAATAGTAATACAAAACACACTTAGTCTAAGAACATTTCACGTTCCTGGTTAATAGTTAATTTGATGTGTAGGAGAGTTGCGTTCTGTGGATAAAATTGTTAAATTTCTTTGAAGAGTCATATAGACGACATAACGAAATAAAAAGAAAATCAGGAAAACATGTCCGTGCAATGAATACCCCATAAACCCCACTATTATATAGAAAAACTGGGGTTTGCAGCGGTATACCTATTTTTCTAATTTATGCTCCAAAACATAGATTGTGGGTACTCGTTAGAACCGCCTCGCCGAGGTGGTTCTAACGTGCACCCACACTCTATGTTTAAAGCAAAAATAAGAAAAATATCATCATTTTTCTGCTGAAAATTATCGATTTTTGATCTGAACAAAAATTTACTGTATATCATATGGGCATGTTTTCGTAATGATAGTTCTTGATTAAGCAAAGCAAGTTCTCTGGAAATATTAATTCTTCAGTTGGCAGTCGCCATACAATCATATGCAGAGTTGGAAAATGTTACTCCGAACTGATTCCCACGGACTCGATTCCCTTGAAACTCTTTGTCTGATTCTTGCTGCTGCTTGTGTCTGTCGTTGTGTGCATGCAGTTCTAGAAAAGGGAAACATCAATTAAAAGGTATTTAGGTAAATGTTCAGTTAGTTCAGTTAAAATAGAGCATGTCTCTAGTATGGTAATCACAACATTAGCAAAATAGGGGAGATACATTGATTTATAGAGTATCTATCAATTTATAGAATATCTATAAATTTATAGAATATCATTGTATAAATTCATAGATCAAGTACATAATATGTCTGCCAAAACTGACTAAATGTCGCACCCCGAACCGTGTCGACTAAATATCGCACCCCGAACCGTGTCCAAATTTACGTCTATGGTCTATGCTACGGAATTTCACTTTTCGTATTTGCATGTCTATTTTGCTACGGAAGCATAGAAAACAGTGCAACATTTCTAATTCAGATTAATCTCAACTGGTCATATAAATTATATGCATTCCCTTTTTATTAATAACAGTGCGAGAAGAAAGTATAATTAGGATATATTCAAAAAATCTCCATTCAAACATTAAAATTGAAATAAATAAAATACGAATTCCAAACCAGCATTTTATACAAGCCAGTATTTGTTTTATGTAAAATACAGACTAAATGCAGTATCGACGGGTTAAAAACAAGAATTAGTCCGATATTTTATTCAAGATAGCGTCCAAAACTATAAGCCGTTATGCGAAAAATACAGTGGAATACAGGATGCACCGTATTCTAGCAAACTACACATGCCATGCAACTACGAAAAGTGAAATTCCGCAGAGTAGATCCTCGACAAAAAAATGTAGACAAGGATTTAGAAAGCGATTTTCATGATTTAGCCAAGTTTACCAGCAGATTATGTGTGCGATCTATAAATGTATAGAACATTTTTTTTCTATTAATTTATAGATACTTCATTAATTTATAGAAAATAAAACTTAAAACTGAGATCCTATAAATCAATACATCTCGTCTATCTGATTAGCTTCAAAACAGCACGAGCCACTCGCTTTCTAAAACAGGGGTAGTATTTTGATCCCGGGCTTTTCCTGTCCTTTGGATGATACAGTAAACTGAGTTAGTTCTCGTCTCCTGAGCCGTTGACGTGATGTTAAAACCAAAATTAATCAACCAACAAAAACGCAGGATGATAAGTTTTTGGAGTGGGACTATTTTTCCGATTGCAATGTTTCCTGATCATTGCCCACTTTAACCTTTATAAGTAGGATCCTTAAAGTTCGGAACTTGTCAAACGAAGACATTTAAGCTCAAGTCAGATATTACCGGATATCATTAAACAACAGATGCCGAACAGATAGACAATGCGTTAAATTACCATGTATACTCTTAGTTTTTTTTAGTTAAGTTAAGGTAACTGAGTGGCCACCTATTGGGAAAATAGCTGCTCATTCGGCTTACGAAATGTTTTCACGGTATAGGTACCTGATTGTTAGTTTGGTTTTTTCCCACCTCGGGTTTTTAGAGTGGGAATCTTTTGCTGATTGCGCCTTTTCCTGATCTTTGCCTATTTGTACCTTCTTAATCGATAAATATTATAAAACACATTTTTGCCCAATGAAGAAACTCGTCGTTCAAGATAAAAAGAACCCGCCTATCTTTTAGCTGTCCCTTTTAGCTGTCCGATGGCTTCCATGCCAAGGTTTGAACATAGCTAAAATTGTCACCGGATGAAACGAATACCACCGGACAATGAGCGCATAAACCGAATGAGGAACGGATAAGAAACGCCTAAAACGGATAGGTAACGCATTCGAACGCACAAAGATATGGCTGGAGACAATTCCGTCCGTTGTGCGTCCGTTGTGCGTCCGTTAGTTGTTTCCATTTATATGTGACTGCTACTTTAATTGCAGTTTTATTTTTAGTTGAACGATCCATAAAATAAATAGCTAGGTGAGATAGCCACCTATCGAGACAACATGTCCGTGAAATGTATACCCCTTTTACCCCACTTTTATATAGTAAAATTGGGGTTTATAGAGGTATTTTTTTTACTTTGATCCAAAATATAGAGTGTGGGTATTCGTTAAAACCGCCTTGGACATTTTTCTTATTTCTTTTTTTTCGTTTTAATGAACATTATTTCCCCGAATATTTGCATTTAATAGACTTATTTAATGATTATTTATGTTTTTATACATATCTAAAACAATTTAATTGTTTGTGGACATTTCGGTCCGCGGATATTCCGGCCCCTTACAGACGTCACCACTATTAAATTAGCTCAAAGAAAACCAAAGTGTTTCATATATAATAATACCCACCTTTATATACATTGTGTTTTGAACTATCTCGCCAATCATCTTTTGCTGGACCATAGGATTTAGACGAAAACACGAATTTCTTATTCGCCCTAAAATACAGTGTATTCTGTTCTGTTCTCTGTGCAATGATTGATACAAAACAAACAATATTTACACAAAACTTCGAGTGCTTATTATGAAGATTGCATATTGGTACTGCATGTCATTAAAGAGAATGACAATATATATACTAGTAGTTATGCAAGAAAATCGCCTCTAAAGCTGAGCTATGATAACTCCTTTTTAAAGAGCGTAGCCGAAGTCTGCGGGTTCGAAACCTACCTTCGCCAATTTAGTACATCTTTATTTCTCTACTTTATGATTTTTCCTATGAACTTGTATCAGAAATGATCTTGGAAGGAATAGCTGTTGAAGTTTGTATATCTTTGATATGAAAATGTTATTTCAAAGCTTTGGCATCCACAGGATCCAGTTGTTCCATATATATAGACGAGTGTGCTTGCACAACAAAAATTAGTAACCTACCAGACGGGTTATGCAGGGAAATCGCCTCTAAGGCTGAGCTATGATAACTCCTTTATCAGGGAGCGTAGTAGCGCAGTCAGTAGAGGGGATGGCCCTGTATAGCTAGGCGAAGAAGCCGAAGTCTGCGGGTTCGAAATCTACCATATCACAGCTCAGCTTTAGAGGCGATTTCCCTGCATAACCCGTCTGGTAGGTTACTAGTTTTTGTTGTGCAAGCACACTCGTCTATATACATGGAACAACTGGATCCTGTGGATGCCAAAGCTTGGAAATAATATTTTCATATCAAAGATATACAAACTTCAACTGCTATTCCTGCCAAGATCATTTCTGATACAAGTACATCGGAAAAATTATAAAGTAGAGAAATAAAGATGTACTAAATTGGCGAAGGTAGGTTTAGAACCCGTAGACTTCGGCTTCTGCGCCTAGCTATACAGGGCCATCCCCTCTACTAGCTGCCCTACTACACTCCCTGATAAAGGAGTTATCATAGCTCAGCTTTAGAGGCGATTTTCCTGCATAACCCGTCTGATAGTTTACTAGCTTTTGTTGTGCAAGCACGCTCGTCTATATACACGGAATAACTGGATCCTGTGGATGCCAAAGCTTGGAAATAATATTTTAATATCAAAGATTTACAAACTTCAACAGCTGTTCCTGCCAAGATCATTTCTGATACAAGTACATCGGAAAAATTATAAAGTAGAGAAACAAAGATGTACTAAATTGGCGAAGGTAGGTTTCGAACCCGCAGACTTCGGCTTCTATGCCTAGCTATACAGGGCCATCCCCTCTACCAGCTGCCCTACTACACTCCCTGATAAAGGAGTTATCATAGCTCAGCTTTAGAGGCGATTTCCCTGCATAACCCGTCTGATAGTTTACTAGCTTTTGTTGTGCAAGCACGCTCGTCTATATACACGGAATAACTGGATCCTGTGGATGCCAAAGCTTGGAAATAATATTTTCATATCAAAGATTTACAAACTTCAACAGCTGTTCCTGCCAAGATCATTTCTGATACAAGTACATCGGAAAAATTATAAAGTAGAGAAATAAAGATTGTACTAAATTGTCGAAGGTAGATTTCGAACCCGCAGACTTCGGCTTCAGGGCCTACATGTAGCTGTACAGGGCCATCCCCTCTACCGAATGTGCTACTACATGTACACTCCCTGATAAAGGAGTTATCATAGCTCAGCTTTAGAGGCGATTTCCCTGCGTAATCCGTCTGATAGGTTACTTGTTTTTGTTGTGCTAGCACACTCGTCTATATACATGGAATAACTGGATCCTGTGGATGCCAAAGCTTGGAAATAATAATTTCATATCAAAGATATACAAACTTCAACAGCTATTCCTGCCAAGATCATTTCTGATACATGTACTGTAACATCGGAAAAAAAACATAAAGTAGAGAAATAAAGATGTACTAAATTGGCAAAGGTAGGTTTCGAACCCGCACACTTCGGCTTCTGCATATATATATGCGTGTATCATTTATTAAAATACTGTTAAATAATGTTGAATGAAACATTCACATCATACAGCTGCCAGCTGCGTTCAGTTGTCCATTCCTTGCCAATGACGGTTTTTTAAAACCAAGACGAGTTGTCAATTTATTTCTGAATATTGCAGGGTTATATGAATAACTGAACGCAGCTGTACCAAGTGTGCATCTTTGCATATCATTTGTATGTATAGTTTGTTACTTTAATATCACCCATTAAAAAGTGAAACCTCAAAACGTAAGTCTGTGCTCGAGTGATTGGCGGTCGCCTGTTTCTGGTTACACATCAAAATCCATACAATAAAAGAAAAAATACATAAGTGCCCCTTTGTTCGTGTTGCCGATACCTGATGATGGTAACATACCATGTCCTTTTCCTGTAGATGATACCAACGATTACAATTACAAAGACGACTGCAACAACACAACCTATCGATATTCCAACTACCATGCCTGTGAACAAAAGCATACTAAATTGTACAAGTTTGTCTCTTTCTGGGGGCAAAGCAACAAAATATTAGGTTGACGTGTGGCGGAAATATATAGTACTAGCTGTAGTTGGCGAGAAAATGGGAATGAAAAATTTACTTTGCAAACCTGCAGCAAACCGTTCTGAAATATTTCTTTTTAATTTATCAAACATTACCTGAGACAGTCTGAGTAGTCTTCACATACAAGATACACGATGCAAAAAAAAAAAAAAAAAAAAAAAAAAAAAAATGTCGGTTTTAGTACAACAAATAATATTAGCTACACGAGCTCTTTTATGTCATGACAAGAATTTACTAACGTATATTATTGCTTAAATACCCGTGTCACACGATATTAACAGCCGTTTTTTAATTATTTCTTTCGTTTGTGCAGAATTTATGCAATAATAGCGATCAAAAATTATTTTGTCATTCATAAGTATTCGATAGGTCCCTCGGGGAGTGTTGAAAACCTCGGGCTACGCCCCCGGTTTTCAACACTCACCTCGGGACCTAGCGAATGTTAATTAATGTAAAATCATGTTTGATCCCTATAATAGCAGCTGCAAAAGAAGAAGGTACAAGTAGGCAAAGTTAGTTCTTCGGTCCTCGTGGTGAATCTCTAACTAGTCAATGAATCATCAAGAACAAACAAATAAATCATGATAAACATCCTGATGAATCAAAAACAAGGACTCACAGACTGAGTAAGCTGCCCGACGATGGAGATCCCTGGGCGCCGAATAACCTACTAACTCCGGAGCAAAAGAAAAACACCAGTTGGACCCCGGTGGGCCAAGTAACAGACAAGAAGCTCCGACCCAAACCAACTAAAATGAATAGCTTTAAGTCGGGGCCATCATAGAGTCTGACGCCCGACCCACCGGCGTGCAATTGAAGAAGGCAGCATAGTTATCAACCATGATTGGGTTAAAAACTAAGCATGCAGACTGTCGCATAACATTCAAGTTATAACCTATACGTCTGTAACGTGTTATGATTTTTTGAACTGAAAAGAAAAATCATTTACTCCTTTAAGTTTCTTAAATATCACATTATAAGGTTATTATATAAAAATGATTACATAAGCGCTTTACGAAGACAAGAATGTCATTGCACATGAGATAATAAAATTAGAATATTCAATTATTAAATCCTCACGACTTTGGCTGTTAAGTGGGACGTAAAACATCAAATCAACCAACCGATCTATATTTAATACTGTAGTTTTACTTTATTTAAATAAGTAACTGAACAGCTTTGAGTTCAATGTGTAATATCAAGTTTTCACGACTTGGCTCGAAATGTTTACATTAACAAGGAAAACAATGATAAATTCGGTGATCATCAGCTGCTTCAATTTCCAACAAACTATTCGTGCAATCGTGTTTAGCTATTTTCTTTTCAGTATTAACCAGATTACCTATTGAAAACGTTGCATCGGCAGTTGGAGCTGGTTGAAATTTGGGAGTTGCCACTGTTGAACTGCTGCTCTCTGGTTCTGGCAAGTAGAAGTTACACATCGATTAATACAGACAGGATGTTCCCGCCTCTCGACACCGACGGTAAATACTTGCATTGGTCAATTAATTTTATAATGTTTAAGCAAACTATTAGTATACAGTATGGATAAAGTCATATTTGATTTCCAGCCATTGACATCATTCATACAACAAAAAATGATGCATGTACCTTCATTAAGAACCTTAAGGCATTCTGAAATGCTCTCAGCGCCAACGGTCTCTGTGGTGAAGCCAACAGGGCACTGTTTACAGAAGCTCTGTCCGGTTTCATCTTGGTATGACCCAATGTCACAATATCCGCATTCACCGTCAACAGATCTCGTCCCGATTGGGCATTCAGCTGTACACAAAATATCCAATGACCATGGATAACATAAAATGTTGCTCGAATAATTATAACCTAAATCTAATCAACGACAGATAAATTATTTCAACAAAACTCTTTGGAATCATATGTCGTAATGAAATGAGGACAATACTAGCGTATATGTATAATAAGGTATTTTTTAAAGAAATTAAAATTACAATACTTTATTAAAATATATACTGACAGTTCAAGGGAACAGTCCATGAATGATAACAAATAATGGATAACACCACTATGAAGTAAAAACGATAATGTTAAATGCAGGGATATTACCCAGTTGTTCTCAGTGATAAAGCTTAGGTCTGAAGAGAGAGAGAGAGAGAGAGAGAGAGAGAGAGAGAAAGAGAGCACCGACGGACGTCTTTCCACAAGCATGATAGACTGACTCCCAAGATGATTTATTATTTAATTTTGTTTATAGGTTCGCCGAGGAAAAGCAACGCATCATAAATAAAATACTGCCATTTATTTGGTGCTGAATTCGCTCAATTTGAACAAGCCCACCACCCATTCTTTCTTCTCATACGTATATACTAACAGTATACCGTACACAATGATACATACTGCAAAGTCCTACTGTTTCGACTTGTCCATCTAGACATTCACTTTCTCCTGACACAACAAGAGATGATTCGTCAACAGTGTATGACATTCCGTCTTCCTGCACGCTTAACAGCTCCGAAGTATTGGCTTGTATGTTTGCAGCTGTTAGCTCCAATGTTACCACGGCATCAACAATCTCCTGAAGCCCTTCACTCACTGTTACAAAGTTTAAAGGATATTATGAAATTGGGCGTAACTGTCAATCACAGCTATTTAAAGGGGCACATTTGCCCTCAGGTGGCAAGGATTTTATTACCTGGGATTACCTGCTGAGATGTTAGTGGTCGTGGCTTGACAACTGACCAAGGTAACTTTAAGACAATTGGAATACCTGTAATTCTTAATCTGCGGATAAGAGCTGTCAAAAACTTCACAAGAAACTTTCCTCACTGAAGCATTATCCAATCAGAATTGACTATTGCTAATGGTTTTCATCGGAGAGCTAAGGGAGATGTTGACAGGTTGGTGTCTAAGCAAAAAGTGAGATAAGACACCTAACTCGACCTTTTATGCTCCATGTGCCCCTTTAAAAAGGTACAATTAGGCAGTGGTCAGGAAATGGCGCAATCAGAAAGATAATTCCACTCGATAAACCGATGGGTGGGAAAAAAACTAAAATGACACTTAGGTACGTATACCAAGAAAACACATCGTAAGCCGAATGAGCAGCTTTTCGCCAATAGGCGGCCACTCAGTTACCTGAACTGAACTAAAAATATGAAAATGTACATAAGGCTCAAAAAGCACAAAAATCGACTCCAAAACACAAAAACAACTAGAACCACAACAGAAGTATCTCCTTGGAGCGATCAGTAATAACAAATTACTGGGGGGGGGTGCTAAAACCGGTTATACAGGCGCCTAACCTCACCCTCATGTTCTGCTGTGGTTCACAACATTTAATTAGTTGTTCGGTCCTCGTGATGAATCTCTAACTTGAAAGTCGTTTCAAGTAATTACAGTATCTATGGCTTTTTATTTTCTATGATTCGACTGTGCGATTACTAGGACAAGAGCGCTGAAGGAATCATAACTGTAGTATAATCAAAAGTATACAAGAAATTAACCAATATGGTTTAATTTGGCTAACTGACTTATCCAAAATTTGTTTCTGTATACTCTGCACTATGTCCACTGAATAATACAAAAAAAAGAACAAAAAAAAAAAAAACAAAAAAAAAAAAAAAAAAAAAAAAAAAAAAAAAAAACACTAACATATTAAATATTTTACAAACATACATTGAAAATACGCTTATGATATATTCATTTATTTCCCATTTTCTAAAGCTTACTTTATATTATTTTATCTATTACCTGTTCCATTGTTGAAGTATAATTCGGCATCCAAATCACCCGTGTGTGCTATCGGAACTGTCATTGATATTTCAAGTGTAGAACCAACACTGCGTTTTTGTCTTTTTTGAAACTTGTCGAGAGCTATATTCATCTCACAGCTAGCAAGGTTGCTGCATTCAGTCTTCTGAAGATTATTTCTTATTTTTGTCTCTACCCTACTATTGTCGTCCGCTGGGATAGGTGCATTATAGTCAATTGCAACATCAAGGCTGTAACGCCTTGGTGGAGAGGGATCTACAATAATGATTAATGTGAATGGAAAATAATAGTGTGTTTAACCTCTCCTTCTGAACTTACTAATGTTTTTATATAATAAATAAATATTTTTTAAAAATAAAATATCACATACAAGATCTTACACGAGTGGTCATTTCATATGAAATTTATTAAACGAGACTTCGGCGAGTTTAATAAATTTCAAATAAAATGATCACGAGTGTCGTTTTATCACATGACTTTTAAAATAGGATTTAAGGATGGTCGCTGCTAACATTTGACATTTCGGAATTTCCGGTTTTTCTTTTGTTGAATATCTCGTAAACGTATGCAGATATTTTCCTAATATTTTATATTTAGATACATATTGATGATATGCATTGAATGAGCCATAAAAATTGTCAGTCTAAGGAACTTCATTTTTTCACCCCATTTTCTGCAACTTTTCAGAAAATTTTAGTTGTCAGAAAAATTTAGGGGGTAGGGTAGATTAAACTTTAATATTACACATCTTCAAATTAATTGCATTAGTTCCATGTTTATTTTAGCTGCAGTATATGTGTACATGGCCTTCTAAGTCAGTCTTTCTGTCTTTGGTGAGCTAGTTTTAAAATTTTGGGTGGTTTTATGAAATAGGCTTTAAGACACAAAACAGCCGAAAAAAAGGCCTAATATGGCGATTTCCAAGTTGTTGGTTCTCTCTTATATGACCACTACCCTATATATTTCTTTCTTTTATTTGAACAGTATAACCAAGTTCTATGTTGTGTGAAAATACAAGAAAAAGTTTGAATCTACTAATATGGGTTTGGCACATTTCAAAATATTGATTTTTTCGGACTTTTCAATTATGGGGGTAGGGTTGAAAAACAACTCATAAAATTTTGTCATCCACTTCAAGCTGCAAATTTTTCTATGATTTTGGCCCAAAATAGTCCGCATTACGTAAATATTATGACGTTTGAAAGCATTCTAGGAGTATTTTTGTTCAAGACAGGGATGTTTCAAAGAATTGAAAATTAAATTAATTTTACTAAATTTAAAACAAGGTGTTCAGAGGTCTCATTCACTGGCCTGTACCTTGAAAAATGCACACTACCCTATACTTATTTTGTTTTCAAATGTCTTGTGATGTATTTTGGAATCCAAATAGAGTGGTTAGAAAAAAAGTTTGAAGACTTTTTCATTGGCAGCGAACATCCTTAATCGCATTTAAAGTTGACATATATTCAAGGAATATTTACATTGTTGTAACGGACGTCGTCAGTGACGTTACGTATTCCCGCAAAAGTGTTAATACACGTGTGGTCATAACACTATTTATTACATGACGTTATCCACTGGAAAACAGCGACGTCATATGATAAATAAGTATAACTTATGTGACGTGTCTTACAGAAAATCCTTTCTCTTAAAGGAACGAATTTCTCATTTATATATTTTAATCAATTACATAAACAATCAATACAAAGCGCACATACCAACACAATCGGGGAATTTCTTGAAGGGAATCCAAGTAAAATTTGTGTTGGGGCCACAACTATAAACATCAAATCGGTATACTCCAATTGGCATTACAGTTCCCTTTCGACAATAGGGGTTACAATAGTTCATATCCTGTTCCGCCGTGCAGTTAGGAACGATACCATATCTTCTCCATGGTCTGCCGCATTCTGATGTTCAGTAAGTCGAAGAAATTAGGAAATAAATAAAAAATAAAACATATTCATGAGAGAGGGGACGGACAAAGATACTAATAGCAAAATATGGTTCGTGAATGTACTAAATACCCTTCACAATAAAACTCTTTATATTTGCTTAGCCAAATCATGAATTTGTCTGTGATAGGTCATACAAAACATGTTAAATATAATAAAGATTATTATCGTTACCTCTGCATTTTTCAGGATTGCAAATCCTTGTTTGCACATAAGGCCCACTGCAATTTCGCCCTCCAAGGCTTGGCGCGGGTGAATCACATTTTCTACTTCTAAACATCTCACCTCCCCCGCATGATGCTGAGCATTGTGACCAATCAGTCCATGGTGACCAACCACCGTTCACTGGGGATGTTAAGTTATTGAAAAATATACATCATGCAAACATTTCCGTGTAATGAATACCCTTAAGACCCAACATTATTATAGTGAAAATTGGGTGTACAGTGGTATATCTATTGTCTGATTTTTGTTTCAAAACATATATTTTGGGTACCTGTTCTTGGTGAAACCCATGTGATGTCAATGTTTTTGGGAAAAAAGGAAAATATTAAAATTCTTCAATTGAAAATGTTCAGTTTTCGTCAGCCGAAAAAATGATGCTTAATAACATATTACATATCATACTATAATATTGCCTGTTATTATACGACTGAAAAAATCATGTCTCCTGATTGGTCCCTTCAGTATTAATAAATTGTCATACATCGAAGAGCTTTAACAACGCCAATTCCATTTTTTGTTTTCCTGAACAGGTAAATAAGGTCGGTAACTGTACTCTACTTCTATTTTACATGAAACCGACATTTGTAAAGGCACTGACCAACCATAGCAATATACCAGAGGACCAGTGGTCCTGTAAACGCTCACTTGATCTGGAAGCTTTATTTGTAGGGGAGCTAATGACCTCTGACCTTGGGCGTGGCATGTAAGGACCCCAGGAGCACAGGTGACAGGATTTATACAGAGGATTACTAAACATTGCTACAGTCAAAATATAAAAGCTATTGGACACATGATTTCTGAGATTTTTTATGTTTTTCTCATTGTAAGTCTATTGGAGCTAATGACCCCCGGGGTGGGGCAATTATTGACCCCAGGGGTATGATTTGCAGGATTTGTGTAAAGTTCTACATAGCTATGATGCATACTCGTACCAAATATACAAGCTTTGGCACATGTGGTTCCAGAAAAGAAGATTTTTTCATGTATTTCCCATTATAAGACTATGCCAGTTAATCACGCCCCAAGGGCGGAGCCTGTTTGGACTCCAGGGGCACACTTGGCAGGATTAAGAAAGAGGACCACTATACATTACTACAAAATATAAAAGCCCTGGACCTTGTGGTTTCGGAGAAGAAGAATTATTTTATTTTTTTTCCAGTTGTAAGTCTATGGGAGCTAATGGCCCTCAGGGTGGGGCATGATTGGAAGGATTTATGAAAAGCTCCACATAACAATGCTGCATACCAAATATACAAACTTTGGCTTTTGTGGTTTCAGAGAAGAAGATTTTTCATGTATTCCCCATTAAAAGACTATGTTAGATAATGCCGACCCCGGGAAAGAGCCTGTATGGACCCGAGGGACACATGTGGCAGGATTTGTAGAGACGATCACTATACATTGCTACACACAAAATATGAAAGCTCTGGGTCTAAGGGATTTGGAACAGACGACTTTTTTATGTTTTCCCCATGGTAAGTTTATGGGTGCTAATAATCCCCGGAATGGGGCCATTTTTGACCCCAGGTTTTGACCCCAGGGGCATGATTCGCTTGATTTATGCAAAGCTCCATACATTTATGCTGCAAACCAAATATCGAAGCTTTGGCACAAGTTGTTTCTGAGAAGAAGATTTTTTCATGTATTCCCGATTATGAGGAGCACTAATTACTGCTACACACAAAATATGAAAGCTCTGGGTATTGTGCTGTCGGAGAAGAAGATTTCTTATATGTTTTCCGATTGTAAGTCTATGGGAGCTATCTGTTGCCATGGAAACCACAATTTTGATACAGTCTACTCAAAAACATGATACAGTCAATCCCACAACCTAATGATGGTTCACATCAAATATAACCAAGACTTGCCAACTAGCTTCAGAAATATACATGTTTGAAACTGGACGACGGACGACCACGGACGACGACGCCTGACGCCGGATGCCTGTTATCCTATAAGCTCACCTGTGAGCCTTTTTACATGTTATGACATGATGCATTCCTTTAAAGTAATGGAGAAAAATAGTTTACCGTTTTCATGGAGCTTATAGTTATTCGTAAATAAAAAGCACTTTAGTTTTAGTGTTGTCTCTTTATTGACGACAATGAACTATCCGGCGAAATTGGAATTTTACAAACTTGATGATGTATATGTGACGTCACGTGACTTCATATTTTTCATCGTTCAACCATTCGGTGAACTATCCGGCGAAATTGGAATTTTACAAACTTGATGATGTATATGTGACGTCACGTGACTTCATATTTTTCATCGTTCAACCATTCGGCACATCAATGGACTCTCCCCAGGTATTGGGACAGTGAAAGGTTGACGCCGATCTTATCAGCCGAACTTTTTTATGCCAATACGTTAATGTCTCTATAGACTCGTCGTCACGGCGCTCAATTACGTCGTAATTACTTCGACCATGACCACTGGCACAACCTAGTATCAGTGCCAGACAATCAGTGCAATTGGCAAAACGTGTGCTTTTAATGAGAAAACGATGTTCTGTATGACAAGGGGCAAATTGCAGTCATGCTCAATGTTACATTGCAGTTTTGTATTTTAGGGATATTGCTTTATGAGCCGCCTCGTGGGAAAATCAACAATCTGCATAGGCGAAAACAAAGGCGCAGATCAGCTTCACGGTAACCGCGAAGCTGATCAGCGCCTTTGTTTTCCCTACTCGGATAGTACAATTCCATCGCTACTTAACTCCAAAATTTCAAGCTTCTAGCCTGCTTCTGTAGCTGTACAGGCCGGTTTATGTCGGACCTGGTCGAAAACCACATTGTTGGTTTTCCAACGAGCCGGCTCATATCAAAGACTGCTGCTCTCACGCCACTCATTGTTTCGATAGGAACTTCACAATATATTTTACATATATGTCAATGTTTATGTGTGTCAAATTCTATTGAAATCGAACAACTACAAATATGCCAAACATTTGAATTTCAACTTTTGCGTTTTAAAGCTCTTCAATGTATTTTTCTGAAATTCGAAGAAACTAATGAAAACTAGATCAAACCAGTTCCGGGAGATTAATTTTGTTGACATAATTTCGACATTTACAAAATCCATATTAAAAGATACAAGTAGGCAAAGATCAGGAAAAGGCGCAATCAGAAAAACATTCCCACTTTAAAAACCGAGATGGGACAAAACTAAATTAACAATCAGGTACTTATACCATGAAAACATATCGTAAGCCGAATGGGCAGCTATTTTCCCAATAGGTGGCCACTCAGTTACCTAAACTTAACTAAAAACAGGAAAACACACATAAGGCGACAACAGCACAAAAATTTTTAAACACCAAGACATAAAACGAAAGAACCACCATAACCTCCTGAGTATCCAAAATAGTATCTGCACGAAACTGACATGATTTGATGTATGAGTATAAAAGCCTGAAATTTACACGATTTGCAGTAACACACTATTACATGCATACAGAGCTTTAGATAATGAGAAGTATTTGCTGATAATTAAGGGATGTTTGTACTTATTAGATTTATCTCGTCATGGCAATTCTAATGAGTACCCATAACGTAGATTTTTAGGAAGTACTAACAAAATTATCTTTGAATCATCATTAAATACTTCTCATTATCGAGCCTTCTGTTAAAGCATAAAATGTGTATTTTGATTTTCTTTATTAATTTGATTTAATGATAATATAAAATAAAAATTGAAATAGTTCTCAAGTCACATAACATCACAGTTATTGACTTCAATTTCAGTAGACATAAGGATTTATCTACCTGAAAAAGTCACTTTTCAGGAAGATGAATACTTAAGTCAACTTCATTGAAGTCAATAACTGTATAATATTATTAACTCTCGTTCTGTTTTAATAAAAGCTTGCCCAGAATATAGCCAGGTTAATCATTTGTCCGTAGCGTATACAAACAAATTAAAGGCCATTCGGCAAGTATTAATTTTCGACTATAACTATGGTTAATCGACCAAACAAGTGTTCATTCTCTTGGCCGATTATTATTAAATGATTTTTACAAATGAATAGCAATACAACAGAGATCAGTTTGATATAGACCGCGTAATTGGAGATATTCTAAAATGAATATGATAATCATTAACTAGAGGACCATTGGTCCTGTAGCTCACCTGAGAGATTATCACATTGTAAGCTCATGAGATTTAAATTAATTGAGAATCGACCAATGAAAGTCTATGCATGGACACTATTGACCCCCGGGGCATGGCCAAATTTGACCCAGGGGCATGACTGGCACAATTTATAATGGGGACTACCAAACATTGCTACATACAAAATATAGAAGCTCTGGGCCTTTTGGTTTCAGAGAAGAAGTTTTTTTTAGTTTTTCCCATTGTAAGTCTATGGAGAATATCTACCCCCGGGGCGTGGCCAAATTTGACCCCAGGGGCATGGCTGGCATAATTTATGTAGAGGACCATTAGCCATTGCCACATACAAAATATCAAAGCTGTGTGCCCTGTGGTTTCAGAGAAGAAGATTTTTGAATTTTTTCCCATAGCAAGTTTATTGAGACTATCAACCTCCGGGACCTGGCCAAATTTGACCCCAGGGGCATGAATGGCACAATTTCTGTAGAGGACCATTAGCCATTGCTACATACCAAATATCAAAGTTGTGGGCTTAATGGTTTCAGAGAAGAAGATTTTTTTAGTGTTTCCTATTGTAGGTCTATGGAGACTATCGACCCCCGGGGCGTGGCCAAATTTGACCCCGGGGACATGATTGGCTCAATTTATGTAGAGGACCATTAGCCATTGCCACATACAAAATATCAAAGCTGTGGGCCCTGTGGTTTCAGAGAAGAAGATTTTTGATTTTTTTCCCATAGTAAGTCTATGTAGACTATCAACCCCCGGGGCGTGGCCAAATTTGACCCCAGGGGCATGAATGGCACAATTTATGTAGAGGATCATTAGCCATTGCTACATACCAAATATCAAAGCTGTTGGCCTAGTGGTTTCAGAGAAGAAGATTTTTTTAGTTTTTTTCCTATTGTAGGTCTATGGAGACTATCGACCCCCGGGGCATGGCCAAATTTGACCCCAGGTGCATGGCTGGCACAATTTATGTAGAGGACCATTAGTCATTGCCACGTACAAAATATCAAAGCTGTGGGCCCTGTGGTTTCAGATAAGAATTTTTTTAATTTTTTTCCCATAGTAAGTCTATGGAGACTATCAACCCCCGGGGCGTGGCCAAATTTGACCCCAGGGGCATGAATGGCACAATTCATGTAGAGGACCATTAGCCATTGCTACATACCAAATATCAAAGCTGTGGGCCTAGTGGTTTCAGAGAAGAAGATGTTTTTAGTTTTTCCAATTGTAAGTCTATGGAGACTATCCACCCCCGGGGCGTGGCCAAATTTGACCCCAGGGGCATGGCTGGCACAATTTATGTAGAAGACCATTAGCCATTGCCACATACCAAATATCAAAGCTGTGGGCCCTGTGGTTTCAGAGAAGAAGATTTTTTTCCCATAGTAAGTCTATGGAGACTATCGACCCCCCGGGGCGTGGGCAAATTTGACCCCAGGGGCATGAATGGCACAATTTATGTAGAGGACCATTAGCCATTGCTACATACCAAATATCAAAGCTGTGGACCTAGTGGTTTCAGAGAAGAAGATTTTTTTAGTTTTTCCCATTGTAAGTCTATGGGACCTATCTGTTGCCATGGAAACCACAATTTTGATACAATCTGCTCCAAAACCTAATGCCATCAATCCCCCAACCCAATTATGGTTCACAATAAATTTGATCAAGATCGGCCTACTAGCTTCAGAAATATTCTTCTTTGAAATTGTGGACGGACGACGACGGACGACGGACGACGACGACGACGGACGACGGATGCCTGCCTATCCTATAAGCTCACCTGTGAGCCTTCGGCTCAGGTGAGCTAAAAATGCTAATTCTGCTATGTACAAAGCAAATGTCTCTTACCCGGTGGAACTTCACAGAAATCACCATAGTAACCAATTTTGCACGTACAGGTATAGTTCGTTTCTTGGTTTCTACACGTTGCACCATTTTTGCAGTCATTGTCTACACAATAGTCCGGCGCTATTTCACAGTTTCTCCCAGTTCTGTCGTTAAGGCAAACACAGTGGTAGTCTCCTGCTCCATTAATACACCTGTGTTCACCACATGGAGATGAAGCACATTCGTCAATTGCTGAAACGCATAATTTTCAAAGATGATAGTTTTTTAACGTTTTGGTGATAAATGTTCAAATTTAGGCAAATTGTGACTAGCATTGTTTCTCTGTCCAATATAGAAAATAAAGATTCGTTATTAACCATTTTGGCTATAATATAAGAAATGATCCCCTGATGCTTTTATTTGGGTGTATTTCGACCGTTTGCACACTTAGCGATTCAAAGTTATAAATATATAGTTTTGCTGTATCTTAATTGCCTACCGGTCCTCTATAAGCGAATGTGACACTTATTTGCATAATTTTGTTATTTTACTTGGCAGCACAAAAACTATTAATTGAGAATATCATTTGTGCGAAAGACTTGATGTTGCCAAATACATAAATAGTCATGTACCTCAGACGAAATGCAGCCCCTATATTTTACAGAAATCGATAGTGACTTTATTTCTTTGCTCTGACTTAAAGTGTAAATAGTTAAACAAACTTTATTTCTTATCACAATACCGTCACAAATTGATGGCGTAACAACTTGAATGCCACTGTTTCTCCGCTTTACGAAATCATCAATAGATATCGCAGACCCGTCTAAGTGTTTTGTACAGGTGGTCAAGAATGCAGCCAAATCAGTCAAGTCAAGAGCTCTTTCAATAACATGCAGTCCTGATACGTATATGCCTGAAAAAAAAAATCGACAACAAAAATTGACACTTAGCTTCAAATCGACAGAAAATACCAGGACAACAACAAATCCATTGTGACATGAGACTTACACTTAATTTTCTCACTAAAATTCATTTATTTGATCCCCACGCTCAGTAATATCATAAGTGTCCCAGATCAATCACCCCCTGAATTTATAAGATGGTAACAACCACTGTCACGCAAATACAGTAACACTTTCTGTTAGCCTTACTTATCTGTTATTTGGGTTAGTTCTTTTCTATATTTTGGATGGTCTTTATTGCTGTTGCGTGTAATTTATTTTTTCTAAACAACATTAATAGCCAAACTTCTCCAGCAGGGCTATCGGTATCATAAACTTCGAAAAACATTTTCTAAACTTTATCGCAGACTCAATGAATTGCTTTCAAAATTTAATGTTGGGCTAAAGACCTTTTGCGCGAGAGCCTTTCGGAACCAGAATTTTATGGTGACTTGGTTTACAAATTTTAGAAACTTGTAGGAAGGTTTTTGGAGTGGGACTCTCTTTCTGATTGCACCTTTTCCTGATCGTTGCCTACTTGTACCTTTTTATTGCCACTGCATTCGTCTGTAGGTTGTGTAAAGTAATTGTAACTAAAAGCGATACCTTCCGATCCCGGTGATTCAATTACAAAAGATCCCCGTTCAAAACTTGACGGCACTACTGATTCATCAACTTCGAACCTTCCGTCAACATAAACTTTAAGTTTAGATCTAGTGTCGTTCCAAACAACAGTTATGTGGTTCCATCGAGCAGTGGATACATTAACATTGGTTTGGAATTCATTTCTACAATTTCAAGTAGAACGCAATTAACACGTACATTATACACGACAATTAAACAATTGATGATGACTGATATTGATTCATAGTTTTTTGTAAACCAAATATTCATTTTAGTCTATTAATAAGCTAAAAGAAAACCATAATAATAACAGCTAAAAGAAAACCATAATAATAAATTTCAAATATCAAACAATGAGATCGTGACATTGTACAAGGGCTTTGACAGTTTTGTTTATTGAGAAAACGATATCAAATGGGCTTGCGAAGTAGAAAAGAAGAAAACACTTTACCCCCACTGTACAGCTATTGTTGGGTCCATTTTGATTATGAACAAATACGACTCTGCGACTTTTAATTTAAAAGAAGCTTGTGAAACTGCATTTTCTGATTGAAGCCTTGCCCAGAACATGACTGAAAAGCTGGTATTCAAACTCATGGTCCCGAGTAGCTTGTCACCACTAGTATATCCCACCAACACATCGAAATCTAAAAACGACATTCAACTAAGATTAGTCATGATGTTTATCTTCTTTATTTGTTTCTGATCATTGATAAGAACATTGTCAGTTTCTTTGTTGCAAAGTTACAAAGGAAGAAAACTACTTTCAACTCGCTCGGTGTACAATATCTTCCTTACAGTATCAATCGAATTGTCGTTATACTTATTTCCAATCTGCGGATCGAGGCTTATGTCATTTTTTATTCATTCTTCCGAAATATAATAAGTACACCTTATTAAGATTTTAAATTGAACATACTTTGACACTGAATTACATTGTTCTGTCCCACAGAAGCTGTTGTTTGACCTTTGGGACATTTCAAACACTTGGTTTGACCCTGACTGTCCTGATAACTTCCGATGGCACAAAGTGTACAGGGTTCCATTGATGTCGATGACACTGAACCGGGTCTGCACAGTTCTACAAAATTAAGAAACAAATGAGCCACCTCGTGGGAAAACCAACACTGTGGTTTCCGAACAGGTCTGACACAAATCAGGCTGTACAGTCACAGAAAAGAGCTAGAAGCTTGAAATTTTGGATTTAAGAAGAAGAGGAAGTGTACTATCTGTGTAGCGAAAACAAAGGCGCTGATCAGCTTCGCGGTTACCGCGAAGCTGATCTGCGCCTTTGTTTTCGCCTATGCAGATTGTTGGTTTTCCCACGACGCGGCTCAAATATAGAATTGTTTGTTTCTTTTTAAGGAAAACGCACTCATACAACTATGAAATTTAATATAATCAAATTTAATGATCAATTTTCAGCTTAGCTATTCAAACCTGTCATGCCTAATGCAGTATACTATATCATTTAACACACGTATCAGTTTGGCTTTAGGTTAGGGCCAGCACTTTGATTAGTTCTTGTCATTTAAAATCTTACCCGAGCATATTTACCCACATGAAAAAAGTACAAATAGTCAATGAAAAATACGTTTTTTTTATTTTATTTTTTTAATAACGGAGTCATCTGAAACTTTCCCATTGTCGCGATACATTTTATTCAATAAGGCTAGATCTGTAACACAAAATAAAGCATATGATTGGCATCTGCAAAGACGTCGATGATGCACTTATTTGCCCAGAGGCAAGTTCCCGCGCATGCATACTAACATCTTGGATTTGATAAGACAAAACATTTTCGGGTCATTTTGATGCTGATTGGGCACAAGAGTTTTCACATGATTGACCGATTTAAAAGATGAGCACAATGGTCAACAGAATCGCATAGACTTCCTCAGAAGTAATGGGAGACAAAAAGGTTCGTTGTTGGCTATGGAACTCAGAATATTAAAATGGAGACTATTAGCATGATTTTCTTAAACTTACTGGTACAGTTCAACTCTTGTTTGGACCGGGTCTGTAGCGTACTATAGCCGGAAGGACACCGTTTACATGACGTTTCTCCCACAATATCTTGGTAAAATCCAAAAGGGCAGTCCAAACACGCTTTTTCATCATCATCTAGATACATACCTGGGGGACACGGTTCTAAAACAAAAATGATGACTAACTTAAACTGCTGCTGACAAGACTAAAAGATTATGACCACAGTTTCCCAACGGCTACCCGGGCAAGGGATCCTATTGGTTTTGCATAATTAATGTAATGAAGCTGCTTTTAGAATTTTGTCAAGTTAAAAGAAATAAAGATGATGTTGGTTTTACGGATCGCATGGTTTAAGGAAACACATCCACAGTTTTTGAAGTTTTTATGCACTGCTAATTCAGCTGTATATCTCTTACTGATACGACAGTAACGTTCTTAAGAGCCTTAAAATGGCAAACGTTACATTCGTAAGTATACTCACTGCATGCGTGTCCATCAAGGGCTTCTCCACGTCTGCAACTGAAACTTCCTCTCAAAGCAGTCTGAAATGAATCTTCTCTGATGGTTTGTCCATCTACATCTAGAGTATGATTACTAATCAAACTTCGAAAGGCTTCTTTTTGAAGTTTTTGAAGTTCATTGGTGTCGTTCAAAGCTTCGGTGAAGCTTTTATTGCCTTTTTGAATGTCCGTTACAATGCCGAACAATAATTTTGTTGCATGTGATTCGGATCGTTTCACTCGAAGGTGTTGATTTTCCATAGACCTCTTCTTACTCGTTGTTGGTCCACATTCTACCCGAACATTTTCAACCACGCAAGTAATATTGCTTGGACATATGTTTTTGAATAACGGATTTACTATGCTGGCCACTATTTCTAGAAAGTTATTTTTGATTGTTTCAATGGTTGTATCGTTGCCACATTCCCCAGAATAGTAGTATATTTCAGATGGAAGACGAAGTTTGCTTGGGTCCCTGGTTTCTAAAAACAGAGAACGTTATCAAGGAAAGTTTCAGGAATCGTTTACTTAAATAAATTAAATCCCTCAACAAATTACTATGATTTGTGATATTCCTGTGAACCATAGATGATTGGACGGTTATTGCGAGAAAACATTTTAACAAAAGTGAATAGAGCAACCGAGAAGGCAAAATACTTAAATGAATGAAAAATGCACGAATGAAAGAACACCGATCACCACGAGGCCCGTACAACTAACTAAATGTTGTGAACTGCGGAGGTCGAAGGTGGGGATGGGATCCCCTGGGACCGATTTATGGAAGTTATGTTTGATTGCGCCGTTTCTTGGTAATTACCTACTTTTACATGTACCAACTGATTATTATTAAAATTTTGATCATTCGAATACATACCCGTACAATCTGGCGTTTTGTTCATATGCATCCAATTACGAGAGTCTAAACAGACGATATATCCGTGGAACCTTGGAATTACAGGTATGTCATAATCGGAATTACACATGACGATAACAATCGGTCTCTGGTTGATGCTGTCATGTGCAAGTGCTCCGTTTATTGGCGGATCAAGTTCAGGGCATGTCACCTCTGGAAATTAAACATGGACACTGCTGATCGATATAACTTTGGGTTATCTTTGAGTCAGTTATCTGTTATACTCGTTGTTTCCCAACGCGAATGAGACTCTGCTTGGGGCGATTCCAGTACATTGGTTATCTGTTTTCTTTCGAATCTGTCAGAATGCTATGTTACGAATTAGTTTCTTTAAGACATTTTAACAAATTATTCAAAAACGTTCTTTGATCTTCATTCTAGTCCCATGGTGACTCAAATATTTAAATTTCGCGTAGGAACGATTTAACAACAATATTACGAACCTACACACTGTGGTTGTAACCCCTGTCCCCAATCCCAGGTACCGACTGGTACACCATTCATCATAGTTTTGTTGCAAGTAATGCTGCTAGAACCATTCAAGGGAAGTTTGTAGTCACATGACAGATCACACGAGACACCATAGTAATACTTAGAATCGGTACAATCTGGTATCATTCTGTTCTCACCAAATTCTGAGCGCGGATCATCGCATGTTATTACTACAAACATAACCAAACCTGGGGCCAGTTGTTCAAAACTAACGACGTCGTTAGTTAACATTTCGTTAAAATTTCAAACATTAATATTACAAATACACTGGTATTTTTTGTTGAAAAAATGTGAGAATCCTTTGCACTGCAAAGGATTATCACATTTTTTCAACAAAAATAGCAGTGTATTTGTTACTTTAGCTGATATTTGCTTAACAAATTTATGTCGTAACGATATCGTTAAGCTAACGTTGCTTTGAACAACTGGGTCCTGATAATTATGATGTTTGGTCTAACAAAACAGCCAAATTGAATAAAAATAGTTCAGATGAACACGTAACAAGGAAACCACACGCAATTTATGTGGTCAGTAGGGTTTAAGACCATGATTACACAGGTAAGCGGTTGTCATTATAAGGATTACCAACAAGTTTTGAAGACAGAGAAGACCAATTAACATTTACCTTGGACTCGGAGTTCGATGACACAAGTTGGTGATATGTTGCCTGATGCATCAGTTGCTGTGTATTTGACTTTGTGACTCCCAACTGCTAGAACGTCTCCATGTGAAGGCCCACTCACTTGCTGAATTGTAGGATTAGGATCAACGACGTCTGAGGCTTTTGGTATTTTCCAGGTTACGGAAGTATTCAAGACTCCAAAGTCAGCGTAGAATATCTGAGGAGTTGTGCATTCAGCAAATGTTGGGGATTCGGCGTCTGTTATATCAAGATGATAACAATAAAGCAAAGTATGGGTATAAACAATCAGTAAATTAGATATTGTATGCAGATGGAAAAATAAAAGCAAGCTGACGGTTCACAGATGTTCGTCAAGTAATCATTCCCTCGAATATATAAAGAAGAAGCCAAAATTCATATTTTATTATCTAAGTTTATTATTAGATTTATCATCTATTTCTTTATCATCTATTATCATTTCGCCTCCTGAACTTGCGTTTCAAAAGGTATACCTATGCAGGACGATGTCCCAAACAGATTCCATTTCTTGTCGGCTTGACATTGGGCAGTACCACGTCCTTGCAATGTGAAACCCGTGTTACAGTTGAGAAAACATTGCGATAGGTAAGAGTAGGAAGGATCCTGACACTTATAACGCCCGTTTGCAACCGTTGGTGGCTGCCGACACTGTACCTCTGAAATAATTAAGAATTGATCAACCACATCAGAAGCATAACTTGAACTTGAATACAACCCCATGCATTAGTTGTTTTATTTCTGTGTCTAAAAGGTCATTTTTGCGCATGAAGTCCAATGTCAGTTACATGTACTTTGTTCAGTTGTGTAATTCTTCAAATCCGAATACTATAATAGGGCTGTCACACATTCGCGTATCGACTCACGTATCTACGGCGTATCGAGATACGAAAGGTACGTCACACGTACGTCGTAGATACGTGGGCATACGTAGCTCATACTCTTCGATACGTAGCTCATACTCCTCATACGCCGAGGTGCTACGTTTTTTTATGTGTGCACTTAAAAATTCGTAGCACGTACGTAGCAGGTCCGATACGCCGTACATACGTCACACATACGTGGTACATACGAAAGCAACGTGGCAGGTACGTCGTAGATACGTAGCTCATACTCCTGATACGCCACACGTACGTAGCGGTTAAAATGCCACGTAACCGTGACGTATGTACAGCATACCTTTCGTATCTGCTACGTATGTGTGACGTATGTGTGGCGTATCCTCGAATGTCTTTTCGTATCTACGGCGTATCAGCGACGTACGTGTGGCGTATCTCGCGTATCAATGGCGTATGTGCTACGTATGTGCTACGTTCGTTTCGCTACTGTGGCGTATGTGTGACGTATTAGGAGCATTAGGAATATTTTGTGGCGTTCCAAGAGAATCTTAATGCTTCTATATGTATGTTTTCGTTTTTCCGAAGTCATGGATCAAATGTTTCTCGCGGTTCGGGGTGTCGTGCAGGGTTCTTTCATGGCTACGCTTGGTGTAGCCTCCGTCTTTGTTCATGTGGTCTTACGACCAGGATGGAGAGCTTGAAGATGTTCCCCCACCACCACCACCACCTCGTTTTTTTTCGGTGTTAATCTAGATTATCTAGATTTCTCCGGTGGCATCTTCGACCTCTTTTATGAGCCTGTGCGTGAGAAAACCAACAATTTGGGTTCCGACCAGGTCTGACACAAACCGGCCTGTACAGTCTCAGAAGATGGTAAGAGGCTGGAAATTTTGGATTTAGAAAGTAGAGGAATTGTACTATCCATGTAGAAAAAACAAAGGCACTGATCAGCTCCCCAGTTAATGCGAAGCTGATCGGCGCCTTTGTTTTTGCCAATGCAGAGTGTTGTTTTTTTCCATGCGGCGGCTCATATTTGATAACTATAATGTGCGAATTGCATGAGCAAAGTGAACACAACCGTTTTTTCTCATAGGTATTAAAAAGCAATTGGTATAGAACAGATACGGCGCAGATAAGAATGGAACGCAGTACATACGCCGTAGATACGTCACGCGTACACTTCATACGCCATACATACGTCACACGTACGTAGCACATACGCATTGATACGCCGTACATACGAAAGTAAAATTCCATACGAATACAGATACGTCACGGATACGCCACGGGAACGTAGCAGGAACGTCACACGTACGTGGTACATACGTCTCTCGAGCAAAATACGGCTCAGACCTCGGCGTATCGACATTTTCATAGATACGTGAGCGATACGCCGCTGATACGTGAATGTGTGACAGTGCTATTAGGAACATCGCGCGATACATTTAATTAGTTTAGAGATTAGTTTAAAATCTCTAAACTAATTGAAATGGTCACTCATAGTATGTATGTATGTATGTATGTATGTATGTATGTATGTATGTATGTATGTATGTATGTATGTAATGTTGGGCCAGTGGCCTATGCTACCAGAATAAAGTTTGTCATTGTCATACTAGTAAACACACAACGGTGTCCTCGTAAGGTAGGTGCGATGCGATTTCAATACTTTGAAACCTTTTGAGTTTTCACCTCACTTGCTTGCATTGCTATTCCAATAATAGCAAATGAATTAGATGCCTCTGTTGCGCAATGAAATGTCACTCACCTTGTAAACCAGGGGTCACAGGTTCGATCCCAGGCTTTTCCAGTCTGTCTCTTGAGACTATAAACCGAGGTCTCGTCTCCATATGACTTTAGCTGTTGGTGGGACGTTAGACCCCAAATCAACCAAATATCGACTGCATTGCACATTTTCCGTTCGTGTGTCTTTTATACATAGACCAACGTAGGAGTTAGTTGTACAGGCAATTACGTAGAAGTAACAGGCAAGTTATAATACTTTACATATAAAGGTATTTTCTTACTTGTACATGCTGAAGTAACACTCCAGTTCCCATTGTACTGACATTTTGAGACAGCATCGTGTGTAAGCTGGTATCCAGTATAACATGAGTATGTACATTTACTTCCATAGATGGTGCCCTTATCACAAATTCGTTTTCCATTGCTTGGATAAGCCAGTGTATTACAGTGGCGTACTAGGAAAGAACGTGTTTAAAGTTTTAAAAACAAACGCAACTAGGCAATGGATACCATTACCGTTGCTTTTTTCCTACGTAACAAGTTAAGTGTAAATTTCAACATAAATATGATCAAATATCCGTCTCAGGAAAAAATCTGAGAATAATGTAAACCTTATAACGTACATGTATGAACGTTTATCAATTGCTTGAAAACAAAATCAAAATGCGCCTGATGATACCAAAATGTGTTTGCGTGAATTCGTTCCATCCGAACTTTGTTTTATCAATTCTTAAGTAAACTGCACTGGAAAAACTGCGTGCATCGATGTAGATTTTCTTAATATTTTTTTTAGATTTTTTAAATAGTTTCATCTCCAGATATATTGGCTAACCTTTTACTTTGATGTTAAAACTGCAAGTCGCCGAAAGTCCGTCATTGTCTTTTGCTCGATATTCTATTTTATAGCGCTGACCTTCCTTTGATCCTTGGAAACTCTGACCATTTTCAGGAATTGATGTTTGTTCATTACTGGAATAGAATACCATCAGCCCTTTGTCTAAAGTCTAACTATAGCTCATGGATTCAGATGTTGATTAAGAAAACTATTTGACACATTATTAACTGGTTGTCAGTAAACTTAACCATAGCTTAAAATCCAACCAGCAACATGGCCTGGAAACTGGTAATGATATTTTATTCTCGCTTTCTCACCCGGTATATCGTTGATGCAAACGAATTTGTTACGACACAGATTGATGCAACATATCACGAAGGTAGGGTGAAATGGAAAACGATAAGTTGACGATTATTTCAATTTTATAATTGAGCCTGTGCATGAGAAAACCAACAATTTGCATAGGCGAAAACAAAGACGCAGATCAGCTTCGCGGTGACCGCGAAGCTGATCAGCGCCTTTGTTTTCGCTACAAGGATAGTACACTTCCTCTTCTTCTTAAATCCGAAAATTCAAGCTTCTAGCCTGCTTCTGCAGCTGTACAGGCTGGTTTGTGTCAGACCTGGTCGGAACCCGAATTGTTGGTTTTCTCATGCACAGGCTCATATGCATTAATGTGAGAATGTCCGGATCGTGAGTTTTAGGGAAAACAAATCCAAAATGCATTCAGTTTTTGCCATACGTAGTTTGTTTAAAAACCCTACCTTGTTTCAGAAATAATAAATTTTATTGAAGGAATATGCCACCAGAAACACGAAAATCGATTACTGCATTCGTTCTAATTAGCTCACAGTGCGCTTAACTTTTCAAAATAACTCAAAGTTAAGCACGGTAACAAAATATCGTTCTAATAAGCGCACACTAGTTAACTGTAAATATTACAATGTCAAAATTACCAATGATTATGTCATTAAAGTGTTACAATCGTTGCGAAATAGCGTTTGATCAGCTAAAATAAAGTTTTAATGCAGTATAAAAGTGTAAAATTGCTAAAAACATCATTATGTTCGTCGAGCAGTGTGTGCTTATGCACATGACTTTCGGAAACGACCAGGGTGTGCGCTTATTGGAGCATGTGCGCTCATTAGAACGAATACGGTATGTTTGCTAATTGCTCAAATCCTTCATCATTGTTTGTCATTATCAAAGTTTCGATATATACCGGAATCATTCGTTGTTTCATATCACCAAACAACATAATGTATTCAAGCCGACTATTGCACAATATGGTGTTAATACAACTAGTTTGGGTCGTTTGGGAAGCAACATACGTCAATGAGTTCATTGCCTGGATGCAACGTACGTCCAAAATGTTTTTCTTTAAAAATGATGCTAACTACGGCGGATCTTTTGGGCCAAAAAACAGCGGATACCTTTGCAGAATGAAAATGATGATTATTTTTTTACATTTTGTGATGTGAATTGACAGCTTTAGTATCAATTTGGATAAACATATTTGATTTTAATTGATCTACATGTGTATACAAAGATAGTGATATAGCCTCCATAATGCAGCAGGTAAAGCTTCTGAAATTCTTGCCTGTTGTTATGGGCGACCTATTGCACATTGTGAATGTTGTTTCACATTGCCCTTATACTGGAAATCTTTTCTGGAATATGACTGATTTTAGTGGTCCTGCACATTGTGCACAGTTTGTTACTCCCCTCACGTTTCAGAAAAGATGATCGTATGCTATAGCAATATTGCAACAAACATAGTTGTGTCCCTACCAAGTGTTTTGGGAAAGGGAGGCGGAGAGAATGGCTATTTTATGAGCTGAAGTATGCATTAGTGATTATTTTTAGGGAGATCGGGAAAGCAATGGCCGGAGGAGTAAATCCGTTTCTTTGATGGAGCAGAGAGTCCACCTGGAGGGACCTTCTATAGCCTTTACATCGTGCTCTAGTTAACTATGAGCAAGAACAAAGGCGCACCTGTGCTATCAAGAAAAAATGCGTAACGAGGAGTATTAAGGAGTTCCGAGTGAAATATATTTTTGGATCTGTGCATGGGACCCCTCACTGACACTCCCTCTCCCAGCACCCGAGCGTCTGGTACGAAATTTAGAACAAGTGCCTTTTAAGCAAGATTTGGCTGCTTAAACTTACTATTAGACATTTCCAACTTAGTCTGAGATACGATATACGGTAGACGAGAAACTTTAATCGATTTCTAGGGGGTATCTCAAGGCTGTCCAACTGAGTTGGAGAAATCCCTATACTTCTACTACCTTACACGATCAAAGGTGTTTGATAACTTTCGTACCATGTTTTATAAGTTTTTCTGAAGGTGTCTGAAGTTTTTCAATTTAAAAAATCGTACACAGATCTTATTTAAATTTTGTGCATCGATCACATGCATGCTAAGACCATGGTATGTTTTTTAATTGTTGCAAGAAACAGACGTCAGGTGAATCAATTATGATTGCCTAACCAATGCTGCTTCTTAGACACCGACTGCCTAGTGGTGATGGTGGTCGTGGGGGAGCCACAGCAGTTCTGTGAAACCGTCGTGCCTGGAAGGTGACAATCACACCATTGAAATATGCCGATGCAGGATTGAACATTTTGATAGGTTTTTCAATTATCGACATTTTACTGGTGTTGCCAAAGGGATTCGATCCCTATGTAGGTAATCAGAAGTTTACGACGCTACTTATCGAATGAGCTATCCGGAGACACAAATCATGTGGGAAAAGTCTCCTCAGCGCGTCTTATCGTCTTAGCAGCTTAGGGGATTAGTGGCACAGGTAAATCATCTTCGGTTCTTTCCGGTGATTAACGATTTACATGGCGTCTCTGTCCGTAAAATTACCTGTGTAACTTTAGCCCGAGGGCAACCATAAAATATGATCATAAATTGTCTGAAAAATTTATCATCTCAAAACTTCGACGATGAAATAATATGTAGTTACCTTATTCAAAATATAAGAAACGGTTAAAAGACAAAATTTCGAATGAAAGAAAACTCGTGTTTTCACATTCAATTGCACATTGTGGGTACCCGTGACAATCGCATTATCGCGGTTAAACTTATGGACCAGTTTGTGCTGTAAGCATTCAGTTGAATTATTCATATTTATTTATTATATTATTTATTTATTTATTTATTTATTTATTTATTGCTTCCTCAAAAAATGTTATAAGTATATGATATATGTCACAAATCAAATGTAAGCATTACGAAAATACGCCCATGCTCTATACAGATTTTTCCCAAATTGTAAAAAATTGAAAGTTTTCAGTAGAAATTATTTGAATTGTTCAAAACATGTATTGTGGGCACACATTAGATCCACCTCGCAGCCTGATCACTAGCTTAATCTTTATTTCCAATTTTCAAGTGACTTGCTTTTGATTCCGTCAAACCTCGCTTGGACAAGTTTTTCAAGTGCACAGGCTGATCAACTCCATGCATTTTCGCAATATTTATATTACAGATACATGTACATCTTCCCTTAAAAATGAGCCGCGTCATGCGAAAATAGGAATTTTACCCATGCAAAAACAAAGGCTCAGATCAGCTGTGTAGCAGTTGCCTAGCTGATCAGCGCCATCGTTTTCGCGTCACGGATAGTACATTTTCTTATCTTCCTAAATCCGAAATTTCAAGCTTCTAGCCAAATGTTGTAGTGCAGAAGCCGGTTTGTGTCAGACCTGGTCGGAAACCCCTAATACCGGTTTTCTCACGCCGCGGATCAATGTTTTATAATCCGAGACTGCATGTCATAAAATCAGCCACGCTTTACATCATACCCTTAGGTCATAGATTAACTAAAACAACATTGATGCGTAACAGAACTATTCAAAATCGTGTCGTCAATATCTGCATTTAATTTTTTGTGTCATATTAATTGAGCCGCCTCGTGGGAAAACCAACAATGTGGTTTCCGAACAGGTCCTACACAAACCGGCCTGTACAAGCGCAGAAAAGAGCTAGAAGCTTGGAATTTCGGATTTAAGTAGAAGATGAATTGTACTATCCGAGTAGCGAAAACAAAGGCGCTGATCAGCTTCGCGGTTACCGCGAAGCTGATCTGCGTCTTTGTCTTCGCCTATGCAGATTGTTGGTTTTCCCATGAGGAGGCTCAATTATAGTACTTATCTTTTGTTGTTGTTTTTTGTTGTTGTTTACGAAAAAAAAAAAAAAAAAAAAAAAAAAAAAAAAAAAAAAAAAAAAAAAAAAAACGTTAACGTACACAAGCCGGTTTGTGTCAGACCTGGTCGGAAAACCCCTGATACCGGGTTTCTCACGCCGCGGCTAAAATGTGAAATTGTGTAGTTTTATAATCCGAGACTGCATGGTCATAAAATCAGCCACTCTTTAAATCATACCCTTAGGTCATAGATTAACTAAAACAACAATGATGCGCCACTGAACTGTTCAAAATCGTATCGTCAATATCTGCATTTTTGGTTAATATTAATTATAGTACTAATCTTCTGATAAAAAAAACAACAAACAAACCAAAAAAAAAAAAAAAAAATAAAAAAAATAAAATAAAATAAAAAAAAAAAAATAAAGAAATAAATAAAAAAAAAATAAACATTTAATGACTTTTTAAAAAGTAAAATACAAAAATAATGAATTGATGTATCTTGTGACTTGTGACTTGTGACTGAGAATGAATGAATGAATGAATGAATGAATGAATACGCGATGACAGAAAACTGAGAGGAGAAATAAAATCAGAACGAATCAGCGTAAAAAGTAGCAGCACAGTAAAAACAAATCTTAATTCATTGAAAACAGTGTACAGTTTCAGTGTTATTCTGCAGCTCTAACGAGAGAGAGAGAGAGAGAGAGAGAGAGAGAGAGAGAGATTTGATTGAAGATAATTAAGAATGCTCATGTCGGGTTTAGCTTTGTTCAAACTGGGGCACGGAGACGCTTTTGTTTGGTCATCGGATTGAGTAAAAAGTGCTACCTAAGTGTGAAACTTTAATTGGACTAATTGCAAGTAGGACAATAATGTTGATGTGCATTCCTACGATGCGTTTGTTGTTCAGAGATGTCACATTCTGTGAGGATATGTAATGTTTAATTAAATTATACTCAAAAGATAATCTCGATCATTGTGTAACATCTTTCATAAATTCTAAAGCGATTATCATTCGAGGTGAGAAAAAAGACTTTTCATTTTTTTCTTTTGTGTGAATAAGTAATCACCATGTTGTAGAAAATAAATAAATAAATAAATAAATAAATAAATAAATAAATTACAAAGAAAAGAAGTATTACACCTTTACAATAACTAGCAGACGCTAATACACAGGTATTCGTAATTCTCCGCCCGGTTTACGGGATTTGCCGATAAGACTATTGATTTACGGAAATTAGAAAAAAATCTCAAAGTAGCTAGAAAACACACGCAATTTGCCCACGCCAAATGTCGCTTGATTTTGAAGTAAAGCATGTCTTTAGAAAGATCATTTTCTTCTGATGAATAATCCGAAAGAACAAATTTAGAAAAAAGGTTTTGGAAACGATATATTTGGCATTTAACCAAAGCACCTTTGGTAGATTTTACACTTTTTGTATATCAGATATAAGAAATGATGCGACCAAACAGGACCTTTTTAAATTTTGATTTTGTCCATTCAAAAAATCAAGATAATTTAACGAAACAATATCCATTAAATCAGGAATACATTAAATTACAATATTCCGAAAGAACAAATTTTATATCTGCCGTAATTAAGTTTTAATTAAACATTGAAAGTCAATGTCCTATTCATTTATGTACATTTTTTATCGGCAATAAACTGAATTACAGGTAAGGTATCGGCTCAATATTTCTCCGTATGGTAAACATTTCTTTCTCAGTGCGGCGGTCATATACTAGTCATATATGCCTAGACAATGATATTCTGACACTAATGGAGTTAACACAAATGAGTAAAGTTGCATCGAAACTTTTAGAATTTTAGTGACAACTTTTATTCGCTCAATCATTCTTGGTTATCCTGTTCGCAGAACAGTCAGCGGCGGAGCTCTACGAAGCATAACAATAACAACAACAATGGCTTTATCAGAGATTTACCGAAAACGACAAAAATTGGAGTCAATTTATTTTTATTTCATCTTGAAATAAGTAAAACAACATATTCCAACACAACTCACCGGGAAAAAAAAAAGTCTCGGGAAAAAGTCGGGGAAATAAAGTCACGAAAAAATTCACTGAAAACGTTTTTCCATGACTTTTTTTTTTCCAGTGACTTGTTTTCCTACATTCATTTAGTCAATGGCTAAAAATGATTATCGAACAATTTACTCAAACAAATTAGCATAATGTTATTTTGTACGCTTTCTACGTCATCCTATATTTTTGACGTTAACCTTCTCATCAGACAGTTCAAGGTTGACTTTCTAAGTCTGCGTTATATCGTTGTAATGCATAACAAACGGACATGTAATGATGTATGTAAGTTTTTGAATTGTACATGCTTTTTGCAAGATTTCCGCAGTGCAATTGCGGAAAGCTTAAAATTATCGACGGTTTCACTCAGCAACTTTTATTCCGTTTATTATGTATTCGAATTGTAATAGATTAGCTCGGGGGAGGGGGGGGGGACTTGAGTAATTATTCACTGTTTGTCTGTCAGTTGTAGGCGTGCACATCGCTCGCGCTCCGCGCTCGTGATTTGACCTTTCTTACAACTGACCTCAAAACAGTGAATGGTTACTCCAAAATTTACTGCTCTGCAGAGCTGAACTATTTCTTTAACTACCCAAGTAGATCAAAACAACTAAATCTAATAGCTATTGAGACAAAAGTAGACTATCTATTTCTCTTTGTCCGGATGGATGGGGTCCGATTTATAGCCCCTCAGCTGAGCCACTCTCGCGAGATCTGACGAGACAAAGTTCTGAAGCGACCTGGCGGCAACAATGCATATGAGTCGTGATACTGAAAGTGTGACCTTAAAGTACAACCATGCTCCATCGTGCATGCCGTGAAACGTAGAGAGGAGAGAGCGCCAGAAGCGTAGTCGAAACGCCTTGATCGTATTAGAAACGTACTGGTAGCGCCTTGAACGCCACCCAAATTTGAAAGATTTTAACCTCTCAAAAATTTAAAACTTTAAAGACACATTTTGCATTGCATAACACCCTAATGACTACTGATAAGAAATCACAGGTAATGCAAGGGTGGCTTTACAGGTAGGGGCCATGAAAGGGAACCTAAAGACAATACCTGTGAAATATGTATTGTATAAAAGAGATTGTATTTTTATTCATGATCATCATTTTTGGTAATTTAGATGATCTGTCCCTTTGGGTCTAATTCAGAAATAAAGAATATTGCAAATTTATTTATTTAGTTTTTCAACAAAGCACTTTCATTGAATAATTGGCATACACTTGAAAGTCTTGTGTCTAATAGCACTGTTCACAGTTTAGAAGGTTCCTTAATCCAGAATGTACAGTTTGCTTATTACATGAATGAATGTTGCATGGATAATTGAAAAGGAAAACTGTCATAAAACCAATTTACATTGAAACAGGGATTTTCACACGTTTTGACAGATACTAAACAAACACAGACTTGGTGGAAGACAGTGAGTACATGAAATAATGTTGGTTTGTGGAAGGTGTGAAAAACAGATGGCCACTTCATCAATGTAATACACTTTAATGACACTTAATTCATTTCTAGTTAGACCTTTAGAGTGACAAGTCCCTCTGAGATTTATGACACAAATGTTTGGATATCATTCTAGTGATACAAAAACGGAACCTATATGTGCAGTGTGACATGGCATATTTATTTCTATTTGGAATATGGAAATTATTATAATAATTTATTCCGAAACTTTTCTTCAGTTAAATCTTTTTTAGAAATTATATCAGCATTCAATGAACTGTTGAGAAAATGATCAATGGTCTAGGCCTGCTCATTCTGACAACGAATTTAGGTTATGCTTCAGCATTGGCTCAATTCAAACAAATTAGATGATTTTAAATGCAAAACTGAAAATCAGAATAGAAACTATAAGAAAATAAAAGAGGTTCTAAAATTTCATTTTAGACACTTCTCAATTATATTCTAAGTTCCCTTCAAGTGGCCCCCTCAAGGCAGAGGCCAATGACCCCATAATCACTTAGATAAGATAAGCCTTTGATGTGCACTATGCCTCCTGGACTGTTTATTAGGGGTCATTAGACCAGGCCACCCCAGGTAAAGAAGCAGCAAACTGTGTATTTAACTTAGAGAGAACGCCGTGGACCCAGAATGCAGTGGAAGCGTAGTAAAAGCGTAGTAAGAACGGCCTTAGCGTAGCAGTATCGTAGCCGTAGCGTGCATAACGTAGAAAAAGCGTATCAGCATCGCAATAAAAGCATAGCGATATTTGTCTGCGATTCCAGTACGCTTCACCTACGCTTTGGGCGCTCCCTCTACGCTCTATACGTCCTTGCCACGCTACTCACGCGTTCACTACGATTCCACCAAATTACCAATATCAACCAACGCGCTTCTTCAACGCTTCCAGGACGTTCTTGGCGTTTTGACTATGTTACCACTACGCTTCCACTACGCTCTTGGCGTCTTGACTGCGTTACCACTACGCTCCTACTACACTCTTGGCTGCGTTCACGGTGATTTACAGCACGCACGTGCCAACCAGGGTATAAATACGTCACCTGTTTTAGTATTGTCTTCATTGTTAAATGTTATTTAAGCAATCCACATTAAAGAAAATGCCACCTCGAAAGGGGAGAAAAGCAAACGCTACTAGTACTGCACCCAGCCTCCGAAAATTTATTATCGCAATCTGCAACACAGCCACTGGCACCATACGGTTTATCTTCTTTGAAGACTAGTTGTCAAACGCTGAAAAAGATCTTAACTTGTTGAGTTTTCATGGGCAAAACGCAACAGAAACGCGGTGCTTTAGCTCCAAATGTAGAAAGGACGCAGCATTAACGTAGTAAGCGTAGGCAAAGCGTAGTCAAAGCGTAGACAGAAATCTCTTGACGTCGTGGAAGCGTAGCTGATGTGGCTTGGGGGTTCCTAAAGCGCCGTAGAAGCGCTGTAGTAGCGTAGCTAGAACTAAGAACGTAGTCGAAGCGTACTAGAAGCGTATTAGAAGCGTACTAAAAGCGCAAAAATCCTATTTTTTTACATGACGGCGCTTCCACGGCGTTTCACAAGTTTTTAAGAACGCCATGAACGTAGTGGAAACGCCGTCCAGTGGAATGGGGGTATAAGACAGCACGGTGCATCAATAAGCGATTTACCGATAGATCCCGTGTAATAACATGAACATGTTCTTCACCTATTAGCTTAAATGTAGTCCTTGAAAAGTTCCCTCAAAATAATTATCCGAACTACCATTTCAAACTCCCATATCAATATCGGATTAAGTTGGAAATGTCTATTAGAATTAAACACGAAACAACACTCGGAAACACAATCCTATTGCATGGAAACAGACAATTTCGAATTTCGACAAGCGAGTGCACACACACACACACACACACACGCACACGCACACGCGCACGCGTACGCACGCACGTATGCATATAAAAACCTCCTTATAAGCAAATTAAACATATAAACAAATAATTAAACGACCAGTTGTCCAGATGCTGATGTCGACAGCAGTGACACGCATGTAGACGTGTTGTAGAAGTATTGACAAAATAAAAGGCACACAACACATGACCTCACTTTAGTCGAGTGTTTATTTGCACCGTAAAGTGCCCTCTGTAAGAAATTTCATTTTGGCCCAAAGATCAGCCATCATTTTTGAAAACACTTCTTGGACGTACATTGCATCCAGGCAATTAACTCTTTGACGTACGTTGCTTCCAAAACTATTTAACCTAGGTGTGTTAACACCATATTGTGCAAACGTTTGCTTGAGTTCAGTATTGTCTTTTAGTGGTATGAAACAAGGAATGATTCCGGAATATACCGAAGCTTTGATATTTGCAAACGATGATGAAGGATTCGAAAAATTAGCAAACGTAATCAATTTTCGTGTTTCTGGTGGCATATTCCTTCAATAAAATATATAATTTCTGACACAAGGTTAGGTTTCTAAACAAATTATTTATGGCAAAAAGTGAAGGCATCCTTTCTTTATTTTCCCACAAACTCACGACCCTGACACCCTCGCATTAATGCCTATTAAACTGACATAATCGTCAACTTACAGTTTTCCATTTCCCCCTACCTTCGTGAAATGTTGCATCAATCTGTGCCGTAACAAATTTGGTTGCATCAATGGTATACAGGGTGTTTCTGGGCCTTCCGTATTGTTCATGTTTGGCTGGGGTTGGTGCAGTTCTATAATTCTGATATGGGTAAAAAAACAGGTCTTCGCCATAGTAATAAAAGACATACTATTAGATTACTCACTGAAAAATTGAAATTTTGGGATAATCTGATCAATTTACATGAGGCCTGGTTTCCATGGACGAAAATTATTTGTCACATAAACTTTGACAATGAGTTTGCGTTCACACACAGCAAAGATTACTCATATTACTTAGCTCGCTTATCTAAATCTGACAATGAAACTTCGCCACAGAATTGAGATTTACACCAGCATATTTTCTGCGACAAACCTACTTTGTCAAAGAAATATTGTCCGTGGAAACTAGGCTTTATTTATTCTTTTTATTGTATCGATATACAGGGTATCCGAACAAGTACCCATTACAAAACAGTGCGAAACTTTTTTACCTAAAATGATATAAGCAAGATATTTTACACAGTGGTAGTGATACTAAATTTATTTTAATCTGACACTCGTTTTGTTAGCAGACTTCTTTTAAATTTTATTGCGTTAGTTCTAAAATGAAACAGATCTAAATAGTAAACTCATGTTGTAGCAGGTATACTTTAAGGAACACTCTGTTGTGTACCTCCGTATGCTACCATCATCATCTGTAGCTGTCGGTGTGGACCATCTGATGACCTTTGATGTCTTCCCCTCTTCAGCTTCAAAAACAGATCCATCTTTGATGGGAGGACAGTTGGTGTACCTCGGTGGTTTCGGTGGCTTAGACTTCTTAGACTTATTACAAAAAACTGCATAACAAAACATCTTATATCATATGTCGAATTGAAAAAAAAACAGGTGAAATTTACTTGACTATTTTGATGACCTATTCAGAAAAAGTTACAAGTAGGCAACGATCAGGAAAAGGCGCAATCAGAAAGAGATTCCCACTACAAAAACTGAGGTGAAAAAAACAACAACAACAAAATCATATACTTATACCATCAAAACATATGGTAAGCCGAATGGGAAGCTATTTTCCGAATAAGTGGCCACTCAGTTGCCTAAACGTAAGTAACAATATGAAAACATATATAAAGGTGCAAACAGCACAAAATTTTAACACCAAGACATAAAACAATAAGAACCACCACAGAAGTATCGCCTTGGAACGATCAGTTATGTAGAATTACTGTCGGGCTTAAATCGAGTTTACAGGTTACCTCAGCTTCTGAAGTGGTTCACAACATTGAGTCAGTTGTTCGGTCCTCGTGGTGAATCCCTAACTAGTCAATGAAATTTACTTCGGCCTTTATGTTAAATTCAGAGTCACGGCAGCAGTGGTATATGATGTGATAATGAGAGCTGTCGCAGGACAGCGTAGCTCGCCTGACTTGTGTTTTTCCATTAAATCTATTAAAATCTATGATCCATGACCTTGACCTAAAGGTCACTCTAGTGGGTCATGATGGTACAGCATTAAAATTCACACAAATATCTAACAAACTGCAAAGTATCTACGTGATCTTTCTATAAATTCAAGAGATACAGACTCATATAACTTTAACCAAAAAAATTTTACGTACAACTTCTAAGTCCGTGACCTTGACCTCAAGGTCAGGATGGTCGGGATGGTACAGTATAAAACTTAGAAATAATATCTAACAGCAGGCCAAGTATCAAGCATCCATATATTCAAGCAATTTAGAGGTCTAAACACTTTAAGAAAAATCTGTACCATAAAATGTCTGAGTCTGTTACCTTGACCTCAAGGTCACTCAGATGAATTTTTGAAGGTAAGGCCCCATATCTTCCAACAAGCAAAAAGTCAACCTGAATCATCTACCTATTCAAGAAATATAAATTTGAAAACATTTTAACCAAAAACTTTAACACTAGTTCTTAAGTCCGTGACCTTTAGCTCAAGGTCACTCAAGTGGGTCATGATGGCACAGCATAAAACTTCAGACCAATATCTATCAACGTGCAAAGTTTCAACTTGATGCATCCACATGTTCAAGAGATACAGACTTAAAAATAACTTTAACCAAGAACTTTACAACAAAATTTCTCTGTTGTTGACCTTGACCTTAAGGACACCCAGTTTAGTTACGGTGGTACAGCATAAAACACTAGGTCAATATCTACCAACATGCAAAGTATTAACTTGATTCATCAACATGTTCTAGAGTAATAGACTTATAAAAACTTTAACCAAAAATTTAACATTTGAGCAATGCCGATGCCGACCCAGACGCCGGGGTAATTGCAAAAGCTCTTCCTGTACTTTCGTACAGGCGAGCTGAAAATTATTTATTTATTTAAGTACTAACAAAATCAAAACTAAATGAACAACGTATAAATAGACTTAACTTCGTAGACTCACGTCACAGATTTACCATCTTAGAAAAACGAATCATATAGATAAATGTATTTGGCTAATAGAAACAGGTCTAATTTATATTAATTACGCTAATGACGTGAGTCTACGACAGGAAAATACATTTTACTTTTACAGATTTTATTTGAAAATCCGAAAGCAATATCGACAAAAACACACAGAAGGCGATGATTTAACACATAGACCGTAGTCAAAGTTATCTTTGGTCTGCTTGTGAAAATCTATATTTCGATAACGTTTCGTTTTCTGGGACGGACTGATTCGTACGTTGTAATAACGTTGATCGTTTAACATGATTCATTGATTTTGTTAATAGCTTATGTGATATTTGACAAAGTAAATATTCGATGTACCTCATTATAGCTCTCTTCGACTATTTTATACACAAAAGCCAGTTTGCAATTCTTCTGTACACGTTTTAAATTTCGCTGACCTAATAGCGTTTGAGGAACTAGACACAGGTTTGCGGAACTAACAACAGATGGTGTCCTTACATTCTTACATTTACGCTTCCAGAATCACAACGGAAGACCCGAATTCAAAAAATCATGTGAAAGGAAATTTGTTGATATGCTTTATGTCAAACTTTATATTTTTGATATATGCATTGGTAATGCTAGGAAAACCCGACGACGAGCTAGACATTTACTATATATTGAGTCCTCAATCAAAAATGAAAATTCAGCAAAACAGCAAATATCCGAAGAACGGCGTTGATGTAAATTATGTTAGTTCTTTTGTGGCATATATAACATAAATCATAAATATCCTAGTTGTTAAAGTACGCAGAAAAATAAAATACTTGGCTCCATATTGCCAAATCTAAAGGGTCACTGACGAGACTTTAATAGTCGAAACCGCGGTATGGCCCATCCTCTTTCTCATTAATATGTTCACTGCTCTTAAAGAATCTCAGTTTTAATCTTTATTGGATATTACTGCAGCTGGTGTTGTGCCGTGTGGCGGCCCTAAGAACTCTCCCTGTACAACATCCATAGTGCAGGCTATCTTCTCATTTTGATCCTTTGAGATCAGCGAGGATATTCTGTGAAATCAGAAACTTATTATCGGTCAAGATTCGTTTTCTAGCCAATGTTTAATATATTTGGTACCATTTTGATAATACTTGTCTTTGTATCGACTACCCTCTTGCAAGTTGCAAAATATTAGTAATTCTCTTTGGTTCCATGTTGCCAAATCTAAAGGGCCACTGACAAGACTTTAATAGTTGAAACCGCGATATGGCCTATCACCTTTCTAATTAATATGTTCACTGCTCTTAAAGGATTTCAGTTTTAATTTTTATTCATGACACTGACCTTATGGGACGATTTTAGAGAAAACATGGCGGACAATCTAAAGATGTATGAATTACCTGTCCCGAACGACGGAAAATTTAAAAACTTTTAACCATATTTCACTGTTCCTACACAGTAGTTTTTTGGGGGAAATGTTCATTTTATTAGCCTGTAGTCTTAAATAGAACAAAAATGGTCAGATTGTTCAAATCAAGTTTCCTGATGCATTATAAAGTGGTGTGCTCACCTAGTTTAGCGATGTCATAGTTACAGTAAAGTAAGAATAGAGGGACCAGGAATCGATGCAATTAAATTTAAAGTCCCAACATAGACAGTGGGTGGGGAAAAAATACATAAAGCACAACAAAACAACACACTCGAAGAGCAGAATAACTAGCTCTTTCCCAACAAGGTAGCCATCTGGCTAAGTTTCAACAGGAACGAAAGGGAACTAGCACGACAGAGAGGTAGGCACAATAAACAGTCGTATAATGCAGATAAACCACTTTTCCTGGGACACCGATTATCGTTTTAACTGGGGACAAGCATGATGAAGACAAACCACTCTATCTGGGACACAACTTAACGTTTTTAGTGGCACAACGCCGTAAACCATTTCTCCTGGGGACGTCCTCAAATTCATAAAGAAAGAAAATTAAATAAAAACAAAAATAGTGTTCAACTGGCGAACACATGTAATAAAACCTTTTTAAAAAATTAAGTTAAAATCCCAACCAAATACACCGGAAATACAGCGGCTATCATTAATAAAAACATTTTTACTGGGACAGCGAAATTACCATATCTATCAGTATAGCTAAAATGTATTAGCAATTATATACCAGAGGACCAAAGGTCCTGTAAACGCTCACCTGAGATCTGGGATATGCGACCACAGCTGACCTTGCCATAAAATAGGTCAAGGTCATCCCAGGGTCATGATTTATATACACTTTGTAGAGCTCCTCTCCCTAATGCTTCATGCCCAATTTCAAAAACATAGGCCTTCTGGTTCTTGAGTAGAAGATTTTTTTGCTATTTATAGCCATGGCAGCCATCTTGGTCATGTGACCATGACCATTTATATATACTTTCATTCCCACTTACTAACAATGCTCCTCATAAAGTTTGGCTTCGATTGGCCAAGCAGTTTCAGAGAAGAAGATCTTTGAATATCACTGTAATATACATGTATATTGCCCCGGGATGGGGGCAGGCAGACCCCTGGGGTCCAAATGTTTTCAGAATCATTAATCTTAAGTCCATTTGCCCATTTCCTGCAAGTTTTCCCTACAAATGACATTTTAACACTTTTCCCCATTCAAATGCATGAGCGACCTATGTTGACCTTGCCGTAAAATAAGTCAAGATCATCCCAGGGTCATGATTTATATAAAGTATGATGGGCCCGCGTCCCCAATGCTACATACCAAGTTTCGTGGAAATCGGCCCACTGGTTCTGGAGAAGAAGATTTTTAAAGGTTTTTGCTATTTATAGCCATGGCGGCCATCTTGGTCATGTGACCTGAACCATTTATATAAACTTTCGTTCCCACTTCCTAAGGATGCTCCACATGAAGTTTGGCTTTGATTGGCCAAGCGGTTTCAGAGGAGAAGATCTTTGAAATTGTGGACGACGGACGGATGGACGGACGACGGACAGACGCCGGAGCATGGGTATACTATAAGCTCACCTGTGAGCCTTCGGCTCAGGTGAGCTAAAACGGATAAGAATAAAAAATAAAAAAGATCTCAACTGGCCGCTAACACATATATTTCAAATGTTGCTGCAAATAAAGCCAAAATCCTCGACCCAAAGATACTAGGCGGGAAGGAGAGCATTTCCACTGGTTCATCAAGATGATCATTCACGAAACTAAACAAGGGCCCGACAAGAAAGGCAGCAATTCGACCATATCAAGTAAAAAAAACCGACGAGCACAACAGAAAGACAAAAGGTAATCGGCCAGCTTTCTGTGAACGAGTGAATGTGATGTTTAAGATGACAGATGTTCAGGATAATTTTGGAAGCGAAAATGATATTCATTTGTGAAAAAAAACAACATTCCAAGTACACACACCCTTTGTTTCTAGACCTGTACAGTATTTTTCGAGCAATGCTGCATTCCAGTGAACAGGTATTCCGAGTACTAAGAGAAATTTTTCTAAAATTCCGAACGGGTAGTCCGAGCGACATAACCACACCGTATTTAACATTATGCTGTGGACAAATAAACATATCAGCATAATTTAGCAAAATGTGACGTGCTACTTTATACCGTTTAAAGACAGGGTTTTCATGCCGGGGGGTCTGGTTCCCAGCATCAAAGAGAGCAGGTGGCTAGACAGGAGAAGTGGACGTGACTTACACCAGGTAAGCTGGCTACCTATAGGGTTGATAAAACTGATAAGGATCACAGGTCATAATTGATTGTAATAAAGAGCAATAATCCACTTTCTAATAATACAAATATAGTTGCATAAGACAGGAAACAAATAATAATGTAAAACATTTTTCTTTCTTGATTCACTTATTTTATGCATTAGAAGAGCAAAATCCAGTTTTATGCATGTTAAACAGAATCACATATTTGTCTTAAAATATGTAAAGTATCATTAAAATGTTAAATCATGGACATTTTGAATGCCCATGCATTTCAAGAATATAAATTCCTATAATAACAATTATATTTATTTTTTTCTATGTTGCTTCTCATTACCTTTTTAATTTATATGCTGGTAAGTAATAAATACTTTTGTAGTAAAAATCTAGTTTTGTGCTCACTGTTTAATCTAATTATGATCATTTTTAATATCTTTTCATTTCAAGAATATAAGTTCATATTTCAACTCTAATTTTAATGTCTGGCAGATAGAAAATTGTCTTTCAAACAACGCACTTCATATCTACTGATAAATAAAACCACAAGTGTCCCTTTTGTTCGTTCGTCCGTTCATTCATTAATTAATTAATTAATTAATTAATTCATTCATTCATTCATTCATTCATTCATTCATTCATTTGCTCATTCATTCTTTCATTTTAGATTTTGGCTGTTTTAAATGCTTTATGCACTCATTGTGTGTACATGGAATATTTATTTATTTATTTGTTTATTAAATAAAACAATGTTAATAATGAAGACAACCAAAAATAAGAAATTGTTCATGACTAGACAAGTTTGTCTATTGTAACCAATTATGAAGTGTGTCTCCTGTTACATAATAAGAGATAACAAGGTTAGTTTTAAACAGGTAAGACCTGTCAATCATTTTGAGATGTCACAGTAGCCCTCAATTGGCAACCAATCAGAATCACATAATTGATGTTAACCCTTCAACAGTCAGAGAAAGAATGACAGGTATACCTGTGAGCCCTTTTAAACCCCAGCCTGTCTTTAAGAAACATGGCTATCAACATATAAACCGCCTGCTTTATCATGTTAGATAGATAAATAACTGGTCACAAGTGTCTCTCTAACAAACACTTCACCGTGAAAGCCTCCATGATGCAGTGGATAAGTCACTCACTTTGTAAACCAGGGGTCGCAGGTTCGACCCCGGACTTCTCTAAAAACAATAAACAAAATAAATACCTACACGGTTTAGCCTTTGTGTGCTCCCGGGACAACAAACAACCTAATAGTACTGGTAAACACAGGAAAGGCACCAGAAAACGACGAGTCCACAGTGCTTTAAGACATGTTTACCTCATGAAGGAACACATTAGCAAGGTTTCCTTTTAGACAACAAACAACCTCTTACATGAAGTACCGGTTAAGCCGGGTAAGATAAAAAACAAGATGACTAATGGTCCTGTAAATGCTGACCTGAGATCTGAGATAAATACCATTTTACTTTTACTACAAAGGTCAAATGCATGTATATAGCCCCTGGACAGAGTCAGAATACCCCTGGAGTTTACTCAATATTCAAATCCATAAATATTCTGTATACTTGCCCATTTTATGGAAGTTTTTTTATTTTCTTATTGTCTTTTTGACAGTATTCTGCAAATGTGACCGATGTTGACCTTGCCGTAAGATCTGTCAAGGTCATCACAGGATCATGATTTATACATTCATTGTAGTACTCTAGTCTTAATTGCTACATGTACATATCAATTGTCGTTGCAATAGGTTCAGCAGATCCTGTGAAGAAGATTTTTGAAGGATTTTACCATATATGGGCATGGCGGCCATCTTGGTCATGCGGCCCGGTTTATTTATAATCATTTTGGTCCCCCCTTCATACTGATGCTTCCTATAAAATTTCAGTTTTTAGTGGTTTTAGACAAGAAATCATTGAATATTATGGTTATATACATGTATAATGCCCCGGGCCCACGCCTAGGGTCCAAATTCTTTTCAGAATCTTAAATCTTCAGTTAATTTACCTATTACCTGCAAGTTTTGCCCTTCAATTCCCATTTTAACAATTTTCTCCATTCAAATCCATATATGACCTATGCTGACCTTGCCGTAAAATAGATCAAGGACACCCCAGGGTCATGATTTATATAAACTTTGTAGACCTCTATTGCCTGATGCTTCATGCCAAGATTCAAAAGCATGGACCTTCTGTTTCTGGAGAAGAAATTTTTTAAATGTTTGCTATTTATAGCCATGGTGGCCAACTTGGTCATATTACCTTGAACATCATTCAAACTTTCATTTCCCCTTCAAAAGGATGCTTCACATAAAGTTTGGCTTTGATTGGCTAAGAGGTTTCAGAGAAGAAGATGTTTCAATATTATGGCTATATACGAGTACATGTATATAGCTCCGGGGTAGTGGTAGACAACCTCGGGGACAATTTATTTTCATAAACCTAAATATTTTATTTGCCAATTTCTTGCAAGTTTTGCCCTTAAAATTTGTTCTCATTCAAATGCATGGGCGACCTATGTTGACCTTGCGATAAAATAGGTCAAAGTCATCACAGGGTCATGATTTATATAAACTTTGTAAGACTTTATTGCCTAATGCTTCATGCCCAATTTCAAAACCATAGGTCTTCTGGTTTGCTATCTATAGCTATGGCGGCCATCTTGGTGATGTGACCTATAGACAGTTTATATAAACTTTCATCTCCTTTCCTAAGGATGCTCCACATGAAGTTTGGCTTTGATTGGCCCAGCAAATTCAGAGGAGAAGACATTTGAACATTGTGGACAACAACGACAACGACTGCAACGAAAACTACCACGGACGACGGAGCATGGATATACTATAAGCTTACCTTGTGAGCCTAACGGCTCAGGTAAGCTAAAATACACACTGAACGAAAATGAGGGTGTTACTTTGAGAATAGTGCTCATAAAGACACCAACTTTTTAGCCTTAGTACAAAAATGATTATTTTTTTCATAAATTACAATCAAACTTGCAAACCATCAACCTTGCAAACCATCAACCATGGTTCCCTGTGGCATGTTTGACACTCGAATATCAGCGATATTTGCTAAAAATTGGGCTCCATATATTATGTTATCAATTTAGGCATACAGCATCACAAGATCTGGAAGTTTTATATGCAGAGTAAATATTTACCCTCATATTTAACAAATTATATAAACAAATTCATCCAGTTTTCCATTTCTTGCCAGTGAAAATTGTTCAGAAACAAGAAAAGTTGTCAATTTATTTCTGAATATTGCAGGGTTATATTAATAGATGAGCGCAGTTGTAGTAAACAACGAGAAAGCACTGGACTCGTTTTCCTGCTATAAGCACATGTGAACAGAGGTAGTTGTCGCCAAATTTACGCGCGACGCCGATTTTGCGACAAAAACTCCGACGTTATTTAGTATACAATTTTGCCAACTGTCGCGCAAATGATGTTTTCCTCAGGACAACATGTCCACGATCTATGTTTTGAGCGAAAATTTATATAATAATATCACTTTTTCAAATTTATAACATCATCTGAATAATTTCATGGACATAGTATCGTATTTCGACGTAAACTGACGCTAGAAATGACGTTTCAAGCAAAAACTGGCGTTACATTTGCGGCGTAAAAATACGTTTGTTTCGACCCCTAGCTAAACACGTTCTTTTGAGCACCTTCAATTACGTAAACATCTGGCTTTAAAGAAAAAAGCGTATAGTGCAAATAGTAGCCACCTTGACACCCAACTTACTTCTTAACCTTTTACAACAATCGCCGTACATCTTGACTTTATTTCGCGAAAAGAAACATGGGATTTAGCGCTTTGTTTTGAAATACATACTTACCTAAACAAATAATAAATGGTATCAGGAAAATAAATCTCTTGTGTCTCTCAACAACTGAAAGTAAGAAATAAAGATGAATTAAATATTCCAGATTAATCATGCGTAACGTAATTTATGCGATCCATATTCAGAGGGTCGCTGTCCAAATGATCTTAACACAGAACCTACCTGGATGGGAGATTTTCAGTAGTCTTGGCTGACCATCCTCCTCGGAGTTGGTAAACTCAGAAAGGATGGAAGGTGCCCTTCAGATTTATACAGAGTACATCGAACTATATAGAGGGTAACTCCAGTCCAGGCATTAACCAAATAGTACTACACGTACCAGAGTTCTCACCCGAGCAATTTGAATTCAAGAACATGTATCGTACTGCATCTGTCCGAGTAAATCGACAGCGGTAAAATAAATGAAAATGGTGATTTTGATGTTGACCGAGACATGATAACTAAGTGCAATTTCATGATAAACCAAACTGTTGACCTGAGCTTACTAATTTTCCCCATTCATCTGCATGGGGAACCTATGTTGGCCTTGCCATAGAATAGGTCAAGGTCATCCCAACCAAGGTCATGACTTATATAACCTTTGTACAGCTCCTCTCCCTGATGCTTCATGCCACGTTTCAAAACCATAAGCCTTCTGGTTCTGGATAAGAAGATTTTTAAAGGTTTTTGCTATTTATAGCCATGGCGGCCATCTTGGTCATGTGACCTTGGTCATTCATATATATTTTCAATTTCCCTAAGAATGCTCCACATGAAGTTTGACTTTGATTGGCCAAGCAGTTTCAGAGAAGAAGATCTTTGAATATTATGGCCATATACATGTATATTGCCCAGGGGTGGGGTCAGACCTGCCCCTGGGTTCATTTTTTCAGAATAATAAATCTTCAGTCCATTTGCCCATTTCCATAAAGTTTCTCCCTTCAAATGACATTTTGACAATTTGCCTCATTGAAATGCATTGGCGACCTATGTTGACCTTGCCGCAAAGTAGGTCAAGGTCGTCCCAAAGTCATGATTTATATAAACTTTGCAGAGTTCCTCTCCCTGATGCTTCATGCCAAGTTTCAAAATCGTAGGCCTTTTAGTTCTGAAGAAGAAGATTTTAAAAGGTTTTAGCTATTTGTAGCCATGGCGGCCATCTTGGTCATGTGACCTTGACCTTTTATATATGGGCCACAACGTGAGAAAATGTTCCTTCGGGCAATTTTTGAGTAGTAGAAGAAAAGTGTTACTTTGAATATATAATGTTTCTAGAGTTTGTTAGTCTTTATTTGACCAGAATATTCCAGTTATTTTGTGAGTTATGACCAATTTACTATATGAACCCTAGAGACATCATTGCTTTGAAAAATGACGTCAATGTTGCGTAATGATTTTCTGCATGTTATTGGAGCCTACAATACTCGATGCATTTGTTTGAAATTGTTTAAGCACAGGCCAGAACATTTTGTTGAGATAGAAACATGTCATCCTTACAATTTGTCGAAAAAAAAAAGTTGTATATTTTATGACTATGCGGTTGCTATGGATACCATTTAACAATAGATACAGGAAAATTAAGTAAACTATGGGCTAAAATAAGGGCAGATAACTGCAAATAATGAAAATAAAGATGTTTTAAAACTCATTCAATTGATAACCCAGTGTTCAAAGATTACATATACAGTGTTGGTTCTAAAACATAAATGACATGATTTTTCCGCTTTTTGGCGCTTTCTACTTGTAATGTCAGAATGTCCGATGGTACATTTTGTCGCGTTGCGGTTCATATACTTTCGTTTCCCTATCCCAAGGATACTACATATAAAATTTGACTTTAATTGGTCAAGCGGTTACTGAGAAAATTAAATTTCACATTTCATTTGTTAATGACCTTTAGCCAAGGTCAAGAAATGACCTTGATCTTTAATACTCACAACACTTCATTAGCTCGACATGTTGTCTGCATCTACCAACTTTCAGGTCACAGGCTACAAAACTTCCAGAAAAATTCAATGTTTTCACTTTTTTCCATTGAAAAGCCTATGTAACCAAAATTGACCTTGCCATAAAATAGGTCAAGGTCAACCATAGGTCATGATTTATATAAACTATAATGTACAAGAGTCGCCAATGCTACATACCAAGTTTCGTTGAAATCGGTCTACCGGTTCCAGAGAAAAAGCTTTTTATGGTTTTTACCATATATGGGCATGGCGGCCATCTGGGTCATGTGACCTGGACCATTTATATAAACTTTCGTTCCCCCTTCCTAAGGATGCTCCACATGAAGTTTGGCTTTGATTGGCCAAGCGGTTTCAGAGAAGAAGATCTTTGAAATTGTGGACAGACGACGGACGGACGGACGACGGACGGACGACGGAGCATGGCCATACTTTAAGCTCGCCTTGTGAGCCTTCGGCTCGGGTGAGCTAAAAATGAAGAAAAAAAGGGACAATAAGCATTGCTTATTATAGTTTCCGGATGATCGTAGTAGACTTAAGTCACATTTACCGTTACACATATGAATGAAATGAATGTATTTGACCAATAGGAACAGGCGTGTCATTCTTATTAATAATGGTAAATCTGTGACGATAGTCTACTCCGATCGTTCGGGAACCATAGATACCCCCGCAATATAACCGTTTATCACAAAAGTTACTTTTTCGTGATTAACTTCTTCACACAAGTCGTCGGCTGAGTGTTATACTGTTCCATTTCGATTTTGGGGCCATATTAAGTGTGATATGCCGTTGGAATCGGAATCAAATGTTCCGCTAAAATCCTATTTTAAGAGTCAATAGGCAAGATACACACGTGGTTATTTCATTAGAAATATTAAACTCGCCGAAGACAAATATGCTAGGAACCCATTTCATTTCGTGCATTTACCATAAATGGACTAGTTATATGATATTTGAGCCGCCTCGTGGGAAAACAAACAATGTGATTTCCGCACTGGTCCGACACAAACCGGCCTGTACAGTCACAGAAAAGAGCTAGAATCTTGAAATTTCGGATTTAGGTAGAAGAAGAAAATGCACTATCCGAGAAGCGAAAACAAAGGCGCTGATCTGCGCCTTTGTTTTCGCATATGCAGATTGTTGGTTTTCCCACGAGGCGGCTCAATTTTATAATATGTTTGCAATATTCTTAACTGCATACCTACAGAGAAGAACCAAACTTCACCTTTGCTATTTTTAGTAACAAGCGAGTCACTTCATCAAGTTTAAAATAAAGTATTCTTAGAGAATTTGATTTTTGAAGCAGCCCACTAGTTAGACAGTGTCTTAGCCACCATATTATACACAGCAATCAACATATTCATTGAAAACTAAGTTACTTCAGTTTTGTCATTACAATGTTTTCATATTCTTTGCTAAACTCAACTGCGGAACGAACTTTCTTAAAACCCTATATTTGCCTCATAAATATCAAGACGTAATTTCATCAAAGGGTCGTCAAGATATTAAAGAAACAAAGAGTTACAGACTAACGGACACATGCACACACGGGCAGACACACGGGCGAGCAACGTGAAAACAGTATACCTTCTTAAAACTTCGTTTTGCCGGGGGTGGTATAATAATGTTCAAGGGATTTTATTGCATGCAATAAACTGAATTTTACCGCTTAGAAGATCAAACATGTCAATTGAATTATACTATATATACCAAAAGTAACTTTACACTTTTCAATATTGAATATATCTTTACTCGTTTTGAATTGTAACCAAATAAATTTTGGAGTGTGTCTCCAACACGTGTCCGAGGATAATGCATGTGATGTGGCCAATGTAACGTAAACCACCTGCGAGTTATCTGTGCTTTCATTAACCCATATTTGACGAATGGATTTTCCCATCGTTATCATTTGGGTGTGTCCACTTTCATTATTAGGTACATTAGGAGTGATTTTGAATTTTTATTCCTTTTTTCGATGAAATTCCTCGAAGCAAACAGAATAGCACCAGATGGGACGCCGCGTTCTGCGGCGTCACATCTGGGGCTATTCTGTTTGCCTATGTCCCATAAAAGGGACGCCAGGCTTAAATGAGTTAAAAGAATAAAATGCATTTTCGCACCAAATCAAAGATAAACAAGGGGTTTGAACATGCTGTGCCAAAGACCACTTATTGTTTGTCAAACATACTGCCCGACATATCCGCCCCGGTACTTGGTTAGGTTTTTACAGGCTGTTTAAATTGCTTTGCATCGAAATTACATCCCTTTTAAATAAACCAACAGTAAAATAAACCACTTCTTAAAGAGTTTTCTTTAACTGTACCGAACCTTTTTCATTGCGAATCGTTGGGGCCTCAGTTGAGAATGTGTGGCAATATTGGAGACTTAAATATTGGCTGATGATAAAAAAGCACATCAATTCGAAAGAAAAATGGCAAAAAGAAGTAATGGAATTTTCCACTGAAACCATTGTTAATGTCGCAGAAACCGCCTTGAATCTGAAAGTATCACTCCAGTGTTTTGTTCCAGAAGGATAATTCGAGTTAATTTGAACCTAAATAATATATCCAATGACACAGAAGCAGTGCCACTGATCATCACTTTTGAGTTAGTCTCACTCAATAGTATACAATTTTACACAATGGTTTGCTTCTTTTAACATGTTTATATTAATTGAATATTTGTGACAAGAGATTTTTTTCTGATTTTTTTCCAAGAGCCGCCCAGTTTCCAATGAGTGAGGTAGCTGATTTCTATCATTTTAAAAACTCAACCATCACACCACTTTGGGTTAAAATTTAAGTCTTATTCATGTGAAATGTGGGACAGACCCAGTTCAGCATGCCATTGTTTCAGGGTGTGTTTTTCCCTTACTTCAATTTTACCCCCATCTTAAGGCTAATACATCTCTATGCCTGAAATAATCTTGAAAGGCATGTAAAACTGAATGATAAAATAAAGTAGGAACGTTGGTTGGGTGATATCGTGCCTATGTCCCACTCATCAGCTTTCGTCAAATGTAGAGGATCAGGGGATCGTATGGAAGATTAGCAATGTATTGTTATAGAAAGGATCTCGGAAGACTATATAGGTTTTCCGCCCAAAGTTTGAGTGTTTCTGGCAGCTTCTGTGTTAATCTTATAGAAAAAACGTTGTCTTCTTCATAAAATTAAATGTTTGATTAATGCAACAACATGGTGGAAACCTTTTGATGTTACAAACCTGCAGCATAAATCTGTGTCAAATGGGGAGGGGGTCAGAATTTTTCGAAAAATCATTTTGTCAGAAAACAACTTTTTTGCCATTGATTATCAAGAAAATACTGCAATATGTTTATTGCAACCTAAAATTGTGGGTAGAAACCATTTATGGACTAATTACTGGTACATCATATTTATCAGATTTATAATTCTAAATAACACTGCCCATCACTTTTGCAAAATCCTGTACCTTAAATATACTATGCAAAAACATTAAACAACCTTTTCTTTGAACAGTGACTCCACATGTTATGTAGACAGTAGGGAAGTTCTTCTGACAAAGCCTTGCATGTATCAAATTACGGTAAAATTAATAGTTGTGTGGTGCTAATGTAACGTTAGGTTTGAAGTCCACGGACGCATATTTCAAATAAAACATAAACCACCAAAAATGAGAAACATATTTTGCACAGTATACCTATATGCATTGTAACCTGTACACTTAATGCGTATACCTGTTAAAATAGGACAGACAGTCTGTTCAGTCAGGTAGAACATACTTATACAGTATATTTCCATAGCCTTGTTACATTAAGCCCCGTTTACACATTCACGGTTTTCTCTACGATTCACCACGATTCACCCCGATTTCTCATGGTCAGAAAAATCGGGGTGGACCGGGATGAATCGTGGCGAAAAGTGGAAATATTCAATGTCACTACGATTCCAGTAAGAATGTCTACGATATTCGTACGGTGTCTGTAAGGTATCGCTACGAATAAATGACGGTTCATGACGGCAACGCTACGGTCAATGACGATTACCCACGGTGGCACAACGAACGCTCACGGTACTTGTACGGTTCGATACGGTACTAGTACGATTCACGGCGGTAGCCGTCGTGGCCAGTCATGGAGCTCCGTAGCGAAACCGTGGATGATTCGTAGGACAACCGTACACAATTCGTGGTGAATCGTGGGAGTTCGTGGTGTCAAAGATTCAACGGTTTCGCTACGGAGCTCCAAGATTGGCTACGATCTCTCACGAATAACCGCGAATATAGCTACGGTGTCAGTACGAATAAGTACGATTCCGCTACGGTTGCGCTACGAATTAGGCCACGCCCAATTACCACCACGATTCGCCACGGTACGCCACGAATGTTTTAAACAGTTTAAAACTTCCGTAGCGCTGCCGTAGAGTTTCCCGAATCATCACGATTCATCAAGATACACCACGATTCACCACGGTTCTACTACGAATGACCACGGTACACCACGGTACACGACGATTTTACAAATCGTGGCGAATCGTAGCGGCACCGTAGCCAAAAATCGTGAATGTGTAAACGGGGCTTTACAAATAATAGAGCTGAGCCCGTTTATTGGTTTTTGGGCTTTTTGACAGCCTTCCCCCCTTGCCCAAACATGACATTCTGATATAATATGTCATTTACAACTAGAGGACCATTGGTCCTGTAGCTCACCTGAGAGATTATCACATTGTAAGCTCATGAAATTTAAATTAATTGAGAATCGACCAATGAAAGTCTATGCATGGACACTATTGACCCCCGGGACATGGCCAAATTTGACCCAGGGGCATGACTGGCACAATATATAATGGGGACTACCAAACATTGCTACATACAAAATATAGAAGCTCTGGGCCTTTTGGTTTCAGAGAAGAAGATTTTTGTTAGTTTTTCCCATTGTAAGTCTATGGAGACTATCTACCCCCGTGGCGCGGCCAAATTTGACCCCAGGGGCATGGTTGGCACAATTTATGTAAAGGACCATTAGCCATTGCCACATACAAAATATCAAAGCTGTGTGCCCTGTGGTTTCAGAGATGAAGGTTTTTGAATTTTTTTCCCATAGCAAGTCTATTGAGACTATCAACCTCCGGGGCCTGGCCAAATTTGACCCCAGGGGCATGAATGGCACAATTTATGTAGAGGACCATTAGCCATTGCTACATACCAAATATCAAAGCTGTGGGCCTAGTGGTTTCAGAGAAGAAGATTTTTTATTTTTTTTCCCATAGTAAGTCTATGGAGACTATCAACCCCCGGGGCGTGGCCAAATTTGACCCCAGGGGCATGAATGGCACAATTTATGTAGAGGACCATTAGCCATTGCTACATACCAAATATCAAAGCTGTGGGAAAAGTGGTTTCAGAGAAGAAGATTTTTTTAGTTTTTCCTATTGTAGGTCTATGGAGACTATCGACCCCCGGGGCGTGGCCAAATTTGACCCCGGGGACATGATTGGCACAATTTATGTAGAGGACCATTAGCCATTGCCACATACAAAATATCAAAGCTGTGGGCCCTGTGGTTTCAGAGAAGAAGATTTTTGAATTTGTTTCCCATAGTAAGTCTATGGAGACTATCAACCCCCGGGGCGTGGCCAAATTTGACCCCAGGGGCATGAATGGCACAATTTATGTAGAGGACCATTACCCATTGCTACATACCAAATATCAAAGCTGTGGGAAAAGTGGTTTCAGAGAAGAAGATTTTTTTAGTTTTTTTCCTATTGTAGGTCTATGGAGACTATCGACCCCCGGGGCGTGGCCAAATTTGACCCCAGGGGCATGATTGGCACAATTTATGTAGAGGACCATTAGCCATTGCCACCTACAAAATATCAAAGCTGTGGGCCCTGTGGTTTCAGAGAAGAAGATTTTTGAATTTTTTTCCCATAGTAAGTCTATGGAGACTATCAACCCCCGGGGCGTGGCCAAATTTGACCCCAGGGGCATGAATGGCACAATTTATGTAGAGGACCATTAGCCATTGCTACATACCAAATATCAAAGCTGTGGGCCTAGTGGTTTCAGAGAAGAAGATTTTTTTAGTTTTTCCAATTGTAAGTCTATGGAGACTATCGACCCCCGGGGCGTGGCCAAATTTGACCCCAGGGGCATGGCTGGCACAATTTATGTAGAGGACCATTAGCCATTGCCACATACAAAATATCAAAGCTGTGGGCCCTGTGGTTTCAGAGAAGACGAATTTTGATTTTTTCCCATAGTAAGTCTATGGAGACTATCAACCCCCGGGGCGTGGCCAAATTTGACCCCAGGGGCATGAATGGCACAATTTATGTAGAGGACCATTAGCCATTGCTACATACCAAATATCAAAGCTGTGGGCCTAGTGGTTTCAGAGAAGAAGATTTTTTTAGTTTTTCCAATTGTAAGTCTATGGAGACTATAGACCCCCGGGGCGTGGCCAAATTTGACCCCAGGGGCATGAATGGCACAATTTATGTTGAGGACCATTAGCCATTGCTACATACCAAATATCAAAGCTGTGGGAAAAGTGGTTTCAGAGAAGAAGATTTTTTTAGTTTTTCCCTATTGTAGGTCTATGGAGACTATCGACTCCCGGGGCGTGGCCAAATTTGACCCCGGGGACATGATTGGCACAATTTATGTAGAGGACCATTAGCCATTGCCACATACAAAATATCAAAGCTGTGGGCCCTGTGGTTTCAGAGAAGAAGATTTTTGAATTTTTTTTCCCATAGTAAGTCTATGGAGACTATCAACCCCCGGGGCGTGGCCAAATTTGACCCCAGGGGCATGAATGGCACAATTTATGTAGAGAACCATTAGCCATTGCTACATACCAAATATCAAAGCTGTGGGAAAAGTGGTTTCAGAGATGAGATTTTTTTTAGTTTTTTTTCCTATTGTAGGTCTATGGAGACTATCGACCCCCGGGGCGTGGCCAAATTTGACCCCAGGGGCATGATTGGCATAATGTATGTAGAGGACCATTAGCCATTGCCACCTACAAAATATCAAAGCTGTGGGCCCTGTGGTTTCAGAGAAGAAGATTTTTGAATTTTTTTTCCCATAGTAAGTCTATGGAGACTATCAACGCCCGGGGCGTGGCCAAATTTGACCCCAGGGGCATGAATGGCACAATTTATGTAGAGGACCATTAGCCATTGCTACATACCAAATATCAAAGCTGTGGGCCTTATGGTTTCAGAGAAGAAGATTTTTTTAGTTTTTCCAATTGTAAGTCTATGGAGACTATCGACCCCCGGGACGTGGCCAAATTTGACCCCAGGGGCATGAATGGCACAATTTATGTAGAGGACCATTAGCCATTGCTACATACCAAATATCAAAGCTGTGGGAAAAGTGGTTTCAGAGAAGAAGATTTTTTTAGTTTTCCCTATTGTAGGTCTATGGAGACTATCGACCCCCGGGGCGTGGCCAAATTTGACCCCGGGGACATGATTGGCACAATTTATGTAGAGGACCATTAGCCATTGCCACATACAAAATATCAAAGCTGTGGGCCCTGTGGTTTCAGAGAAGAAGATTTTTGATTTTTTTTCCCCATAGTAAGTCTATGGAGACTATCAACCCCCGGGGCGTGGCCAAATTTGACCCCAGGGGCATGAATGGCACAATTTATGTAGAGGACCATTAGCCATTGCTACATACCAAATATCAAAGCTGTGGGAAAAGTGGTTTCAGAGAAGAAGATTTTTTTAGTTTTTTTTCCTATTGAAGGTCTATGGAGACTATCGACCCCCGGGGCGTGGCCAAATTTGACCCCAGGGGCATGATTGGCACAATTTATGTAGAGGACCATTAGCCATTGCCACCTACAAAATATCAAAGCTGTGGGCCCTGTGGTTTCAGAGAAGAGGATTTTTGATTTTTTCCCATAGTAAGTCTATGGAGACTTTCAACCCCGGGGGCGTGTCCAAATTTGACCCCAGGGGCATGAATGGCACAATTTATGTAGAGGACCATTAGCCATTGCTACATACCAAATATCAAAGCTGTGGGCCTAGTGGTTTCAGAGAAGAAGATTTTTTTTAGTTTTTTCCTATTGTAGGTCTATGGAGACTATCGACCCCCGGGGCGTGGCCAAATTTGACCCCAGGGGCATGATTGGCACAATTTATGTAGAGGACCATTAGCCATTGCCACCTACAAATATCAAAGCTGTGGGCCCTGTGGTTTCAGAGAAGAAGATTTTTGAATTTTTTTCCCATTGTAAGTCTATGGAGACTATCAACCCCCGAGGCGTGGCCAAATTTGACCCCAGGGGCATGAATGGCACAATTTATGTAGAGGACCATTAGCCATTGCTACATACCAAATATCAAAGCTGTGGGCCTAGTGGTTTCAGAGAAGAAGATTTTTTTAGTTTTTCCAATTGTAAGTCTATGGAGACTATCGACCCCCGGGGCGTAGCCAAATTTGACCCCAGGGGCAGGGCTGGCACAATTTATGTAGAGGACCATTAGCCATTGCCACATACAAAATATCAAAGCTGTGGGCCCTGTGGTTTCAGAGAAGAAGATTTTTTTTATTTTTTTCCCATAGTAAGTCTATGGAGACTATCAACCGCCGGGGCGTGGCCAAATTTGACCCCAGGGGCATGAATGGCACAATTTATGTAGAGGACCATTAGCCATTGGTACATACCAAATATCAAAGCTGTGGGCCTAGTGGTTTCAGAGAAGAAGATTTTTTTAGCTTTTCCAATTGTAAGTCTATGGAGACTATCGACCCCCGGGGCGTGGCCAAATTTGACCCCAGGGGCATGGCTGGCACAATTTATGTAGAGGACCATTAGCCATTACCACATACCAAATATAAAAGCTGTGGGCCCTGTGGTTTCGGAGAAGAAGATTTTTTGAATTTTTTTCCCATAGTAAGTCTATGGAGACTATTGACCCCCGGGGCGTGGCCAAATTTGACCCCAGGGGCATGAATGGCACAATTTATGTAGAGGACCATTAGCCATTGCTACATACCAAATATCAAAGCTGTGGGCCTAGTGGTTTCAGAGAAGAAGATTTTTTAGTTTTTCCAATTGTAAGTCTATGGAGACTATCGACCCCGGGGCGTGGCCAAATTTGACCCCAGGGGCATGGCTGGCACAATTTATGTAGAGGACCATTAGCCATTGCCACATACCAAATATCAAAGCTGTGGGCCCTGTGGTTTCAGAGAAGAAGATTTTTTGAATTTTTTTCCCATAGTAAGTCTATCGAGACTATCGACCCCCGGGGCGTGGCCAAATTTGACCACAGGGGCATGAATGGCACAATTTATGTAGAGGACCATTAGCCATTGCTACATACCAAATATCAAAGCTGTGGGCCTAGTGGTTTCAGAGAAGAAGATTTTTTTAGTTTTTCCCATTGTAAGTCTATGGGACCAATCTGTTGCCATGGAAACCACAATTTTGATACAATCTGCCCCAAAACCCAATGCCATCAATCCCCCAACCCAATTATGGTTCACATTAAATTTGATCAAGATCGGCCTACTAGCTTCAGAAATATTCTTCTTTGAAATTGTGGACGGACGACGGACGACGACGACGGACGACGGATGCCTGCCTATCCTATAAGCTCACCTGTGAGCCTTCGGCTCAGGTGAGCTAAAAATACAGTTGTGTTCAAAATATTTTGATTGGGCAAGGGGGGGGGGGTGGGAACATGGACTTATAAAAAGTTTCCTATTTCCTATATGATCCTATATTGAATTCAAAGATTTTGTCCAATTTTTAAAGTAGTCACTTCTTGGCTTACACACAACATTGCATGTCTAAATACAACAGAAAGTTACTTTTCGACTGTAATAAACTTCATTTAAGTGCCTGGAACTTGAGATTTTGAAGATTTCTTGGACAATCTCACTGAAGAAATCTTCCGAGATCCTGTATCATACTGTAATTCAAAGGTTAAGAAATACAGGTTCATCGGAGAATGGTATTGTTTTGGTAGATCTATGTTTTAGGATAAATAGGTAGCCAATATTGAAACAGAATTGGAAACACAGCTACATGTACTGACCACATTATTCGAGAGAAATTTTCAGAACCGATAAAATCTAATTTTTCACAGACCATAAGCATAGCTTCTGGGGGTCTGATAAACACTTCATGCTAACAGTTAGGTCAATTTCATGGCTCAACTATTTCCCCAGTCCACTAAATCTGACATTGATAGTAAATAGTTGCATTCTGAATCTGATGGACATTTCTTGACTTTTACATATAAGTGTTTGTTGTATATTGTTTTATTAAGTGGACTGATACCAGCATTTTTATAGGGACCTGTGGCAGCATTTCTGTCAGGACATGTCTTAAAATTTCGCCTACCTAATGCGTTATTGATCGGACTTAAATTACATATCAAGCACTTTATATATACTTAGGAAAAGAATTGGAGGATATTTGTGTTTGGATTTCTTACATTTTTATATGAAAATGCATGCAGTCGATAGCTCCATATTTCTGTTGTCGAGCTGCATGTTTAATTTTAGCCACATTTCAATGGCTCTTGCACAGTACAGTCCCGTATGACATAACCATCCATACCGAAAGGTCGCGAACGTTTGAAAATGATACACCCCAGCTTCAACGATTGTTTACCAAGCACGTTTTTGTGCATAATCATGATTGCCTCTCGTACTAAGTTAAGCATCAACTTTGCCGTCGATGTTGTGTCGCCATTTTCGTTATATTGACAGGAGCGTGTCATCTGGGTGCATATTTGCAGGTATTGTATCGCATCAGTTTCGAATAATTAGTAGTTTAGTGGCATAAATGTTTTTCCATGACCGCTCTAAAAGGTATGAAGTAGACGGGAAAGGGTTGCATCAAGCAGAATCCTGTAGAAAAAAGTGCACGTGACTTTGGAATTTAATGTTGCTACATTTGGCGCATTACTGCATTGAAACCAATGCTCCGTGATTTCGCGTTTTGCATTCTGAACAATTGCACAATAACTGCTCTAAATTTTATCGTAGACACTATGTATAATGTTGGGTTAAAGACGCTTTTAAGTGAGGGTCTTTCAGAACCAGAATTTTATGGTGACTTGGTTTACAAATTTAAGAAACTTATAAGAAGTAATGATTTTTCTTTTCAGTTTAGAAAAATCATAACACGTTACAGACGTATAGGTTATAACTTGAATGTTATGCGACAGTTTGCATGCTTAGTTTTTAACCCACGGTTGATAACTATGCTGCCTTCTTTAATTGCACGCCGGTGGGTCGGGCGTCAGACTCTATGATGGCCCCGACTTAAGGCTATTCATTTTAGTTGGTTGGGGCCGGAGCTTCTTGTCTGTTGCTTGGCCCACCGGGGTCCAACTGATGTTTTTCTTTAGCTCCGGAGTTAGTAAGTTATTTGGCGCCCAGGGATCTCCATCGTCGGGCAGCTTACTGAATCTGTGAGTCCTGGTTTTTTGTTTTATCAGGATGTTTATCATGATTTATTTGTTTGTTCTTGATGATTCATTTACTAGTTAGAGATTCACCACGAGGACCGAAGAACTAACTAAATGTTATGAACCACTGCAGAAGCTGAGGGTGAGGTTACGGCCGTGTAAAATCGATTTAAACCCGCCAGTAACTTTGTGTTACTGATCGATCCAAGTCGACACTTCTGTGGTGGTTCTTTTTGTTTTATGTCTTGGTGTTTAAAATATTTTTGTGCTGTTGGCGCCTGATGTGTGTTTGCATATTTTTAGTTAAGTTAAGATGGCTGAGTGGCCACCTATTGGGAAAATAGCTGCTCATTCTGCTTACGAAATGTTTCCATGGTATAAGTACCTGATTGTTGGTTTGGTTTTTTCCCACCTTGGTTTTTGGAGTGGGAGTCTTTTTCTGGTTGCGCCTTTTCCTGGTCTTTGCCTGCTTGTACTTTTCTATCATTTTTTTAAATCATTTTGATCTAGAGATGTAGTCCAGAGATGTATCTCCAGTGCAATGAAAGCGAAATAATGTCAATGTCACTCAAATGTTTTTAAGTATAATATTACACACCTTTACCCAAAAACCTATGTACATACAAAAACAGTTGTAAAGTTACTTTTGGCTCTATAGTTTATTCAAACCACCCATACGAAGGGTGTTCTTTAATTCTTGTCATCGATTCGTTTTCTCCTAAACCAGCATCTGTACCAGAAGAACATTACTTGGTAGTTATAATATGTTCTTTAGGATGATACAGTTAATGGTTGCAAACTGAGTCTCTAAGGAGGGACACCTTTATGACACTGCATACACGTATTTTAGCCAGTACCAACAGACAGTATAATGTTTGAATTAAACGGTTAGAAGAACGATTTTATACTTGCGGAGTCTTCATTGCCTTGCTTATACATATGCGAAAAGTTATTTTTCTAAAACAGAAATTGCAATTTTTACTAGAACTGTAAACATAGCATTACGCCTGTTTGTTATGAATTGTAAAATGAAATAACGGCGAAACAGGAGTTTCAGAACCTCATATTTTCATTTCCAGTTATGACTTGTTCAAACTGTTAATGCTGCTTTGTGTCAGATCTTTGCTAATTCCATCGATACAAGTTTTGGATTGTTTATCCTTTAAAACTTTGATTTATTAGTTATAACATTTTGAAAAATAGCACAAAATTCCTTTGAAAGAGGCGTCCATACCACAATGTAATTATGTGCTAATACCACTACAACACCCCAAAATATATTTACTTGATATGCTCAAGAAGTGTATTGGTCGACATTTAAGTCAGAAAATTTGAAGTAGGATTATGTTACGATAGAGAGGAACAGCTGTCCTAGAAACTGTGCGCATGTTTCATCTTAAACCTGAATTGCCACCTTAGCAATTTATGATCTAAATATCCATTTAGAACATTTAAGACAAAATTAAGATAAATATAAATTTGATATTTTCTCCATACAATCCAATTTAAAACATCTAAAAAATATTGAAAGGCGCAGCCTGTGCAGTGATTTCGAATGGCGTATAGTCAAACTATTATGACGTCGCAAAGCAGGGACAATAATTTTATAAAGTGAAGGTGAATACATTCTACAAAAGTGTTTCTGATGCTCATATGAATGGCAAGTTTATATGTAAAATGGAATTGGGCATGTATATAGTGTTGCGAATTTTATAGCATTTTTCATAATTGAGATTGACATAACATACTGAGAAATCAGAAATTCATTCTCGGTTTAGATTCTTCTTCTAATCAATGTTTCATATATTTGGCTCTGACTGAACAATACAAGTAGACTATCCTGTTGAAAGTTGCAAAATCACAGTATTTCTCTTTGGCTTCATCTTGCCAAGTCTAAAGGGTCACTGAAGAGGCTTAAGTAGCCGAAACCGCGGTATGGCCTATCCCCATTTTCTCATTAATATGCTCACTGCTCTTAAAGGATCTCGGTTTCATTTTTATTTTCTATTACTGCAGCTGGTGTTGTGCCGTGTGGCGGCCGTAAAAAGTCTCCACGTACATCATCTATAGTGCAGATTATATTTTCCTTTTGATCCTTTGAAATCAGCGAGGGTATTCTGAGAATTCAGAAATTCATTTACGGTTTAGATTCTTTTTCTAAGCAATGTTTTATATATTTGGCTCTGACTGGACATACAAGTCTTTGTAGACTATCCTGTTGAAAGTTGCAAAATTACAGTATTTCTCTTTGGCTTCATTTTGCCAAATAAGAGGCTTAAGTAGCCGAAACCGCGGTAGGGCCCATGCCAATTTTCTCATTAATATGCTCACTGCTCTTAAAGCCTAGGTTACATTTGCCCTACGATTAACTTGCGATGATCGTACGATGCCATTTTTAGCTCACCTGAGCCGTCAGGCTCACAAGGTGAGCTTATAGTATACCCATGCTCCGTCGTCCGTCCGTCCGTCCGTCGTCCGTCGTCCGTCGTCCGTCCGTCGTCCACCATTTTCAAAGATCTTCTCCTCTGAAACCGCTTGGCCAATCAAAGCCAAATTTTACATGAAGCATCTATGGGAAGGGGGAACCAATGTGTATATAAATAATCCAGGTCACATGACCAAGATGGCCGCCATGCCCATATATGGTAAAAACCCTTCAAAAATCTTCTTCTCCGGAACCGCTGGACCGATTTCAACCAAACTTGGCATGAAGCATTAATGGCTCAAGCACTACAATGTGTATATAAATCATGACCCTATGATGACCTTGACCTATTTTACGGCAAGATCAACATAGGTCGCGAATGCATTTGAATGGGAAAAATTGTTAAATTGTCATTTAAAGGAAACATCTTGCAGAAAATGAGCAGTAGGACTGAATATTAATGATTCTGAAAAAAAATTGGGCACCAGGGGCTCATCCGCCCCAACCCCGGGGCAATAAACATGTATATCTCCATAATATTCAAACATCTTCTCCTCTGAAACCGCTTGGCCAATCAAAGCGAAATTTTATGTGAAGCATCAATAGGAAGGGGTAACAAATATGTATATAAAAAATCCAGGTCACATGACCAAGATGGCCGCCATGCCCATATATGGTAAAAACCGTTCAAAAATCTTCTTCTCCAGAACCGGTTGACCGATTTCAACGAAACTTGGCACGAAGCATCGATGGCTCAAGCACTACAATGTGTATATAAATCATGACCCTGTGATGACCTTGACCTATTTTACGGGAAGGTCAACATAGGTCACCAATGCATTTGAATGAGGAAAACTTTTAAAATGTCATTTAAAGTGAAAGTCTTGCAGGAAATGGGCAGTAGGACTGGATATTAATGATTCTGAAAAAAATTGGACCCCACGGGCTCATGTGCCCCCACCCCGGGGCAATATACATGTATATTTCCATAATATTCAAACGTCTTCTCCTCTGAAACCGCTTGGCCAAACAAAGCCAAATTTTAAGTGAAGCATCTATAGAATGGGGGAATCAATGTGTATATAAATAATCTAGGTCACATGACCAAGATGGCCACCATGCCCATATATGGTAAAAACCCATCAAAAATCATCTTCTCTGAAACCAATAGACTGATTTCAAGGAAACTTGGCGTGAGGCATCGATGGCTGAAGTACTCCAATGTATATATAAATCATGACCCTGTGATGACCTTGACCAAGTTTATGGCAAGGTCAACATGGGTTGCCTGTGCATCTGAATTGGGAAAACTGTTAAAATGTCATTTGAAGGAAAAAGCCAACAGGAAATTGGCAAATGGACAGAATATTGAAGATTCTGAAAAAAGAAAATGGTCCAAGGGCTTATCTGCCCCTGCACTGGAGTTAAATACATAATATTCAAACATGTTTATTGGTATATGCAGCTGATCTCAGGTGAGCGTTTACAGGACCATTGGTCCTCTGGTTTGCATTTTCGTGCGGTCTCCGCAGGGTGATCCTACGATGCCCCTACGATTTTACGGCTTTCTGCGGCTTCCTACGGCTTCCTACGATCTCCGTAGCCTCTACGATTTTGTAGTAGTCTGCACTTTTACAAATTTTAAAAATCGTAAGACCGTAGCCTGTAGACACATCGTAGGTAGCATCATCGTACGGGCGCCTTACGGAAACCATGCGACGGTTTTATGATAATTTGGGGACTAAAATAATAAGATAATCGTAGACCTTTAGGGTGATCGTGCGGCATCCGTACGGTTATATCACAAGTTTATTAAAATCGTACGGACACCTAACATTGTACGGCTATCGTAGGGAGACCGCAAGAAATCGTAAGGACTCCTCACGGCCATCGCACGGGCTCCGTACGATTTCAACTTAAAGTGTGCGGAGACCCTTTGATTTCCCTACGATTTCCAAACAGTTCCGACTCAGGACATCGAAGAAAGCTAGAACAAGAAATCGAACGATGCCCGTATGAATTGTAAACACCTACGTCGTCGCCCATGATCACATTCGATTTTTAAAAAATCGTAGCGAAATCGCAGACCGAAAAATCGTACAATGATCGGGGCAAATGTAACCTACTAGGCATGACCCCTTTGCGGCCTCCCTACGATCACTGTCCGATTTTTGTTCCCAAATTATTATAAAAAAAAATCGTGCGGCGACCGCTCGATTATCGCAGGGTATCCGTACGGTGCCCGTATGATGCCCTACGACGTGCCTACGGTCTACGGTCTTACGATTCTAAAATTTGTAATAGTGCAGACTATTACAAGATCGTAGTGGCTACGGAGATCGTAGGAAGTCGTAGAATCGTAGGGACATCGTAAGGTCACCCTGCGGAGGCCGCACGAAAATGCAAAAAATGGCATCGTACGATCATCGCAAGCTAATCGTAGGCCAAATGTAACCAAGGCATCAGTCAGAAGTCCAAGGGACTCCGTACGATATCCACTAACAGTCTGCGGAGACCCTACGACTACCGTGCGGCCTCCTTGCGTTTTGTATCAAAACGTATAGGGACTCCGTACGGACGATATCTACGTACTATCTGCGGAGACATACGACTGCCGTACGATCGCCTTGCGTTTTTGTATGAGAACGTCGACAAATGGCAGATCAAAAAATCGCACGATGCCCGTATGAATTGTTAACACATACGTCGTAGCCCACGATCTCCTACGATGTCTAAAAATCGTAGAGAAAATCGCAGACCGAAAAATCGTACGATGATCGGGGCAAATGTAACCTAGGATCTCGGTTTTATTTTTATTTACTGTAAACTAACTGGAAAACTACGCAGTGGCTTTACTGTACCCTGTTTTATAATGCGATTATTATTGGGTCGTGCGTCAGAGAGCAATGATTTTGCTACTTATCTGATCAGAAAAGATTAAGCTTTCACCACATATAAGCAACATTCTCATTATTAGTCCACGGGAAAAGTAATCAAGCAAATGACAAGTATTAAAGAACACCCCACGTATATATAAAGCTTAGTTGTTTACTTAGATGGTTATATTCAAGGCACATTTGGGATATAATGCCATCCTCAATGTTGGGTAGAAGTCCAAGGAAATGGTGACATCCCGGCATGACGATAGCTGTTAACTGGGCGTAAAGCTAGACAACAAACAAACAAACATGACAAAGCTTAATTTGCAAAATCAGTAAACGAAGGACGCATATAAGCTGCTGGTAATACAGCTGTCAACGGATTTTAATTTTGATTCTAATTAAATCTAATATATTAATAATTGAGAGACCCTAGTTACAACAACACGCCATAAACATTTCCGCAGTAATTTAAGATGTACCAGATGTTGTGGTTCCTCTGATCCATTGTCCGTCTTCACAATGAGCAACTTCTGTCAGGTTTAGGTAGTTTGTCTGGATACGACACTCCTCCCCATCGTCCACAGATGTTCCGACACAATCCGTCGTTAGGTTGTATTGTTTAAAGACATCCAAGCTACATCCTTTTTGGGCATTACTTTGACTTTTTGACTTCAACTGTGTAATATGACAATAATTACCAAAACCTTATAAAAGTTTTAAACTTCGACTTATAGAAATTGATATAAGAATGCAAGCAAAAGGTATTTATGAAAAAAAAAAAAAATACTACAACATTTAAAATGAAACAAGGCACTATCTAGTTTGTCGCGACGCTCTACTCCTATTGCGCAGATAATTTTCTATAAGCTATATACGAGTATATGACAGCGACGATTTTGGACCATTTCCAGCATGGAAAGTTAATTGATCAATTAGAATAATGCAGCGCTTGTTTAAACATCAAGATGACGTCAAACTATGTGGAAAGTAAATGGTCAATTAGTATAACGCAGCGCTTGTTGAAACGTCACAATAACGTCAAAAATAATAATTCCGGTTCTGGTTGACGAAAGAGTATGTTTCTATCAGTGTACAGAAGAACAGAATAGAACAAAACATTGTTACCACGGTTCTACCATAAGAGCGAGACGGGAGCGTCGCTATTACCTTTTACTTGATGTTTCGTATTTTTCGGTATCTCTTCCATACATGAGTCTCGTTTTCAAGTTTTTTATTCTTTATTCTTATTCTAAATGCATGAATGGGTTATTGTTCACGTGAATGTAAAATTATTTCTCTTATTATACTGAAAGGAAATAGAAACTTAAGTCTTGACTTTTGAAAGTTCCTGCCTTTAACCGATAAAAATATTGTGTTACTTTCCATTGAGTAATTTGTCTGCTGCATAATCGGTGTGTCAAAATGAAGAAATTTGCTAAGGGGACTGTCTACGGTCAGTTTTTTATGCAAAGGTCAAAATGAGAGTGTTCAAGTTTACTCATCAAATCTAAGCATTTGGTGTATGGTGCATCAAAGAACCATAAATCTGTATGATATGTCTCAGTACACTGCACTAGAAAAAAAAGCTGACCACAGATAACCGCATGCGTCGAAAAATCACACTAAAGATTCCTCCAGCGTTTTTAAACTGACGTCATTAACGTAGCTCATTTGTTTTGCTTCTTTTACGTTTTTTGCAGAATTATTCTTAGATTTGGTTTTTAAAAAGTGGTGATACGGTATCGAGTTTTGTATTGCAAGCGGTAAATTGAGTTTGTCATAAACGTAAACATTCACTCAGCTGTGTGTGACGTGACGCTGACGTTTTGGATAAAGACGATAAAGAAGATAATTCAAATAATCAAAATTAATGGGTGTAACATTTGTTATCTAATGAAATGCCTGTATGCAAAAATTGGGACCTCATTTCCCGACGTTGACGTGACGCTCTCAATTAAAAGATAAACAATTAAAACACCGGAAACGGATTTAGAATCTCAATGTCGATAAGACAAATGCTTCTTTTGAGTTACCATAACATTAACTTTAATCATTTATCGTAAAAAACATTTCCCAGCGTTAGAAAACGTCAAAAATACACTTGCATGTTTGACGTTAAAAACTAAACGTTTCATTTTTCAGGATAAAATCTCTAATTATCAATGTTTTGAGGTTATTCTAACAACTTTGATCACAGACGCTTATGCGCAGCATCTTACATCAGCGAAACCGGCTCTCATCATGGTCTTGTATGCGAATTGGTGTGAAAACGTCTGAATGACGTAACTCTATTTCGTTTGACGAATGCAATTTTTAAAATGCAAAATGTGAAGCAAACATTATACACTGCCACAATCAAAATATACCAACTGCTTATATTTTAAATTGAATAAAAAAATAAGTAAACAATAAGTAATGATGAAAACTTAAGTTTCTAATTCCTCTCAGTATATTATCATAAATGTTGGAGGACATTTATTTATGTATAAGTAAAGAAAAACATGATTGTTATTACATGCGATTAGAACTATTTTGCTGGCCAAAATAATTTTTTTATATAAATTACCTGATCTTCAACAAGTCCCTTCAGAAGCGATCCATCAGCAACGCCCAATAGGACAATAACCGCCAACAACAACAGCAGCAGCTTCATCTCTGATGAACATCAAAATTTTGCATAAAAAGATGATTGCACAGAACCACGGCAAACACATGTTTTATACAGTAACAGCGCCGTTTTTTATGTCTCAAAACGAGTTTTCGTTTCGTTTATGTATAGTTTTCGTTACGTTTAACTTGCGTTTTGGTTTCGTTTCGTTTTTGTCGTTCTTCGTTTTTACAAACGCGTTTCAAACGCGTTTTTTACAAAACCGTTTTCGGGCTAAGCCAATCTCACAAACGTTCACAAATCACTATCTGTTGAAAACGGTCTTTATTAACGTTTTATTCTCGAACCAATCAATAACACGTTTTAAGTTAACGATCGAAACGATCTTAACGGGTTTTCGATATTTTAAAACGATATTAGCGTTCGACCAATCAGTGTACCGTTGAAACATATCGTTTAAAACGATACATACCGTTCAGCCAATCAGTGATGGGTCACAGGGAAACGTTTCAAACGATCAATAGTTTGACCAATCAATGAAGCGAAACGTTTCTATATGAGATATCGTTCAGCCAATCACAATGTATGATTAGCGGTTCACCAATCGGAAAAGAGATTAGTGAAAACGTTCGATCATATCAAGATATCTATTCCTAAGCATCAAGTTTAATTATAAATATCCATGTTAGACTGGTCTCGATTAAAACGATAAATTTACTGTCAAAAAATGGTAGCAACTAACAATAACAAGATTCATATGTGTTCACGACAGTAGTATCAATGACCACGTGATTTTTGTTCCGGTGCATGATGCGGCCGTTGAACATGCGACTTCAAATGATTAAAATCGTGAGCTATTGTTATAACATATTGCGGATTAAAGGCGTCAGCAAAAACTTTAATATAATAAAAAAGCCGGCAATTCGTTGTTGTTTACTTGTGCATGTTAAAGTAACTGGTGCAATAAAAAGATTTAAAATTCTTTCTAGTTGTTTTAAGACACGTGTCATTTTTGTAGTCACAGGTTGCATTCAGCTGATTTTATTTATCTATCTTTAATGCGTAAAGAACATTGATGCTTATCCCGAATAAAATGTGCAAAACAAACTATCGATTTTTCTTTTAAAAAATAATGCACAAACCACAAAGTAAAGCTTGTCTAAATAGCTTCATTCCTTTAGATACAATTATGAAAACATGCGAGACGACACGTAAATAAGACGTTAAACACAAACTAACGACAGAAATTATAAAAAAGAAATAATACACAAACTACAAAGTAAACCCATGTTTGTCTGAATAATTCCATTCCTTTAGATAAATGCATGTACGAAAACATGCAAAACGATGCGTAAACTTAAATGTGCAAAATAACTAACGATAGAAATTATAACAAAAATAAAAAGTAAAGCCGCCCATGTATGACTTAATAATTTCTTTTCTTTAGATTCATGTATACACGAAAAAAGCAGGGCGACGCGTAAATAAAATATGGTATAAATCATTAAATTATATCAAAACAGAAGTAACACACAAACTTCAAAGCAAAGCCGTGTTTGTGAATAATTTCATTCCTTTGGATACATGGATACATAATTATACAAAAACCATGATGCGACACGACGCATAAATAAAATGTGCAAAACAAACTAACTATATAAATAATAACAAAAATACATTATGCACAAACTACAAAGTAAACCCATGTTAATTCCTTCAGATGCATGCATGTACGAAAACACGCAAGACGCCTGATGCGTAAATAAAATGTGCAAAATAACTAACGATAGAAATTATAACAAAATACAAAGTAAAGCCGCCCATGTATGTCTTAATAATTTCTGTCCTTTAGATTCATGTATGTATACACGAAAAAAGCAGGGCGACGCGTTAGTAAAATATGATAGAAATTATATCAAAACAGGGGTAACACACAAACTTCAAAGCAAAGCCGTGTTTGTTAATAATTTCATTCCTTTGGATACATGTATATACGAAAACCATGATGCGACACGACGCATAAATAAAATGTGCAAAACAAACTAATGATATAAATTATAACAGAAATACATACTACAGAAACTACAAAGTAAACCCATGTTTGTCTAAATAATTTCAATCCTTTTAATATATACATGCGTGTACGAAAACATGAAAGACGATACGTAAAAAATGTGCAAAATAACTAACGATAGAAATTATAACAAAAATACAAAGTAAAGCCGCCCATGTATATCTTCATAATTTCATTCATTTAGATTCATGTATACACGAAAAAATGCAGGGCGACGCGTAAATAAAATATGAAAGAAATTTTACTCAAAACAGACTGACTAACACACAAACTCCAAAGCAAAGCCGTGTTTGTTAATAGTTTCATTCCTTTGGATACATGTATATACGAAAACTATGATGCGACACGACGCATAAATGAAAAATGCAAAACAAACTAACGATATAAATTATTTTGAAAAATACGTAATACAAAACTACAAAAAACATGATTGTCTAAATAATATCATACCTTTAGATACATGCATGTACGAAAACATGCATGACGGCGCGTAAATAAAATGTGCAAAACAACGAACGATAGAAATTATAAAAAAAAAATACAAAGTAAAGCCGCCCATGTATGTCTTAATAATTTCATTCCTTTAGATTCATGTATATGCGCAAAATAACTAACGATTGAACATAAAAAAATACAACGTAAAGCCATGTTTGTTAATAATTTCATTCCTTAAGATACGAGCCGCCTCGTGGGAAAACCAACAATGTGGTTTCCGAAAAAATCTGACACAAACCGGCCTGTACAAGCACAGAAAAGAGATAGAAGCTTGAAATTTTGGATTTAAGTAGAAGAGGAAGAAATTGTACTATCCGAGAAGCGAAAACAAAGGCGCTGATCAGCTTCGCGGTTACCGAGAAGCTGATCTGCGTCTTTGTTTTCGCCTATGCAGATTGTTGGTTTTCCCATGAGGCGGCTCATACATCTATATACAAAAACCATGATGCGACACGACGCGTACATAAAATGTGCAAAACAAACAACGATATAAATTATATCAAAAGTACATAATACACAAACAAAATAAGTAAGCCCATTTTGGTCTAAATAATTTCATTGCTTTAGATACATGCATGTACGAAAACATGAAAGACGATGCGTAAATAAAATGTGCAAAATAACTAACGATAGAAATTATAAAAAAAAGTACAAAGTAAAGCCGCCCATGTATGTCTCTATAATTTCTTTCCTTTAGATTCATGTATACACGAAAAAAGCAGGGGGACGCGTTAATAAAATATGATAGAAATTATATCAAAACAGAAGTAACACACAAACTTCAAAGCAAAGCCGTGTTTGGTAAATGAAATGTACAAAAACATGCGAGACGACGCGTAAATAAAATGTGCAAAACCCACTAACCGTTGAAAATTATAAAAAAAAACAGGAATCATACACAAACTACAAAGTAAAGCCATGTTTCTCTAAATAAATTCCATTCATTCATGAAAACATGCGACACGATGAGTAATTAAAAGGAAACAAATTTCGTGGCTCATGTTAGTCATAAAACTTGTTTAAATAAGTTTTGCCTATTATCTAACACCTCGACAATCGAGCAATATAGTCAATGTCGAATGGGCCAAAAAAATCGTCCCGTGGGAATTTCTTGACGATTTGTGACGACCTACCTTAAATCAACCTTTGGGGCATATGCAACAATTTAAACCAGTTCGTCGCCCTGAGACCCTCGTATGGACTGATTTATGACGTCATCAAAATGGCGACCAGCGCACTCATAATATGCATATTAAACAGCCATTTTCATACTATGCTTGTCAGATAAAAATTTGATTTCCAGCTTCTCGCTGTTTTTAAATGGATGTATCTTACCAATTGTATTTATAATAGCTATTTTAGCACAAAAGTATCTCTCACAAGGAGCATAGCATCGTAAATATGAGCCACATCACAACAAAATCTGCATACAAAGTGTGAAACTATGCATAGTGCACCGGGAGCTTATTCAACCTACCTTGCATCCCCCTAGACACATTTTTATGGGTGCTAATTCATTTATTAGGATCAAAAATGCAAAGATGTTTTGTTCCCAAAGATAATTTCAATTTGTATTATGAAAAAAATGCACGGTTTCCATGGCAACCGTTTTTGTGATTCTTGATCATGGGGCGAACATACAACATTGATCAAATCTCCACTGTTAATTATCCTAGACTACTGAACATGGTCTCATTTTAAAGCTTCGACATAGCCCTTCTTTCTATGGTAAGTAATGCAAATTATCTAACCGGCGTATTCATTAATTTTCATGAAAACATGAAAAATGGTAGAAAAAATCTTTAAAAAATCCATAAATGAACTAATTTCAGCCCCAAACTCTCGTTGTGACACCTTTTTTTTTATTATTAAATATTGAACCAGTAATATCATATGACGAATTTATTTGTGACGTGGTCGTGTTTGAAAATTATCTCATTCGCATATTCATGAATATTGCATAAGACTGTCAAAAAGTGGGAAAAAACGAGAGAAAAAACATATCCATTGCAAGGTATTGGATAGGTTATAAGATGTAACCTATCTTGTATCTCTGGGATAAATTCTCAAGACTGTCAGTATTTTTCAGAGGGCCACGTTAATGTCATAAAATGTTGTCCTCAGAATCATGAACCACATGAATCTAAATGAATGAAAGAATCATTTGCATGACGTAGAATTATATAGTTTCCACACCACTCCTCATGCGATTCTAAAGAATAGGATGTACTTACAAAAATACTTACATCCCACCACTGAATAGAATGCTCTAGAATACTATAATTGGTCTGCTAGTGATACGTGAACCTAACAATCTAGCACTGATACCTGATATTTAAATCACTGAATTTAGCTATTCATGAAAATTAGTAAAACAAACAAAGAATTGGAGAAAAAATGTGAAAAAAAATAGAGGGAATATGTACCAAATCACTTGTACCAGAGCCGTCAATCATCCAAAGATGCTGAAAGAGGTGAAAAATGAATGCTATGACAATGTTCTATGACCCTAAAGTATCATTATGAGAATAATCTGATTTTTAATTTCATGAATTTTAAGGAAAACTTCAGAAATTTTAGAGTGAGAAAAAAAATGAAAAAAAAAAAAAAAAAAAAAAAAAAAAAAAAAAAAAAAAAAAAAAAAAAATGAGTAAATCTACAAAATGACTTGTATCTTGGCATCAAAAATCATATGCTGCTGAAAATGACAGCAAATGGTGTCTAGGGCATTATTATACCATCCTGTATTACAATTTATGGGTCATTTGTTTTTTAGTTTTAAGAATATTTACAAAATCTTTTGAATTTAGAGAAAAAGTACAGAAAATTAAGGGGTATACGTAGATAAACGCACGTATCTTGGCTACTGAAAGACCTAGGGAGCTATACTTATTGGTAATAAATGATTGGATTGTTAGGACAATGTTCCGTAACCATATAATCAGATATATAAAGTAAAAAAAGGAAAAAGTGAGATCCTTTAACAGCAGTGAACATATAAATGAGAAAGTAGATGGGCCAAACCGCGGTTTTGGCTACTAAAGCTTCAGCTATTTTTGTTGAATGGATATCAATGAGATCTTAATAAATAAGAGCAAAATCAAAGGAAGGGGTACAATCGCTTATAGCTCAGCTGCCAATTACCGTAGAAATTTATTACTAGGACAATGTTCTATTGGCTTGTGCTTAGACATAGAAAATTCATACTTTCTGGCGAGCAAGATTTGATAAATTTTGGTGAAGCGCAGCATTAATAAACACTCTTTTTCGAAACTATAAGTAACGTTCAGAGAATTTAATAACATGTGGTTAAGCTATCGGACTACATGGCAGTAGTGCATTCACCTAGCATTCTATCGGTACCATTTTCAGGGCACTCTTAGGGTATTGGCAACTGAGATATGAGTGATTTTGTTTGGTGTACCCGTTCATTTTTCGTTGATTTTTCTCTTATTTATGGAGATCTCAGTAATATCCATACAACAAAAATAACTATTTTATGGTTACAGAACATTGTCTTAGATTATATGGTTACAGAACATTGTCATATGGTTATATGGTTACAGGACATTGTCCTAGCAATTATTTGATGTCAAGTATAAAACTTTATAACTTTCAGTAGCCAAGATACATGCGTTTTTCTACGTATATCCCCTTAATTGTTCCGTATTTTTTCTCTAAATTCAAAAGGTTTTGTTATTTTTTTTTTAAACTGAGAGCCAAATGATTCATAAATTGTAGTACAGGATAGCATAATATTGACCTTGAGACAATCTGTTGCCATTTTCAGCACTATTTGACTTTTGATTGCCGAGATATAAGTTGTTTTGTAGATTTACTCATTTATTTATTTTTATTTTTTCAATTATCTTTTCTCTCAAATTTCATTACAATTCATGAAATTAAAAATCAGATTACTCTTATATCATATTTCAGGGCCGTAGCATATTGCCATAGCATTCATTTGATACTCTTTCAGCATCCTGGGTTGATTAACAGCCCTGGTACTAGCGAATTTGTACGTATACCCCCTACGTTTACCACATTTTATCTCCATTTTATGTGCGTTTTATTAATTTTCATGAATAAATAAATCCAATGATTTAAATATTAGGTATCAAGGTTAAATTGTTAAGTTCATGCATCACTATCAGACCAATTATAATATTCTAGAGCATTCTGATGGTGGGATATGAGTATTTTTGTCAGTACACCCTATTATTTAGAATCGCATGAGAGGTAGGTGTGGAAACTATGAAATTATACATCATGAATATGTTTTATTGCTGAGGACAATATTTTATGACATTAAGGTGGTCCCTCGGACAACACTAACAGTCTTGAGAATTTGTCCCAGGGATGCAAGGTAGGTCTTATAACATGTGCAATACCTTGCAACTGACATAGTTTTCTCCTCGTTTTTCCTCACTATTTGATATTTTTCATTAATTTTCATGAAATAATTTTTATACAGGACCAGGTCATCAATAAATTTGTCATATGATATTACTGATTCAATAACAAAGTGTCATAATGACAGTTTGGGCTTGAAATTAGTTCATTTTAGCATTTTTTAAATATGTTTTGTCATTTAATTTTTTTTTCACGAAAATTAATGAATATGCAAATGAAATACTTACCAGAAGAAGAAAGGGCTATGTCTAAGCTTTAAAATGAGACCATGTTAAGTAGTCTAGGATAATTAAAAGTGGAGATACGATCAATTTTGTATGTACACCCCATGATTATAATCAAGTGAACGGTTGCCATGGAAACCATGCATTTTTTCATTGTGCAATTGAGTTTATCTTTGAAAACAAACATTATTTGCATTTCTGGGGTCCCAAAGAATCATTTGACACCCATGAAAAATTGTCCTGGGGTGCAAGGTAGATCAAATTAGCTCCCTGGGTACTTAGGTTGTGTGCGGTGTTTTAGAAGAAAAAACGTATGTCCAACGTATGCACGAACGGACTTACGACCGGATAAAGCAATATCCTTTATCCTATCGACTTAATTCGTCTATCTTGTGTAAAATCAGATGCATTTCATACATTTTCTTTCCAAAGAAAAGCAAAAATGTCATGTTTTCAATTGATTTTGATGGAAATACGAATAGTTCATATATAGTCAGATAGTCGCCATATTGATGACGTCATAAATCGACTCCTACGCGGATGTAAGGGCGACGAACAGGTTTAATGTTATGCATATAACCCATAGATAAGTTTTATATAGGTCGTCATAAATCGTCAAAAATATCGCACGAGATTCCCATTTGACATGGACTAATAAAAGTGGATAAAATAACGCCGACTGTCTCAATGTGTTATTTTAGAACGCGTGTCACCGTTCAAGTCACATGTTCGTCCTCTATTTCAATTACTTTGCCTTATTTTATTGCATTACGAATACAAACATGAAGGCTTGTGCCTGGTGTGCACTTACACCCCCCCCCACCCGAGTTTTACTGAACGTAAGTGAACTTGCTTACTTATTCCTAGACTCGGCAATGAAAATCATTTTAGAATTAGTCATCGAACTAAGCATCAAGGAAATATAACATGTGCCAAAATAAATGGAATAAATGAATGAATAACGTCTTTAAAATGCTGACCGATGAATGGAAAAGGCATGGGCGAGAAAACAACGTTGATATGTGCGCTTAGTTATTACGCTCCTGAAATAAAATAAAACAAATTCAAAACTCGGACAATGTGAATGTAAACGGAGGTCATAAAATTGCCCCTCCCTAGATATGGCTCAGATATTTGATTGGGTAACGCTTTTATCGATCGATATATCATTGGTTATCCGATTAAACGGTCTTACCTGTAAAAGGAGATTATTGGTTATCGATAAATCGTTTCCGTTATTGATTGGTAAACGTTTTAAACGATCGATTTTTCATTGGCTGAGCAATAAAACGATTTATTTCAGTTAGTTTTACAATCGTTTTTAGCGAAACGCTAATAAACAGTTATTATTGGCTGAGCGATAAGGTTTTTTTAAAAACGGATAAAACGCGTTTTAAACGACCGTTATTTGGTGTTTTCGTTTGGTTTATGGTCCGTTTTGGCTTGGTTTTCATTTCGTTTGTGTATGGTTTTCGTTGACATAAAAAAACCCGCTGTAACTGTATATCAAAATAGGTCTTCGGGCATTCAAGTATATTTTTTATGCTATCAACATTTAAAAAAACATCTACTAGATTTTAAATATTTGACATGCTCTGATTAGTTATGTCAAACTGCTTTAACCCATATTTGACGAATGGGTTTCCCATCATCATCAATTGGGTCAGTCCACTTTCATTTTAGGGGTGTTAGGAGTGATTTTTAATTATTATCTCACTTTTCGATAAAATTCCTCCAAGCAAACAGAATAGCCCCAGATGGGACGCCGCGTTCTGCGGCGTCACATCAGGGTCTATGCTGTTTGTCTATGTACCATAAAAGGGACACCAGGCTTAAATGAGTATATACACTATAACTGATTCCAAGACACATATATGTCTTATGAAACAAAGTTATTTTATCATGCTTGTTGCCATGGCAACCATTGTGCCATAAGGACTACCCTCAATTTTATAGCCAGGTGCGCCCTTTGTTATGCATGTTTTATCAATCAGTGTGTGTATTTGTGCCTATAGCATAGTCTATACAGTGTTATAAATGTTGAACTTGAGAAACACATAGAGTTAATGTCTTCAACGTCGAAACATCATCAACAATTTTAAGACGTGTAGATTGTATTGACTACACACCATTCGACACTCGTAGTTTTGCTGTTTGCGAAGATAATCTCTTAAAATCAACAGCAAATGATCCGAAATACTTGGTCTTTCATTATGTTATAAATATATTAATTTTGAATGTTTGGCCATAAGGCTGTATTTGTCAGATTTTGGCCCAAATATATTACTTATTCAAAGCAATCAAATGCCCCTTATTAGTGAATTTAAAAATTATAAGTAACGTAACGCATTTGAGATAAATGTTATCAAATTTTATCATATGACACCACTGTTTTCCAGTGGATAACGTCATGTAATCAAAGGTGTTATGACCACAATTGTATTAACACTTTTGCGGGAATACGTAACGTCATTGACGACGTCCGGAACAGCAATGTAAATTTTCATTGAAAATCTGTCCACTTTGAATGTGATAAAATCCGATTTAAAAAGTCATATGATAAAACGAATCTTCCACTCGTGGTCATTTCATATGAAATCTATTAAACTCGCCGAAGGCTCGTTTAATAAATTTCATATGAAATGACCACTCGTGTAAGATCCTCTATATATTTTGGACAGTGTGATAAACAATCAAGTATCGCGATAGACGTATAAAGTCTGATGAGATGTCTTTTTCTATATAATCTTAAAATTACATATATGATACCATAGTCCACTCCACTTCAAAGACTCTATTCTTCCTGGTCATGATTTTGCTTCTCTGACTATCTCATCAGACTTATCAAATCTGTCTAGTGGTTATGCAAGAAATTTCTTCATGGATCATTTGAATAACTGGCCACTAATACTGATCACATCAGATACTAACAACTGCTGTCTATAAGTCGGGCCACAAGAGAGATTTATTACCCTGGAAAGAAACATTTCCTTCAAATGTGAAAATGAAATAAAAGTTTGAGAGAAGATTGCTTGTAATTTGAATTCATGAATCAGTTAAAAATACATGTGCATGTACTTTGTGCATGTCCCTTATTAACATGAAACAAAATAGACAGAATGCTGGTAGAATAGCATTTTGTCCACCAAAAAGGATGAAGTTGTACATTATGACATGAGCCATTTCACATTGAAACTTATTGCGTAAATTTGGTGATTTGCATGAGGTTTAATGTCCCAATTAACAATATTCCAGTCATGTGCGTGTATGAATGACTCACTGCTTCCAGGTTTGTTAACCACTGTAGTAAGTTGGAATATATATCTTACTGAAGGAAACAATATAGCAGCTATAGGATTCCAATCATAGACCTTCCACTCAAGAGTTTGGCGGTCTAGCGCCGGGCTACAACTGGTTTAACAAGTGCTCACTTATGATTGATATCTGGTAAAATAATGTGCTGGCCTTAAACTATGCAGACGCTTGGGTGCAAGCAAAGACAAATTACAAACTGTGTTACCATACCTTACATACTCAATCGGGTTTTATCTCCCAGTATGATTAACATGTTTGGGGCCCGGTTTTGATATCCACAAAAATGAGCATGCAATATAAATAACAAAACAACAAGAATAGCATTTGATGACATTTAATTATGTTTTCAGCTATGTTCTGTTTTAACATACTGAAACCAGGCTATGAAGCCTCTGTTCATTTGTTCTTAGGACAAAAGATATCTAGAAGGGTCATTAGTTCAATTTTACAACAATACCTGGAAAAATGCAACAGGCTATTCATTCGACTCCTAGTGCTGGCCTTACTTCAGCTATAAATCACCTGCTACATGGTTATGATATTACCCCTACTCAGTACTGATGATGGTGTTATGCCCATTAGGGAACCGAAACACATTTGTGAATGGCTTTGATGTTTGTAGTAGCCAGGATTCCGGATACTGCTCTGCCAGATTTGATCAGTCGTAGATGTTTGAGACTTGAGTCAGCTTAATGTAAAGTATGGTATGGCATATCAGCATAATATAAAATAAGGCATGGCACTTTGGGAATATATTTCAACATCTACGGCTGTAATCAGTCTAGTATCGCGACTGAATCCACTTTCAATTGAGCCGCGGTGCGAAAACAAAACCTCTCTTCCGCCAATACGGTCTTCACATTCACAATAGACGAGACGCCTGAAATTTCTAATTTAAATTTATCTGTGTAGAGGAAACAATGGCGCTGACCAGCTGTGCTGTAACTGCATCTTTGTTTTCGAATATGCTGAATCTGGTTTTTGCATAACCCAGCTCATTTAATAGGCAAATCCATGTTGAAAGTTCGACATTTACGCTGTATTTGAATATTTGAATGTTTTCTTTCTACTGTGAGTACTCACTAAAAGACTGTCCGCCTTGAATATTTTTGAATGTAAAATAATCATAAGCCATTAACCCGTGAAGAGTATAAAATGTGTCTAATCACTTAAAAGAAATTCACCTTTATTTGTAACATTAAGGTGTTGCATATGTTACGATGAACATACTGGCAAGTCACAGGTTGTTTATTTAAGCACACTTAACATGTATTCATCATAAATTGTGAAAAATAGAATTATATAATTTACAAAAGCATGTTTTTATTTTTATATTTTTGTTGAAACACTTGTTTTCAAATGTTACAGCTTACGACAGCACTCGTAGAAAACGTAAAATTATTTGAACGAAAAGAAACATGATCATATGATTTTATGTAATAGCCAAGTAGAACTATCAGACATTAAGAAAGTACCTAGCGTTTGTGGAATACGAAGAAAGAAGTATGCCATAAATTTAAAACGTTTTTGATCTTAAACCTTTATTTTAACGATATAGTTGTTAAAAGTAACGTATGTAACGCCGTATGTTGTCGAATTTCAACTTTTAAAGATCATAAAGCATGTCTGTTAAATTGTTCTAGTACATGATATAATAAGTGCTGTTGCTTGATAAAAGTTGGTAGAGTACAGTAGGTTTCGCCGTTCATTTTATACAAATATATCTTGAATGGGTGACTAATGTAACAAGCTACAGAAATATTGTGCACCACTTGTCGGGGCGACAACGTGCTTAGAAATCATCTAGGGTGACCAATGGACCAATTACATATTGCAAACAATGTATGTGGAGGGTATTGTGCGATTTCGTTAAATACGGTAGATACAGAATCTAGCGTCTCGTCTAAAATTCTTCCCTTACCAGTACAAGAGCTTCCATTACCAATACAAAATCTTCCCTTACAAAAACAACAAAAATCTCCCCTTACCACTAAAAAATCTACTCTTTCTTAGTACCAAGCCTTTCCTTACAAATTCAAAATCATCCCTAACCGATTCAAAATCTTACCTAAACAAAACAAAATCTTTCCTTACCCATACGAAATCTTTCATTACTCATACAAAATCTTTCCTTACCAATGTAACATCTTCCCTTACCTATACAAAATATTCCCTAACCAACACAAATATTTCGTTTACCAATACAAAATCTTCCCTTACCAAAATAAAATATTCCCTTACCAATACAAAACTTCCTTTACCCATACAAAAGCTTTTCTGGTCCATACAAAATTTTCCCGTACCAATTCAAAATCTTTCCTTACCAACACAAAATCTTCCCTTAGCCATACAAAATATTCTCTTACCAATACAAATCTACCCTTGCCAATACAAATCTGCCTTTACCAATACAAAATCGATATGAAAAGGTACAAGTAGGCAAAGATCAGGAAAAGGCGCAATCAGAGAAAGATTCCCACTCCAAAAACCGACGTCAAAAAAAACCAAAGTAACAATCAGGTACTTATACCATAAAAACATTTCGTAAGCCGAATGAGCAGCTATTTTCCCAATAGGTGGCCACTCAGTTACCTTAACTTAACTAAAACTATGAAAACATACATAAGGCGCCAACAGCACAAAATAATTTAAACACCAAGACATGAAACAAAAAGAACCACCACAAGAGTATCGACTTGGAACGATCAGTAACACAAAGTTACTGGCGGGTTTAAATCGATTTTACATGGCCATAACCGCACCCTCAGCTTCTGCAGTGGTTCTTAACATTTAGTTAGTTCTTCGGTCCTCGTGGTGAATCTCTAACTAGTCAACCTACCATTACCAATACCAAATCTTCCCTTACCAATACAGAGACGTTTTATTTGTTTGTTTGTTTGTTTGTTTGTTTATTTGATATTGGGTTTAACGTCCCACCAACCGTGAAGATCATATGGAGACGGGACCTCGGTTTATTGTCTCATTCGATAGACTGGAGAAGCCCGGGATCAAACCTGCGACCCCTGGTTTACCAGACGAGTGAAATAACCAATGCACCACGGAGGCTTCTAGAAAGACGTTTTATAATGATATAAACCAGATATACCTATAATAAGGTACAAGTAGGTAATGATCAGGAAAAGGCGCAATCAGAAAGAAACTCCCACTTCAAAAACCGAGGTGGGAAAAAATAAATTGACAATTTGGTACTAACACTAGGAACACACATCGTAAGCCAAGTGAGCAGCTATTTCCCATTAGGCCGCCATTCAGTTTCCCGAGCCTGACTAAGAATATGAAAACATACATAAGGTTCAAACAGCACAAATATTAGACTCCAAAACATAAAACAAATAGAACCACAACAGAAGTATCGCCTTAGAACGATCAGTAATATAAAATTACTGGAGGCTTAAACCGGTTTTACCGGTTTTAATTATATCATTGACCGGGGTATTCAGCTCTTTCACAAAGATTGTTTAAAGTACATTTGTATGTACTTTAAACAATCTTTGTGAAAGAGCTGAATACCCCGGTCAATGATATAATTAAAACCGGTAAAACCGGTTTCAGCCTCCAGTAATTCTATATTACTGATCGTTCTAAGGCGATACTTCTGTTGTATATGATTGATTCAGTAATATTGATTCTTTGTAAAATTATTACTTGTTATTTATATATAAGCAAAGGGGAGTAACCTTGATTAATATATGTATTTCATTTTTATTCTTCTAGAATTTATTGTCTAGAACTTTACAGAATTGTGTCATTGATTATTTTTTAACTATTATTATAATTAAGAAGTTATTAGCACATTATAGAAGCTTCTGGTTGAATCTGTGTGATTCGAACTGGGTGATTTATTATAGTCACCTTATAACAGAAATATTACATGTTCTATATCGTTTTTTAAAAATATCGTTCACTGGTACTTTAAAGAAAATTCTCAATTCAACCTGACCATTTGACATTGGCAGAACAAAACAGATCTGTCTGTACTGTTCTCGAACAATTTATTATATAATTTTCTAGAAGGTGGTTGATTTTTCCTTAAATGTATATATACTTAAGGAATTAAAATACGCAACACACTAAATTTCAACTTTTACGTATGTTTTTGACGTTTTGATAAAATCATTTTATGAAATGACGTACTGACTGCTTTTTGCACGTGATGAAATGAGAAAACGTCATTTTATTGACAAAATTAACGATAAAACGTCAAACACTATGAAAAACGTAAATTGTGACGTAAACGTCGGGGCGAAGGGGGAGATGACAAGTTCTTTGCATGTGGGCTACTTGACGTCGACTTGATAATGTGCAATAAAGACTAGGATCATTGTGTATTTAGGTGCCGTCCCATGTTGCGTTGAATCTTGTTAACGGAATACTGAAGTTAACAATAACGAAAAAAGAGTAATTAACGTCATTTAAATTTTTTGATTTTGGATTTTTGTACGTTAGCAGTGTATATCGAACTAATATACGACACGACATGCTTTTTAATCAACAGTGACGTCACATGTACCGTAGAAATGGATCATTAGAGCGTTTGTTTTGACGTTCGTTAAACAGAATATCACGTTATGTAAAGGAGCGAAACGGATTATATGTTTTCAGTAAACATTCAATTTACGCTCTGTTATCAAACTTTTGACAGTTGATCATTTCTAAAATCAGAAAATTTGAAAAACATAATGAGAGTCTTTAAAATGCAGGATGTTGGATTTTGACGTTATAATGGGCGTTATATGGACGTCTGAAATACAAAGGTCTTAATGTTTACGTAAATAATCATTTTATTGAATATAACGCATGCCGAAGGAAATTTTTCTGGCTTTTGACTCATTTTTTCGATTGACGTTGGTGACGTCAAACGTCCCATAACATAATCAAAATGCTACCAACTGATCAATGGTTACATCTGCAATCACTTTTAGGGGTTTTGGAAACAAAATGTTGGTTTTTGTTTCAAATTTGACATTCATTGATCATGGTTACATGGTGTGCTACTGTAGGTTAGTGTGTTTACGCGTACGCCATTAAGCATACGTAACAGACATTGTGGCGCAATCTGTTGCAATCTGAAGTTTTAGATATTGCTTTAATATAAGAAGCTCAGATATATCACAGACTTGCATTACAAAGCATGCTTTTAGTAACATAAAGTGTTTGTTGCGTTTCTTTATTCCTTAAGTATATATAGGTCCCTATTCAGTCTTAAGCATTCAGAAATTTGAAGTGATTTAAAGTTTATAATTTTGGTTGTTTCACTAGTGCTTTGCATTAGAATAAAAGTGTGGATTAAATATACATGTGCTCATATTCTGGATACTGGATTGGAGATATATGTGGACTTACATTTGAGGGACAAGGATTTAATTGACATTAACTTTGTAAGTTATTTATTTATTTATTTACTTATCTGTTTGTTCGTTTGTATGTATTTGCAGCATTTATTTGTTTAATTAAAAGTTGTTAAGTTTAAATTACTTGGTTGTTTTTCGCTGTACCTGTCTTGTTACGCTTGCTCATAACACATTCAAGTAACATTATGAGCAGACCACATTTATTGTGTCAACTCGATATCATAAAAAGATACCTGCAATTTCCGCCCGTATGCGTCAGTCTACATTCCATCACTCTCCTAATCACGAAAACATGTCTGTGTAATGTATACCCCCTTGAACCCCACAATTATATAGCAAAAACTGGGGTATGCAGGAGTATACCTATTTTTCTTATTTTTGCTCCAAAACATAGATTGTGGGTACTCGTTAGAACCGCCTCGCCGAGGCGGTTCTAACATCTACCCACAATCTATATTTTGAGCAAAAATAAGAAAAATATCAAAAAGTTTTAGCTAAAAATTTTCAATTTTTAAAGCTAAACTAACTTCTGTTTATTGCATAGGCGTGTTTTCGTAACGATAGTTTGGGTTCAACCGCTTTACCGTCTAACTGTTTTCTCGTCAATTGTTTGTTCGATGAGCAATATCGATACAGAAAATAAAGCAAAAATCACTGGTAAATGCAAGAATAGATCTTTCACTTTTGTTAGTTCTCTCTTTTTTTTCATTTCCTCCGATCTTTCCGTTATTTTATCTATTTTATTTTTTGCACATTTTTTCTCACTTTTTCTGTCTTTTTAAATTTGAAATAAAATACTCTCTTGTGCTTATCTTTCTTTGCTCCTTTTGTCGTACTATAATTTCTTTCTTTCTCTGTATACAGTGTATGTGTATGTTTGTATGAGGTCACTGCCAGAATAGTAAATACCAGTGTGGCATTCGGTCGACTGCGTGCAAATGTCTGGGGCGAATTGGAATCAAGCTTGACACTAAGCTGAAAGTCTACATGGCTTTGGTACTGCCAACCCTCTTATATGCATGTTTGACTTGTACAACCAAGGATTTGTCAGCTGACAGTGTATGCAAAGTGTATGAACAAAGTGCGGAAAAAGCGCTAAAAGGAAATGTGTTTGAGTACCTTCTGGTTAACTGAAAAGATTCCGACTGCTCAAATTATCGCTTAAGAGAACAAGGGAAGCGATGCAAAATTATATGTTACTTTACTTTGTATTCCCAATCTGGTTTATGAAATAATTTTTCTGGAACACATTTCACAACCAGTTTCAAATGATATATGCATTTGCATCGGAGAATAAAATATATTTGGAGAAAAAAAGTCAAATTGTCTCATCATTTGTGACCTTTTTTGAAAGAAACATTGACCACTTTCGGCCAAGCAAAGTTAAGATTCGAACACCTACATTACTTGTATGGATGATAGACATGATCTGCAGGAAAGAGATTTTCGTTTATCACCACGAAATCTAAAGTCTATAAAAACGAAAATGAGCTATATATCCTTTTTGCACAATACAGTTATGATTCTCATTACATTAAAGTCCTGGCGGCTCCCGTGGCCGAGTGGTTAAGACCGCTGATATTTCATTATCGCACTGAACCATTCGATCATCTCACCTCTGTGTCTGGTGTGGGTTCGAGCTCGGCTCTGGCCACATGTGAGACAAGCCAAGTTCTGCTTGCGGGTGTGTCAGGTCGTTTTTCTCGGGGTTCTCCCGTTTTCGGCCCGCCTCATATGAGCTGAAATAATCTTGAAAAGGGACGTTAAACTGAATAAAAAAGTCCCTTTTGCCAAAAGAGGCCTTTTCTGGTTTTAGGGTCTCAATTTATTACATTATTTAAAGACGGTTTACACATTATTTAACTATAGACAAGCCATTTTCTAGGTAGCCGTCGCCAAAATCCAGGAAGACGTGGTTCAGTTCCGACATGATTGAGAAATTGCTGACTTGTTTTCGCTACATGGATAGTAAATCCGAAATTTCAAGCTTCTAGTCTGCTTCTGTGACTGTACAGGTCAGTTTGTGTCAGCCATGGTTTGAAACCCCGAATGCCGGTTTTCGCGCGTCGCGGCTCAAATTACAATAAGATAAATGTATCGTTAAACACATGCTAAAGTACTGAAATGTTTACCTACCAGATCTGACGAAGCTGTTTGCAAAATTAAACTGTTGGCATTATGACATACACTGCCTTATTTATACTAAATCTGTTCAAATTCCACAGCAAATTAAATACCAGCTAAATAGAGTGGTGCTTGTCAAAGAATCGTTGGCTTCTCTATCTTGCAGCAAGTGTGAACACTTTCTTGGTTGTTTATATGATAGTAATGTGCCTTTCGGCATTATTTGAGTACATATTACTTTCCGATCAGAATGGGACGATGCACAAGACGATTAAAGAATTCAACAATCTCATGCGTACGTCTTGGTTTTGTCAGTTTTGGCTTGTATGTAAGTGTGCTTTTGCGGTTTGATAAGCATAGCATATCTGACACCTTACTCACCCAGGATTACCTGTTACAGGGAACTCGAAGGTTCGGGGAACTCGGAGGTAAACAATGGAGGCGTCTTAGACTAGGGTCAGTATAATGTTATTTATAATATCACATAACGTTTACATCAGAACTTATTGGTGTTTTGGGCTAAAATATATTATAATAAGCAAACAATTTATAAACAGGTGGCCGTTTTTTTCCTCACATTAACATGCTTAAGTTTTTCGAACTCAGAATTATGCTCACACAGGACGAAAATTTGTATTATCCGGTAAATAGTGGACGACCAGTAGCATTTGTCAACAAACTGGCAGCTACATTTCAAAATTTAGGCTTTCTCCTCGAGATTTTAAGCTTCCTTGCGCAAGATTACAAAAGGATAAACTCCACAGGCTTTAAAACATTAAGATGGTGTCACAACTTTTGATACAGGAATTCTCGGAGTGATTTTGAAATGTAATATTGGGAACTCGGAGGGACGGCTTTGGAGATTCGGAGGTGATTAAACATTTGAAGAGCTGTTTTTACTCTTAATAATGCTTATCTGAGAGTATATTTGTTTGAAACACTTCAATTTGCCTACGAATTAAGGAAAGGTAAGCACAAAACGTTTATTATGAGTGTTGTGACACGGTAACTATGCGCACGTACATATTTGAGCGGGGAGGTTGATGTATACTAGGACAAGCAAGCCATCGTCTATGTAATCTAAACCCCTTACATCCCATCTTGGGTGCATTATTTTTTTGTACATTATTTATTTTCATTCACATTGTCGACTGTGGGTACTCGTTAGAACTTTTCAATGAAGCACATGGAAAAACAAATCACCTGGAAATTTGGTCATTTTTACAGCTTATAAAACTGCTGATCCCAACTTTCGATTGGGAGAAATACGGAGAGGGGAGAATATTTTTGTCAGTGCCCTTGTCTGTGTTTGAACTCGACCGACCTGAAAAATCTGTGCACATGTACACGTTTTACTTGTTTGAACATGCAGAATGGTTTTCTTTCCAGAGTTGATTTATTTAGACTTTAGATCTCCCTTACTGACACTTGGAATTATGAGATTATAACAGATTATAGCAAAATGTTTCAGACGAGTTAAGTCTGATGCGGTCGCTCAATTGTCATTAATATTGTCAGATGTCCCTTTCACCTTTTCAAGGTTGTTTCAGACATACCGAGACGACTCCATCAATAGGTTGCGCGAACACGGAAGAACCCCAGAATAAATACCTGACACACCCGCTTGCTCCACTTGTTACCATGAGAGTGGCTTGAACTCACAGCGGTCAGTGAATGAATGATTAAGAGCGTTAAATGAAATCGACGACATAATAACCATCCCAAATATTATAAATAAATTTAAGTATGTTAAGAATATGTACATGCCATACATTTAGGTTAGAGTAATATAGGTTGGAGTGACATATTAATGCATATTTGATACTTTGCACATTAACTGGACTGTATGTCATAAAATTAAAGTCTAGTTTGCTCCAGAAGCAAACTCACGAGTCATTTTCAATGAACTGACCCTCCGACTTTACCCATATCCTAACTTTTACGTTACTCATCATACCTCCGATAATTACCGTACCTAAAATTGTGATAGCTTCTACATTTATCTGGGTAAAAACACTGGCTATTTTTCATATATGAGGCTAAAATTTTGCATGATGCTCATAAAGACCCTGTAGTTTTAGAAACCAGCAGCTGTTTTATGCGAAAATATCGTAAATACTCAAAAATAAGTGGTCCGAGTTGAAAGTGCTTTACAATCATACAATTTCCAGTTTATATTATTTGTTTCTGATTGAAAATTGAAGTGTCAGCTTAAACTGATTAAACTGATGGTGCATGCAGGGGCCTCGTCTTTTAAACTTTATATGTGCGATATGTTAAAGTTTAAAGTGGACGTAAGTTGAAAATAAAATGGGATAAATACTGGCCCTAGTTTGAGGCGCCTTCCATTGTTTACCTCCGAGTTTCCCGAACCTCCGAGTTCCCTGTAACAGGTAATCCTGGGTGTTACTGTCATAATCCGGATGCAAGGCTATGACAAGTCATAAACGAGAATAAAAACATTTATCTTGTGTGTGTGAATCAAAACGCGCAGACATAAAAATTAGCAGTGTGGCAAAAAGCTCATCTTTGTCGACGCTACAAACCTGAAGTGTTTAAAGTGTTTGGGGCGCTGTGTTATAACTGATGTTGGTACACCGCGTAGTATCGTATCGTGAGCTGTGTATCGCGATACGTATCGTATCGCGAGCCAAGCGTATCGTTGCAGCCCTACCGCGTACTCTCAAACTTTGCTCGGCGTACCGCTTTTGACTGGCGTAGTCCATATCCGGCATGAAAATGAAATTGTTTTAGTTGGTGTGGGTGTATAATATATTGCCTATGTTTTAAACGGTAAATTACCACCACGCAAATACAACGTTGATATATGTCTTTTAAAACATGCGTCAAGGACATTCCAAATGAGAACTTGAAGGGTAAAGTACAAGGGCGGCAAGGGGTCGCGGTACTGTCCCTGCAGCAGCACAACATGATGTAGCCATAAATACAATATAAGCTGCGCGGGTGCATAGATATGACGTTACTTTTGAACTTGCCAACGCCGTAGTAGCCCATGGTACTGAGATTGTACGACAATAATTTAGATACCCAATATGTCTTAACTCATTTAAGCCTGGCGTCCTTTTTATGGGACAGAGGAAAACAGCATAGCCCCAGATGTGACGCCGTAAAACGCGGGGTCCCATCTGGGGCTATTTTGTTTGTAGCTTAGTAGCTTTTCCTGGAGTCAACAGGCTATAACACTGTTTGAAAAATACATTGGTTAAACTTCTTCAAATTTAAAATAGCGGAAAGTGATTCAAGGTCAAGGTTTATACAATTCATTATAAGCTAGTGTTTCTGATGCTGTATTTTGTTTTAATTTTGTCATTTAAATGGCCTTAGGCCAAGGTCACGAAATGACATCGAACTTAAATAATCACATAATTTCATCAGTTCTCTAAATTAACCAATTTTTATGTCACAAACTACAAAACGTTCTTAACAAATCAAATGTTTACATATGTTCCCATGGAAAAGCCAATGTTATCGAATTTGACCTTGCCTTAACTTAGGTCAAGATCAACCTAAGTTCATAATTATACAATCTATGAATCTATGGTGGGATGGCGTTCCTGATGCTACATGAATATACTAAATTTTATTGCAGTCTCTCCTCCGGTTCAAGAGAAGACTGAAGTGTTTTAAGTGTTTAGCAATTATAGTCCCGCTGACCCTTCATACACAATTTCGTTTCCTATTCCTTTGGATGCTCCACATGAAATTTGGCTTTGATTAGACCAGCGGTTTCAGAGACGAAGATGTTTGAACACAGTGGATAACGACGATAACAAAAAACGACGAAGACGGACGCCAGAGCATCGTTTTACTATATACGCTCACTTGTGAGCCTTCGGTACAGTTGAGCTAATAAAAGCGACACTCCTATAATTCACACACAAGCAAACAAAAATAAGCCAATCTCCTATTTATACTTTTGCTGAACCAAAGGATGGTTTACTACGCTATAAAGTCAACACTTCCTAATTTCACCACCTACCCAGCTGGAAATGTGCATAGTCTGGTTATCGAAGCTCCGAGAAGACACGTCCCGAGTCTTAGCCTTACTAATGGGTTTAAGGCAATTTTTCTTTAGCCTATGTCATTATCACACGCTCTCAACAATGTAACATGAGCTGCACCAAGCCACAGCTAAGCCCCGTTGGTGCAAAATCATGTTCATCCTCCACGAACTGTGTATTGCGCTATAAAGTTTTCACTCAATAATTTCACCACCACGCCATATGGAAATTTGCATGCGCATCTATTCAGTATAGCACAACGAGATATTAACCCCCTCCGAGAAGACTTACCTCGAGTCTTGGCATGGGAACTACATGGGTAAGACAACTGTTTTTCTGCAGATGTCATTATCCTAAAAGAATGCTCATCCACCAAGGGTTCTTTGATGCGGTATACTAATGTTTGTATATGCCACGCTAAGAAACATCACAAAATACCGTGTTCGAAATTTGCATACATTTATAGAGTCAATATAGAGTATGGGCAATACAGTAACTGTACTTTGACAAAGATAAAGAAAGTTTACAGACAACATATTTTTCTTCTTCAAAAAATACTTGATTTAAATCTTTGACCAATCGGTCCTCACTGGCCGCATATGGTATTATTGTTGTTGTTTTCGCAGTGATTCATAATAAATTATTATGAAATTTAAGAAACCGTCCTACATCTTACATAACGCAAACCAGTCCATGCATTATACAGATATTTCCTAAGTTGAAAAAAAAATATTTCAGTTGTTTTAGTTTCTTAGTATTATTAAAAACATAGATTGTCGGCGAGGTGGTTCTAACGAGTAAATTTGTGTCCACAAGCATTTTTTTAACAAAATAAGAAGAAAAAAACATGTTTACCAAGTTAACCCCAGGCTATATAAAAGTGGCGTTTAACAGGGTATTTATATTACGGGCATGTTTGTCTGATGTTGAAAGGCATAACATATCGTATTTTACATGTTTTAAAAGAAAGTGTCAGCTTGCCCGTTCAATTTATGATCCAGGATCTTGAGAGATGAAGTAGTACTGTCAAGTAAACAAAAACACGTGGCTGAGTGTTATATTCATTTTGTTGGTAGAATCAGAATGTAGTATAAAACTTATGACTACAACGAATGAAAACCGAAACAAGAATATTTTATTAAATTACCCGATATAAAAAACAGGGCGACACGCTATTTGCTAGATGCTAATTGCTTAATGCGCATTGCAAAATTATAAATTGTAACAGGGTCGATGAAGGATATTGAGAATATAAATAATTTTACACTATGTTGGATTAATTAACAATATAAAAACATAATATGTACAAATATAGTCAATTAAATTTTCAATCAACATTTAGCATCTAGCAAATAGTATTTAGCAAATAGCATTTTGCACATAGCATTTGGCAAATAATATTAAGCATTTATCACGCGGACACACTCATTAGTGTGGTCTTTATTTTTCCATTTTCATCCCCTGATAGTTGTCGTAGCTAAACAAAAACGTGATTGGCCACAACTTTTGCACCTACGATGTGGTAATTAGCAATTCGCATTTACCAAAATACAATAAACATTTAGCAAATAGTATTTAGCAAATAGCATTTAGCAAAAAGCATTAAGCAAATAGCATTTAGCAAATAGCATTTAGCAAATAGCATTTAGCAAATACGATTAGCATGTCGCACTGGCCTTCCTACCTATATCATCCAATGAAGTTAAGCTTTGGAAGACAGGGGTTCCCCTAATAAGTCGGTTACTCTTTGCAAAAAATGAATCTTAAGAGGTTCGCTTTAAGAGCGGTGAACACATTTGTGAGAAAGGGGATAGGCCATAACACGGTTTCGGTTATTCAAGCATCATTTGGCAACATGGAGCCAGAGCAAATTAATGCAATTTTGAAAATTTCAAGTTCTTTATGGGAATGAAATATGCGCAGACATAAATATATACACTTTACAAAAGTGCAAACGCATCAGTTTTAATAATTGAATAACTTTCGTTTCGCTAAAGATTTTGGTTTTTAATTTTGCATACTCTTCCTTGACGAGCTTTTACGCATTTGACTAGATAATTTTAGATATAATTATCACGTGACCATGTCATAAGAATATCATGCAAAACCAGGTTTTCTGCACGTGCTGCTCGTAGTGCTCTTTGAATGAAATGAAAAGCTTGCTTTCTGCTTGCGTGTGTGCCAGGTGATTCTTCTCGGGGTTCTCCCGTTTTTGCCCACCTACTGATTGGCCCGTCTCATATGAACTCAAATTATCTTGAAAGGCACGTAAAACTGAAAACAAGAAGGAGAAAAAAGGCTTGTTGTTCGTCGAATGGAAGTCGCAAAAAATAGTTCGCCTCTCTTTCGAAAAAATCGCTAGATTGGCCGGCTTTGTAGTGAGGGTAGCTCGTTTAGCATAAAGACGTTTCAAATACGTTACATCAATGGAGCAAAGGTATTTTCACTTGCCTTTTTACTCTAACAAGTCATAGGTATCATACGGGTGCAGGACATTTCGTCTAAAACCATTTCGTCTAAAAGCCATTTCGTCTATAGGACATTTCGTCTAAAAGACATTTCGTCTAAAGGACATTTCGTCTAAAGGACATTTCGTCTAATGGACATTCGGTCTAAAGGACATTTCGCCTAATGGACAATTCATCTAAAAATCTAGTGGGTGCGACATTTGGTCTAAAAAAAGTTAAGAAAAAATAAGAATGTTTAGACCAAATGTCGCACCTTACTGGAAATCAATTTCAGAGATGTGACTTGAAATATTTATTTATAATTTCTGTTTACCTGCAAGCTTATGGTGACAATATATGTATAGTGATCTATCTTTACAGATCATTGTGAGCAGTTATAAAACTGGTAGCTATAATAGGTAAGTAAGTATTTTATTAACGTGTCACATGTCTGTACATAAAATAAGTAATCTCAATAAAAACATAACATAGTAAAAGACACACAGCTGGGGATTCCAGCTTACGAGACACGCACTTAAAAAGGCATAGTGAATAAAATTACATGAGTTTATACATTTAAGAATGCATCACATAGCACAGAATGAAATAGCATAAAATATATACTTATTTATAAAAAAATTTTTGTTGTGGACGTGTTATGATAAATATAAAATAATTCATATAAAATTGTACTATATAGTTCGTTTTCGTCTCTGAAACATGTCGAATAAGGTTGAAGCTAAACGTGTCTGCATATTGGGATTATTTAATAGAAATATCATTTTGGCAATCGAGTCATATAAAACAAAATCTCTATTGCATAACTGTGCTTTGTGAAACATTTTACGTCTAATGTCATCATAGAAGGGACGGTCAATTAAAAAATGAAGCTCATCTTCAACAGTCTCTACACAATGGAAACAAGTTCGTTGTTCCACGGGGAGTTTAGGTCGAGCATAACGCCCAGTTTCAATATGTAATGGCAAATTGCCACACCTGAACATAGCTAAAATGCGGCGGTGATCTCTCTGAAGTGATAATTTAACGTAAAATTATGTTTGTAAGTCCGTTTTATACAGTCTATATGTTCGAAGTTTATTTCCATTTGGATGTCCATCGTCATTAAACAATTGTGTTCTCCACAACACGTTGTCTTTTTCGATTAATTTTGCTTTATACAACTTATGTATACTTGCAACACAAACAGTTTCTTGTTCAAATAAATGGGATAACTCGATTTCATCACTGAATTTTAGAAACCTTTTCTCCCAACATTTACCATGAGTTTTGGACCACATAAATATTCGTTTGACTCGCTTATCATTTTGAATATTGATAAGTTTGCAAAATAAACGACATGACTCCAATCTTTGATTAACCAAGCAGTCTGTCCAGCCCGTGTACCCTGTAGTTGCCAAATTTGCGGCATTTTTCCGAACCCCTAAAAAGTATTTACAGGCTTTATTCTGCACTGTTTTTATTTTGTTAAACTCTGTTAAACCCCATATGCCTGCCCAATAGTACAATATAGGCTCTACAAGCGACGTATTCAATTAAGTATAGACATCGTAGGACATACCCCCTGCGCATTTAAATTTAGCGTATAGAGCAGACAGGGCTCGACTAGCAGACTAATGTTGACGTCGCAAACTTTAAGTCCAAGTGTTCCTCAAACCAGAGTCCAAGATACTTATGTTTTTCTATTTGTTCAATATCTAACTTACCACATGAGAAATTTTTGTTACAACGCACAATTGACGTAGGTCTAAAGTGAACAATTTTAGTGTTTTCACAATTAATTGATAACCTCCACTTACTACACCTATCATTTAATTTGTTAAGCATCAGCTGTAAAGACTCCGCATCCGGGGCTATTAACGCGATGTCATCCGCGTACAATAATACAGAAAGCTGCAGATCATCAATGTCAATTCCGAGACCCATTTCCTTAATTTCATGTGCCAAATCGTTTATATAAAGCGAAAATAGTGTAGGAGATAGCTTACACCCCTGCTTTACCCCTTGAGGCATATCTATAAAGGGGGTAAGATAGTCGTTAACTTTAACCACACATTGTACCTCGGTATACAGAGACTGAATAGCTTTAAGAATTTTCCCCGTAATCCCTAAATTACATAAGTTTATACCACAAACAATCCCTTTGAACTGTGTCGAATGCTTTCTTAGCATCGACAAAGCAAACATACGTAGATTGTTTCTGTTTTCGTTTATTAATCACTGTATACAGAGCGTATATAAGTTCTAAACACGATCTATTGCGACGAAATCCATTCTGTTCGTCTACAACGATGTTGTTATCATCTATCCATTTACTTAAACGAACATAATGTCAGCATACACATTACAGGGGATCGAGATCAGGCATATACCACGGTAACATAATGGGTCTCTTGGATCCCGCGCCTCTTACTTTGGAATAGGCCTGATAACGCCTTTATTCACTTAGAACAGATCCATTCTCGAAATAAAAGTTAATAATCCTGTACAATAAATCGATGCACACAGGATTTCGTAAAACCTCAATCGGAATACCATCGAACCCTGCAGCGCGTTTCAGTTTTGCTCTATTAAGTGATTGTTCAACTTCTTCACGAGTTATCGCCTCATTTAACGACAAAACGATTGTATTTAAACTGGGAACAGTATCATCCTGCAGTAATCGCTGTTTTATTTCGAATTACGAAAACTTGCCCATGCAATAAAAATAGATTTTTTAGCTTTAAAAATTGCTAATTTTCAGCTGAAAAATTTTGAGATTTTTCTTATTTTTGCTCAAAACATAGATTGTGGGTACACGTTAGAACCGCCTCACCGAGGCGGTTCTAACGAGTACCCACAATCTATGTTTTGGAGCAAAAATAAGAAAAATAGGTAAACCCATGCAAACCCCAGTCCTACTATATAAAAGTGGGGTTTAAGGGGGTATTCATTACACGGACATGTTATCCTGATGGAATAAATGGTTATCGTCAAAACGGGGGTTTGTGGAGTTGGTAAACAAATTCTCGAAATCGCTTTTCCACCTATTCATGACATCATCGGTATGTGTTGATATGCGACCATTCGAGTCAATAATTTCCATTGGAATTCCAGTTTTACGTTCGTTCTGTATTCAAAGTTTGCCGATTTCCCGCCAGAATTCACGAGTGTTATGCCCATTTTTCAAGTCAAGCAAACGGTATTGTTCAGCCATCTGATACTGTTTCTTTGCTTTTTTATTTAGTTTTTCGAAATGACGTCTTTCAGTCACATACAATGCACGTAATCGGCGTTTCTCGGCACAACTTCCATTACAACGTAACCATTTCAAATCTAATTCAATTGACCAGTACGGTTTATAGAGCGATTTCGCTGTCTTATTATGACTAGTATGAACTTTACGTTTCGGCAATTTACTGTCCATTTCAGAGAATACAAGTTCCTTGAAAGTGGAATATGCGTTATTGGCATCATGCTATAGTTCAAGGTCACGTTCTATTTTCTCAATCGCTGCCACAACCCGGTCAAAGCTTAAATCGTCATTAAGAAATGTTTCCGGAACATTACAAGTATTATAGACCTGGGATTTCCTGGACGAATCATCATTCCGCGCTTCCTTTCTCTTACTGCAGCTGACAGCAGTCCATGTAAGAACAGAATAATCAGGGATTTTCGTAACCCCAGGGCAGTTCAAAACACCAATTATGTCGGACTTTAAATGAACCTGAAAGTCAGTTACGAACGAAAGTTGTTCATAAGGGACACACACGTAGTCTACTACAGATTTTCCACGATGGGAAACATGGGTGAAATCATTCAGGCCGACGCGACAATTCACCATACACATACCAGAGTCTACCAGGAAGTCAATGAAAAGGTAACCACTGACGTTTGAAAAATGATCGATTATTTCGCGTGGCGTAACGTCATCAACACCTTCAATAAACTCCGATGCATCTCCAACTCTAGAAGTAAAGTCACCACAAATATAGACTCGTCCTTCATTCTGATAAGAATAAACTTGTTCAAGCATCGTGGAATAAAATAATTCTGGGTCGTTTAAACGCGTGGATTCTGACGGCGGCAGATAACCCATACGACGATATTTTCGTTGTACGTTTCTGAGGAAAGTTTAATCCACAAAATGTCCTCCACCCTATTATCGAGAACAGACACGTTATATGAGTCATGAATACAGTTTTTAATAAATACACCAACGCCACCAGAGCCCCGTTTTGCATTTCTATGTAAGTTTTTACGATTATGCGCATAAAATGTATATCCATTCTATAGATATAAATTCGTTATGACGAAAGAATGTTTCATTTACTCCAAATATGTCACAATCGAGTGAACGTATAATAGACTGTCGAAATTCAGAGTTTTCTTGGTCCTTCAGAGACCACCCACCGGCATTTTAAACACCAAAGCGCAAGCTCTCCTAATCTGTTGCACCACCCGTTCCAGAATTTCTACCGCCAGCGCCAGATTAGTTTTGATCCATTGTTGTCTGTTGCAGTTGTTGATTGGTAAATAATAAAAGCATTATATATTTTTAAATAAAAGATGCTGCTGCAACATCGCTGGAGGGATTGACTACAATTTGTCATATTAAAAATAAATAAAATAATGAAATTGATATCCAATAAAATGTTGTTCAAAAATATTTTCCTTATCATTTATGTTTTAGACGAGTTTTAGACCAATTTTAGACGAATTTAGACATTTTTAGACGAATTTTAGACGAAATGTCGTATTCGACGAAATGTCCATTAGACGAAATGTCCATTAGACGAAATGTCCTTTAGACGAAATGTCCTTTAGACGAAATGTGTTTTAGACGAAATCTCCTCTAGACGAAATGTCCTTTAGACGAAATGGCTTTTTGACGAAATGGTTTTAGACGAAATGTCATAGATCCGTATCATACTACCTCTTGATTGGGCGTCAATCGATTGATCTTTTGTTTGCATTTTTCGTCATTTTACTTCTGTGTGTCGCACTTTACAAAGATTCGCATGCAAGTGGTAAATGTTTTGTTTAAAATCTTCGCTGTTGAGTGTGCTAATGCTATGAAAATTCTGAAAAGACGACCTTCTGTCAATGCGAAATCGCTTTATAGCACTGGTAAGAGTTATGGGGTACAGGAACTGACTGTGTAAGAAACAACAATCTGGGTCCTTAAAGACCTACTTCTAAAGTAGCTAATAGGGGTACCCCTGTTTATTCGGTTAATGACCCATAATGGTGCAATATGGTCCAGAGATCAAAGGACTGTCATAATGAGGTGATTATCACATCTCTGCAGGGGGCCATAAAGAGGCCCCTAAAGGATAATACCTGTAGTTCCACTGTTTATTGATTTTATGGTCCCTGATAACCTGTGCAATAAAACTGCCTCCCTCTGCAATCAATATTGATTTTTCCTGTTTGGACCCCTACCTGTATTCTGAGTCATTGTCAGGGCACTAGGTTTTCTAATGTTCTGTCTGTCCCTTATCTAATGACCCTCAATAGACATGGAAATAGGTCTTTAAGAAATTACAATCGCGTATTACAAGTTTTTGGGGCGTTTACTTTCGATTAAATTGATATTAAAGCCTTTCAGTTTTTTCGTGTTTTTTTTTTAAATATTCTACAATATATTGCTAGGTGCGTTGGGAATTTAGTTAAGTATATATGCAATCGACTAAGCATTATAACCAATAAGTTAACACAACCGCGGATGCAATATAGCGATTTGTTTGCTTTGTACTGTAGAAATGAAAATTTTCTCAGGAAATTGCTTTGATCTTTTTTCTTTTCTTATTTTTGGTCAAAACATTGATCGCCGAGGCAGTTCTAATGAATACCTACAATCTATGCTTAAGAATAAGAAAAATAGGAACATGTATATGCGAGTAAGCACCATTGTTTGTATAAAACTGTGGATCCAGGGCGTGTGCGTTACATGGACTTGTTTCCTGATGTTTTGTTACATTTATGTTCACAGTTTTATTCTAGTCTGTTTCTGATACTATAATTGTGAAACTGAATATTTTTGTCCATGACTTTAGTCTGTAGTGTAATTTAATTAATCACATATTGTCATAGCTAGCTGAGATTGAACAGTCATTGTTTGTAAAAAGGTGTACTTACCCCACCCACTTTTAAGGCAAAGCAAAACCAGAATAAATGCATTCAAAGACCTTAATTATTAAGGCATCTTTACCATTTAATTTTGAGAAAGCTATGATCAAGCAAAAGATGAAATTAAAGGAAAATGTTGCACACATTTGTCATATTTTCATTAAAATGTGACAAATTTTGGACATTATTCTGATCCTGGTCTATGATGTTTGGCGTAAAGTTCGGGTAAAATTGCATGGTGGCATGTATTTGAATCACTTTTTATCTATTTTAAATATTTTATGTCAAATAACTATTAGAAGCAAGTTGTGACAACTTAAGTAAGCTAAATGGTTATAGTTGTCGAAAGGGTCTGTTTACCCCACCCACTTTTGAGGCACTTTTATCATACATCAGGGTCAGAATAAAGCCATTTAAAGAACTTAGTGATTTAGCCTAACGAATAATTAAAGTTTAAATGGTATTTTCTAAACATTATATCAATAATGAGTGACAGTGAAGGAAACAGTTGTACCCCGTCCTCATATTTTCATCAAAATTTGACCAATTTTCTATAGTTTTCAGGCCCCTGAAAAATATTTTTGATGTTTAGCCAGTACAAAATGGCTTGAAACATTCTATTTGTATCTATTCTTTTCTAATATAATCATCTTGATTCCAAAAATGAAATAAAAGTATGTGTGGTAGCTAATTTTATGTATACAGTCATTTTCAAGAAAATCGGCAGCCATCTTGGCGGCCATCTTGGATTTCTCGGACCGCACCATGATTTCAGCCGATCACCCTCGATTTTCTTGCACCTCAGATATGTCTCTAACCATTTATGGAAAAATTTTCTCTGGACCTCTCGTGCACACCTCAGGGACTGGAGTAATATATTTCATCTCGTGAGTTGAAAACATAAATAATTTCACTCGTGCTGCGCACTCGTGAAAATTTTAATGTTTTCAACTCACTCGATTAAATATATTTGGTATTCACCTCAAAAAGCAAATATCCTCTATATACTGTTTTTTTTTTTTTATTTCTATACTGACATGTAATTCACTTCTGCTGTTGTTATCATTATGCTGTGCTTACCAACTTCGATTTGGTTGATATATAAGCTGGATTGGACAGAGCTAGTCAATTTATTATAGTTTAGCAAATATATTATTAAAAGCTTTGCTTTCCTTTTTTTATTGCAAGACAGCTGGTCGTGCTTCATACTCAATGACGGACCCGAGTTGTCTTATTTTTTTTCTTTGGTCGGCTCTACCCGGGTTTAAATATTGGCTTTCTTTGCTCAGAGTAGGGATTGTAGATTACAACCGCGCTAATACCAGCTTAGCAAATCACAAGTTTCAGACAACTCAAAATCAGTTGTCAAAGACAAGAAATTAAAAGTCCACAACAGTTATACAGCTGCAATTTAAATATAGAAAAAGTTGTTCACTTCTTTAAAATAGCCAAAAGCTGTCAAACAATCACCTTGGTCTGTTTCATTATTTTCAAACAACCAATGAATTTTTTGAAAGAGAAATCAACATCTGTCAATTCCATCTTAATGTGACCAATCAGAGATAAAAAAAAAAGGCAATGATGTTCATTTCAAGGTTGATACAAATATTGGACAGGAAATGTCAATTTCAGCTTTTTGACATTCAGTTAGGAGATGTTTGAAACACGTGGATTGCTAACCTGCTATTTGCCTGGTTGTAAAAAGGTACAAGTAGGCAAAGATCAGGAAAAGGCGCAATCAGAAAAAGATTCCCACGCCAAAAACCGAGGTGGAAAAAAAACAAACTAACAATCAGGTACTTATACCATGAAACATATCGCAAGCCGAATGAGCAGCTATTTTCCCAATAGGTGGCCACTCAGTTACTTTAACAACTTAACTAAAAATATGAAAACATACATAAGGCGCCAACAGCACAAAAAAACACTAAGACATAAAACAAAAGGAACCACCACAGAAGTATCGCCTTGGAACGATCAGTAACACAAAGTTACTGGCGGGATTAAACCGGTTTTACATGGCCATAACCTCACCCTCAGCTTCTGCAGTGGTTCATAACATTTAGTTAGTTCTTCGGTCCTCGTGGTGAATCTCTAACTAGTCAATGAATCATCAAGAACAAACAAATAAATCATGATAAACATCCTGATGAATCAAAAACCAGGACTCACAGATTGAGTAAGCTGCCCGACGATGGAGATCCCTGGGCGCCGAATAACCTACTAACTCCGGAGCAAAAGAAAAACACCAGTTGGACCCCGGTGGGCCAAGCAACAGACAAGAAGCTCCGGCCCCAACCAACTAAAATGAATAGCTTTAAGTCGGGCCATCATAGAGTCTGACGGCCGACCCACCGGCGTGCAATTAAAGAAGGCAGCATAGTTATCAACCATGTTTGGGTTAAAAACTAAGCATGCAGACTGTCGCATAACATTCAAGTTATAACCTATACCCCTGTAACGTGTTATGATTTTTCTGAACTGAAAAATCACCATAAAATTCAGGTTCCGAAAGGCCCTCACTTAAAAGCGTCTTTTACCCAACATTATATTTGGAAATCAATTCATAGTGTCTACGATAAAATTTAGAAAAGGCTTGTCGAAGTTTATGATACCGATAGCCCTGTTGGAGAAGTTTTGCCGTTAAACATTTATTTCGAGCGTTGAAGTCTGTAACATGATTGCAGACTCTAGTAAAACTTATATGTTGCGAAATGTATACACCATAGGAAGCACGACGAGGAACGTCACCATCCAATAAAGGAAAATTTACTATATCAAAATCAAAGTCATCGCGCTTATCATAAATTTTAGATGAAACAAATCCATTTGCAACAGAAAGATGTAAATCTAAAAGGGGGCTTCGGTATCTGAGATATTGGCTTTGTTCAACTGAAGTTCAGGTGGATAAATTTGATTGATCATACCTTCAAAATAAGGGTTGTCAATGTTCAAAAGGTCATCGAGGTACCTAGATGTGGAATTAAAAGCCTCGATAACATCAGCTTGATTATCATGGTTAAGAGAATCCATGAAATCTCTTTTGTAGCAGTATAAAAATAAATCAGCTACGAGAGGTGCGCAATTTGTACCCATCGGAATTCCAACAATTTGTCTGTATAACTTGGTCCCAAATCTAATATAAATATTATCAAGGAGATAGGACAAGGCGTCGAACACATTCTGACATGACCAAAGTGTTTTCCGACTTTGGTCAGAGGAAGTGAAAAAAACCTTTGAACTTTAGCTTTTTAATGCCCTTTTGAAGGTCCACTTTATCAAATCCAGAAGTTTAGATTATGTGGTAATGTTGTATACAGAGTAGAAAAATCATATGTGGACAAGCTTGTCGCACGGAACCCTCTACACTTCAATTTACTAAGCACCTCACCAGAATTTTTATTGACCAAAACCAATTTTTATTTGAAGTTTCATACACTGTCTCACAGTATCTTATAACATGAGATTTGATAGCAGTAAGACAGGAAGTTAATAATTTAGAAAGTTCAGTGGTAGTACAAGAGCTAGAATTTGCAATAAATCTAGCTTTGTATGGTCTTTTGTGAAGCTTAGGTAACCAATACATCGTAGGAAGTTTGTCTTGGTCTTCATTGACACAAACAGAAAAACTTAACAGGTAAATCGTTTAAGTGGGCATTAACAACAGACACTTCATCAATATCTTTCTCCAGATAAGCCCTGGTACCATCAAGCTCCTGTTTTAAGTTGTTAACGTAGTCACGGTGAAGCCTACAAACGACAACAACATTGTTTGCGGCTTCCTAGTCGATACTTCTGTGGTGGTTCTTTTTGTTTTATGTCTTGGTGTATAAATTGTTTTTGTGCTGTTGGCGCCTTATGTATGTTTTCATATTTTTAGTTAAGTTAAGGTAACTGAGTGGCCACCTATTGGGAAAATAGCTGCTCATTCGGCTTACGATATGTTTCATGGTATGAGTACCTGATTGTTAGTTTGGTTTTTTCCCACCTCGGTTTTTGGAGTGGGAATCATTTTCTGATTGCGCCTTTTCCTGATCTTTGCCTACTTGTACCTTTTTTGTCTGCCGGAACCAAGACATACTTTCTATGAAATTCTTGGATACCCTGCTTCAAATGCCTAAATGACGATTTGGGTTTAGGAGATAAAAGATTAGTATTTTGTGAATAAAACTTAAAACTTAATCATCCCTTAACATTAAACTGTTGATGTCAGCATTTCTCCATGACTCGTATTGGTTTCTGTGATGCATCATATACGCGATGAGAAACTTGTATTAAAACCGAAAAAAGATGTTTGTCACAATTTGGACAGACTTAGAGCGAGGATTGGAGTACCCGTAAAATAGATATATTATTATCAGGAAAAATGTAAAGTATGTATTCCCATGGTATAGCACGGTCAATCTCGGAATTATTCTTGCACAAAATTCTGAGGAATCGTGATACATGTACAGTAATGACCTACTTGTGTTAGGTTGTAATTTGTCCATGTCGTATATTTATGACATGTGTGGTGGATGTGGGAGAGAGGAGCGCACCAATTCTGACTGATAAAACATCATTCAATTTTGAAAGTACTTCTAATAATTTAGTCGATGTGTAAAATGTTGTCATATGAGGGTTGTTCTTTAATTCTTGTCATCGACTCATTTTCTCGTAAACCAGGATCTGTACCAGAGCAAAAAGACTTTGTAAATATAAATGGGTTCTAGTCATTGCGATATTGAAATCACCCAACAATTATAGGACGATGTAATTTATCATTGCAAACTTAGTCTCAAACTTAGTCTCAAAAGAGGGACACCATTATGACACTGCAAATATCTACTTCACCCGGTCCCAATAAACAGTATGATTCATCAGGATGTTTATCATGATTTATTTGTTTGTTCTTGATGATTCATTGACTAGTTAGAGATTCACCACGAGGACCGAATAACTAACTAAATGTTATGAACCACTGCAGAAGCTGAGGGTGAGGTTATGGCAATGTAAAACCGGTTTAAGCCCGCCAGTAACTTTGTGTTACTGATCGTTCCAAGTCGATACTTCTGTGGTGGTTCTTTTTGTTTTATGTCTTGGTGTTTTTAAAAAAAAATTGTGCTGTTGGCGCCTTATGTATGTTTTCATATTTTTAGTTAAGTTAAGGTAACTGAGTGGCCACCTATTGGGAAAATAGCTGCTCATTCGGCTTACGATATGTTTCATGCTATAAGTACCTGATTGTTAGTTTTTTTTTCCCACCTCGGTTTTTGGAGTGGGAATCTTTTTCTGATTGCGCCTTTTCCTGATCTTTGCCTACTTGTACCTTTTAATGTTTGAATTCAAAGGGTTAGAAGAACGATTTTATGCATGCGGGATCTCCATCACCATGCAAACGCACAGGTGAAAAGTTATTTTCCTAAAACAGAAATTGTAATTTAACATAGTACTACGCCAGATGTAACGAGTTGATAAATTGATTGAACGTCGGAATAGAAGCTTTAACCTGTCCAATTATGTCCCGTCTGCTTTGTGTCAGATCTTTGTTAATTACATTGATAAAGTCAAAGTCATTCTTTTAAGTTGGGTAGTTTAACATATACTATGAGACTTATGTTTAGCAATTTTTAATTGAATTCGAAATTGCAAATTGGTATGAAGATGAACTGAAACAAACTCTTTATCCCGTCAATATTTAAACCTTTAGGAACCACATTTTAAACTTTTCACCGGAAAGCCGTCTTTTCTGACGCAATAACGCTGCGTCAAAGTTTACAGGGGTGCTGCCTCAAAATTCACATTGTTTCTTGGCATATGAAAAGTTAACGGTTTATTCCCCAAACAGCCATTTAACATCCTCTTGTGCTCAAAAAGAGTTCTGTACCATGATCGTAGAGATTTGGTTCCATTCTGGTATCAGGTAAATGCCCCCGTTGTATGACGTAACTAACGTCATTTTGTTCGATGGCTTTTTTCCCGATGCGACCCCATGTGTGTTAAATTGCTGAAATGACGTGCGATTTGGCTTTCTGTACGAGAAATTGCTCATTTAGTAGGCATATATGGTTTGATGTGATATGGTCAAGTTGTCTTGCACGTTAACGTTTACAGGACCGAAAACCTATCGGCGATATTCTCCGTGTTCGCACCATGCATGTTGTTTTCCGTCAGCTCTTTCGATACAAATCCATCTTTTCATGCATTTAAATATCAAGCCTGAAAGTCGTAGGTTGCTTAGAAATCCATTACATCTTTATGACGTCAAATTGTCATTGCCCTATATCATGATAGCCTTTCTTTGTCTGGCGTCATGATGTCGGTTTTGGACGATGTCAGCTGATGGAACATGGTCCGAGGATACCTTATCGTACTCTCGTAAGCTTAAAAATACTCATTAGCCATATCATTTAAAACTCCATTACAAAGATCCGTTTCAAGAAAATGGGGTTGTATTTTTTCGCGTTTCTTTTGCAAATGAGTACGTGTTTAAACATGTATATTGTAAGACTAACTTTACCAATGCTACACAGTTTCCGACCACATACGCCTAAAAGAGTTGTAAATATACAGTGACTGCTGAATATTAGCGGCTTTAATTTGGACATATACACTATGGAATTGTCGTATTCGTTCTTATTAGTACACATGCTTAAATGGTAATCGGACACTTCGGCACCACTACAAATTCGGCACCTAGATAAATCGGACCCTAGTCAAATCGGCCCCAGTGCCAAATCGGCACCACTTTAGAAAAATACCCTAGTCAATTCGGACCCTAGTTACTTCGGACCCTAGTCACTTCGGACCCTTCATACTTCGGCACCTATTTATTGAAAAGTAAGATTCATCGAACCTTGGTATCAGTAAGACGTTGTGCTTCATGATGACATTCACTGACAATTTGACGCAGTCCGGTCATAGTAGAAATGGCTAACTTGAATATACGCATTTTTCATAAATTTATCCCAGCATACACTTCAAGATTTTTTTTTTTTTGTATTGATTGACTTCCAAGACAACACTTTTCCAGTGATGTCGGGATAGAGCAAACGCTTCCTGGGTTTAACAACTGCTGTAGGGAGTTAATGGGTCTTGCTCAAGGACACAAAACGGTGCCGCCTGGGGGCATCGAACCCAGGACCTCTCGATTCGGAATCCGGTAATCTACCACTACGCCACCTTCAAGAATTTCTCAATCGAATGTTGAAAACAAAAGTCTGACGAATGTTGAAAACAAAAGTCTGAATTACAATAATAATTATAATAATCTAATAACAATATCTGCCTTTTGAGTGGGAATTTCTGATTGCGCCATTTCCTGATCATTGCCTACCTTTACCTTGTTCAATGCAAAGTTCAAAGACGTTTGAATCATGTAATTTTTGTTGAGGTTTGAATCAGTAGACTATTTTTATTAGTGCATTGCTAATCCAGTGACAATGGCACACTGCACAAAACACGCGGAACGTCAAAATAGCAAAATTTGATTGATTGCTGTAGTCCGAAAACAAAAAATTCACAAGATGATGAGTATATGAACTTCAACATAAGATACGAAAAAACTATATGCGCTTCACACATTGCATCCTGCTTCATGGTGTTTATACGGGACAATCATTAAATCAGGAAAAGATTTAATCCAATTATTGGCGCGTGTCGTTTTACACCATTGGACATACTTGATTATTAATCGATTAGTTCTTTAATTGGATTATTGACGATTAAATCAAATTATCGGCACGTATCACAAAACCTTTGGATGCTCGTGTATTAAAAACGTCTGTCACAACTTGATGCTATATTTGTATATTGGTCATTCACACATTAAAATTTTCATTTATATTACGATAATGAGATAGCATTTTGAAAAATGTTCAATGAGAACTGAATTTCCTTTTGTTTTTAGTTTTAAATCATATACATTCAGTCAAAACTAATCTTAAAATAACCGAGCCTCGGGAATTATATTTATTTGTTGCAATCCTTTAATCAACCGCTTAGTCGTATATGCAGTCAAAAATATACCGACAAAAAAGAAACACAATTGTGCGATTTTCCAGTTAAGTTCTTCACAAATCAATCAATTTCACTTTTTCAACCCTTAAGAACAGAAGCAGCTGAAAACGTCAGTGTTCCTGCGAGAAGTTGTGCACATCTACGCGCCGCACGACTTAGTGAGTGTGGTATGACATTCTAAAGACAATGAAGTGCAAGGAGTAACTCAGGACTTCAAAAGGACTTCAAAAGAACTGTACGTTGAAAAAGTTCATAACCTATGAAAGCACTCATATGAAGTGAATATGCATTTTCAGTGAAATCGAAAGGCAATAAACTTTGTGTTTTTGGCCACCAGCCCATTCCTACATTGTATATTATAATATAATTACAACCATGTATATATATTACATCAATACATATAAGAGAAGCGTTTGTTTTTATGATAGAATATATATTGAGGAAGTAGCTAATACATTTTTCAGTGAAGTATTTGTATTCATGATCAAACATGCGTTGCGATTCAAACGCTGTCATAGTTAAAGCTGCTTAACGGATTTGTATTTTCTATATTGATATGGTGTTTTAAAAACGTGGAATAATGTAATACTTGTTTAAGAATCGCCAATGCACTGATGCACTGTCACATCATTTCAGTATAGTTTTGTATATGTTTCTTGTTTAAATAAAGGAAAGCAAATAAAGATTAAACACAAATTGTTTTCTGAAGTTACTGCTGAGTTTCTGTTCCATCGAATGAATAAGTGTGAGACCCAAACCGGACTGTACAACCACAAACGATATACATGTATAGGAGACTGATAAAAGGTAATATGATTGGATCTACAGTAGCAAAAATGTGGTGCCGAACAGACTAGGTGGTGAAATAAAAGTGGGTCCGATATGGCAGTGGTGCCGAAGCATCTAGGGTCCGAAGTGACTGGGGCCGAAATGACTGGGGCCGATTTGACTAGGGTCCGATTTGTCTAGGTGCCGAAGTCGTAGTGGTGCCGAAGTGTCTGTAATTCGCTTAAATAAGCGCACACCCTGGTCGATTTTGAGAAAAACAAAACAAAACAAATCAAAAAAAAAAAAAAAATAAAAAAAAAAAAAAAAATAAAAAAAAAAAAACAAAATAAAAAAACCCCATTAAATCAGCTGTTAACTGTCACTCCGCTTCACTTCGGTATCTCGTTCCACCTCCCTGACATGGGAGAGGTTTAAAGGAATACCGATGGAAATAGTTCGTCTAGAAAACCATGTACAAAAGCGAACATTGCTAAACTGGCATGTTGCTACTTTACACTTTTTTACACATTAGTACCTAATAAGCCACATTGAATTTTTTACTTAAATATCAACACATCAACACTTAAAGCATAAAATCAATGATACATGTATGTTTGACATGGTTGTCTAAGCTTTATGTGTTGTTTCCGTTCGTAGTGTGTGCTAATAAAAGAAAGATATTGTATTACCTTGACGTTTAGTTATTTTATGCGCTTATTAGAACGAATACGATACAAGCAATTGCGTATGATAGCTTACACATTCAATTTTTTCCACAGCCGGTTAATTCCAGTTGGTTAAGAATTGTGGGCTGCACGCGACAGACCGTGTCATTTAAATGCTATTTTGCAGTCTATGCATGATGCTGATTTGCATGTCGTGCCTGTTTAAAACATGTTAAAATTGTCATTATTTGTATACCAAACAATTGACACAAAAGACAAAGATGGCGCACCTAAGAATCAGCAGCTGAAGTCACTCGATTCTTCAGTCCTTTGACAGAACTGGCCAAGCGAGATATTATACTATAATCGGCATCCGTACAAGCAAACGTCATGTGATACCATCAGGAAAACATGTCCGTGCACTCAATACCCCCTTAAACCCCACTTTTATATAGTAAAACTGGGGTATGCAGGGATATACCTATTTTTCTTATTTTTGCTTCAAACATAAATTGTGGGTACTCGTTAGAACCGCCTCGCCGAGGCGGTTCTAACGTGTACCCACAATCTATGTTTTGAGCAGAAATAAGAAAAATATCATTTTTTTTTTTTTTCAGCTGAAAATTGTCAATTTTTAAAGTTAAAAAATCTCTGTTTATTGCATGGGCAAGTTTTCGTACATGTTATACATTTGCAGGCTACTTTACGGAGTCTATGCTGTGTCTAATGTAAGGTTCTAGTCTTCAGACCGGACTTTTGAGCAAAACTGTAAGCACACTTGTTTTAACATCCATTGAATTGGTTCAACGCGTTTAATATAAAAGCAAAAAAAAAATATATAGCAATTACGTAATTTCCAGAAAAGAAATGGCACTTTCACATCCGATGTAAAAAATTGTGTATTACTTGATAATGTAAACCTCATGCTTTCTACATAATCTTGACTTTACAAAATAGCTCGTGTTCTCTTGTTATTCTTCCCGTGACATAAAATCTCGTGATGTCTCGTTGTTAATCACGTGACAGGATAAGGTGGTGGCACTGATCCGGATGGCACCTGAGGGCCTCTGTAGTATGGAGGTCCTGAAAATGCACAGACATGTTCATGCAACAGTTAAGGATTTACATTACGTCTAAACACGCATTGTTGCATAAAGTCCTGTTTTAGTGGTTTACGAACAGGCTCAGCCAAACCAGGCTACATAGGCAAAATGGAGTGTTAAATCCGACGCTAAGAAAACTATATTTATGCAAATAAAAAACAAGCAAATGTGATATTCAGCTGTGCCCGACCACCATCACGAATGTCGAGTGGGGCTTCAAGAGGACCCGCCTACCCCACTCATCCCCTACACACACTATCGTTGATAAGCAAAAAGGTACAAGTAGGCAAAGATCAGGAAAAGGCGCAATCAGAAAAAGATTCCCACTCCAAAAATCGAGGTGGGAAAAAACCAAACCAACAATCAGGTACTTATACCATGAAACATATCGTAAGCCGAATGAGCAGCTATTTTCCCAATAGGTGGCCACTCAGTTACCTTTACTTAATTAAAAATATGAAAACACACATAAGGCGCCAACAGCATAAAAAATGTTAAACACCAAGACATAAAACAAAAAGAACCACTACAGAAGTATCGCCTTGGAACGATCAGCAACACAAAGTTACAGGCGGGCTTAAACCGGTTTTACAGGATCCTAACCTCACCCTCAGCTTCCGCAGTGGTTCATAACATTTAGTTAGTTTCTTTGGTCCTCGTGGTGAATCTCTAACTAGTCAATGAATCATCAAGAACAAACAAATAAATCATGATAAACATCCTGATGAATCAAAAACAAGGACCCACAGATTGAGTAAGCTGCCCGACGATGGAGATCCCTGGGCGCCGAATAACCTACTAACTCCGGAGCAAAAGAAAAACACCAGTTTGACCCCGGTGGGCCAAGCAACAGACAAGAAGCTCCGGCCCCAACCAACTAAAATGAATAGCTTTAAGTCGGGGCCATCATAGAGTCTGACGCCCGACCCACCGGCGTGCAATTAAAGAAGGCAGCATAGCTATCAACAATGATTGGGTTAAAAACTAAGCATGCAGACTGTCGCATAACATTCAAGTTACAACCTATACGTCTGTAACGAGTTATGATTTTTCTGAATTGAAAAGAAAAATCATTAATTCCTATAAGTTTCTTAAATTTGTAAACCAAGTCACCATAAAATTCAGGTTCCGAAAGGCCCTCACTTAAAAGCGTCTTTACCCAACATTATATTTGGAAATCAATTCATAGTGTCTACGATAAAATTTAGAAAAGGTTTTTCGAAGTTTATGATACCGATAGCCCTGTTGGAGAAGTTTTACCGTTAAACATATATTTCGAGCGTTGAAGTCTCTAAAATGATTGCAGACTGTAGCAAACCTAATAAGTTGTGAAATGTATACACCATAAGAAGCACGACGAGGAACGTCACCATCCAAAAAAGGAAAATTTACTATATCAAAATCGAAGTCATCGCGCTTATCATAAATTTTAGAAGAAACAAATCCATTTGCAACAGAAAGATGTAGATCTAAGAAGGGGGCTTCGATATCTGAGATATTGGCTTTGTTCAACTGAAGTCCAGGTGGATAAATTTGATTGATCATACCTTCAAAATAAGGGTTGTCAATGTTCAAAAGGTCATCGAGGTACCTAGATGTGGAATTAAAAGCCTCGATTACATCAGCTTGATTATCATGGTTAAGAGAATCCATGAAATCTCTCTCGCAGCAGTATAAAAATAAATCAGCTACGAGAGGTGCGCAATTTGTACCCTTTTGAATTCCAACAATTTGTCTGTATAACTTGGTCCCAAATCTAATATAAATATTATCAAGGAGATAGGACAAGGCGTCGCACACATTCTGTCATGACCAAAGTGTAAACCGACTTTGGTCAGAGGAAGTGAAAAAAGCCTTTCTGTCATTACATGCCAAATAAAGTGAACCATAGTTTTAATGCCCTTTTGAAGGTCAACTCTATCCAATCCAGAAATTTTTCTTCTATTATATTATGTGGTAATGTTGTATACAGAGTAGAAAAATCATATGTGGACAAGCTTGTCGCACGGAACCCTCTACACTTCAATTTACTGACCACCTCACCAGTATTTTTATTGACCAAAACCAATTTTTATTTGAAATTTCATACACTGTCTCACAGTAACTTATAACATGAGATTTGATAGCGGTAAGACAGGAAGTTAATAATTTAGAAAGTTCAGTGGTAGTACAAGAGCTAGAATTTGCAATAAATAGGTACAAGTAGGCAAAGATCAGGAAAAGGCGCAATCAGAAAAAGATTCCCACTCCAAAAACCGAGGTGGGAAAAAACCAAACTAACAATCAGGTACTTATACCATGAAACATATCGTAAGCCGAATGAGCAGCTATTTTCCCAATAGGTGGCCACTCAGTTACCTTAACTTAACTAAAAATATGAAAACATACATAAGGCGCCAACAGCACAAAAAATTTTAAACACCAAGACATAAAACAAAAAAAACCACTACAGAAGTATCGACTTGGAACGATCAGTAACACAAAGTTACTGGCGGGCTTAAACCGGTTTTACAGGTACCTAACCTCACCCTCAGCTTCTGCAGTGGTTCACAACATTTAGTTAGTTCTTCGGTCCTCGTGGTGACTCTCTAACTAGTCAATGAATCTAGCTTTGTATGGTCTTTTGTGAAGCTTAGGTAACCAATACATCGTAGGAAGTTTGTCTTGGCCTTCATTGACACAAACAGAAAACTTAACAGGTAAATCGTTTAAGTGGGCATTAACTACAGAAACTTCACCAGTATCTGTCTCCAGATAAGCCCTGGTACCATCAAGTTCCTGTTTTAAGGTGTTAACGTAGTGAAGCCTACAAACGACAACAACATTGTTTGCGGCTTTGTCTGCCGGAACCAAGACATACTTTCTATGAAATTCTTGGATACCCTGCTTCAAATGCCTAAATGACGATTTGGGTTTAGGAGGTAAAAGATTAGTATTTTGTGAATAAAACTTAATACGTTTATCCACGATAGTGAAGATACTTCTTTTCCATTCTTTAAGAGCATTATCCTCAACACCCTCTCGTTTACACCATCGATTACCGAAATCATTTAATGCAGATGCAATCTCCTCTCTACATTTGTCGAAATTAATGTAGGAAGGGAATCTATATTTCGGACCTTTAGAAACAATTTTACGAATTCTAGAATCCGAAATTATTTTTTTTTAATTTCCGGTAACTATATGTCCGGCTGGTTGATAAACATATTTTGAATCTTTACAATCTCACGACTTAGGAGTATTAGCATGGATATCAAGATCAGAAACAAGTTTATTGAAATTAAAAATAGTATTTCTGATTGGTGTGTTATTTTTGTAACAAATAATGGGAGGTTCAGAATTTTGGAAGTAGGTAGGTATAGACTGTATCACTGATTTATCTTGGAATATGCTTGGTAAATCAATAAAGTCTATCCCTTTATTAATGAAAGGAATTTTTATAAAACTTGTAATGTGATTAGCTTCGGAATCGATAAATGGACGAAGAGCATGCTGAGTATAACATCTTGTTAACAGTGCAGCGTCATACATTTGATGATATCTATCGTAAAATCTATTAGCCTCTGTGTCCAAGGAACGTAATGCAGCAATAGGTAGAGAACTAAGATAAGACAACATTGGATGCCGACCGTGAATCCTTAGCTTAACAGCTAAATCATTAACGGAAATGTTCAATATCAATGCAGCGCACCGTTTACGTTTGTCATTACCCTTTTTCCGTACACCATGAGATCTAGATTTACGTTTACGGGACTCTGAAAGTGTAAGTACATCAAAATCGGGCATTTTGGAAATATTGATTTCATGGTAAATGTTGTCGTTAAATCCCAGTGGAAAGGGAGTTTGCAGTATTTTTATCCATTTGAGTTCAGTTTCATATCGTTTGATGTTTTTGAATCTAACTGAAGAATATTCATCATATGAGATTTTCTCCACTGGTTGAACTATAACATCATTGGGAGAATGACTAGTGCGCTTAAAATGCTGGTACAGAAAGGTATCATTATTTTTGGGCTTTCTGATTCTACGATAGTGCTCACCAAATCGGTTTTGCAAAGTTCGACAAGTTTATCCAACATATTGCATCCTACAATTATTTGTATTTCAAGTAAGAACATATACAAGATCCATTGATTTTCAGTCTAAATCAGAGTCATTAACCACTGAAAATGTCCTACCATTCACAGATGAAGTGATAGTAGTCTTAGAGCATAAATGATTGCAACAGTTGCACTTCTTGGCATTGCACTTAGAAATACTAGGGTACATTCAAGGTCTCTTGAACGGATTAATATATTTACGTAAAATTGGTAATTTGAGTGGAGATAACCTAATCTGAAGATTATTACGAAACACATTTGAATTAGAAGCTCCGTGTAGATTAACAGTAGATGCCGAAAATGAATTAAGAGGTGTCACCCTAACAGTAGGTAATAAATTTTGAAAATTTAGTTGAATGAGGAATCCGTACAGTAGACGCGGCATGCAACCTAAGGGGAGTTAATGTAATTCCTAATCTTTTTGTGATAGTCATAGTTGGGAGCATTGTGTTGATACTGCCAAAAGAAGCGCGACACTCATACCGGTTATAGAATAAAAATACACATAATCGTAATGCAAAATCTTTCGAATGAAAGAAAAAGGTATAACCGAAGCCACATCTCAGGTCCATGTCTAATAAAAGTCCATGGATAGAAACGTAAGAATCGCTTATACAACGAGATACGAGTGACGGTCAACTAATGACCTTCAATACGGTATCGAAGAGTTGTGGTAGTTAGAGATAGGAAAATACAAACTGATTGCAAGCAATCCCTGAGGATTGGAAAAATAAGAGCATTAAATGGATGTACAGGGAGACATTTTAGGGCCGCCACACGGCACAACCACAAGAACTCTTATATAAAAAGGTACAAGTAGGCAAAGATCAGGAAAAGGCGCAATCAGAAAAAGATTCCCACTCCAAAAACCGAGGTGGGAAAAAACCAAACCAACAATCAGGTACTTATACCACGAAACATATCGTAAGCCGAATGAGCAGCTATTTTCCCAATAGGTGGCCACTCAGTTACCTTTACTTAATTAAAAATATGAAAACACACATAAGGCGCCAACAGCACAAAAATGTTAAACACCAAGACATAAAACAAAAAGAACCACTACAGAAGTATCGCCTTGGAACGATCAGCAACACAAAGTTACAGGCGGGCTTAAACCGGTTTTACAGGATCCTAACCTCACCCTCAGCTTCCGCAGTGGTTCATAACATTTAGTTAGTTTCTTTGGTCCTCGTGGTGAATCTCTAACTAGTCAATGAATCATCAAGAACAAACAAATAAATCATGATAAACATCCTGATGAATCAAAAACAAGGACCCACAGATTGAGTAAGCTGCCCGACGATGGAGATCCCTGGGCGCCGAATAACCTACTAACTCCGGAGCAAAAGAAAAACACCAGTTTGACCCCGGTGGGCCAAGCAACAGACAAGAAGCTCCGGCCCCAACCAACTAAAATGAATAGCTTTAAGTCGGGGCCATCATAGAGTCTGACGCCCGACCCACCGGCGTGCAATTAAAGAAGGCAGCATAGCTATCAACAATGATTGGGTTAAAAACTAAGCATGCAGACTGTCGCATAACATTCAAGTTACAACTTATACGTCTGTAACGAGTTATGATTTTTCTGAATTGAAAAGAAAAATCATTAATTCCTATAAGTTTCTTAAATTTGTAAACCAAGTCACCATAAAATTCAGGTTCCGAAAGGCCCTCACTTAAAAGCGTCTTTACCCAACATTATATTTGGAAATCAATTCATAGTGTCTACGATAAAATTTAGAAAAGGTTTTTCGAAGTTTATGATACCGATAGCCCTGTTGGAGAAGTTTTGCCGTTAAACATATATTTCGAGCGTTGAAGTCTCTAAAATGATTGCAGACTCTAGCAAACCTAATAAGTTGTGAAATGTATACACCATAAGAAGCACGACGAGGAACGTCACCATCCAAAAAAGGAAAATTTACTATATCAAAATCGAAGTCATCGCGCTTATCATAAATTTTAGAAGAAACAAATCCATTTGCAACAGAAAGATGTAGATCTAAGAAGAGGGCTTCGATATCTGAGATATTGGCTTTGTTCAACTGAAGTCCAGGTGGATAAATTTGATTGATCATACCTTCAAAATAAGGGTTGTCAATGTTCAAAAGGTCATCGAGGTACCTAGATGTGGAATTAAAAGCCTCGATTACATCAGCTTGATTATCATGGTTAAGAGAATCCATGAAATCTCTCTCGCAGCAGTATAAAAATAAATCAGCTACGAGAGGTGCGCAATTTGTACCCTTTTGAATTCCAACAATTTGTCTGTATAACTTGGTCCCAAATCTAATATAAATATTATCAAGGAGATAGGACAAGGCGTCGCACACATTCTGTCATGACCAAAGTGTAAACCGACTTTGGTCAGAGGAAGTGAAAAAAGCCTTTCTGTCATTACATGCCAAATAAAGTGAACCATAGTTTTAATGCCCTTTTGAAGGTCAACTCTATCCAATCCAGAAATTTTTCTTCTATTATATTATGTGGTAATGTTGTATACAGAGTAGAAAAATCATATTGGACAAGCTTGTCGCACGGAACCCTCTACACTTCAATTTACTGACCACCTCACCAGTATTTTTATTGACCAAAACCAATTTTTATTTGAAATTTCATACACTGTCTCACAGTAACTTATAACATGAGATTTGATAGCGGTAAGACAGGAAGTTAATAATTTAGAAAGTTCAGTGGTAGTACAAGAGCTAGAATTTGCAATAAATCTAGCTTTGTATGGTCTTTTGTGAAGCTTAGGTAACCAATACATCGTAGGAAGTTTGTCTTGGCCTTCATTGACACAAACAGAAAACTTAACAGGTAAATCGTTTAAGTGGGCATTAACTACAGAAACTTCATCAGTATCTGTCTCCAGATAAGCCCTGGTACCATCAAGTTCCTGTTTTAAGGTGTTAACGTAGTGAAGCCTACAAACGACAACAACATTGTTTGCGGCTTTGTCTGCCGGAACCAAGACATACTTTCTATGAAATTCTTGGATACCCTGCTTCAAATGCCTAAATGACGATTTGGGTTTAGGAGGTAAAAGATTAGTATTTTGTGAATAAAACTTAATACGTTTATCCACGATAGTGAAGATACTTCTTTTCCATTCTTTAAGAGCATTATCCTCAACACCCTCTCGTTTACACCATCGATTACCGAAATCATTTAATGCAGATGCAATCTCCTCTCTACATTTGTCGAAATTAATGTAGGAAGGGAATCTATATTTCGGACCTTTAGAAACAATTTTACGAATTCTAGAATCCGAAATTATTTTTTTTAATTTCCGGTAACTATATGTCCGGCTGGTTGATAAACATATTTTGAATCTTTACAATCTCACGACTTAGGAGTATTAGCATGGATATCAAGATCAGAAACAAGTTTATTGAAATTAAAAATAGTATTTCTGATTGGTGTGTTATTTTTGTAACAAATAATGGGAGGTTCAGAATTTTGGAAGTAGGTAGGTATAGACTGTATCACTGATTTATCTTGGAATATGCTTGGTAAATCAATAAAGTCTATCCCTTTATTAATGAAAGGAATTTTTATAAAACTTGTAATGTGATTAGCTTCGGAATCGATAAATGGACGAAGAGCATGCTGAGTATAACATCTTGTTAACAGTGCAGCGTCATACATTTGATGATATCTATCGTAAAATCTATTAGCCTCTGTGTCCAAGGAACGTAATGCAGCAATAGGTAGAGAACTAAGATAAGACAACATTGGATGCCGACCGTGAATCCTTAGCTTAACAGCTAAATCATTAACGGAAATGTTCAATATCAATGCAGCGCACCGTTTACGTTTGTCATTACCCTTTTTCCGTACACCATGAGATCTAGATTTACGTTTACGGGACTCTGAAAGTGTAAGTACATCAAAATCGGGCATTTTGGAAATATTGATTTCATGGTAAATGTTGTCGTTAAATCCCAGTGGAAAGGGAGTTTGCAGTAATTTTATCCATTTGAGTTCAGTTTCATATCGTTTGATGTTTTTGAATCTAACTGAAGAATATTCATCATATGAGATTTTCTCCACTGGTTGAACTATAACATCATTGGGAGAATGACTAGTGCGCTTAAAATGCTGGTACAGAAAGGTATCATTATTTTTGGGCTTTCTGATTCTACGATAGTGCTCACCAAATCGGTTTTGCAAAGTTCGACAAGTTTATCCAACATATTGCATCCTACAATTATTTGTATTTCAAGTAAGAACATATACAAGATCCATTGATTTTCAGTCTAAATCAGAGTCATTAACCACTGAAAATGTCCTACCATTCACAGATGAAGTGATAGTAGTCTTAGAACATAAATGATTGCAACAGTTGCACTTCTTGGCATTGCACTTAGAAATACTAGGGTACATTCAAGGTCTCTTGAACGGATTAATATATTTACGTAAAATTGGTAATTTGAGTGGAGATAACCTAATCTGAAGATTATTACGAAACACATTTGAATTAGAAGCTCCGTGTAGATTAACAGTAGATGCCGAAAATGAATTAAGAGGTGTCACCCTAACAGTAGGTAATAAATTTTGAAAATTTAGTTGAATGAGGAATCCGTACAGTAGACGCGGCATGCAACCTAAGGGGAGTTAATGTAATTCCTAATCTTTTTGTGATAGTCATAGTTGGGAGCATTGTGTTGATACTGCCAAAAGAAGCGCGACACTCATACCGGTTATAGAATAAAAATACACATAATCGTAATGCAAAATCTTTCGAATGAAAGAAAAAGGTATAACCGAAGCCACATCTCAGGTCCATGTCTAATAAAAGTCCATGGATAGAAACGTAAGAATCGCTTATACAACGAGATACGAGTGACGGTCAACTAATGACCTTCAATACGGTATCGAAGAGTTGTGGTAGTTAGAGATAGGAAAATACAAACTGATTGCAAGCAATCCCTGAGGATTGGAAAAATAAGAGCATTAGATGGATGTACAGGGAGACATTTTAGGGCCGCCACACGGCACAACCACAAGAACTCTTATATAAAAAGGTACAAGGAGGCAAAGATCAGGAAAAGGCGCAATCAGAAAAAGATTCCCACTCCAAAAACCGAGGTGGGAAAAAACCAAACCAACAATCAGGTACTTATACCACGAAACATATCGTAAGCCGAATTAGCAGCTATTTTCCCAATAGGTGGCCACTCAGTTACCTTTACTTAATTAAAAATATGAAAACACACATAAGGCGCCAACAGCACAAAAATGTTAAACACCAAGACATAAAACAAAAAGAACCACTACAGAAGTATCGCCTTGGAACGATCAGCAACACAAACTTACTGGCGGGCTTAAACCGGTTTGACAGGATCCTAACCTCACCCTCAGCTTCCGCAGTGGTTCATAACATTTAGTTAGTTCTTTGGTCCTCGTGGTGAATCTCTAACTAGTCAATGAATCACCAAGAACAAACAAATAAATCATGATAAACATCCTGATGAATCAAAAACAAGGACTCACAGATTGAGTAAGCTGCCCGACGATGGAGATCCCTGGGCGCCGAATAACCTACTACGGAGCAAAAGAAAAAAACACCAGTTGGACCCCGGTGGGCCAAGCAACAGACAAGAAGCTCCGGCCCAAACCAACTAAAATGAATAGCTTTAAGTCGGGGCCATCATAAAGTCTGACGCCCGACCCACCGGCGTGCAATTAAAGAAGGCAGCATAGCTATCAACCATGATTGGGTTAAAAAATAAGCATGCAGACTGTCGCATAACATTCAAGTTATAACCTAATAAAACAGTATCATTAATATATAGTCTACATAAACCTGCTATTGGTGCATTTTATGCATTTCAGCATGAAAATAGTTCGATCGTTTTCAATCATCTTTATCAAGTGGTCTAAATTCTTTGTACGTTAGAAATGTGTTTAGCATTATACTCACCATAGTAGCCGCCATACTTTGGTGCTTAGGAAATTTGGTTAAGCATACCCACCTACATTTGGAAATAGTTCGATCATTTGAATCATTTTTATTAAATATGTTTAAGTCTTCCTTTGTACGTTAGAAATTCGATTTGCGTACTCATCATACTTTGGTGCTTAAGTAATTTGGCTAAGTATACTCACCTACATTTGGGTTGTAGAACCCTCCTGGATCAGCCACACCCGTGCCATAGCCCCCATATGATGGTGGACCTGGCACTTGTCCGGTTGGGGGGTATCCACCATACACGGGTTGTGCTTGTGGGTCACCAGTAGGATATGGCACGGGCTCTGGAAGAAAAGTGTAAATACTAAATATCTAAATATCATCATATTTCCAAATCAGGGGACCAGAAACCAATTGAAATATTTTTTTCTATAAATGTTTTTCAACTTAAAACCTACATTGGTACATTATTAGAGGCAACACAAGCTATCCTGGCGTTAGAATAGATGATTTGAGGATTGTAATGCCTAGGGGACTCTAGCATAAAAAGTGAATCCTGTAATATCCAGTTATTAACTGAGTAAAATCCAAATCTGGTGTTATCTGACTCACCTGTAGGTTTATTGAGGGGGATCATCTGACCCTGTGCAGATTGCCCTGAAAGTTAGGAAAATAATATGAGAGGCTGGGAATTTTGGATTTAAATGGTAGAGGAATTGTTTTATCCGTGTAGCGAAAACAAAGGTGCTGATTAGAGGGAAATTGGGCGTATGCAAAACATGCATGGAAGAAACTCAAAATTGTGGTTACGCAAGTTCTCTCAATCCTTGACATTCATGAACATACCCTTTCCAAAATCATCTGTTACTATCACTTGCCCTTGATTTTTCTGTCTACGCCGTCGTGCGTTGAAACAATAAACCCCGATACCAAGAATTGCACAGACAAATATCACTGCTACAACAATCCCGGCTATACGCCCCGCCGCCCCATCGCTACTGTTGCCGTGTCTGAAACAATAAACCCCCAATACAAAGAATTGCACAGACAAATATCACTGCTACAACATTCCCGGCTATATGGCCCGCCGCTCCGTCGTTACTGTTGCTGTGTCTGAAACAATAAATGATGCACAGTACTACAATAAATTTCTGGCTTTTGTTTGCTTGTATTGAGTTGCAGCGCACCAGTCAACAATTTGTTGGTCATGTCGGGACGGAGCTACCGCTTTTGGCTTTAACCAGTACTCTGGGGAATTATTGCGTCTTGTACAATGACACAACACAGTGCCGCCTTTGGAGATCGAACCCAAGACCTCCCGATTTTGAGTCCGATGCTGTACCACTACGCCACAGCGCTTCCCAGTTTTCTTGCCGTTGTACAATTAAAGATCGTTGCCTACTTTTACTTTTATGTTAAAATGAGAGTTGAAACAAAATAAAAGCACCGATTCCAAGAATACCAATGCAAAAATAAGTCTGGCTATACGCTCCCTCTCCCCCACTCCCACTTGCGCGATATCTGAAACAAAGAACCATTGTAAAAGTGGAGACAGAACTTAAGGTAGCATGAAGTTCACTTCTCGTGTGCCCGAAGTTTGAGTAGATCTGAGCGTTATCTGAACATGATGTGTTTGTTATGATTAGTAGACATTCCGTGTACACTGGTGACCAACCGTCATTCCACTAAGACGGTGTATTCACCGGAATGATCAACTCGCTCTGGTTTTGTCTTTGAATTTACTGTTTCAGTGCAATAAAACCTATAAACTTTTACCGTGCCGGTTGCCCGCTGCCATAAATAAACATTTATTGATCGGACTGCTTAAATAAGTATGTTTTCAATTATGCAACTCTTTGGTGATAAACCACATATGGCCACGTGCTGCACATGACACTGTAAAACAAAAAGGTGTCCCTTTCCCAGTGTTTGTCAAGTGACGTCAACAGGCACGGTCAAGGTATTTGCACAGAGTTTTATTTGTTTTTGTGTGTGAATATTTTATACACCTAGAATTAATTTGCCCGGTTGAATATTTATTGCGCCAAGGTCATTTGCATATTGGTGTAAACTAAAACGGTTGGTAAAGTAACTTAATGGCATCACCGCTGGGGTGGGGGGATGCAATTACCTCCCGTGTCTCGAGCTCTCACCAAAGTAAGTACAACAACGCTGTCTACCGGTTTCACCACAGCAATATTCGTAATCATCCGGCTGGTTCCACTCTGGGCAAATAAAGTACCCGTATGTGCCATTCCGTAGGTCTTCTTCGTTGAAACAGATTCGTGGTTCTGTTGAAAAAAGATTCACAATGCATAGTATGGATGTGAGTCAATTTATTTACATAGCTACAGTATATGGAATATCTCTCAGTGCAACTTGATATGTTCTTAAAACAATTATTATTTGCAGTATCTATCTCTATCTGGTTTTTGCTTACAGTTTACGCGTGTTCTTAGACTTTTAAGACCGCATTCTTGTGTACCGGAGATACAGCTCATTGTTGTTAACGTTGAACGCCCCGTGATACTCGGATTGGTAATGAAGGCACCAGAGAAAGACATTGTTTGCTTTGAGTTACTAGATTGGGAAAATTAGATTCTGTGTATCAAATGTTTTTACACATTCTAAAAGAATTGGATACAAATAAATCAGGTATGCTTATATAATTGCTCATATTAATTTTAGCATATCGATTCCGAAAAAGTTCTTAATTAACCATGCTCAAGAAAAACTAAATATTACAAAAAGATCGTTCACATAGAAAATGTAGTCAGTATTTAGCCATATTTTACCCAGGTGCTCCGTTTCTTAGTGCACGTCAGCAAACAAGTATTGCTTTTACTAAATGTATGGTTCTATCATTTGCTATCAGTTGAGCTGATTTTCTTAGCTCTTGACCCAAGTGTTAAGCCAAGGATCGGTATGTTGAAACACAAACCATTCATTGTTCTCACTAGGGTCTTCATTATTAATTCGAGCATCACGGGAGCGATCGATATCATTGAGCTTGCAGTCTGAAATCCTATCTTAAGTTATCAATAAAGAAGAAGAAGAAGACGAAGAAGAAAAAGAAGATGAAGAAGAAATGAACCTCTACCTCTATCTGGATACCTGAAGTACCGTCTCCGTGTCTTGTAGCTCGCTATACCGTACACCAACCCTACGGCTAAGCCGGCTTTCCAATAGGACGACTTGTACGTCTTTCCATAATAGTTCCTGACTTTTACTCTTGTGGTTGGGATTCTTGTTTTGGGTTTTGGTACGCGACGATCTCGACGAATTCGGACTGCTGTTGAAACTTCAGTGCCTGGTTAAATGAAGAAAAAGTCAATGTATAAATGAACATTGTAATCTTTGACATTGGATCTTCTAGTTGTGAATTTTGCTTTCGGTTTTGTTATGTTACGATTTCATTGATCTCGGACTACTGTTTAGTGTAGCACAATCAAGATTGCCTTTTTGGACAGGAGGCCTGAGATCGAATAAAATATAAGTTACTTTTTAGAAATAATAAAAAAAAAAATAAACTGAGATCCTTTAACAGAAGTAAGCATATCAATGGGACAAGTGATATGTCATACCACGGTTTCGGCTACTTAAGCCTCTTCAGTGACACTATCGATTTAGCAAAATGGAGCCAAAGAGAAATACTGTAATTTTGCGACTTTCAACAAAGACAAGTATTATCCAAACAGAGCTAAATATATAACGTTGGTTAGAAAATGAATCTAACCGATAATGAATTTCTGATTTCTCAGAATACCCTCGCTGTTTTCAAAGGACCAAAAGGAAAATACAATCTGCACTATGGATGCACTATGGTACGGGGAAGAAACCTACTTCCTCAATGAAGTTTAAGGTGTCCGTAAGCATGGCACTTTCATTATCATGAATATTTTACGAGGGGGGGGTGTGCTCTTTTACCGTTTTAGGGCAAGCGGCTGCTTCATCACGGCCTGACTGAATTTAAAGAGATTTTTCAAGTAGTAAACTGAAAATTTTCGTTGGAAAATAACTGATGTATTTGATATTTATGCTCAAAACATTGATTGTGGGAACACGTTAGAACCGCCTATGTTTGGATCAAAGAAATTAAAGAAAAATAGGTTAACTACTGCAGAAATCAGTTTTGCTATACAAAAGTGGGGTTAAAGAGGGTAGTCAATACATGGACATGTTTGCGTAATGACACTTATTTTGTTTAAGTTAGTTTGCTCCGTGCATGCATTTAATCTTTGTCATTTTGCTTGGGAAATTCAGGTTATATATGAAAATCAGAGATACCAAGGACATGAATAGGACATTACTAAATTGCGTATCAGAAATAATTTGAAGATTGTCGAGATGACAGCGCTGAGCCTGAAGCAATGTTAAATCAATAACTGCCTAAGCTGTCACATGCATATTTCACTACGACTTAAATAATCATATTGCAATGTTGATTCAAATCAAATATTTAAAATAATTCATTCTCCATCTCTTGGCTTTTGATGACGTCCAATATGAAAGTTTTCATTGAAGGCGATACTCATGACCTGACTAGTGATTCAATATGACCGCAGCTGTTTACCGGGACATTAAACAGCAAACGACAACAACATAATCAAACAAATTAAACGCTATTGTTTTGTAACATAACCATTCAGAAAAAGTTGACGTTTATTCCCACGGTTAATACAATCGTTAACTGCACTTGTTGTTCATATTCGAAGAATTACTTTGAACAATTAGGTGCTTGAGGCTTGTGCTCTAAAGACTCGAGTTACAAGTAAACTAGCGAACAACTAACCTATAAAAAGACACAACGTTACCAGTAAAACGTTTGTTTTCAACATGTCCACCATTTTGATTTTTTTTTCTGTCAGTGTACGAAGTGTAACTCCAGAATACACGTATTGGAGTATGCTGTTATATTCACTTGAACAGTATTGGTATTGGGAGAAGTGAGCCGCGTCATGAAAAAGTCTGTCTTTGTGGCTTCCGAATAGCTCGAATAAAATCGGCCTGCTCAGTCACAGAAAAGGGCTAGCAGCTTGAAGTTTTGCATTTGGAAAAAGTGGAATGGTGTTTTTCGGTGTAGGGAAAACGACGGCGTTGTAACTGCACAGTTGATCTGTGCCTTTGTTTTCGCATATGCAAAAAAATAGATTTTCTCATGACGCGATCCACTATATAATCAATGATCTCTGAGTTTCAGGGTTCCATGCTGATGTTTCGCAATATTATTGACTGGCATTGTGTCAGGGGAGTAGAGAATACACTGATGAGCTTTATATCGTTTGTGTATGGTTTATATTTTATTAACGAGATGTTTATTGCAATTTCATGCAAAAATCAGCTGTGTAGATACACACAAGGCGTTTGCTCATAAATGGCTTCTAAAAATGAGCCCGACATCATGAGAAAATTATCAACATGAAGACATCTACTACATGTACGTATATAATCACTCAGCTCCCTGACATTCATAAAAGCCTCCTCGATTGATGAAGTTTCTAGGATGAATGTTTCAGGTTTGTTTATATATTTATCATGTTTATAACGTTGTAAGTAATTCATTAAGTTCACCTGAAAACGAAAACAAAAATTATCAAGTACTTATGTTTTGCTATTGAATGGCACAATCAACGCTTTTCAGTCATGTCGGGATGAGGTCACTACGAAATTGTCCAGTTTTTTCCCAAAAATACACGCGGATAACGTAACTAACAAATGGTTGGTAATATATTATATCACATATATTGCTTATGATATGACAAAGGTTTCTAAAGCAAGAAAATCATGTTTACACATTATATATCAAAACTTGATTGGTTTGTGAACTCCAGCATTCAACACATGACCATCTTACAAATGTAAGCATCAGTAACGCAATATGCAACATTAAGCATTTCAATGATATGACACTGGTCAGCTTATAGACATTAAATTAAACGATTAATACATTCATCAGGAAAACATGCCCATGAAATAAGGACACCCTTAAACCCCACTTTTATATAGCAAAACTGGGGTATGCAGGGGTATACCTATTTTACTTATTTTTGCTTCAAAACATAGAATGTGGGTACTTGTTTGAACCGCCTTGCCGAGACGGTTATAACGTGTAGCCACAATCTGTGCTTTGAGCAACAATAAGAAAATAATCAAAATTATTTTTGATTTTCTTTTTTCAATTTTACAACTTGAGAAAAAGTGTATATTACATGGGCATGTCTTCGTATTGGGAACTTTATAAACGCCACTTTACACTTCGTGAGCACCATCTGTAAATAATTATATTCGTTATAAAAGTAACGTAATTAATTAACATCAACAACCACGAAAAACGTGCAGTGGAAAAAGCTTCTAAACACTCTTAACTGTCATATCCTGCAGAGGAACATTTAAAAATTAGGTTTCGGCACTTTATGAATGTTTCCTGCATCCCATGTATATTTATGGAAGGTAACGTAAACAACATATAAGAAAAATGCAAAGAACAAAATTATGCACATGACCCATGTATTAGTTACATCGGTAGCTATATGGCACTGATCGGTGTAAATATATTCAACAATATCATGGTATATCTTTTTATGCTTCTCCTTGTTATTCACTTTAGCACAAAGATCACAGAAACTTGGTTGATAATCCATCTTAACTTCATATCGGTCTTTTCTTCTCAAGAAATTTGAATATAAAGTTTCACTAGAATTCACTAAAATCAAGAAATCTACAAGTTGTTTAATGGTTCTGAAATGACTTGTGTCAATAAATGAATCATTTGGAAGTAGTCGCCCGTAATCCGCGCCACCACGGGCTATGACAATTGTGTCTAGCGGAAAATAGTTGAAGAATTTCTCGGTAACGTAATCTTTGCAATTTGCATTTTCAAGACTGAGATAAAACTTGTAAGAGGAATTGATCATGTGTATGGCATCTTCTTCAAGAGGGTTACCGCACTTTCCGTAAATGTCAACCTGGAGGCCATAACCTTGTAGCTTGCGCACAAAAGAGTCCCTCATACTACTAGCGCCGCAATGACTGACGATCCAAGCCGCAAATTTCGTTTTTCGCCGAAATATTTCCGAGTAGTTCCGCTCTGGGACATGCGTTCGAGTTTGGAGATATCCATACGGCATAAAGATGTCTGAATCTTGTCTATATGTCATCGACCAGTTAACGGTATCTTTCCACAAATGGTGTCGAAAATCATCTTGATACAGATGGTTATGCGGTGGTTCTGTGCTGAATAATACCCATACCTGATTGGTCGGACGCTCGTCTATTTTTAGCGGTGGGCCACGTCCCATTTTCTCGCACGTGGTACAAAACAAGATGGCGGAGCTTTTCTTCAAAAGTGTCCTATCTGACGTAGCGAGACAGTTTGAATACATGCACTTTTGGAACTGTGAGTTAATGACATCCAGACTAAAATAATCCGGTCCATTGAACCAAAGAATTGTATGAGTCTCGTTTGAGATAGTATTTCTGTTATGTTGGCGCATGCGCTGTTTTTGATTTGACGTTGGCCTGGTTCCTAGCTTGATGTTGGCCTTTACTTGTCTAGCATATAGAGTTTCCTCGTCAAGATCAAGTAAAACGGGGATCATGGGTCTTTCCATTTCGTAAGATCTTGTCACGTTTCCTGTAAAAAATGTAAATAATACCTTGGATTAATATTTTTCGAGATAATACTCATGGTGAAGATGATGATGATGATGTTGATGATGATAATGAGGAGGAGGAGGATCGGATGAAAGGTAAAATGCCATTTGGTCATTTTGGTTCCGTGCGTGTTCCATTAACTAAACAGTTAAAACTAGACAGCTGGTCACGGGTAGGTGACATAAACATTGCGGCCACTTACCGTGAGATCAGAGCTATAAATCCCGGCCATCCCTGATTCCATCGCCTTTGTTGGCTTAAATGTATATGTTTAAAGACTGTGACTGATGGAATTGGGACTTGATGGTTTGCTGGCTTGGAGCTTAACGTCTCAACCACAGACATGGTTATAGGAGATGGAATCTCGGTTACAGAACTCGTTCTAGAAGACGTTCTAGATGGATACCATGACCCCGGGATATCAGGGATTTATCCCTTGAAGCAAAACAGTATTATATATAATTATTATTATGTAATACCTTGTGATACTGCCAACCTGTACCCCAGTTCCATGACATCGGAATAAGTCAGATATAGTATGGTTACCACTGAGAGAACGGCAAGCAGAATTAGTCTTTTCTTCTTGGTTAATTTGCAAAGGTCTCTACCTGGAAAAATAATGTCCTAATACACCCAGTTGAAACGATGCAAACTTGGCGAAAACGCTGATATAGACAACAACAAGTCTCGTCTAAATGACTGGAGAATTCTGGGATCGAACCCGTGTTCAATGGTTTACAAGGCCTGAAGGCTAGCCTCAATGCCACAGAAACTTCTTTACTCCAGTTGAATGTCAAGGCCATATTTGTTTGTTTGAGATGGTGATCATAGTCCCGGTAAACGATTACGGTGATGTCTTTAGAAGAAAAAGAAGAACAAGAAGAAGAAGAAGAAGAAGAAGAAGAAGAAGAAAGAAGAAGAAGTTGATGATGAGGGAGAAGAAGAAGAAGAAGAAGACGAAGAAAAAGAAGAAGAAGAAGAAGAAGAAGAAGAAGAAATAAAATAAAGAAAGATAGGAAGAAAGAATGTGAAGAAGATACTTTCAAAGAAAATTCAAAATTATTATGTTATTATTACCTGACTTTAAATCCACATCCATATTTCATGTTTCACCTGAAAAAAACCCATCAACAATGCATTCAAGCGTTAGTGCGGGCAATCGTGTCATATCTATGTCTGAGACATACACATATACTCCCAGCTCCCCAAAACGGTGTTAAAGTTCCAAGATGATAGGCGCACATATATCAAGGTAAAGCTGTAAAGTGCTAATCCGCCAATACATGCGCAAAAGGTAGCGCAATTTATTTTTGGACTAGCGATGGTGACACTAGTCTGAAAATAAATTTTACTTAAACCGCAAAACACTTTATCATTAAGATTACATTTAACATGCAAAATAATAACTTACGATTTTAAGTGAAGACATGATAAAATATTGTAATTAATTCTCATTTCTTCATTCTAGATAGATGTAGCATAGTTTATGGTTTAGAACAAACCACAAGAGAACATGAACATTACATGTATACTGTACTATCATAAATCCAAGTTTTAACATTTGAAAATGAAGTCGATGAGTTTAAATTATACACATGCAAACATACGAAAATGTATAAAATTACACAAAAACAAGCACATTGAAACCGTCATGTATAAAACATGATACATCTTCAGGGATATTAGATTGATCCATTGCAATACCATTAGAGTTAAAACATGAGAAAATCAGCTTTTTGCCGCTGCGCAGAACGAAGGCGCAGATCAGCTTGCAGTAACTGCACAGTAACTGCACAGCTAATCAGCGGTTTGTTTTCGCTTCATGGATAGTAAAATTCCGCTTCTTCTTACATCTGAAATTTGAAGCTTTTAGCCTTCGTCTGAGACTGTACAGGCGGGTGAGTGACAGACCTGGTCGGGAACCCGGTAGACCGATTTTATCGCGTCTTGGCTCATTTAGAATGCCCCTTGAGCACGATGATTCACACATATTTGTGATCCATTATGCTAGTAGGTGAAATATGATGATTAGCAAATGAATTAACGCATCTTCATTTACTAGGTGCACTGTGAAAGAAGAAGAAGAAGAAGAAGAAGAAGAAAACGAAGAAGAAGAAGAAGAAGAAGAAGAAGAAGAAGAAGAAGAAGAAGAAGAAGAAATGCCTAAAATGTATGTGTGAAAACAAAATCGCATATCAGATGTGCAGTAACCTCGCAGCAGATCATCATCAGCATGTCATTGTTTTTGCTGCGTGTATAGGGCACATCCTCATTTCCCCGAAGTACCATGTTATATTACTTAAAGCTATAAAATGTAAATGTCGGAGTTTAATCTGAATTAACTCGTTAATACTATAATTTCATTTCGTACAAAAATTTACATGCAAGGATGATGACGACTGCAATGTAAGGAAGAATGGCCAGGAAGCGATACAAGTAAATTTAAAATCCCAATTCAGACACCAGGGGAGTAAAGATGACAACACAAGATACAACTTTTCACATCACACAAGAACCGTATTCTCGAGCAATATGACCTTATCTTTCACAGCGAGGTGCCCATCCCGCTAGCATCATATTACGAATACATACCCATGCAATGTACAGAGATTTTTAAAGTTGTAAAAAATGAAATTTCAGGAGAAAATGTTTGCTATTTTTCTTATATTTGCTCAAAACATAGATTGTGGGTGGCGTTAGAACCGCATCGCCGAGTACCCGCAATCTATGTTTTTAAGCAAAAATAGTAAAATAGGTATACCCCTGAATACCCCAGTTTTGCTAATAAAAGTGGGGTTTGAGGGGGTACTTATTTCACGGACCTGTCTTCCTGATGAATCAAAACTTGACAAAACTTGGCAAAGATAACAAACAAAGCAGGAATGCAGACAGAAAAAAACAAACAAAACATACACAAACACAATTGGGTTCGTCTTGGTCCGTCTTGGAACAATCAATAAATTATGCAAATTAGGTCTGATTAGCCAATGTGGCGTCTGCTTCTGGTATTTGTTAAAGCCTAGCTAGTTAATCACGCTTAACCTTACTTGTTGAAGGTCGAAGTAACAAATTTAACATTTCTTTAGAAATAAGTCGGTTTAAAGCGTATTTTTTAAAAGTATTTACCTTTCTATATAACGTGTAGTCCATGTTTTCTCAATATTACCCGACACTTAATAAAGCCGCAATATGTCATGAGTAAAAATCTGTTTATGACATTATTTAGAAAACAATGACAGTCGACGCATACCAGCCTGTACATCTATGCAGCCTAATCGGCAACAGCGATTCTTTTGTATTTTAGGAGACTCTGGTTTCTGCAATTTAAATTTCAAGTCCCCGACTAACATCTGCCTATGCGCAGAATCAGATCGTGAATAAAGCCTCACTTTGAGCCGTACCAGGGCTCAGTTATAGCAAAATAGCAGAATGTCTTTGATTCTTAAGCATCAGCCTCCTGCTATATTCAACAAATTACGATATTGATTTAAGTCACAGGTAAAACAGCGAGTTTTTAATCGATATATTTATTTTTCAAAGTGTCACCGCTTTCAAAACATTCAAAACATGTTCAATGTGTCAAAGCATTTATTAGACCTGAAGTGATTTTTCCTCGGAATCTTTAGTAAGCGCCGTAAATAGGCCTCCCATCTACGGGTAGGGCGTGGTACAGTCGGGCTAAATTATTAGGTAATTACGTATATGTTTTGATGCCTTTAAAACGCAAATGATGCCAAATTGCAAGGTTTTGATTTTCGATCTTGAATGATGGAACAGAAAGAAGGCTTTAGAAATTCATGATATTTGTCCCATGTGATGGCGTTTTTAGCAAGGCATTAAACGTGAAAATATATTATTCCAGTTACGCCCTATATTAGGGACCGCTGGTGCATATGAAAAAAGACTCCCCTTCACGGTCATCCACTGTCTGATAAATGCATCGGTGTGTTTCATATTTCATTCGGGAAGAAATTACAGCAAACGTATTAGTCCGAAAACATAAAAAATGGCCACATATTTTCCATTGCAGTAATCCAGAAATGTTAACTTGTCCAACTTTAAATCCAAATATACATGTTAGCATTAGACTCGTCGAGGAGATAATATCCTTAAAGGAAAAGGAAGGATGCAGATAGTGTACTTTTACATTATATCTTTTATCACCGAAATAAAATAACACACTCATCGGTTTCATGTTGTTGTAGTGTACGTTGCGTGTCTCGAGTAATTATCAATCCTAGATTCTGTAATTAGCTGATTAACCTATGGTAGAGACTAACACGTTAATGATAACTCTGCGTAGTAAGAAATCGTGCTCATTTTTATTCAGTTTTACGTCCCTTTCAAGATTATTTCACCTCATGTGACGCACCAATAAGTAGGTTGTGTGAAAACGGGCGAAACCCGAGACAAAACCAATGAGCGTCACCAGTTTCATCTCAGCGTATACAGTAGACTATTATCATTACCATTTCGTTCCTTATCAAAATAGCTCGCACCCGACATAATAATGGGTCGTGGTATACTGTACGAGGGTGGGTCAGAAAGTTTTGTCATATGTGTTATAACTTTGTTAATAGACATGATATGTTGCTTCATTATATCTTACATTTCTCCTTTATAATGATGCCAAAAGAATGCACGACAGAAATAAATACTTCGAAATAGACGCATTGAAAGACACCTGGGGTAAAACCAATGGCACCCTTTCTTCAACTTGTGAAAATTTTTAAAGAAAAACGACTTCGAAAGAATATAATCCATGCAATATATTTTTCAAACATAGATGAATATATCCTGCAAAAATTAAAATAATTCAGTTGAATTTAATTGAGTTATTGCAAAATGAAATAATGAAATTGGCTTGCTGTACAAACATTAAAATCACAGTTTAAATTCAAAGGGCATTGATTGACATCTACACGTAGACCAGGGACGTTAAAATGCATTCACCCATTTTCTTGTTTCATCCTAGTGTGCTCTGTGTAGTAAACTCATAAAAACAAGAAAATATTATGGTTCAGCGATGCCAGAAATGCTATAGGGGTACATATTTTAATGACGTCATATCTGTCGCTTTATTTTAAAGTCAGCACAGCATCGATTACAGTAATTTTTGTCATATTGCTTTTCTAAATATACTATAATTTATCACTGAAAAGTTGGAGAAAATTTGATCGGTAGTTATGAAGATATGACGCATGAAAAGCACACAATAATAATCACAAATTCTCGAAAACGTGCCATTGGTTTTACCCCAGGTGTCTTTCAAGGCGTCTTTTTCTAAGTATTTAGTTCTTTCGGGCATCATTTTGGCATCATTATAAAGGAGAAATGTAGCTTTTCAATCAATGTATAATACAGCAATCTATCATGCCTATTAACAAAGTTACAATACCTATGACAGAACTTTCTGACCCACCCTCGTACCAGTATCAAACAGACAAACAATGGCATAAATTAGACATGTTTTTGTGTTTAAAAAAATGAGTTTGCTGAATATATTGTCATTTTGATGTTTTCTTCAAACTGCGCCATTTCCTGTTTTTTCTTACTGAAGGTACCTGTAGGCGTTTATTTTCTTGAAATATGTTGGGTGAGTCCACTTTCATTTTTGAATGTAGGAAAAAAGTTACAGGAAAAAAGTCACAGAATAAAGTCACAGATTTTGGTAGAAAAAAAAGTCACAGGAAAAAAGTCACAAAAAAGAATTATGCTTTTTCTCATCTTTTAGTTAGGAATAAACATTTTTATTTTGTTATTACCATTATTATCACCTATTGTTTTGTTTGGATTAATAATTAATAAAATATAATTGTTAGATCCTTTTAAGCTTTTTTATGCCCCAATTAACAATGTTTGGTCATGCCGGGACTGAGCTGATACTTCCTGGGTACTTGAACACATTGTTTGGTAGCTTCAAACAGGCTTGCTCAAGAACACTGCATGGCAACAGTTTGTTTCAAACAGAGTTCTATCGCACCATGTGCTGAGACTATACCGTAGTGTCACCATGCTCCTCATATTGGGTGGTTTCTCATCCGTTCTATGTTTTCCATTTCAAGGACATGTTTGTGTTCTGATTATGACACTTCCTCATTTTTGCTTTCTTTAAAGATGGAAATCATGTCCTACTACATTTATGTACAGATATATGTATTTTCACTTGGTCTTTAAATATTGTTACTTTTTTTCCTGTGACTTTATTTCCTGTGACTTCTTTTCCGTGAATTTTTACCGTGACTTTTTTTTCCTGTGACTTTTTTCCGTCCACCTCATTTTTGGGGTGATAGGAGTGTTTTTTAAAGCTAATTTACTTTATTTAGTGGCGAGAGTCATCTACAAGCCCTGCTCAACATGTGCTGTATGTTTTTTGTTCGGTCATTTAATCCTGAGATAGTGCCGACACAGTTGATGATCAACTTTGTTTGTCACTTAAATTTATCATTACGAAAACTTGCCTATGCAATAAACAGAGTTTTTTCAGCATTAAAAATTGAAACTTTTCGGCTGAAATTTTTTGTAATTTTTCTTATTTTTGCTCAAAAACATAGATTGTGGGTACTCGTAAGAACCGCCTTAGCTTATTTTTCTTATTTTTGCTCAAAACATAGATTATGGGTACACGTTAGAACCGCCTCGCTTTCACTCGCGGTTCTTACGAGTACCCACAATCTATGTTTTGGAGCAAAAATAAGAAAAAAAGTTATACCCCTGCATACCCCAGTTTTACTATATAAAAGTGGGGTTTAAGGGGGTATATATTGCTCGGACATGTTTTCCTGACGATTGTCCTACTTCCTCAGCCCCAAATTATCATTAAGTCTCGTTTCGCTGTCCGGTTTTACCGAACCTGATCGAAAACCAAGAAAACAGGTCTACCAGCAACAATGCTTGTTTGCGACGCACTTTACAAGAACTGTAAATTGTAAGTAATGTGTGCATTTTCTGGACCTCCATACTACACAGGCTCTCAGATGCAGCCAGGAACAGTACCGCCACCTTATCCCATATGTCCCGCAACGTGATTTACAACACTTGCTTGAAGACTTCACGAGGTTTTACGTCATGGGAAAAAATAACAATCTTGAGAACACGAGCTTAAAATCAGATTTACAGTAGATAAGCAAACGTTCGATTTGACCGATTTTCATTTTCTTAAGGAACATTCTTCCGCATGCAAAATAATTCTTTAAAATGGCTGCCGAAATTCCCGCCAAATATAGCGACATTTAAAGTGGCTTAAAAACGCCTTTCAAAATGTTGTTCACTCATGCAAATCTATCAGAAGTGAGCCTCTTAATTCTACTTCTTAAATTGCATACCAGTTTACCAAAACATTGAAAAGTGTGAGCTTTTAAGATAAAATTGCACAAGTGTCTGAAATGATCAGTCTGGAGGAAGTGAAATACCTCCTACTTTCAGATTTGCAAAGAAAAATGACTCCAACGCTAATTTGTTGGGTGTATAGCTTAGTCTTGCGAGGAAACCTTAGTCTTCCATCGAACATTCGGGTTATGCGGGAGAAGTTCTATGAGGCCGGCAAATAAGCCACGAAGTTGACCAACTTTTATCGACGTTATCGCTGCTAGTGCTTAAATGGCCGTCGAAGTTCCAGCCAAATGTCAGTCACATTTTATGGCAATAAAACACACATTCATCGTTAAAACACCTTTGTATGACATCATCTTTCATCTACCAAATTCATGCATTGTCAACAAAATTGTTTGAATGATTGTCGCATAGATTAAGAAAATATTCAAGCTCAAACATGAACCAAAATTTAAAACGAATTCGGTAAACATGCTCACCTTCAACCGCAAAAAGACTCCATTTGAGCACCAACAATACATGGAAAATAAGTCATGTAACAATGAAAAAATAAAGTAGAATGCTCAAGAAACTTTCTTCTGTCATTTTTTGTAAACAAAAATGAGCCACATCGTGACAAAACCTAAGTTTTGTATATGCAGATACTCGGTTATTTTGGATCCGATGCAGAAACTTTGAGATCAGATGTGCAGATCAGCGCCTCTGTATTCGCTGTCAGTGGTTCTTCTTTTCAAATCCAAAATTTCTAGTTTCTATCTTTCTTCTCTGACTTTACTGGCTGGTTTGTGTTGGACTTTGTTAGAAATCGCGATAGGTTTTCTCGTGTTGTCGTTTCCTGGAAAATGCACGTTTCCTTGAAAATGGAAAGTTTTAAATGACGTCACTTAATTAAAGCTGTTAAGAGGGTCGTTCGGAAAGTTCGAATAATTAATCAATCACGACAACTTGTATTTTTGGTTCCTCTATTTTATTCCCGTTTCTTTCAGTTTTCTTTCAACATTTAAGATGAAGTGTATAGTTCACGCACACCAACTTTCTAGTTCATTGAATGAACATTATTGTGACGACATGCACGCACTTCAACTCAAGGGAAACAACTGCGATAATTTTATATCATGCTGTATTTCAATTTACACTGACACAGAAACCAACCAGCTATAGACCATTCACGGGTAAATTATGTTTTTCCAAATATCAGCAAAACTTTAAGCAGCGGGGAAGCAAAACTTCTTTTTTTTTTTTTTTAATTCAGTTTTACGTCCCTTTCAAGATTATTTCAGCTCATATGAGACGGGCCGGCGAAAACGGGAGAACCCCGAAAAAAAACACATGACACACCCGCGCAAAACTTCTTTAGTGAATACTTAGGACCTTAAGGAATCTATAGCAGTGTGGGTTCAGTTGTTACAAAAATTTATAGATTTTGAGGAGGACAATTATCAGGAAAACATATCCGTGCAATAAATACCCCTTTAAACCCCAATTTTATTCAGTAAAACTGGGGTATAAAGGGGTATACAATTTTTCTTATTTTTGTTCCGAAGCATAGCTTGTGGGTACTCGTTAGAACTGCGTCAGCGAGGCGGTTCTAATGTGTACCCACAATCAATGTTTTGAGCAAAAATTTTAAAATTATCAAAAATTTTCATATGAGATTCATCAATTTTTACAGCTGAAAAAAATCTCTGTATATTATTGCATAGGCAAGTTTTCGTAATGAAAGCCTCAAGGCTCAAGGAACTTAGATCTATATGTGATTAGGTAGGTGACGTTTATCCTAGTGCAGTCAGGCTTTTCCTAATTATTTTACATAGTCAGAGATTTACATCACTATTTTAATGATGTAATCACTATATTTTCTAATTCGAATATCATAAAGTACAATAAATGATTATGGTAAAAAATAAATACTGACCTTGTGTATCATCGTGTCAAAATATCCTCGATACAACAATCACTATATCTGTTGTACGTTAATAGACGGGGCACTGACGCGGACCCCCTAACCAGAGTATAATTTCAGTCACAAACACTAGCAAGAAGGGAAATAACCCAATAAAGAGGTAATTTGGTCAGATACAATGCAAAAACTTGCTCATGCAATATACAGAGGATTTTTTTCAGTAGCAAAAAAAAAAAAAAAAAAAAAATTTTATATTTATGCTCAAATCTATGTTTTGGATCAGGATTAAGACCCCCTGCAACCCCCCCCCCTTTTTTTTTTTGTTGTGTGTGTGTGTGTGTGTGTGTGTGTGTGTGTGAGTGTGTGTGTTTTATATTTGAAAGTGGGGTTTAAGGGGGTATATATTTCACGGACATGTTTTCCTGACATGAAAAGGCGGGGGGAAGTGGGATCGAATGGTCGATTGCATTCAATCAATGCCATTGGCTGATTGTTCAGTTTCTGTTTAATACGAGTGTGCAAACTACTAGGCAAACGAACTCGAAGTCATATTTTAACATTACGAACACTTGCCCATGCAATATACAGAAATTTGTTTTCACCTGTAAAAATTGAAAATTTCATCAGAAAAAACAGAATAATATTTCTCTTACTTTTGCTCAAAACATAGATTATGGGTACACGTTAGAACCGCCTCGCCGAGGCGGTTCTAACGAGTACCCACAATCTATGTTTTGGAGCAAACATAAGAAAAAAAGGTATACCCCTGCATACCGCAGTTTTACTTTATAAAGGTGGGGTTTAAGGGGGTATATATTGCACGGACATGTTTCCCTGATGATTTATTAATCACATGACCACCGATCAATAATCATGAGTCGCCGCATGAAAAATGGAAAAGGTCTATTTTTATATTACTGATCGTTCCAAGGCGATACTTCTGTTTTATTGTTTTATGTTTTGGTGTTTAAATGTTTTTGCGCTGTTGGCGTCTTATGTATGTTATCATAATTTTAGTTAAGTTTAGTTAACTAAGTGGCCACCTATTGGGGAAATAGCTGCTCATTCGGCTTACGAAATGTTTTCATGGTATATAATAAGTACCTTATTGTAAGTTTTTTTTCCGGCTCCTAGGTTTTTGGAGTGGGAATCTTTTTCTGATTGCGCCATTCCTGATCGTTGCATACTTGTATGATACACGATATTCGACCAAAATATTGAAAATTGAAAAAGGCCAAAACCGTTTTCTTTCAGCCAGGCCCTTTTTACAAATTCAAGAGCGAAAAAAAAAAAAGAGGAGAGGAGAGGAGAGGAGGAAGCGTACGGACCATCTAATCCTATTTCTATTCACATTTATACTTATCATTCAATACATGTATGTTTTAGGCGGCCCCGTGGCTAAAAGCGCTGATATTTCATTACCGCACTTTTTTTTTTTAAGGCCAAAACCGTTTTATTTCGGCCAGGCCCTTGCCGGACCGCATATTTTACAAATTCAAGAGCGATTTAGCTTAAAAAAAAAAAAAAAAAAAAAAAAAAAAAAAACATCTATGTTTTAGGCGGCCCCGTGGCTAAAAGCGCTGATATTTTATTACCGCACTTTATCATTCGATCATCTCACCGCTATGCGTGATGTGGGCTCGAACGCCACACGGACCACACACGAGACAAGCCAAGTTCTGCATGTGAGTGTGCCAGGTTTTCGTCCAATCTGATCCAATTTATTTGTTGGCCCGTCTCATATGAGCTGAAATAATATTGAAAGGGACGTAAAACTGAATAAAATACGTTTAAAATACAATAGTCAATCATAAAGTCAATATTGAAACAGCGTCGATCGTGGCGATATTACAATATCATTCAGTGGGCGAGTAGAGGGGGGGGGGGTTATTGGTCGCACCTGCACGACACTAATTGGATTCCATTTCACGTGCCGCATGATGACATGCTGTAGTATTGGTCCGTTGCATATTTCTGTCCATGCCATATAGAGCATACAGAGATTTTAATTTTCACTTCAAAATTGCATAAAGTGATGCCGATTTTAACTGAAATCGACTGTCTTGAAATTTATTGAATGTCCCTTTAACGGAGAGTTATGACGTCAGCATCTGGAGGTCAATTTGCGTCATAACCCGGTTCATGTTTTGGATTGTTTATTTACAAAAAAGCAGGAACAGACATCATTTATGTGATTTCATTACAGGATTATGTCTTTGAAGTAAGTTTTGTTAATCAGCATTTTGTGACACATCTTTCCTTTCACATTTGAGTCGATAATGGCAGCATGTTGGTGGCGTGAATCAGGCTGGGAACTTGTTTTTGACCGCCATTATTGACTTTTGGAATGAGGGTACGTTCACAAACATTTGCAAAGAAAAATGACTCCAACGCTTATTTTTCGGAATTTTTGGGTGCAAATGGTCGAAAAATTGATCTTGATCATGAAATAGGTGTTCAAATGGGAGTAAAACGTTTATTTAAGCCTGAATTCGTTATTTTCATCTGTATATTGGTGCGACTGAACCTTACTTTCGGTTGAAGAAAAAAGACACAAAGACCGAAGAGTATTGAGAAAAATGCGTGTGTTCATTTGCAGAAATATGTGCAGGAATTTCTCTGAAAGTCTCAGAAAAATTTGTAAGACTATATATTACAGGCAATTGCTGCAAATGAAGGCACTGATTGTCGATTCGTTTTGAACTCCAAAGAAATCGAACGTTTTTCCGTTGCTATGCACATGAAAATATCCTTGCGAGCGGCCTTTGCGTATCTGCTGTTATAGTTTACTGATCAAGGGTAAAATTGAAAATATCAAACCGGTAGGGAAGGGATATTGTGATGTAAAAATTCTCTTCTAGAAAGCATGAGGTTTACATTATCAAGCAATACACAATTATTTACATCGGTTGAGAAAGTGTCATTTTTGCTGGAAACTACGTGATGCTATATACATTTTATGATTTCATCGCAAAACACACTAGGTATATTTTAATGCACTAGTCATTTCAACCACGAGGGAGATAGCCGTGGAAATGAGTGTGTCTTTGACCAAAGTTTTGCAACGGTAGTGCGGGGGAAATTCCCGGGGGTTGCTTTATATAGGCAAAAAGTGCCGTGAAATGAAAAGATAGCAGGCTGCGGGGGAATACAGCCTTGGTTTTACCAACAATCAGTCCCCACAGAGTGGCGCTTCTAGCGGGGATTTGCCGGACCAAAAGTCTAAACCCCCGCTATTTCCCGGATCGAGTTGGGGGCCGTGGTACATAAATCGAGAGCCAATTTAATGAATGCTAAAAACGTGTGTTTACAATTTTGTTAAAACGTCCGGTCTGAAGACTACGTCCTTGGACTTACATGTAACATGTTAGACACAGACTAGACACCTACAATTCTTCAGTACAGTAGCCTGCCAAGGTATCACATATCATTTTCTTACATACCTCTTTCATAAAGATAGAAAAATTCCGGTATTTTAGCGGTGGTAGACAAATCTATCTTACACTGCTCGCTTGGTTGCTCATACAAGATAAGAAAAGCACGCGACTAAATTCGATCGTTTCTAGCCCAAAGCAGCTGCTTCCAGCAATATTGTTCAACAAAACTAGACTACATTGGTGTGAATTCATTGGGTATATTCTTGATTCACACTCGTTTTCAACGAAAAACAAATCAAAACTGCATCTCTTTTCAATTTGACAACGATTTATTTACATTTGACGTCATATCCGCAATAAACACAACGTCATCAGACTGAGTTAATTAAAGCACGGTACCAGGTGACGTTACCGGTAAAATGAATTTAGGCTTAATCGGGGTATGTAAGAAAAAGAATCGATCATGGGTGGTCAGTGGAGAAAGGAAAATCCCAACCCTCGGGTCCACCGTTCCGGTGGGAAACTCGGCGAGCCTCGTTTCCCACTGGAACAGGTGGACCCTCGGGTTGGGATTTTCCTATCTCCACTGACCACCCATGATGGATTCTATTTTTCTTACATACCTCTATCATAAAGATAGAAAAAATCCGGTATTTTAGTGGTGGTAGATAAATCGATCTTACACTGCTAGCTTGGTTGCTCATACAAGATAAGAAAAGCACGCGACTAAATTCGATCGTTTCTAGCCTAAAGCAGCTGCTTGCAGCAATAATTTCAACAAAACTAGACTAAATTGGTGTGAATTCATTGGGTATAATCTTGATTCACGCACGTTTTCAACGAAAAACAAATCAAAACTGCATCTCTTTTGACTTTGACAACGATTTGTTTACATTTGACGTCATATCCGTAATAAACACTACGTCATCAGAGTTAAAGCACGGTACCAGGTTACTTTACCGGTAAAATGAATTTAGGCCTAATCGGGGTATGTAAGAAAAAGATTCCATCAGTGGTGTTCAGTGGAGAAAGGAAAATCTCAACCCTCGGGTCCATCGTTCCAGTGGGAAACTCGGCGAGCCTCGTTTCCCACTGGAACAGATGGACCCTCGGGTTGAGATTTTCCTATCTCCACTGACCACCCATGATGGATTCTATTTGTCTTTTGTGTCAAATGATTGGTATACAAATCATCATAATCTTATTAATAATAATATTACGAAAACACATCCATGTTTTTACCTAAGTTGTAGAAATTGAAACTTTTCATTATTTTTTTTTATATTTTTAATATTTTTGCTCAAAACATACATTGTTGGCATACGTTAGAATCGCCTCGCTTAGGCGGTTCTAACGCGTACCCACAATGTATTTTTGGGATCAAAAATAAGAAAATTAGGTATACTCCTGCAAACCCCAGTTTTTTTCTACATAAAAGGTGGGGTTTAAGGGGGTATACATTGCACGGACATGTTTACCTGATGAGAAAAATTTTTATGTTTGGAACAGACATGGTCAGCAAATGATCATACATTGATTACAAAAGAGCAATTTATGAATTATTTTTAATTTTTCCGTTTGTTTATATTGAGGTTAAACGTCCTGGACAGTCAACATTTTTTCAGTGATGCCGGGACGGAAGCACCGCTTCCTGTACTCTGTGGAGTTAATATGCCTTGCTCAAGGACACAACAATCTGAATCTGAATCTGAATAGTTTACTGGTGACACGCCAAATGACATTATTTCACCAGGGGTTTCGGATGGGGGAGAGATTAGTCCCTTGAACGCACGAGTGAAGCGAACATGAACACACAGTCATCAGACATATCAGCAGAGGAGATAAGTGAATCAGGGAGGTCATTCCAGTCCCTGATAGTATGTGGAAAGAAACTTTTTTTGTACGCTTCTTTGCTAGCTGAAGGTATCTGAAAAGCGAAAGAGTGTTGCTTTCTACAACGCCTATTCTTTGGGATAAGGTCATCTTTTGGTACATGTATTCTGGCTTGACCCTTTAGACCAACACGGTGCCGCTTGTGGGGATCGTACCCAGGACCTCTAGATTCGTAGTCCGACGCTCTACCACTAGGTCACCGCGCTCCCTACCGTTTTGACTGGATTCTTATATTTTAATTAGCCAATTTTACTGCATGGTTAAACAACCTTTAGGTTACTATGCACTGCCTTTCTGTTTTGAATCGGTGTACATTTAGGCTGCGGTCACATAGGAGTAGACTATTCGGGTATACGGTGTACGTTTTTGAGGGCACGCGAATACTTGAAATCAAACATTATGATTTCCTTATACCGGGTCACATAGGAGGACACTATTCGAAAAGTTCCTATAGGCGCGTATAGGTGCGTATAGTATAGAATAGTGGGAATCGAACATGTTCGATTTTCATATAGCGTATTGTGGTTTTCCTGGTCTGATTTTTTTTATTTACACAAGTTATAGAACGTTTTGCTAGAAAACTAAGTTAAAAACAATGTTTACACAATAAAAAAAGTACAAGTAGGCAAAGATCAGGAAAAGGCGCAATCAGAAAAAGACTCCCACTCCAAAAACCAAGGTGGGAAAAAACCAAACTAACAATCAGGCACTTATACCATGAAAACACTTCGTAAGCCGAATGAGCAGCTATTTTCCAAATAGGTGGCCACTCAGTTACCTTAACTTAACTAAAAATATGCAAACATACATAAGGCGCCAACAGCACAAAAATATTTTAAACACCAAGACATAAAACAAAAAGAACCACCACAGAAGTATCGACTTGGAACGATCAGTAACACAAAGTTACTGGCGGGTTTAAATCGATTTTACACGATATTTGAATCCTCATGAATATGTAAAACAACGTAAATATTAACTTCTCATAATACTCTAAGTCAAGTAACGTTCGTTTGTTTAATTGTTTGTTTGTTTGTTTGTTTGTTTGTTTGTTTGTTTGTTTGTTAACTTGTTTGTCCCCATACTCTTCCCAAATAGGTGCCTATCTTCACCAAACTTGGTGGGATCCGGGTGTTTCATTTGAAAGGACAATGCCGTCTAGGTCACAGGTCAAGTGTATGGATTTTAATGTATGAATAACGTCAGAGCTGGTACAATTTACTAGTATTGGTGATAAATAATGACATGCATATAAGAAAGTTTCCACGTTTTCAATGAGAGTGGGTGGCTGAAATAATTCATGAGATTCTGGAATGTTGTGTAAATTCGACCAACACAGGCCGCATTTCAAAGTGCTGTCGAACCAATATGCGTCTGTTTTTCTTAGGTATTGCCGCTTCGTTCTTTCCTCGGCTAGTAAAAGCAAAGATCTTTTCAAAATACCGAATTCGCAGCTTTTTTCATACTCACGAAAAGAGCACACTGACAGCAAGTGCTACTTCTATGTGAACCGCCGTGCCCGTATAGCGTATAGCGAATACCGAATAGCGTATAGCAAATACCGTATAGCGTATACCGTATATTTCTATGTGAACGTAGCCTAAAGTATTAGTCGTCGCATCAGAAAACCAGCAATTAATAGCCGATCAGCGCTTTTTATTTTCGCTCAATAGATAGTATGATGCCACTTATTTTTGCTAAATCTGAAGCTTCAAGATTTCTAGCTATTTTGTGTGGAAAAACTGAATGTGTTAATTTTTATACGCAATGTCTTGTACATGCCGCATTTTTTTTCGACCACATATATGTATGAGCCTTCGCGCGAGAAAACCAACAATCTGGATTTCCGAACAGGTCCGACACAAACCGGCCTGTACAGTCACAAGTAGGCTAGAAGCATGAACATTCGGATCGAACAAGATGGTTAGTGCTATCTGTGTGGCGCAAAACAAAGACGCTGATCAACTGTACAGTTACTGTACAGCCGATCTGCGTCTTTGTTTTCGTATATGCAGATTGTTTGTTTTCTGATGCTGTGGTTTATATTACATAAACATTTATAAACATTTACAGCCACGTCTAGATTTTAAGGGCTTGAAACTTTCAGCAGATAAGATTTGCAGTTTGTTCAAGTCTTCAACAATACAGTGTCAATTGAGTTGGCAAATGAAACTGTAAGGTGTATCGCATGGTCTATCGAAAAAGGTGCTTTGACGAGATGAGTCTATCGTCAGACAGTGCTCCCCGCTTCCACCATTATTCGGCTGAAAATAACCCCAAGGAATACCCTGTACTGGTTGGCCGTTTACCCACTTAAACTTCCCCTCTTCTGCGAGGTCGTCTCCACCAACGTATACGTAATTGTCCGGAATGGAAAGGCCAGCTGAAATAGATACAAATATGATTTTTGATATTAAATATTTCATAATGCAAATATTTTCCGAATGGTTCGGAATTGAGAAACCAGCTAAAGCAGATACAAATATAATTTTTGATATTTACTTTTTTTTATTGTAAATACTTTGACCGTGCCGTTTGACCTCACGTGACAAAGTTTTGTAAATACTAAACACATTTCCAGTGTCATGTGACACACCCGGTTAACAAGGTATATATGGGAGGCGAGAATTTACGGCTATCGATCAATTGCCTTTACGGCTACGTCCTGGAGAATTTCGAACTAAGTCATAGATAATTTACAAATCGTATGTGTTCCTTTACGCTATTTGAAGGTTGCAGCTGGACTGGGTTGAACTGTAAGTGTTTGGTCTAGCTTTTCCAGCCATCTATTCCAGAAAAATTGTATAGTGCAAGATAGTGATCATGTATTTTGTTTGCAACTTCAGAAAAATATGTTTCGTGTAATATGAATTTTATTTAAATAGTAATATGTTAAATTGCCTTCTCATGGAATTCTGGAAAAAAATATATTCACAAACATTTGTGAGAAACATTGTTCTAGAATGTAATCATTTTCTGGAAAAAAAATCGGCATTTTTCGGAAGAATATTTCCTTTTTAGCAGCCCCCAAATTTTGGACAAGTATATGTTACTTGTGGACTATGTCTTGGTGACATTACGGCCACCAAATTGACCGCGATAGATAATTTACGACTATTGTCTTGGCGAATTTACGGCTATATGTTTGTTTTAAGCATATCCTGATTATTAAAAGGTCACTGTTTTGAACGATTATGATCAATTATAGAGAGAATACAAAAATTATGCAAACAGTGTGTGTGTGAATAGACAATCACAAAGCGTTTGCCAATGTAACGTTGCATAATATTAAGGAAAATAATGTAGGGGTGTAACTCAGGTCTAATGATTTTTTAAGGAATGACATTTTGCTTTGGTTCATAATGGGAAATAGTTGCTCGCTCGGCTTACCAGTTGTCCTCTTTGCATTAGTAACTGAATATCATTTTAAATAGCAGTCATACATTAGCGTATAAGCCAAACGCGCTTTGGGGTGTTAAAAAAAAAAAGAAGTAAAATCCAACATACGTCAGGAGCACAGTTACGTTTGGGCTCAAAAGATTTGTAAGCATGCTCAAATATTTTCTAGAAGCTTGACGTGTCTCGAACGTGTGTCTTATACGTTTTGACAAGGTTCCACGCACGTTATAGATGCGTTGAATACGCTTTGAACATGTTTGGTGCACGTTTTAAGGCACGCCAGTGTACGCTACATGTACATGTGCATTCCGATTTTATAAGATATTGCTTCAGTAACGTGTCCCAAGCGTGTATGAGACATGCGTTGATGCACACCTATAGCGCATGCGTAGCGTGTCTGTGATGTAACACAAACGAACTTCAAAATTTTCAGCCTACTGAGTTTTTATACATCCGGCACACGCCTCAGTCACACGCTATTAAATGTGTGACTGCTAAAACGAGTTTAAGAAACATAGTAATTTCTATAGTGCAAAATCTTAGGCGTTTAGAGATTTTTCATATACCAGAATGCCCTTTTAGTTTTGTTTTCACCTCGGTTTTTGGTTTGGGATTTTTGTTCTGATTGCGCCACTTCCTTATCGCTGCCGTTACTTTTACATTTTTCACCGTCTATCAACTTACACCGGCTGTAGCGATTTTCAGTCAACTAGCACAGTTTTGTTACACAACAATAAAGTGTATCTAAAGTGACATTTCACATTTACGGCATTGCACGACGTTTTCCTCGTTTCCCTCACCGTGATGACAGAAAAATCGTTGAATCCGGTGTACATGGTGAACCTGTGTATCCCAGACGCGCTTATTACTGCATTCTAACTATTTTGTAATGTTACACAATGACTTCACATTTCAATTTTTACTCGTAATGCCCCCTATCAGACTACGACAAAACGTTACACGAATCGTCACGAATTTACAAAGTTTTTGAATTCGTAGCTGAAACGTAGATCTTAACTAATTCTTACAGTTCATAGTAAGATCTTGCCGTTTGTTGGTCAGTCAGAAATTCGTGGCCAAACTGTTCAAAATTTTGGTCAGGAATTTTCGACCTGAAAATCGCAGTTAATTCGTAACGAAGTCGTAGTTCATTCCTTGACATCGTAACTGGATCTTATTTTATTCGGATGCATTCGTAACTCTTTCGGGAATTCCGGAGGTTGTCACCTAACTACGAATGAACCACGAATCCGTTACGAATGTCATGAATACATGCCGAAGCAAATATGAAATTGGGTAGACTAATCTAAAGCCGTGTTCATGTGCAACATTTTCACCTGGTGTATTTTTGCACCCCGGGTGTAAATTTGCATCCGGTGTACGTATTTTATGCTATGAGAACGGTATTTTGAGAAAGTAAACCCAGTGCAAAAAATACACCCGGGTGCAAATTTGCCCCATACTTTCGAGGTGGAGCAAATTGAAATTGAACCCGGGTCACGGTTCTTGTGCATATGAACGCAAAACGCTTATTCGCTATGCATTTTCTGTGTGTTTGAATTGATGCTTTACGTCACAGTCAACAGCTAAGGTAATGTCGGGATGTTGCCTCCATTTAATGGGACTTTTACCCAAAAGTAGAATATCATGGCATCCAGAAGTGCTTAAAATATAACCACCGTGGTTATACGGGCCTTTTTTCAAAGAATGTGCATTTTTCTGTCCGTGATGATTTTTTTCATACTTCATTCTGCTTTTTAGATTATTTCTTTTAGTAAGTCTTAAGGCACCATGGTGGTCATGTTGAAACACCACTTTCTGTTCATCGTCTGTATGATAAGCTCTCCAAATCCCTTGTTGAGTACACAAATATTAGTACTTTTGGGCTGTCCGGCACTATATATAACCCCTTATAGTTGAGATGTAATAAAAAATATGACAAAGTCACTATGTTACTGAAGGTTCAGCTACTTTTTAATATGAACAGATAATAAAGAGACATCTGCAATTATTTTCAAGCATGTCCATAACTGCTTTATGATTTTTCCTTCGCTCAAGTGCTTGTCCCATGAGCTCGTGTCAATGTTGTTACTGCTTTATAAATCGTTTCTTATCGTTACACACCACGGCTCAAGTACAGTATTGGGGACCCAAGACAATATGACAACATACAGATATAATGGATATTAGCATACTAGCCTAGAGGCTATACCTATCTATATACTATATAACATATCTACTATATGTGCTATATATATGTAGGCCATACCTACTACATATTATCTACTATATAATACACACACATACAATGCGGAAACACTCAGACTATATAACAATGTACATCAACTAAATACAATATTACTCCAATATACTACAGTATACTCCAATATACTACAGTATACTCCATATACATACAAACATATACTCCATTTTAAAAAGAGACTGAGTACTCAGAAGATCTACTAAATAAATGACTAAGAATATTGAAAGAACATAAGACAACACATATGTGACTTACAGATCGACACTGGCTAATAAAATGCAACATTGTAAACATAAAACACAACGCATCTCGGCAGCTCGACAACTTGCCACGTATTTACTTGATCTCATCAGTATATAAATATACCTGACATAGTGTTCATAACTATAATACAGTAACTATGAGTTGTTAGATCTGCAGGTCGGCAGGTCGGCACTTAAATATATAAATACACATATCTCATAATAACTCAATGGCCATTTTGAGATATATGCCCTCTCATATACAAAGAACCTGAACAATATAGTAGGCAGGTCGGCAGGTCGGCACTGAAATTAAAATATTATCCATAATAACTCAATGGCCATTTTACCAAGTAGATGTAGTCGGCAGGTCGGCAGGTCGGCACTAATATGGGCCAACATATACATTACACAGTATTGAATAAGGGGTGGGTCGGCAGGTCGACAGGTCGGCAGGTCGGCAGGTCGGCACTAGTTTGTTGGTTGGGGTTCGACGCCATCTCACAATAGTGGCCCTGTAATTACACGACGCCTGGGGGAAGTTGGCAGGTCGGCAGGTCGGCACTTAAATGGGCCTACGTATACATTACAAAGTATGAATATGGGGTGGGTCGGCAGGTCGGCTCCAGTATGTTGGCCGGGGTCGACGCCATCTCACATATACAAAGACCAAGAGCAATATAGCAGGGAGATCAGCAGGTCGACAGGTCGGCAGGTCGGCACTAATATGGGCCTACATATACATTACAAAGTATGAATAAGGGGTGGGTCGGCAGGTCGGCAGGTCGGCAGGTCGGCACCAATTTAAGTATATGGCTATGCTTATAAATATATATATATATCTAAATTTAGATCTGTCTTAGTGCCGACCTGCCGACCTGCCGACCTAACAGCTGATAGAGGCACTAATATGGACCTAAATATATATTACAAAGTCTTGGAATTGGGGATTTGCCTCTAGGTCGGCAGGTCGGCAGGTCGGCACCAATTTAAGTAAGTGGCTATGTAAAGGTATAAAATATTCGGTGATGTCAACAAGATTAACTGTCGTCAAACCAAGTAGATGTAGTCGGCAGGTCCGCATTAATATGGGCCTACATATACATTATAAAGTATGAATATGGGGTGGGTCGGCAGGTCGGCAGATCGACAGGTCAGCACCAGTATGTTGGCCGGGGGTCGACGCCATCTTCGGATAGTGGCCCTGTCATAACACGACGCCTGGGGGGACAAGCCCCCCAGACCCCTTGCAACAGAATGGTAAATCCATATCAGGCATTGATAATAACCCTGCTGAATAGACACACCCCTGCCTACCTGTTAATCTCCCTAATATACCATATTGAAACGTATTGGCATGGTGATGTGCCGGTAGGAGGGAAGGTCGGCAGGTCGGCAGGTCGGCACCTATTTAAGTACAATGTATATGGCTATGCATATAAATATATATTTATATTTAGATCTGTCTTAGTGCCGACCTGCCGACCTGCCGACCTACCGGCATTGGTCGGATGGGTATGCATATAAATATATATCTATATTTAGATCTGTCTTAGTGCCGACCTGCCGACCTGCCGACCTACCGGCACTGGTCGGAAGTCGACGCCATCTTTTGGTAGTGGCCCTGTCATTAGACGACGCCTGGGGGGCAAGCCCCCCAGACCCCCCGCGACAGACTAGATACTCCATATCGGGCATTGATATTAACCCTGCTGGATATACACATGCCTGCCTACCTGTCGACCTCCTGAATATATTATACTGCAACGTATTGGCATGGGGATGTGCCGGTAGGAGGGCAGGTCGGAAGGTCGGCGGGTCGGCAGGTCGGCACCAATTTAAGTATATGGCTATGCATATAAATATATATCTATATTTAGATCTGTCTTATTAGTGCCGACCTGCCGGCACCTTTGGGGGGGCATGACGGTAGGTCGGAACTAATATGGGCCTAGATATACATTACAAAGTGAATATGAAAAGTAAAGTGAATATGGGGTAGAATACCAGTGAAGTAAAGTGAATATGGGGTAGAATACCATGCATAGAATATATCGAATGTGTTATTCATAGGTTTGAAAAAGTGTGTGGTGTCGGTGTTTTTGTGGGGAGGGTCCCCAATACTGTACTTGAGCCCACACCATGGCGTTTTAATGCTTTTTTACACGTTAGTTGAAACACCTCCATATAATTACCATGATAAAAACGTGCTGACTCCCACAAAAGCAACTATGCCTTAAGTTTTGAATATTATAATATGGCTGTTACACATTAAAAACTTCTAAACTTATCAAATGTTCAAATACTGGTCAATGCTTAATTACACTTTAGGGTAAACACACATTACAGTTTTCATTGTGCTTAAACGTCCATCCAGAGTCCCTAGTTTTGACGATTTGTCAAATTTTGTCAATGATGTTACTGTCAATTGTGTTACTCATTGTGTGGTAACAACATTTACAAATATGACTTTTTCTTTCACATGCTGGAAGCTCGAAAGTTACAAATTGCGAAAAAGTAGCTTAATGTGTAACAAATGTATATATTTTAACAATGCATATTTTAATAGATAACGTTCTATCATTGTTTTGAAGTTTTCTCACAAAAACAAAGTAACAACATTGACCAGCATAGTATCAACATTGACCAGCATAGTAACAACATTGACCAGCATAGCAACAAAGTTTATGTGGGTATTTTTTATTTCTTGCAGATGAATATGAGAAAAGAGAACTATGATGTAGCGTTAGTGTCGTAAAATAACCAGGCAAATATTTAAACAATACTTAGTTTTGAAATGTCAATGTCGTTATCGTTAATATCAATGTTGTTACAAAATGTCAATGTTGTTACCAATGGCATTGGTGTTACATACATTTATAGTAAACCTGGTGAGTTAAGGTCGAAAATATTGGATTAAGTTAACTTGATCATGGCTAAAATACTTATTTAGGTTTCGTGATACAAATCTATTTAGATGGAAGATTGTTTTAGTGGTCACAACATTAACATTTCTTTGAAATAACCCTAGTTTTTGGTAAAATTTGACTTTAAGAAGAGAGATTAAGCTTGCATATGGCTTTTTATGAGTTCGTTCATACACTTTTGACGTAATAAACGCAACATAAGATGAAACGTAAATACTAACTTTTTTGAAAAAATCCTACACCAAATGGGCACATTTTTTTGAAAATGACCCACACATGTATATATTGGGCCAACTAAGCCAATAATGCTTGTAGGCATGGAACCGACCAAGACTTCCACGAATGGCTTATGATTCAGCTGCGTTTGAAATCAAAGCAATGTTGCATGCAATTTTATGTCATTAGTGTATTTTCGCAGGAAAACATCATGAATTGGTGAGTAATTCATTGGTACAAGATGGGTAATAAGAAAGATGCAGGCAAGGGCAAGCGAATGGGTAAGGGGAGAGTAGCCGTACCCGACTTTGCAAATTTAGAACCACGGTCTCTGACTGACAAGCAGGGAAGCATGTACGTGGCTTTTCATGCATGCATATGGCGCGAAACGCCACAGATACAGTCATGTATCTATCCTGACAAATAAAAATCAAGAATCCCCAAGAATGTTCTTTTATACGAGGGGTGATCCGAAAGTACGTATAAAAATGCTGTCATTTCTTTATCTTTCATTATTTCGAGATGAAATTTCATCAAATAATGCAGTGATATATATGCAGTTATTCCATTGCAATAACGCATGCATAATACGCACACGTGCGTTGCTGCTGTCGTTATGGAACCACCGCTTAACGTTATGCGGCGCAACGTAACGTAAAAGTTTTATCATCAGGAAAACATGTCCGTGAAATGTATACCCCCTTGAACCCCACTTTTATATAAAAAAACTGGGGTTTGCAGGGGTATACCTATTTTTCTTATTTTTGCTCCAAAACATAGATTGTGGGTACTCGTTATAACCGCTTTGCCGAGGCGGTTCTAACGTGTACCCACAATCTATGTTTTGAGCAAAAATAAGAAAAAATATAAAAAAATTTCTGCAGAAAATTTTCAATTTTTACAACTATAGAAAAATCTATGTATTACATGGGCATCTTCTTAGTTCAAGGTATTGTAACACCCGTTTTGATTGCGTTCGCCCGCATTTTATTTAATACTTATTTATTGCAATGTACACGGCTTATGTTTGTCAAGTTACGAGGTTGTTTATCGAATGGATTTGTCTGTAGAGTCTTGCAAGCACCGACTGTGTCAAATAGACAAAACTGTTAAGATTTTCGAAAATGTTGCATTTTTGGCAAGTCATTTTTTTAAAAGTATATATCTACTGCAAGCTCGAAACATATCTATTCTTGACGTTGTCTCTACTAGTTATAGTTGATGCCAGTCTTAAATATCATTTCGTTAAATATCGGCCAGAAAACAGGGTATTGAATTTAAGTTTACAAAATGAAATCGACGTTCTTGCATATTTTACGCTAAGTTGTTGAATTCAATTCAAATGTCGACCAACTTTCCCAAACCCCCCAAATACACTAACAAAGTCAACCCAGGGGTACAGGTGCGCTGGGTCACGTGAAACGACGTCATTACGCTGTCGCATGCATGAACGTCTGACGTCATTGTTTTAAAATGACAATGTCATTTAATTACAAAAGGATCAATGTTTATTCGTACAAAACTTCATATCAATCGGTTCACGCAAATTTATTTTACAGCAATTTTATACGTACTTTCCGATCCCCCCTCGTACGTACATGATTCGTATATAGCTATTGGCACATTCTTCATATCTTATTCTCCAAACTTTCGTGCCGTATTTCCCCTTTTCAATCGTGTTATCGTAATTAAATCTTAATGAAATCTTGCAAGTACTCGTGCGATTCCAGCCGATTATGCCGAATTCTCTTGTTTCTCTACCAGCCATTTGTATCCCCGGCACCCCTTGAGTCAGGGAATAGCGGGGCTTTTAACTTTTCAAATTTCAAAGCCCTGGTAAAAGCTCCACCCTGTGGGGAGAAAAGTTTGGTAAAATTCCTGCTAAAAGCCCCGGTCCCCCGGGGACAAATGACCTAAGCTATTTGAATAATCTTTACTCGCCTATTCCATGGCGGTGAGAATAGGCACTGCCGGGACTCGTCGGAAGTAAAATCTCGGCATTTCAGCCCCGCTATGTCCCTGCTATCCCCAACCCTAGGGGCCCGGAGATATAAATGACTGGTGCATTACAGATTCGTAAAACAATTACGGACAGACAAGAAAATTTATGAAACTGCACGAAACGTCACGAATCAAAATTTCATCAATTCCTGACGATTCATGAGACTGATCATGAGGGACATAACAAAGATAAAACTAAAATATTACCTTCCAAGTTCAATTGGTAAATCCTGGAAACTTTCTTCAAAAGTTACACCAGATACCTCTTCCACTATGCGGTCTGTTTCGCCACAATGTCCGAAAGGAACATATACAGAAAGTCGAAATGTAACATATACGTAGTACGCAAGTCCCCAATACATTTTCACATAGGCCGTAAAGGAACATTGACAAAACAGACAAACTGTGACATTTCACTTGCATTGTGAATATAACATTCGCAATCACTCTTGCCATATACATTTCGACATCATTCAAATTCCAAAATTTCATCAAAGCCATAAATAATTTTATGAACCTGAAAGTACAAAAATAATTAATTTCAAAGCTTTTAACACCGGACTCCAGAACCGGACACCAGAACAGGATCTGCCTTTGGGTCAAACTTCATATAAATATTTAGAGTATGCGCGAATTTATTTAAGATGCAAATGTTAGAAACAAATTACCTCATTTTTGTACTCTCTCTCTTGCAACCACACACCTTATTCCTATTCTCATGATTCTTATTGTGTAAACACACTGAATGTGATAGTGTATTGTCCGAATGTCTCTAATACCCTGCGTAAATTCTCTATGACTTAGTCCGAAATTATCTATGACTTAGTCGTAAAGGCAATTGACCGACAGCCGTAAATTAACGCCTCCCATATATACCTTGTTAACCGGGTGTGTGTGAAATATGTGGTCAGATATCGTTTATTTTTCAAGCAAACAAGGTACAGTGGATACTTGAGCGATTGAATTATTATGTATCATGCTACATACTCTCTCTCTCTCTCTCTCTCTCTCTCTCTCTCTCTCTCTCTCTCTCTCTCTCTCTCTGCATGTGTGTGTCATGTAAATCTGGCTTCTTCCGAATCGTGTAACATTGAAAGTGTGGTTCATTCATTTTGCAATTAAGGCGTTGTCAAAACTTCTGACGAGGATTGCAATTCAAAATATATGTTTGTACAGCAAAATACATACCAATGTATGCAATTTTCTCAGGCGTATCAAGTACAATGAGATCACCGCCCTCAGAAGCACATTGTAACCTGGCATAGGTCCAGCTTAGCCTCTTCTTTGTTTCAATCCTCCAGCAAAGATTTAGGTTTGCATTGTATATGTAAGGCGAAGGGCACTCTGATAGTTCGTCCGATCATAAATAAAATATAATCATGGTTAATTATGGAACGCCAGAGCTGTCTCATGATCCATACACGTCATTATATGATGTACAAACGCCATTATATGATGTACAAACGTCATTATATGATGTAACAACGTCATTATATGATGTACAAACGTCATTATATGATGCGAAAACGTCATTATATTATGTACAAACTTCATTATATGATGTGAAAACATCATTATATGATGTACCAATTCATTATATGATGCGAAAACGTCATTATATGATGTACAAACTTCATTATATGATGTTAAAACATCATTATATGATATACAAACTTCATTATATTATGTACAAACTTCATTATAATATGTACAAACTTTATTATATTATGTACAAACTTGATTATATTATGTACAAACTTCATTATATTATGTACAAACTTCATTATATTATGTACGAACTTCATTATATTATGTACAAACCTCATTATATAATGTACGAACTTCATTATATTATGTACAAACTTCATTATATTATGTACAAACCTCATTATATGATGTGCAAACTTCATTATATGATGTGCAAACTTCATTATATTATGTTCAAACTTCATTATATTATGTACAAACTTCATTATATTATGTACAAACTTCATTATATTATGTACAAACTTCATTATATTATGTACAAAATTCATTATATTATGAACAAACTCCATTATGTAGCTTTTTCGTTATGATGCGGTTAAAATCAATAGAAAAGATTTTTTACTTAACGCCGGTAGAACTTGTTTTGCTTCACGTATTGAAAGTCCGAAACTAACCCAAGTCGTTTCGCCCCAACCCATTTCTTCTGCTAGGCAATTCATCCTGTAAATCATTTCCTTTTTTTTCATTTTCTAACCAAGTCTTTTCGCCACAACTATTTTGTCTGTAAGTCGTTGCGCTCCAAAGACATTTGCCCCTCACTGGGGTTCAACTGTTTTATGATCCAGAGTCCAACTGAGATAGAAACAGGAAAGAAACCGACAAAACAAGACAGACAAAACATGAAAAAATACATTACATACGAAGTGCAAGATGATAAGCTCCCGGGGGGTACTCTGAAACTTTCCATATACGTAGGCTCGGTGGACTTTTTGTGGATAAAAATTTTGAATTTCCACAGTTTTGGGGGTTTTCAGAAAATGTGAATATTTTGGGGTATGGGCATTTTTTCAGATATTTTTTGGGGATCCCTTCAAAATTTGACTATTTTATGGGGCTTTGCTTTACGAATGTTTTGTTTTTATAGCTAATTCACGTATTTTGGGGTGTCCTTCAAATACCTGATATTTTTTGGTAGTCCCTCAGACCAGATATTTTTGGGGTACGGAGCAGATGCTGGATCCGAGCCTATGTATGAGCAAAAGTTCAGAGAACTCCCAGGGGATAAGCTCTTTCCCATGAAGGTAGAATTCAAGTCTTTAATCTAGACTACCACGGCGTAAATTCTTGAAATGGCAGCACACACGTCTGGGTTTCGTTGCCAGTATTCATGAGGAGGGTCACTGTGATGGTTTCATATCTGAAATTACGCAATATGGTCCATCGCCCTCCTCCCAAGTTCGAACGTTTTCACTGCTTCCAAAGGATCTAACCTTTATCTTTTAATTCCATATCTTCATATGTTGTTGGAAATCATGTTCGAATCTTTCAGGGATCTACACTGGTCATCATTGCAAAGTTATTAGCAAATCGTCAGCTCTGTGAAATTTCGAGTACCATGATAAATTCATTCTAAAAATGCGATGGTGACCAATTAATATGATATTACAAGACTACAGTAAGCAAAAAGGAGCCTTTAGAAACAAAAAATGAGCCGCGACACGAGAAAACCAACACTGTGGTTTTGTTCAGGTCCGACACAAACCAGGCTGTACAGACACTGGAGAAAACTAGAGGCTTGGAATTTTGGATTTAGAAAGTAGATGGATAGTACTATCTGTTGAGCGAAAACAAAGGCGCTGATCAGTGCCTTTGTTTTCGCATATGCAGATTGTTGGTTTTCTCATGTCGCGGCTCACATGTATTTAACTTAATAAGCATGCAAAAACTCTCCTTTCTAAAGACAATTAACTAGACCCTCCTACTGTGCTAATTCCCAAAGGTACGGGGATATTATAGTATTCCAGTGTTTCGGTACATTGTACAACTTCCCGTGTGGTAACTGCATCGACCTGCGGTGGACATATTAACTTTTCAGGTGTCCTTGACCTTCATAAAGAAGTCTGATTGGCTCAAGCCACCAGCAAAGTTGACGTGTCAAATCAACACCTGGAATCATCCTCTTTTTTCTCTTGGATTCTAACCGATTCAGACGTGTCTCTGGTTGAGTTCCTCGAGTCTATCTAAAGCCACTTGTGTTGCAAGTAAGTGTCAGTATCTAGCTACGGCACAACAATTAAAAGAGCTGCTGGCATTTTTTCACTTTGCAGGGATGTGGGTAATAATCCTCTATAAGATTTTGTGTCTCTCTCAAGCTCAAACAAAATCTATTGCACATATTTCCAATGGGTTTTAATATGGCACAAAAGCATTTTTGTGGTGCGACCCCGCACCAGAGTCTGGTTTCTACCCCGCTTTGAAGAAAAAACGTTCAGCAGCACTTAAACTCATCATTATCTGACTAACTACATTCTGTAGCTACATTGGTGGATTAAGAGGGGGTTCGGAGGTTCGCTCGAACCCCCCTCTGGGACAAAATTATTTCATTTTCATGGGGTAATTCAAGAAAAACTAGTTAAAATGAAGAAAACGAACCCCCCTTGGTAAATTCGAACCCCCTTTATAGAAATCCTGAACTATTCTAGAATAAAGATTGCTAGTGAAAGCCAAACTGACAGTATCACACTAGGGGGTGGGGCTTGACCAGGGAAGGTTATTCCATTTGTCTTATTAGAGAAGTGAACTTTCACACGCAATCATTACATTTCTGCAGAGGTAATCACAGATTCAGAGAGGCCATTCCAGTCCCTGTTAGCCTGAGAAAAAATGCTTAATTAGGTATTTGTAACTGCGGAGTGTATTTGAAATGTCATTGAGTGCTGATTTCTCCAGTGTCTATTTTGGGGATAATGCCATCTGTGTCCTACCCTAGTCGGGTGTATGTTTGCAAACCCTTGATGCGTTCAAGAAAGGAGTTCTTATGCTACCTGCGCGTATCCTGAGATGTATATTTATCAACATTGTTGCTGACAGGTAGCCCTCTACGCACTGACCTGTCGCAGTTGGCGCATGGCAACTGGATAATTCATACGGGATGCTCTTGTTTTCTTCAATTGCCGCCATTAGCCAAAATTGGCTAGATCCCATAATGCATGGAGCCAAATCGGAGAGATCAAGATGAGGTATCATCTGCTCTCGCGAGAATGTATTTACCAATTAAGTCTTGTTCTGTTCTGTTCTGTTCTGTAAACTGCATCACTCACGCCATTATGCACTAGTCATTTACAACCACGCCCCTCACCCCCCCCCCCCGGGATAAAGCGGGGATCTTGAGTTTTCATTTTTCAAACCCCTGCTAAAAGCCCCACCCTGCGAGGGCAATTTGTTGGAAAAACCTGCTAATTTCCCCCGCAGTCTGTTATGTTTTTCATTGCACTGCTGTTTTTGCATATATAGGGCAAAGCCCGGGTTGTTCCCTCGCCCTACCTGGGATAATTTGAAGGTCAAATCCCCGTTCATTTCCACGGTTATCGCCCGCCCCCGGGGTGGGGGCCGTGGTTACTAATGACTGGTGCATAAGATTTTTTACATTTTTTTTCTCACCAACTGTTTTAACCCTGTAACCTTTTATCTTCTCACTATCACCCATTTGCTTTGTCTACAATCTTAGACCTGTTTGTGACAAATCAGCCTGGTAAGGTACATACCACCAAAATCCTGCCTCGTCTTGGCTCATCTGACCATGATATTGTTTTTCATGAAATTTCTTTTCCAATAGGTCGCCCAATTCAACCTAAAAGAAAAATCAAACTACATCGGAAGACCAACTGGGAACAATTTAAAGCTGATATCAACTCGTTTAGTGAAAGTTTCCAGAGTGAAGATGAAAGTGCCACAAACAAACTGTGGTCCATCTTTAAAACCGCCTATCAAACATTCACATACCTTCCAAAATGACCAGATCTCGAAGTGACCTCCCCTGGATAACAAGCTCCATCAGAAAGAAAATCCACAAGCGTAACAAATTGTACCATAAAGTAAAACAGTCAAGAGGCAAACAAACTCATGATAAACTCAAAAGTAAATTAACTAAATTCAAATCCATCATTCAAAAAGGAATTAGGAAATCTTATGTGGAATATCTTGACTCTGTTATATTCAGTAATGATGCAGACAGATGTAAAAATAAAAAGCTCTATATCTTCATCAAACACAAACGCACTGAAAATACAGGTATATCTCCTCTGAAATCGGAGGGGTCAACATATACAGACCCTACCCAACAAGCCACAATATTAAACAAACAGTTTGAATCTGTTTTCTCCAAACCCAAAGTCCTCTCCTTAAAAATCCTTGCAGAACTAAAGCTTTGGTTCGAGGGACTAAACCCCAAAAATATTAAGCAAACGCCAGATATTTCAATTACTGTTTCAGGCACAAAAAACTATTAAACCTTAACCCAAATAAAGCTTCTTGGCCGGACAAAATTTCTCCCAGGCTCCTCAGGGAACTGCATCACAAAATCGCACCAATCCTCACAAAAGTATTCAGAAGCTCTCTCAAATTTGGTATAGTACCTGAAGACTGGAAAACTGCTCTTGTTGCTCCTGTCTACAAAAAGGCCTGAAGTGCAAACCTAGCAACGACAGGCCAATTTCACTTATAATGTATAGCCTCTAAATTAATGGAACATATATTGGTGTCAAACATCATGACCCATTTTGATTCAAATAACATTCTTAGCCCCTTCCAGCATGGCTTCCGCTCTAAACACAGTTGTGAGACCCAACTTCTAAGCTTTACTCAAGAAATATTGATAATTTGGATATTGGAAAACAAACCGACTTAATTGTTACGGATTTCAGTAAAGCTTTTGACAAAGTTGATCACAATTTACTTATTTACAAACTCTTCAATTTGGGTGTAAATCTTAAAGCAGTCTCTTGGATAAAAACATTTCTCCAAGAAAGAAACCAGTCAGTAGTTGTTGAAGGTAAACAGTCCCCACTCGTACCTATCATGTCGGGTGTTCCCCAGGGATCTGTGTTAGGGCCCTGTCTATTCCTTTCATATATAAATGATCTACCCGACTCCCTCAAAAGTAGAGCACGACTGTTTGCTGAAGACACAATTGTCTATCTCACAATAAATTCCCCGTCAGACCCAGACATTTTGCAGGCCGACCTACATAAACTTGAAGAGTGGGAATCAAATTGGTCCATGGAGTTTAATCTTGATAAATGTGAAGTGATAAGAACAACTGGCAAGAAAAATCCTATCATGTACCCATATAAACTTCATAACACTGAGCTCAAATCCGTCGAAACAGCCAAATATCTTGGAATTACAATTAAAAAAGGATCTAAATTGGAAACCCCACATTGAAATATCTCATCCAAAGCTTCAAATACCGAGTTAAACCCAGTATTTTCCCATCTCTCAACAGTCAATTGATGCAGGTGAAATCCCTAAAGAATGGTCTCTAGCAAACATTTGCCCTTCAGGTCGCTGGATAGCAATTATCGTCCAGTGTCATTAACTTGTGTACCTTCCAAGTGGCCGGGACATATAATTTGTTCAAACATCATGGTCCATCTGAATGAACATAAACTTTTGTCAGATAAACAGTATGCTTTTAGATATGGATTATTTTTGCTTGTTGGAAATGATGCTGCTTTGAACATAGTAACACAAATTACACATAGGACATAGAGAATGTTAAATTGCTAGGGTATTTTATCATTTCTTTGGATCCAGCCATTGGTTTAGAACAGATATTGACCACTTGCATCAAACATTAGTGTATAAGCACATATTGCAAGGAAAGTATCTAAAATTCAGATAAATGTGTTACATATGTTACCATTTTGCATCAAGCTAGAATGATAAGCATCAATAAATGGTTAAAACAGGAATCAGGGCACATTGAAATGTCAGAAAATAATAAAGATTTTGCAGCGTTTTTGGTTTATTAGCACATAGTTTCAAATTTAGGCTATGGCAGCAGTATTTTGGTGTGTGACATTTTGGATGGGCTATGGGTGTTTAACAGGCCATAACTTCAAAAGTATTTTAGATATTAGAACAAATTTTGTATTGTCGGAAAGGTAAATAAATTTTCTTGAGGATGAATACTATGATTTGTCCTCGTTAATAATGTAGCAAAGAAAATAAAGAACTATTTAGCTTCTAACATTCATTTAAAATGTCTTTGTGAAAAAAATGTTACATACGTTACACTGAGACAGGCCAACGTGAAAATCAAATGTTTCATGTTGTAGCTTGAGACCCTTTCTATCAGAAGAAACACAGTTTAATCAACAGAAAAAGGTTTTCATTGATTTTTACAGCAGTTTTTATTTCAAGGGCAATTATTAGAAATTCAATAGGTTACATACGTTATTGGATGTTACACGGTTACGTGACACTTTACAGAGGGCTAACATGTTTCAAAAAACTCCTAAGCCATCAGGCTACATGAAAATCAAGGTCTGCAAAATTCCCCGGGGGAGAGCGAAACCATATCTGGCCAGTGGCCTATTACTTACTTACTTTATAATATCCAAGTACCTTTGGGAAATAAGCACAGTAGGAGGGTCTAATTAATTGTCTTTAGAAAGGAGAGTTTCGCATGCTTATTAAGTTTAATACATGTGAGCCGCGACATGAGAAAACAAACAATCTGCTTATGCGAAAACAAAGGCACTGATCAGCGCCTTTGTTTACATTCAATAGATAATACTATACCTCTACTTTCTAAATCCAAAATTCCAAGCCTCTAGCTATCTCCAGTGTCTGTACAGCCTGGTCTGTGTCGGACCTGAAGAAAACCACATTGTTGGTTTTCTCGTGTCGTGGCTCATGTTTTTTAAAGGCTCCTTTTTTGCTTACTGCAGTCTTGTAATATCATATTAATTGGTCACCATCGCATTTGTAGAATTTATCATGGTACTCGAAATTTCACAGAGCTGACGATTTGCTAATAACTTTGAAATGATGACCAGTGTAGATCCCTGAAAGATTCGAACATGATTTCCAACAACACATATGAAGATATGGAATTAAAAAGATAAAGGTTAGATCCTTTGGAAGCAGTGAAAATGTTCGAACTTGGGAAGGCGGGCGATGGACCATATTGCGCAAATTCAGATATGAAACCATCACAGTGACCCTCCTCATGAATACTGGCAACGAAACCCAGACGTGTGTGCTGCCATTTCGAGAACTTACGCCATGGAAGTATTAAAGACTTGAAGTCTACCTTCATGGGAAAGAGCTTATCCAAAGGGGATACTCCGAACTTTTGCTCATACATACGAGGGTGGTTCAGAAAGTTCTGTCATAGGTGTTATAACTTTCTTAATATACATGATAGGTTGCTGTATTATACCTTGATTGAAAGGGCTACATTTCTCCTTTATAATGATGCCAAAAGAATGCACGAACAAAATAAATACTTCGAAATACATGCCTTGAAAGACACCTGGGGTAAAACCACTGGCACGTTTTCTTGAATTTGTGAATATTATTGTGTGCGTTTCATGCGTTATATCTTTATAACTTCCGATCAAATTTTCTCCAACTTTACAGTTATAAGTAATAATATATTTAGAAAAGCAATGTAACAATAAATGCCGTTATCGATGGTATGCTGACTTTATAATAAAGCAATGTATATGACGCCATTACAATACGTACCCCTATAGCGTTTCTGGCACCGCTGCACCATTATATGTGTTTGCTTTTTTATAAGTTTACTATAGAGCACACTAGGATGAAACAATAAAATGGTCAAATGCATTTTAAGCTCCCTGGACTACGTGTAGATGTCAATAAATGCCATTTGAATTTAAACTGTATTTCTAATGTATGTACAACAAGCCAATTTCAATATTTCATTTTACTATAACTCAATTAAATTCTGCTGAATGATTTTGATTTTTGCAGGATATATTCATCTATCTTTCAAAAATATATTACATGGATTATATTTTTTCGAAGTCGATTTTCTTTAAATAATATTCACAAATTTAAGAAAACGTGTCAGTGGTTTACTCCTGGTGTCTTTCAAGGCGTCTATTTCGAAGTATTTATTTCTTTTCGTGCATTGTTTTGGCATCATTATATAGGAGAAATGTAGTCCTTTCAATCAAGGCATAATACAGCAACCTATTATGTCTATTAACAAAGTTATAACACCTATGACAGAACTTTCTGAACCCCCCTCGTAGGCTTGGATCCAGCATCTGCTCCGTACCCCAAAAATATCTGGTCTGAGGGTATTTGAAGGACACCCAAAAAAATACGTGAATTCGCTATAAAAACCAACAATTCGTAAAGCAAAACCCCATCAAAATAGTCAAATTTTGAAGTGATCCCAAAAAATATCTGAAAAAAAAATGCCCATGCCCCAAAATATTCACATTTTCTGAAAACCCCCAAAACTATTGAAATTCAAAATTTTGATGCCCAAAAAAGTCCGCCGAGCCTACGTATATGGAAATTTTCAGAGTACCCCCTCCACCCCCCGGGAGCTTATCATCTTGCTCTTCGTATGTAATGTCATTTTTCATGTTTCGTCTGTCTTGTTTTGTCAGTTCCTTTCCTGTTTCTATCTCAATTGGGTTCTGGATCATAAAACAGTTGAACCCCAGTGAGGGGCAAATGTCTTTGGAGCGCAACAACTTACAGACAAAATAGTTGTGGCAAAAAGACTTGGTTACAAAATGAAAAAAAAAGGAAATGATTTGCAGGATGAATTGCCTAGCAGAAAAAAATGGGTTGGGGCGAAACGACTTGGGTTAGTTTCGGACTTTCAACACCGTGAAGCAAATCAAGTTCTACCGGTGTTAAGTAAAAAATCTTGTCTATTGATTTTAACCGCATCATAACGAAAAAGCTACATAATGGAGTTTGTTCATAACATAATGAAGTTTGTTCATAATATAATGAAGTTTGAACATAATATAATGAAGTTTGTACATAATATAATGAAGTTTATACATAACATAATGAAGTTTGTTCATTATATAATGAGGTTTGTACATAATATAATGAAGTTTGTACATAATATAATGAAGTTTGTACATAATAAAATGAAGTTTGCACATCATATAATGAAGTTTGCACAGCATATAATGAGGTTTGTACATAATATAATGAAGTTTGTACATAATATAATGAAGTTCGTACATAATATAATGAAGTTTGTACATAATATAATCAAGTTTGTACATAATATAATGAAGTTTGTACATAATATAATGAAGTTTGCACATCATACAATGAGGTTTGTACATAATATAATGAAGTTCGTACATAATATAATGAAGTTTGCACATAATACAATGAGGTTTGTATATAATATAATGAAGTTCGTACATAATATAATGAAGTTTGAACATCATATAATGAGGTTTGTACATAATATAATGAAGTTTATACATCATATAATGACGTTTGCACATAAAATAATGCCGTTTATACATCATATAATGACGTTTGCACATCATATAATGAAGTCACATCATATAATGACGCATTCACATCATATAATGACGTTATCACATCAAATAATGAAGTTTGTACATCATATAATGACGTTTTCACATCATATGATGAAGTTTGTACATCATATAATGTTGTTTTCGCATCATATAATGAAGTTTGTACATCATATAATGACGTTTGTACATTATATAATGAAGTTTTTACAACAAATAATGATGTTTCCACATCATATAATGACGTTTGTACATCATATAATGACGTTGTTACATCATATAATGACGTTTGTACATCATATAATGACGTTTATTTATCATGAGACACCTATGGCGTTCCATAGTTAATTGCGTATGTTTCATAATGACAGGAGATAGTATTGGCAACATTGAGCACTTTCGAGTCAAATGAACCCACATCGGTGGCATTTTATGGTTTATAGGTGGGATATATTTTCTACAAAGTTTTAAATTCAATTGCATATGATAATAATAATCTATTACTTATTTCAACGGGCAACGTTATCCCAGGTGCCAGATAAAATACGATGTACTGATTATCTATTCGTGGGACAAATGGCAAAGATTTACTACCATGCAAAATAAATATATTATTCCATCAATTAAATGGATATATACATCGTAGTATAGTTTAGTCATCAATGATACATACCGTGTTTTTAGCTCACCTGAGCCGAAGGCTCACAGGTGAGCTTATAGTATAATGGTCGAGCCGTCGTCCGTGCGTCGTCGTCCGTCGTCGTCGTCAACATTTTCAAACGACTTCTCCTCTGAAGCTGCCAGGCCGAATCTTTTCATGTTTCACATATAGCATCTACAGGTGGGGGGAAAGAATATCTGTGTTTTTTTTTATTTCGATCAGATAAGAACTCTGATTGCTATGGCAACTTGAAGTTTCCATTGACTTGTATGGAGAAAAGTGGAAATTGGCATTTTCCGTTGTCAGGCTAGGGATATTTGAATTTTGTTTTTACATAAATGTTTATTGAGTAGTCCTTCACGTTTAAGGCAACTTTTGTAAAAATCACTTTTATTGGTTTGGTTGCTATAGCAACATAAAGGGTAAATTTTCGAAAAAAAAATATTCAAAAATCTTCTTCTCAGAAGCCGTATGGGGATGAAGCTGAAATTGAGCATACATGCTTATGACATTAGCCTGTACAAAGTTTGTGTTTTTTATTGTCTTTGTCCAACTACTTTGGTTGCTATGGTAACTTGAAGTTTCCATTGACTTATAAGGCAAAAAGTGGAAATTTGCAATTTTTTGAAAACTATTGCAGCCTGAGACCTACAAAGTGGTAGATGCAAACAACTATTTGAGTAGATGAAGGTATGTGATTAATTTAGGTCAAGGTCATCTCTTGACCTTGGCCTGTCTGTCTTCCATACACACTTTTCAAAGATCTTCTTCTCTGAAACCACTTGGCCAATCAAAGTGAAATTTTATGTGGAGCATCCATCGGTAGGGGTAACGAAAGTTTGATCGCAAAATCCAGGTCGCATGACCAATATGGCCGTCACACCCATATATGGTAAAAACCACTCAAAAATCTTCTTCTCCTGAACCGGCAGGCCGATTTTCATGAAAATTGGTATGTTGCATTTGGAACTCCAGCCCATTGTAGTTTGATAAAATGATGACCCTAGAATGACCTTGACTTGTTTTACGGCAAGGTCAATTTTGGAAACATAGGCTTTTACATGGGAAAAAGTGAAAAATATGAATTTTTTGAAAACTATTGCAGCCTGAGACCTGAAAAGTGGTAGATGCAAAACAAGTAATGAAAATATGTGATTAATTTAGGTCAAGGTCATCTCTTGACCTTGACCGGTCTATTGTCCATACACGCTTTTCAAAGATCTTCTTCTCTGAAACCGCATGACCAAATAAGCTGAATTTTACGTGGAGCATCCATGGCTAGGAATCACGAAAGTTTGATCGCGAAATCCAGGTCACATGACCAAGATGGCCGCCATGCCCATATATGGTAAAAATCACTAAAAAATCTTCTTCTCCAGAACCGGCAGACCTATTTTCATGAAACTTGGTATGTAGCATTTTGGACTCCAGCCTATCATAATTTGATAAAATGATGACCCTAGGATGATCTTGACCTATTTTACAGCAAGGTCAATTTCAGAAACATGGGCTTTTACATGGGAAATAGTGAAAACAATGGATATTTTGAAAACTTTTGCAGCCTGAGACCTGAAAAGTGGTAGATGTAAACAACTAATAGAGTAGATGAAGGTATGTAATTAATTTAGGTCAAGGTCAATTTTGGAAACATAGGCGAACATGGAAACATGGGAAAAAGTGACAATTAGGTCTCAGGTAAGCGTTTACAGAACCAATGATCCCATGGTAACTATTGCAGCCATAGACTTGAAACATAACCAAGATGGCCGTCATACCCATTTAGGTAAAAAAAAATAAAATAGAAAAAAATCACTTTGTCAAGTGACTGTACTTATTGACTCTCAGGTGAGCGATCGTTGCCCTTGGGCTACTTGTTTTTAAATCGATTCTTTGGTTCCAGAGAAGAAGATTTTCGAAGGGTGTTTACAATATATGGGCATGGCGGCCATGTTAGTCACATGACCAGGATTTTTAAACTCACATAATTTCCCAGGCCCTATAGATGTTTCATATAATATTGATAAACCGAATGGTTTCAGAGGAGAAGAGGTTTGAATATTATGATAATATACATGAAAATTGCCCCAGTCGGGTGCAGATGAACCCCTGTGGTCCAATTGTTTTCTGAATCTTGATATTCAGTCATACTGCCTATTTCCTGCAAGATATTTCCTTTAAATGACAATTTAATAGTTTTCCCCATTCAAATACATAGGCGACCTTGATGCAAATGAAATATGTCAAGGGCATCACAGGGTCATGATTTATATATACATTGTAGTACGTTTTTAGCCATCAATGCTTAATGCCAAATTTCGTGGAAAGGACATCTATTAATAAGATGAGAAAAATCCCTAAAAGCCTTAATCTAGGGGTCAATTTTTAAAACACGTAATTTTAACAAAATTTTAAACTATAATATTGGGCATATATGATAGTTATTGTGCAAAAAAATAGTTTCCTATGTAGTCCTACTGCAAGTTTTTGCTGTAAACCGAAGCAAAATGAATGTTGACGATGTTAACAAATTTTGATTTTGTTGTTTTTGCGCATGCGCATGTTTGGAACATGTTTTACGGTCATTCTGATTCCAATCAGGCTTAAGTGCTTATGTTCCACGGTTCGGTGAACATCGTTCCCCCATAGACCCAGCTTCTCGCTTACATATATTGTGTATATATATATATATATATATATATATATATATATATATATATATATATATATATATATATATATATATATATATATATATATATATATATATATATATATAAGGTATTTCCAGTAAAAAGGATTTATTGGGTCTAGGGGGGAACATACTTTTCAACTAAAAATAGTAATGGTCTCCAATTCTTAATTTTGATGGAAACTGAATGACCTTAAAACGTGTTCCAGTCATGCGCATGCGATATAACAATAAAACCAAAACCGGTTAATAATGACAACATGCATTTTGCTTTGGTTTGCTGCAAAACATACAGTCAAATAACTAGGAAACTATGTTTTTGCTCCATGCACATAAGCATTGTAAGAAATTGATAATATTTGGGGAGGCATAAAAACCAAGAGTTATCTCTACCTGTTGGCATTTGGAAACACTGCCAAATCTTTTTTTCACACAATTTACATATATACCCAACCATGCAGTTCGAAAATTTGCTTAAATTACGTGTTTTAAAATTTGACCCCTCGATTTAAGGCTTTTAGGGATTTTTCTCATTTTATCCATAGATGTCCTCGGATATATTCAATGTTTGGATTTGTCTTGTCCACAGCTGATAAAACCACATATCATTAGAAATGCTTTTGCAATCCTGATAATCAGCTACACATAAACATGTGTATCTATATAATTAGTTGTATATAATTAGTTGTATTCATTTATTTACCATGCCTTTCCATCTCAGAGACTGCACACGGGTATCTACTGACATATTGGCACTCTTGACTTAATTCTGTTAGAATTTGCCCTATTTTTTCAAAGTTTAAAGAACATGTATATGTCACTTTAGACACTTCAAACTAACTTTGTTGCAGTTTTTCCAGGTCAAACCAACTACGCAGGAACAAGTTTTACTATTGACCAGGTTACACAAAAAAGCATGTGGCACTATGTACTGCTGACTTACAATTGTACCATTTTCCCGGTCCACCCAGTCACAATGTAACCATTGCCACTTGACCAAGTTACGAATAGAAGAATGTGTTACTATTGTTGCACTACTGACTAACTTTTGTCACAATCTTGGTGATGCAACCAGCAGCTAAAGAACAAGTGTAGATACTGACCGAAATACAATTAACAAGCTTTGGCTACTATTTACAAAGTTGCATTCCAGACTTTCTTTTGTCGCACTTTTTCCTCTCCAACCAGCTATGCACAAACAAGTGTCACTACTGACTAAGTTACAAAACAAGAATGTGTCACTAGTGACAAAATTGTACTCATGACTTACTTTTGTCACAGTTTTCCCATGTCCAACGAGCTATGCAAAAACAAGTGTCACTATTTGACTAAGTTACAGAACAAGAATGTGCCATTAGTGACAAAATTATACCCGTGACTTACTTTTGTCGCAGTTTTCCCTAGTCCAACGAACTCCGCTGGAATAAGTGTCACTATTGACCAAATTATACAAACAAACATAAGTTACTACTGACCAAGTTATACAAACTCACACTTCCTAACTAAATCACTGATACTCTTGTCACATTTTCCCGGCCCTACCCATTACGTTGGAGCAATTGTCACCAATGACTACGTTACATGAAAACAAAATGTGTTACTGTTGCCAAAATTGAACTCTAGACATACTTTTGTCGCAGGTTTTCCCGGTCCAACCAGTTATTTTGGAACAGGTGTCACCAATGATCTATTTACATAATAAGCGTGTGTCACTTTTGACAAAATTGAACTCCAGGCATACTTTCGTCGTATTTCCCGCTACACAGGGGCATGTGCCACTAATGGCCCAGTAACATAAGCACGCATGTTTCGCTATTGACAAAGTTGCACTTCTGACTTACTTGTGTCGCAGTTTTTCCCATAGTAACCAGCTGCACAGGCACAAGTGTAACTATTGACACCATCTGAGCATCTTCCACCATTCTTACAAGGATTAGGGTCACAATCATTGATATCTGAAACAATGTACAAATAACTAGCTTATAAAGCAAGTTATATCATTATAATTGTGATTTTCTATGACTGTAAAGTACTGAAGTTTTAAGATAAACGGAAAAATGCCTCTTTTTGCAGTCGAACAGTCTATGGACAAGACTTTATAGACCTATCAAACTGAATGTAATCTTTCCTAATATAATTTAAGTACAAAAAAAAGGAAAATAATAGCTGTCGCAGGCCAGCTTTGCCACTTAATCTGCTAAAACGCAAAATTTCGTGACCTTGACGTCATGGTCACCGAGGATTGGTCATGATTATACTACTTAAAACTTCAGACCAATATCTACCAATATGCAAAGTATCAACTTTAGCCATCAACATGTTCAAGAGATATAAAAACTTTAACCCAAAACTTTATACACAATAAACAAAATGATTAATTTAGACATAGTTTATCCATTTATAAATAACATAATACTAATCATAATATATAATGCTTAAAATTTAACAAAAGAATCAAAATGCACATAAATTTCTACAATTTACATCAAATTAAAAATAACAACTTTGGATCTTTCTTTAAACAGCTCACTTCGACTATCTTGAGCTGCTTTGGCTAACCTGTGGATCAACCCTATACTTGGACTACTAAAACTGTGTATGCAGGTCAGAATCAGTGTATCTTTTCTTTTTTAAGGATGTACATAGCAAGAATGAAAAAACAGAGCATGTTTAGTGGTCATCTAAGCATAAGATCTATGCGCACATGATGTTGTCTGAAGTAAGAACATGAGTTAGAATAAAAGATCGACTTCGAATTGTTGTCTCGGACATGGTACTGAATTGTTAAACAGACAGAAAAGCATGTGACATGAACATTGCTTGTGCTTAGGTAAATCCCATGCTCATGCTAGCCTGACTTGTGCAGACTTGCATGATATTTTGGGATAAAGAAGGCCAAACAAATTTGCGGCTGCGAGTGAGTCCGCCCCTCCCTCTCCCCACTCCCCCACCAAAAATAATAATAAAAAAATAATAAAAAAAACTTTAACATTTGAGCAACGCGAACGCCGACGCCGGGATGATTGCAATAGCTCTTTCTGTAATTTTGTACGGGCGAGATTAAAGCGCCACCCTTGTTATCCACATGATATTAACAACAATCTACCTGATTAATGTTCGTGTGTGTGTGTGTGTGTGTGTGTGTGTGTGTGTACAATTTTTGTCCGTATGTCAGGTCTGAAGACAAGGTCCCTTGGACTTAACACATTAGGCACAGCATAGTCTCCAGCGTCGTCACAGTTTGTCCCTGTCAGCAGTTTGTCTTGGAAATTAGTCATGTGACCTTTGGTTTAGAGTCTCAATTCGAAGGGGATCGAACCTTTTAGCCCTATTTTTCTTGGGTCCATAATCAAACACAAATCGTACAGTGTTAACATGTTTATTTCCCACGTTCTTTAAATTCTGATATGTTTATATAACTGTTAGCGTATTAAGTCGGTGTTCCCAATTATCTCCTATATCGCATCTTATACTCATCAAAAGAAGTTTTGCACCATTTAGATTTTTTCATATTTTTAAGTGACATTTTAACTAACAAATTTATAACCTAGCTTTTTGAACTGGCACAGTCTGAAAGTGTTTGATAATGTGTGTGATAAGACCAAAAATCGTTGCGGAAACGATTTTAGGAAAAATTGAAAATTCCCATTTTCTGTAAATGCTGAAATTTAGAAAGTCGAAAAAAAATCCACAAAAAATGCCACAGCATTAAGAACACATTTTCGTTTCCAAATTTACACACGAGAGCTCCAAAGCTAATGATTAAGCCTGAAAACAATTTAAAAAATCTCAAAATTTTAGAAATAATCCATTTTTGACAAAATTGCAATTTTTGAGAAAAAAAATGATAAATATTGGAAAAAAAGAGTAAAATCGAAATTCATTTCAATTTTGGATCACTATGAGATGTTTTGACAACAAAACCTGCCGCCTGGGTTCTTTCTGCTAAAGGCAATCTCATGTCAAAGATGCAGCATGAGTACTTTTTTGATATGCAGCTTTTTAAAAAAGTTCTGAATTTGGATAGGTTGAAAACCAGTACCTCCAGTTAAACATTAATGGGTGCTGCATGCTTTGTTTGAACGAAAAACAACCCATTTTATTGGAGAGATGAGTTACTGAGCATTATCTTACAATTTAAACAAATCTCAAAATTCGTTACTTTTTTGTCAAAAATGGTGTTTTTGTCAAAAAAAAAATCAATTTTTAGTTTTTGCTTTAAACGATTGCTTTCAGTATCTCGAATGAGGATGTGAAACAATTTCGGGTTTGGAAGCCCAGAAATAAAGATGTGGGCTTTTTACTGCATCCCGAATTTTGGTGTTTTCAAAAACATGCATATTTACACATTTTTGTTTAATCATTTTAAGAAAAAGTATTGGGTTGTTATTCAGAATGTCCAGAACGTTAAGATGGTATTAAGTTTTAAAAGTTTATTTGAACATTATCTATACTAGACATTATTTTAAAATGAGAAAAATATTAACTGGTGCTAAACTTCTTTTGATGAGTATATATACTGCCTACCTAGGTCACTATCAGCCATTCATTCTGTGGCTCACTTTATGCAGAAAGCTAGATCATTCACATACACGAGGGTCTGGATGGGGTATAATGATTAATGAATAATGGCCTTAATTTTTTAATGAGAGTGAATAAAGAGCAAAAAAATATTGATAAGTGAATAATGAGTCCTAAAGAATAATGAATAAATGTAAATTTTTAATGAATAGCAGAATAATATAATGGATAGTGAATAATAACATTTTTAAGAATAATGAATATGCTAAAATTTGGCTATGGAATGGTCTTAGATGGCCTCCCTGACATTCCAGAATTTCTTTTTTCTTGGGTCTGGGGTCTGGACGCCCCCAGACCCGATTAAGTTCAAATGTTGTATTCATATTTTAGAAATCCTTCAATGTTTGGAAATAAATATATCTGGAAGCCAAGCATGTAGGGATTCACCTCATGGGCCAATTGAAAATGTTTTATTTGAAGGCAGAGAAAAATAAATTAAATCATTCTGGATGTTTACTGAGCCAGATACTATTTCACTGTTTCGTTTGCTTATGCATATGTATTTTCTTTTTATTCTATTACCCCACTTTGTCCTTATTATGTATGTTCCAATCTTATCTTGATAATACTTTCTGTGGATGGACATCATCTTGGTGTCTTATATGACAGACCATAATTATAGTCCATTTTGCAATCAGAAACAATGCAACACAAAGAATTTTCATGTCAATCCATCTGACAATTTAAATGGCACTACATATTTTTTTCCTCGCTCGCTTCGCTCGCTCGGTATTTAAGACATTAATGAAATGAATTGTATAATCAGGCGCAAGCACAAATCATACATCACATATTAATACAGCCAAAACGAGTTAAGTCATTGAATTCGGTGATTTTTGTGTCCCATCCATATATTTTCAAGTAAACAAGTAGTTATTAAGTGCTTTGAAGCGGTTTTACCTAGGTTAAGGTCATAGCCCTACAGTCAAGTGAAAGAAAAGCAGGAAATGTGGTCTACAGTCACTCTGTAAGACGTTTTCCACGTGACATACCCATAAAATCCAGCAAAAATGCTGTCCTATCAGCACAGTAAGCTTATTACAGAACTTATTACTGAAAATACATTGTTGGGGTTGGCGGTTTTCTATCATTTGTCAATGCCATATACATAGACCTTTTATTTTACGCCTTGATTTTGGTTCTGAAGTAAAAATTAAAATTTTCATGTCTCAATTACTGATGTCCCAGATTCTTTCGTGAATTACGTTACTACCTTTAATGTCTCTCACAAAATACTTTTAACGTATATTTAGCTTACATGCTACATGTTTTGGCAAGACAGTAGATACATGCTTGGAAAATAAATACAAATATGGGCTTGCTATTGTTCATTTGTCTAAGATAAAGTCAAAGCAAAAGCTGATGAAAAATAACACAGTTTTGTGAACTACGTTACCCTACCCATATCATTTGCTAATTAAGAGGTAGAAATATTCCATGTGACAGCAGTGAAAGGACTTTGACCATACTATGTAGCAAATAGATAAAGAACTTTACGGGATGTTCTAAACATAAGAGAAAATAAGAATAAAGCTCAAAATTGTGAATTACATTACTGTGAATTACGTTACTACAATTTTACTTTAAGAGAAATAACTCTGAATTCTCATGTCTCGTTGGAATTTATGTTCGTTTTTCGTTTAAACCAAGTCTATTTCTGCTCGTAGGTATCAATTCCAACCATACAAGTGTTGCTTTTTCGTAGCTACATGGACTTAATTTATATTTTTTGGGTACACCATCTCACCCTTTATGAGAATTATATAGATAGCCATCGTATCAATGCAATATGTGCAAGGTGTCCTTTATAAATAACAAAAGTCATAAGTTAAAACGTATATTATGTTTTGCATACCGCCTATGATCTGAATGTGATTGAGTGTAGGTAACGTAATTCACATGCAGGTAACGTAATTCACTTTTTACATAATTCTGCTTTAGATCCATGATAGGATCCCATGATTCATACTTTCAGTGATATAAAACATATGTTGTCTCGGTTAATTGTTTTTATCATTAATCGATGTCACCTGGTACCCAGATAATCCAAAAAATGTGTGTTTATCGTCCTTTTTCAATATACACTTTAGAATAAGCACGCTGTATTTGACGCCCTGGTCCACTTATGTTGATATCTTTTATCCCATATGTTCTTTTGACTTACTTTGCATGCCTCTTGATAGCTTTATGTGAAAAAGAGACATGAAAATCATGCTTATAACATACTACTTTCGAAAACATTTGACATATTTTGTGTGTGAATTACGTTACCTTTAATGTGTGGCATCATTTTCGGACAAAATGCACTTTTTCTATAAAATAAAGCTTTAACCTGTTGTATAAAACCCTTTTGAATATGTATGCGGTGATTCATTCTTTATTTGTTGGGTGTCTTGCGAACTACAACAAGTTAATGAATAACAATAATATAAAAGATTTTTTTACATATTTTATACATTGTACATTTGAAAGGGTCCTTTCTACAAAATCAACAATGACATATACAATGAATTGTATTTAAGGTGCAAATAGAGGTTAAATTTACCTTCTGTGGCACATTTGAGGCAGATTGGTGGTAGAGAAATGTACGATTTCTCACAGGAAAGAATACATTGGTAATGGGTTTGTGAATTACGTTACCAAGCTTATGTTACATTTTTCAGCACGAAAATGGCAAAACGGTATTACAAGTGCCTCAAATACGTATAGTTATGATATTTATAATCTTTATTCTAAATAAAAACGAGTTTATTTATTTAATAGTTCTCAAAAGTGGATGGAAATAAGCAAACCGATGTTTGTATATTTAGAATAACAACTATTTTTAAATTTTCTTTTGAGTCCAACATTCAAACTACGCTGAGAAGGCAATTATGAAATAAGTGTAACGTATAACACTTGTTTTTAAGCAAGAAAATGACAATTGTGAAAAGCTAGTTTAAAACAGTTTGAAAGTGTCATACCTCGTTACATCTTTTGCGTTTTTAAAAATACCCTACCACAGTAACGTAGTTCACATATTATTAAGAATTTAGTCTTGTTGTTCATGAAGCGATAAAATTTGAAAATTCGGGTTGCTAACATTTTTTAAACATCACAATTTATCAGGCAGGGTCCAAGTAGTTAAAGAAATAGCAAAACACAAAAATCTAAGCCAAAAAATTTATGGGACAAATTTTGGCCCGAATTCAATGACTTAACTCGTTTTGGCTGATTACTCCTATGCTAACTAGTTTGCTAAATAAAAACAACACCATTTTATTATACCTTTACCCTTGATGTTACATTTTTTCTTAAATAACCTCTGGTATTGATAATTGAGGAGAAAGATCCCTGTAGGAGATTATACTCCCAACAGATTTAAAAGGCTAAAACAATCGGTCCTTGTGGCTTAAGATAAGTGATGGCTTAGGTGTGGAACACCTTTTTGCTTATGCTTATTAGGTAGGCGAGGAATGCTCGACTAGCAATATTTTAATGAATAATCGAGCTAATTTTAATGAATAATGCAAAATTTTAATGACAGTGAATAAATGTAAACATGCCGTAATGAATTATGTTCGCTCACGAGACAGCAGGCGAAACTGTTGTTTTACATCTTATAAATACATATAACATGTATATGTGAACATGTGCACTGTAATATTTTATTAGTGCATTGCGTAATTCTAAGTCATTCGATGCGTCAAATTATCCTAGCCACATTATCTGTATCAGCCTTCAGGAAAAAAATGATGTCGTGAGGATCGGTTACGGATCCGCTCTTCTGCCGAAAGTTACGATCGAGCTTCCGGTTTCAGTCGGTGAAAATCAACAAGCGAAAAACTATTGTTACGAGCAAGCGTAACAAGACAACACAGGTACAGCAGAAAACAACCAAGTAATTTAAACTTGACAATTTTAATCAAACAAACAAACAAATAAATGAATTAAGTAATAAGTAAATAACTAACTAACTAACTTACTATTCAAATGTCAAATAAATCCTTGTCTCTCAAAATGTAAGTCCACATATATCCTCAATCCAATTTCCAGAATATGTGCACAAGATGTATTTAATCCACAATATTATTCTAAACCAAAACTCTAGTGAAACAACCAAAACTATAAACTTAAATCACTTCGAATTTCTGAATGCTGAAGACTGGACTGAGTTCTGTATATATTCATCTGAGGAAAATCTACTAGCTTCTAGAATATTACATAATAAACTGTTCTCTAGAAGAATGGAGAAGAACATAATTAATTGTTCTTCCGAGGCCTTCGGAAAGATCTTGAATGATCAAGGGCCGAAATTGTTTTCTTCCCGGGAGTCAACCAGTACTAGGGTTTGCTTCTGGTGTCCTTTCCTGGGTAGAACCAGTACTTGTAGGTTGTTTTTTTCCGGCGAGCATCCGAAGGCTCAAACCCGGCTTAGCTTTTTGTAATACCGTTCCTGATATTAGGTTGATTTTTTTTTATTGTTTTTCGTTTGACACCGTTCCTGGGTACACCTTAGCCAGTACTCGGATTAACCCAAGGGCCGAAAAAGATCATTTGAGTTTTAACGAGACGCAACTGGAATATGTAAACATGTGTATAATACATGTAGGTGATCAATAAGCTATTTCAAAAAAAAAAAAAAAAAAAAAAAAAAAAAAAAAAAAAAAAAAAGCTAATCCACTTTCATCTCGAATTTTCTGTAATGTGCTCATAGAATTTTCTATAATATGCTAGTAACTTCTTAATTATACATGTACATGTACGAGTACAATAATCATGAAATAATCAATGACATACTTTTTAGACTATAAATTCTATAGACAAAAGAATAAATAACATACAATTTAATTTATAATATATATAATCAAGGTTACTCCCCTTTGATTACAAGTAACCACTTTAAGTAAAGCAAGCAGATACTAACCAACATTAATTTGCATAACACTATACATGTGAGCTGCCTTCTCACTAGACACTTTTATCCATAAATTTACGATTTTAGTATGAACTGCAGCAGGGTATTTCGTGATTCTTGCATTTGCAATTAAATATTAAATATTTTTTTTTTTTATTCTTTTATTTTTTTTTATTTTCTTTTCTTTTCTTTCTTTTTTTTTTTTTTTTTTTTTTTTTTTTTTTTTTTTTTTTTTTTTTTTCATTTTCTAAGCTATATTGTCACAAGGTCGAAAAAGGGAAGAAATAAAGAACAAAAATACTTTTGTCTTAACCGGACACGAACCCAGGCCCTTTCGGTTTTATTTTTCACACGCTACCTACATTTACTTAGCTACAAAGATAGATGTCATGGACTATATCATTTTTGCCTGTCTAATTTGATTCGTCTCCGTTTGGCTATTGATAGTTTTTGACAAGGTAAAGTTTCATATCACCCTCACCTTCGTATCAAATATGGCTAGAACAGTTTTGTCCCATCTAGTCAGTGACAGCGACAGCGAAATTTACTTTCGAAAGTGAAAAAACTCTGCTTACATATCTGATTCTTAATACCTAGCATATGAATCGAAGCATAATTAAATGGGGAAAATCGTGAACAAACTAAGGGGGTATACTTACCAAATCGCTTGTAATTCAACTGCTAGTGGCCATAAAGAGCTGAGAATAGTGACTAATTATTGCTAGGACAGTTGACTAGTATGGGCTAGTCAAACTTATTTGACGTCTACTACCAAGGATATAAATACACCTTATAAAAAGAGAAACATTATGAAAAACTACAGAGGTTAACATTAAAATCAATTTATAACTCAACTTCTTTTCGTCGTACGTAGTTAAGATAAGATGAATGATAATGCAATGAACAGAAGGTTTATTAGCTTGTAGACAAAACAACAAAGAAACAAAACAAACTTTAATTCTACAATCTAGTGTCTGAATAAAACACTTATAAATTGGAGGAACATCATGGAAATAAGTAAAGGGGTATACTTACAAATATCCTATATCTCAATTGCTAATAACCCTTGGGAGCTGATGAAAGAGTCAAGTGATTGCTTAGACAATGTTCTAACGACATATTGTCAGGTAAAACTGATTTATAATTTATAGCCTATTAGTAGAATATAATGAAAATACCTTATCGTAGAAAAATCAGTTAAACCAAGGGGGTATGTTTTTGAATATTCATGAAAATGTAAATTAGATGAGTTGTAAATGATATAAATGAATACAAGGCATTTACTCATTCTCTAATTTAAGATAAAATTCGACTGAGTGGCAGACAAGTTGTACAAAAATGATAACATTTCCTTGTCGACCGTAAATTTTAAGTACCTAAAGAAAAGTGCGTTTTTGAGACCATTAGCTAGCGATCTGTGAATGCCATTATAATGAAAATTTATCAACATTACTATGCCAAGCTTATAGTAAATAAGTATAAGATTTAGTCATGGTCTGGTTGGCTTATATTTGAGCCGCCTCATGAGAAAACCAACAATCTGCATATGCGAAAACAAAGACGCAGATCAGCTTCGCGGTAACCGCGAAGCTGATCAGCGCCTTTGTTTTCGCTAAACAGATAGTGCGATCCCTCTTCTACTTATATCCAAAATTTGAAGCCTCTAGCCATCTTCTGTGCTTGTACAGGCCGGTTTGTGTCGGACCTGTTCGAAAACCACATTGTTGGTTTTCCCACGAAGCGGCTCATTTATTTTTCTAGTACTCTGGACAATCCTCGCTCTTAGTACAGTATATTCAAGTTGTGACAAAGCTTGCTTCTGTGTTTATGATGCAACACAGAAACCATTACGTGTCATGGTGATATGATGCCACCAACTGTTTACTTGTAATTAAAGGGATAATGAATCAACACCTTCTCCGAAATAGGGTCTAGAGCATACAGTGTCAATATTCAAGACCAAAGACAACAGTTTAGCTTGTTATCTAAAATGAGAGACAAGGTATTTCCATGATATATATACTTAAGGAATTAAAATACGCAACACATAAAAATTCATCTGTAACGTTTGTATCTGACTTTTTAGTAACATTTCTTTAAGAAATATCTTGCAGACTGCTTGTGGCATGTGATGAAATGAGAAAACGTAATTTTATCGATAAGATTAACGCCAAAACATCAAAAAGCAATGTTGAAGGTGTCAATTTGTTTGTACGTTTTGTTATCTGACGTCGACTTGATAATGTGCAATAAAGATTAAAGTCATTGCTTACTTGGGTCCCATCCCATGTTATGTTAAAACTGGTGAACGGAATAAAAAAGTGCACAAAAATGAATAATGATCAATTAACATCATTTAGATTATTCGATGTGGGTATGTTTGTGATTAAACGGTATTTATCAAACAGAGGCAACACGACATGCTATTCAAGCAACAATGACGTCACAGGTCGTGTAAAAATTGGGCACCTAAAGTTTGTTTTGGTATTGACGTCGGTTACGTTAAACAAAAAGCATAACATAATGCTACCATCCGGTCAATGATTGCTTCTGCAATCACTTTAAAGATTAGAAGCAATGGAATTGGTTTGCTTTAAATTTGACTATAACTTGTCTTGTTACAAGGTAATGCTGATGTGGGTCGAAGAGGTTATGCGCACGCGATTAAGCATACGTGACCGACAAAGTGGCTTTACCTGCTAAAATTTGACGTTTAGATATTGCTGACATGTAATAACATCAGTTTCAACACAGTGTTATGTCCCATTGCACCACTCTTTCATTCGAGGTCATCAATGATGCGTAGTTTCTATAAATAGCACAGCTATTCGATACAATGTATCATATATGTACAATCTCTGACATACTGCGTCAGGGAGTCGACTCTTTGGCTCAGTGGTTAGAGCATTGGATTTCTACCCCGGCGATTCGGGTTCGAATCCCATCTGGGACGTGGGATTTTTTTCAAGCTATGGATCATTTCTTAGTTACGAATTTTCATATTCGTAAGATGGGGGCTCGTCCGGGATATGGACCATTTGAGTCATTCAGTCATAAAAATGACATTCTCGTAATCATAAATGATTACTTTCTCGAAATGGGGGTGTGTTATGTCCCATTGTACCACTCATTCATTCGAGGTCATCAATGATGCGTAGTTTCTATAAATAACACAGCTATTCGATACAATGTATCATATATGTACAATCTCTGACATACTGCGTCAGGGAGTCGACTCTTTGGCTCAGTGGTTAGAGCATTGGATTTCTACCCCGGCGATTCGGGTTCGAATCCCATCTGGGACGTGAGATTTTTTTCAAGCTATGCATCATTTCTTAGTTATGAATTTTCATATTCGTAAGAACAGTCTTGTCACAATGATTACAAAACCAGCCTACAGTGACCCAAAGTGTTTGTTGCGTATCTTTATTCCTTAAGTATAGAAGGCAAAGCTTTTAGTATTTGCTGTTTTATAATTCTTTGACCAGCTCTCTGCCATCCAGCTAGTATCAACTACCGTATTCGTTCTAATTAGCCACAGTGAGCTTATTTTTTCAAAATATCTTAAAGTAACAAAATATCGTTCTAATTAGCGCACACTACGAATGAAAACAACCTAGACACTTCCGGTTTAACATGGAATATATGGAAGGCAAAGTTTACGGCTATCGGTCAATTGCCTTTACGACTAAGTCATAGAGAATTTCGGACTAAGTCATGGAGAATTTACAAATTTTATGTGTTTCTTAACGCTGATTGATGATGACTGTCGGATTGGGTTGAAATGAGAATGGTATTGCCCAGATTTGCCAGGCATGTGGACAGGAAATCCGGCATAATACAAGATATTGTTCAAATGTTTTGTTTCCGACTTGAGAGAGACATGTTTCATGTTAAATGACGTTTATGTCCCTAGTTTTATGTGGAATTCCCTTTTCTTGAAATTCTGAAAAAATGCTTGACTACTAAACATAAACATTTGTTGGAATCATTGTTTTGGTATGAATTTATTTTATGCGTAATCAAAAATTTTTCGCAAGAATATTTCATTTTAACAGCCCCCAAATATTTCACATGCATATGTTACCTGTGGACAGTGTCTGCCTTGGTGCCGTTGCGGTCGTCAAACTGAGCGCGATAGATGATTTACGACTATTATCTTCGTGAATATACGGCTATTTATATTTGTTTTAGGCATATCCTGACTAAACTATAGTCTCTATGTTGAACAATTATGATCAGTTATGGTAAAAATACTAAAATTATGCATTCAGTGCGCACAATATAATAAGACAATCATACAGTTTATTTTTCTGTATTAAATGAATAACAACAGGCGGGGACATTAATAAGGTGTTACTTGGGTCTTATGGTTTTTGAAGTGCGAATGACTTAAGTGCCGGTGCCACTGCGCTTAAGATCGCTTAAGATCGCTATACGACTGTCTAAATATTAATTTGGGGGTAACTTCTTTGGCCCCGATATGCATATAAAGAAAGCATAAAGGCGTTGTAAAACACATAATTACATAATTTGCATGCTAAGTTTTATCACAAGTTTTGTCTTATTACATGTATAGGCAAACAGGCAAAACAGGTTGAAGTCAATCATCAATACATATAAGCCTTAGTGGCCTACCTGGGTGGTTATATTTAAAACACTTTTTGGATGTCATGACATCCTAATTTTGGGTAAAAATCCCATAAAATGGAGGCAACGACCCGACATAGCCGTCATGAGTTGTTGACTCATACAACACAATTTAGGGTACATACTACTAAATATTCATGAGTACTCGCCCCGCCTTTTTCGGGGAGAGCATTTACTTTGTATTAGAGACAAAAATGACGTCAGCTGTCAATAATCGTTGATTGATTTCCGCTGTGAAGTGTTTGTTTTAAAACTTAAACATGCGCCGTTTCGAATGCCATGTTTTAGTCGATAAATCCCGGTATCGGATGGGAAGGGGACGGAATTTTCTCCATGAACCCCTCTGAAGACCCACCCTCATTACGAAACATGGTTTCTGAGGGTGCTTCCGTTTAACGGGACATAGCTTTGAATTGAGTAGGTAAACATGCTGATAATGTTCATTTATATGAATGGACTATGATGAACGTTTAAAATGAGACCAGTCTTGTGAATTTTGTATGTCTAGTTTTCGAGCTAGGTGACAAAACGTTAACATTGTCACCTATGGAAAACCTAATGGTGAAATACAACCTAAAGGGAGGTTGACGAGACAGACTATTGCTTTGCCTTTCCTCTCTCTTGCGAAAATTACTGACTACAGCTGGTATGTATCTCTTCTTTTCTGGAACACACTGTCTTCTGAATGAAATCCATACACTGAGTTCATGAGAAAACGAAAAATTCATTGATTTTAGTGTCATTTTTGTAATGGGATTCAAGCACTCTTTTTGTGTTTTTGCAGTATTTCCTGTTGGGATAGGGGGTGGGGATAAAGAAATGGCAAAGTGGCTCTTGTTGTTAATACTATGTAACTGCTAAGTTTTCCTGGAACGAGTGCAGTGTCATGTGGCTGTAACAAAATGCGACTTGGTAACGTAGAAACTATTTTGATGTCGAAACTCGGCTTCAGGCAGAATCAAGCGTCTACTGAGAACAGGCATATCCGTGGCCTACTCATACATAAAATGCCATATTGCCAGTAAATTATTTGTCTTGTAAAGCTTGGGTTCGCTGATTTACCATGACTCGTGTGAGTTTGCGCATTTTCACAGTTATACGGCTCATTTTACCCCTTATAATGCATGGTTGCTATGGAAAATTCGTAGTTTTACAATTTTCCACAATAAAATGGGGGTATACCTAGAAAAAGTACGTCTGTAATACCACAAATACGTGGCTGGAACATTTCATCTGATATTTTGCATTGTCTAAATATTCGTGTAACATTCTGAAGAATAAAATGATACATATATGTAAAACAATGCAAATTAGGCTAGATTTATTCATCACTATTTCTCAAAATCGCAAATTAGAACAAATATGTTAAAATGAGATGGGTGAGCATGCTTTCGAGTAAATGATTTGTATTGTAAGGATTATGTGTGCTGTTTTACAAGGAATCATGTGTGTTTTATGCATTTAGACAGTTATGTGGATCGTTTTACCTGTCATAACGCATGGTTGCTAGGGAAAATTCGTATTTCCGATTTTCTTCGATAAATTGGGGGTATACCTAGAAAACGTATGCTAATTATTGCGCACATGCGTTTTTTGAACATTTTATCTGATGTTTTGTGTTGTATACATATTCATGCAACATTTTGAAGAATAAAATGATGCATAAATGCAATACAATACAAATTAGGGTCGATTTTCTTCTCATTATTTCTGAAAATCGCAAATTCAAGCCACTTGGTAAAAATGAGGTGGGTGGGCATGCTTAATTGGCCATAATCGGAAAACCAGTCAACCGATCTCACTCAAACTTTGCATAAATGCTACACGTATAGTAAGTTTGCACAAAATACGTTCTTTTGATAGAACACAGCAAATTAAGGAATCAATTTAGGGTACATACTACTAAATATTCATGAGTACTCGCCCCGCCTTTTTCGGGGAGAGCATTTACTTTGTATTAGAGACAAAAATGACGTCAACTGTCAATAATCGTTGATTGATTTCCGCTGTGAAGTGTTTGTTTTAAAACTTAAACATGCGCCGTTTCGAATGCCATGTTTTAGTCGATAAATCCCGGTATCGGATGGGAAGGGGACGGAATTTTCTCCATGAACCCCTCTGAAGACCCACCCTCATTACGAAACATGGTTTCTGAGGGTGCTTCCGTTTAACGGGACATAGCTTTGAATTGAGTAGGTAAACATGCTGATAATGTTCATTTATATGAATGGGCTATGATGAACGTTTAAAATGAGACCAGTCTTGTGAATTTTGTATGTCTAGTTTTCGAGCTAGGTGACAAAACGTTAACATTGTCACCTATGGAAAACCTAATGGTGAAATGCAACCTAAAGCAACACGTCTCATCAAAATGGAGATCCGGGACACTGTGTAAACGTTTGGATCGTGTGTGCAAGGTTTGTGGGATCGAAGCTTACATGGTTAATGTTGGTTGCACACGACTCGATTTAAACAGAAATATTTGAAAATATGTACCTTCGTTCAATTGTTATAATTATCATTCAAGCTTTCTTACACCCTGAAAATCTATAACACTATCCAGTCTATTTCGCTACAATGTCCGAAAGGAATATATGCATTAAGTCGAAATATATATACATAGAATACATTTTTACATAGAGGACAAAGCGGACAAACTGTGGCATTCAACTTGCATTCTAAATATAACGTTTGCGGTCACTATATCCTCGAAAATTTCGACCTCATTTAAAGCCAAAATGTTTACAAGAACCATAAATACAGTTATTCCGACCATTCCGGATCAAGTTCATGAAAATTGCTGCGCACGCGCATATGAATGATTTGATTATTTTAAACTTAGTATTATCTTGAAACCAATTTAGTTCCTCATCAACTGTAATGGTTCTCATTTCTGATCAAGCTCGCAACTGTGACAGTGAAGTTTATGCATAATTGAAGTCAAAGCGAATCAGTTGGAGGTAATCCGAATCATGGACTACATATCATCACCAATGGGTTTATTCTTCAAATTCTTTGCAGGTTGTCATACAGTGAACCTTATGAAATATTCCGAGGACCAAAACATGTGCATTTTTCGGCGGCATTTTCCCATAGCTATGTCTGCTAAACCACACCCCCGCCGAACACACGATGTTCTATGGGTGATCTGAATAATGTCGGAATAGTACATGATGCTTGTTAAAAACGCAGATTATTTCATTGTTTACACTTAATTTTATAATATAAACACCCGGAATGTAAAAATGTACCTTTATTTACAAACATTAAACAATCCAAGTACCTTTAGATCATAAAATGATAGTATGCGGTTAAACGTGATCCGGAGTAACTACAATGATCTCGTTTCAAAGTTTCTAATTAAATATGTCGTAATGTTCGATTTTAGGACGGAAACTTCGTCAAAATTACATAAAGTAATTGGAAAAAATATTAGCAACCAATATAGAAAGATAACTTACACGGTAACTTTCATTTTTGGGAAATTCGGCGAACCGCCGTGTGTTAAAGAACGCTTTTTCCATCATGTTTTTGTATATGAGCCGGGAACCATTGACGTGAGCAAGATGTTGACGTCATTATCCACGATCATTGACCGATGGTATAAAACATGTTTGAATAAAGATCTTAAGAGTCATGTGGCCAAGTTTTTTTTTTTTTAAATCTTGTTTTATATTTTTGTAAAATTCTTTTGAAAATTATTTTGATCCGGATCATCTACAGATCCGCTATGGCTACAACAAGTGTACTACATTTATCGAAAGTACAAAGGTAATTAAATGAAAAGCTTTTAAACCGTAGTCCTGATATTGGATCCGCTTTTGGTCAAACTTCATGTTTGTATTCAGATTTTGTAGTGCAAGATATAAATGCTAGAAACAAATCACAACATTTTGTTTTACTTCTTCTTGATTACACCTATCACAGCCTTGTGAAAAAATGATTATAAAGTTCAAACACACAGAGTGTACGTGTGTGTTTTGTCCGACTGTCAAGATTTCCTTCTATCTTTGACTGCAGGGAATCGAGATTTCCTTCTACCTTTGATTTTAGAAGTACATCAATTTTCAAAAACACTTTATGATCAAAAACACTTTATAATTGTGCTAAATGTTGCAATAAACAAATATCACGATTTATAATAATTTGTCTTACCTTGTTTAATTGATTCTAGTTCTGATTCCAGTGAGTCGAGCTTTCCTTCTACCTTTGATTCAAAGGTTTCAATCCTGGATTCAATGTTTTCTGCTACTTCTGATCGCAGTGATTCAAGTCCAGATTGACGTTTCGTTTCTAGTTTTGATTCCAATTCCTTAAGCCTGGATTCAAGATTTCCTTCTGCCTTTGATTGAAGGGATTCGAGATTGCCGTCCAGCCTTGATTCGAGTGATTTAATCCCAGTTCCAAGTTTTTCTTCTAACGCTGATCCGAATGTTTCAAGCTTTGATCCAACTTTTCCGTCTACCTCAGATCGCAGGGCTTCAAGTCCGGATAGACGTTTCGTTTCTAAAGCCGATTCCAGAGATTCAAGACTGGATAGACGTTTCGTATCCATTTTTGATTCCAATAATTTAAGTCTGGATTCAAGTGACCCTTCTACCTCCGTTCGCAGGGCTTCAAGTCCGGATAGGCGTTTCGTTTCTAAAGCCGATTCCAGAGATTCAAGACCAGATTCGAGTTTTCCTTCCAACGCTGATTCAAATGATGAAAACCTAGAATCTAGCTTTCCTTCTACCTCTGTTCGCAGGGAATCAATTCCGGATTGACGTTTTGTTTCTAGCGTTGATTCTAGTGTTTTAAGATTTTCCTCTAGCGCTGATCCGAATGTTTCAAGCTTTGATCCAAGTTTTCCGTCTACCTCAGATCGCAGGGATTCAAGTTCGGATTGATGTTTCGTTTCTAAAGCCGATTCCACAGATTCAAGACCGGATTCGAGCTTTCCTTCCAGGGCTGATTCAAGGGATGCCAGCCTAGAATCTAGCTTTCCTTCTACCTCCGTTCGTAGAGAATCAATTCCGGATTGACGGTTGGTTTCGATAGCCGATTCTAGGGTTTCAAGTCTTGATTCAAGTTTTCCTTCTATTTCTGATTGAAGAGATTCAAGTCCTGATTCGAGTTTTCCATTTAGTTTTGATTCAAGCTCAGGGTCAGATTGTCCCTCCAACATTTCGATTTTCTCCGCCAATTCGTTATTCTCGTGTTTTATCACAGACAAATCTCCAATTATTTGATATAAAAGACTTGCTGTATTTGACTTGCTTTCACCTGTAGCTGGTGCATGGGCAGACGAAACGCCGCATTTCAACACAATTAAAATCCCCGAAATTAAGACACTGATCAACATAGATGATGCCATCTTGTTAAGAGCTCGAAATCAAATGCTTGAACACAGCAGCGTACTAGCTTATTTAATCAGCTAGGTGTGGCGAATTAAGATTACAATACAGACTAAAGTAATGGAAAAACAAGAGGACCAATGATCCTGTAAACGCTCACCCGAGATCTGGGATATATACCAAATAACTTGTTTGACTATTATGGCCATATACATGTTCGAGTATATAGCCCCAAGGCATCGACAGATGCACCCCTGGTGTTAATGTTATTTTCAGAAACATTACTATTGTGTCAATTAGCCCATTTCCTGGAAGTTCTTTTTCTCTTCAATAACATTTTACGAATTACTGTATACGCGACCTCAGCTGAACTTGCTGTAAAATAGGTCAAGATAATCACAAGGTCAAAGTTTAGGTACACGTTGTAGTACACAAGTCCCAAATTCTACATGTCAAGTTTAATGAAATCAGTCCACCGGGTCCATAGAAGAAGACTTGGGGCCATGTGGCATGGATTGGTTCCCCCTTCATGTACATGTTTCATGTAAACTTTGGCTTTTATTGTTCAAGCAGTTTCAGAGAAGTGATCTTTGAATGTCACGGTAATAAACATGTATATTGCCCGGGGGTGAGGGCAGACCAAACCCTGGGGACCATTTTTTCAGAAGTATAGATCTTCAGTCCATTTGTCCATTTCCGTAAAGTTTTTTCTCTTCAAAGGAATTTTGACAATTTTCACCATTCAAATGCATGGGCGACTTATGTCGACGTTGCCGTAAAGTATATCTAAGTCATCTCAGCGTCATGATTTATATAAACCTTATGGAGCTTCCCTGTCTTATGTTTCATGTCATTTTTCAAAATAATAGGCCTTCTAGTTCTGGAAAAGAAGACTTTTAAAAGGTTTTTGCTATTTACATCCATGGCGGTCATCTTCAGGTAATGTGGCCTAAACCACTTATATAAGCTTTCGTCCTCCTTCCTAAGGATGCTCCACATGAAGTTTGGCTTCGATAAGACAAAAAGATCTTTTAATATTATGGTGATATACATGTATATTGTCACGGGGTGGGGACAGACCTGGCCCTGGGGTCCACATTTTTATGAGTCATAAATCTTCAGTCAATTTGCCAATTTGCTTCAAGTATTTTGCTTTAAAGACATTTTGACAAGTTCCCCATTGGCGACCCATATTGCCCTTGCCGTAAAATAGATCAAGGTCATTACATGGTCATAATTTATGAACAGATTATAGTAATCAAGTCCACAATGCTACATGTACATGCCAAGTTTTGTTGAAATTGGTCGACCGGTTCCAGAGAAGAAGATTTTCACCGGCTGAAGTTTTTTTTTTTTTTTTTTTTTTTTTTTTTTTTTTTTTTTTTATCATATATCGGCATGGCGGCCATCTTGGTCATGTGGAAAACAGGTCCGTGAAAAGTATAACAACTGTGGTTTACTGGGGTATACATATTTTTGTGTGTACTCGTTAGAACCACCTCGCTGAGACGCATCTAACGTGTACTCACAATCAATGTTTTGGGCCAAAATATGAAAAGCATCATTTTGTCCAAATGAAATTTTCATTTTTTTTATGATTGAAAAAATATCTCTGTATATTGTTTGGGCGAGTTTTCGTAATGTCATACTCATATCATCAGGAACGGGCCAGAATAAAATTTTGAACACAAATTTTACAAAACAAACATGCCACGTTCTCCAATGAACAAGCAATCAGACTGGCCCATGTCATTATGAAAACTTGCTCATGCAATATACAGAGATTTATTTTCAGTTCTGTAGCAATAAATAAAACATCAATGGAAACATTTTGATATTTTTAATATTTATGCTCAAAACATTGATTGTGTGTACACGCTGGAACCGCATTGCCGAGGCTGTTGTAACGAGTACCCACAATCTATGTTTCGGATATGAATTAAGAAAAAAGGTATACCCATGCAAACCTGATTTTCTATATAAAAGTGCGGTTTAAGGTAGTATACATTTCACGGACATGTTTTCCTGATGCATTATTCAGAGATTTTTTTTTGGCTTAAAAATGAAAGAAATCAGTATTCACTTTTCAAGAACAGTTGTTTTTAAATGATAATTGTTTCACAGAAAGGCAAACCAACTGTCAACTAATTATGTAATGAGCTCTTATACAATCGCTTGTTCCTCCGCCGGCTATAAGCCCAGGGAGCGGATGCCGTGAAAAACCCGACCCTACAGGGTACCGCTCTCTGTTAAGCAGTTGTCGAGATCCAGACTTATAGAAAATCAACGTTTGATAGAGGTATAGATTTTAACCTCTAGCCTCAACCCATGGCATCTAGATGGTGTTCTGGTTGCATCTTATGTAAGTTTTAATATACATTTGTATTTAGTTAAGTCCGTGTAAGTGAGCGGTCACCTATTGGGAAACAGCTGCTCACTAGGCTTACGATTAGTTCTCTTTGAGTTAGTGTCTGACTGTCAACTTGTTTTTCCACCTTCTTTTTGCTAACTTTAACCCTTTTAACCTCTTGCCCCACCCAATTGCATTGACCCAGGGGCCCGATGCCGATGCCATGGCAACCCTACAGGATATCTATGGAGGAAGTATGAGAGCCAGAAAGCTATTCCGCAATGTGACGCGCACGGGCACTGCAACGTGGATGACCGAGGTGACTCACTCTATGCACTTCGTGCAGTCGAGCTAAAAAGTAATAACATATAAGGGGAAACCCCTGTCGCCCGAAGCTAAATTTCATTGGTTAATTATATATAGACGGTAATTTATTAATTGATTCTTGTTTGGGATGATGCTACTGTACAATCGAAACAAATATGACATTTCGCCACGTGCTTTTGTTAATTTGACAGTACAACTTCATCTCCTGGATAAGAGCCACGACGCGAGAAAGCTAGTCTTCGGGGTTCCCCACCAGGTTTGACCTGTGCAGCCACTAAAAAGGGTTAGACGCATGAAATTTTGGATTTAAGTAGAGGAGGAATTGTACCATCAGTGTAGTGAAAACAAATGCGCTGATCAGCTGTGCATTTACTGGCTGCGCATTTTTTTCGCATAGGCGAAAATCGGGGTTTCTCATGACTCGGCTCTTAAATTGAACAGGCAAACTGAAACTTTCTTTTAAAATATGTAAAATAGATGTTTAATACCTTTCAACATCAGGAAAACATGCCCGTGAAATAAGTACCCTGTTAAACTCATCTTTTATATAGTCTTGGGTTAACTCGGGGTAAACAGGTTTCTTAATTTTGTTTCAAACCATAGGTTCTGTGTACTCGTTAGAACGGCCTCGTCGACAATCTTTGTTTTGAGTAACAATAAGAAAATAAAACAACTATAAATTATTTTTTTCCAAATTAGGAAACATTTGTTTATTGCATGGGCTGGTTTGCGTTATGTAAGATGTAGGACTGTTTCTTAAAATTAATTTGAATCACTGCGAAAACAACCTATGGCGACCTTGCCATAAAATAGGTCAATGCCGTCACAAGCTCATGGTTTATATTTGTGACAGTATCTGACAATTTGGGTCTTATGGAGTCAAAGTCGGAAATTCAGTTTTTAACAGTTTTACAACGTTTATTATGATAATAATCCATTCCAAAATGCTTTGATAAATAGAGCTAACGATTAATAAGAAAAACAGAGAAAACACAAACTACCCCCAGTTTGCATATTAGGGCTCTTAATAGGTAAAACTTTTAATTGGCCAAGGAAAATCGTTTGTAACACAGAATTATAGTATCATGTACTGTTGCCATTCACAGCGAAAGTTGTCTAAATATCAGAGAATCGGATATTGCGAAGGTCTTGCTAGAAATATCCAACCAATATTATAAGGCGGCGTTTTGATACTATTAACGTCGCATGCAGTTTTGTGACGTCAATTTTAGATCACGTTTTGTGACGTCAACGTCGTACCTCCACAAGACCGAAAATCTCAGAGAACGTCACATTTATAACCATTGAAGTAGTTAAGTCATTCATGCTTCGTGTCAAGGTTCGTTGAATCCACCGTTTCACGATCCGAAATTGTTTTAAGGGCTTTTACCATATATGGGCATGGCGGCTATCCTGGTCATGTGACCTGGATTATTTATTTAAACGTTGGTTCCCCCTTCCTATAGATGTCTCATATAAAACATGGTTGTGATTGGCCAAGCGGATTCAGAGAAGAAGACCTTTTAAAAAGTAAACGGACACACACACGCTTCCCCGCACGCCCACTCGAGTACCATCGGATGAGCTCCCCATGAGCCTTCGGCTCATGTGAACTTATAAAAAAAAACTGGTACACCCCTGTATACCCAATTTTGCTTTATAAAAGTTGGGTTAAAAAGTGAATACATTTTACGTACATGTTTCCCTGATATGATGGTTGATATGTGTATGTAGAGGTTTCTTTGTAAATGTTGTTTTCAAATCCAGAATCTTTCTTTTTGTCTGTTTTGCATTTTTCGGCTATAACAAGATGAGGCATATTGTGTATAAATATATGAGCCATCGCATGAGAAAACAACAATCTGGTGTTTTCGACCAGGTCGACACAAACCTGACTGTACAGCCTTAGAAGCTGGCACGAAGTTTGAAATTTCAGATTTAGAAAGAAAAGACATTGTACATGTACTAGTTGTCCATGGAGCAAAAAAGGCGCTGATCAGCTGTGCAATTATTGCACACATGGTTTTCGTCTTTGTTTTCGCATATGATTACGAAAACATGTCCATGCAATATACAGAGATTTTTAAAGTTGTAATAAAAAGAAAATTTACAGTAGTAATATTTGATATTTTTCTTATTTTTGCTCAAAACATATATTGTGGGATCGCCGAGGCGGTTCTAACGAGTACCCACAATCTATGTTTTGGGGCAAAAATGAGAAAAAATAGGAATACCTCTGCATACCCCAGTTTTACTATATAAAAGCACAGGCGCTCGACGACTGGACTCATTTTTCTCTTTTTTTTTTTTTTTTTTCTTTTTTTTTTTTTTTTTTGCATTTTCACCCGTTTGGAGACCCTTACGATATGTTCATGCAATTATTTTACCTTTAAAACCTTTTCTATCAATCCTCAATCAACCCTCGTCTATGGGCTACTATATAGACAAGGTCGGAAACGCGGTGTCCTAGTTTAATTGGGGTCATGGGATTCCCCGCATCTCAAACTCGTACTTCACCCTTTACCGTTATTTCAATGCTGAGTGTCTACTTATGAGCGACTATGTAAAAGGTCTCACCCTTTGCCTTCGTCAAAAATAAGCACAGTCGCCCGTAAACTTATATTTTATACCACCACCTGTCTACTTGGATGGGATCCCGAATGTTTTTGTATGGTGACCTTTCGTTTCTAGAAATCAGTGGAAGGTCACTGTAAATATCGTATGAAAGAATCAATCCTACTGGATAATTGTATAACATTGTTGCCATGACACTAGATCACATAGTGTTTTGACTGGATATTAAATCAAGCAACCTATGAAAACCAACGTAACACATATCACGTGCTGGCGTAACACGTCGTGTGACCAGTGTATTTATAGTAATGCCACGGCTAGACTGCCGATTTCATTCGGGATGTCCTCCAATTCTGTAGAATGCTTTAATTGTTACTTTTTACGGGCGGTGGTGCTTATTTTGAATGAAGGCAATGGGCGAGACCTTTAACAAAGACACTCATGTGTTGACAGTCAGCATTGAAATAACGGTAAAGGGTGAAGTACGAGTTTGAGATGCGGGGAATCCCATGACCCCAATTAAACTAGGACACCGCGTTTCCGACCTTGTCTATATATAGTAGCCCATAGACGAGGGTTGATTGAGGATTGAAAAAAAGGGTTTTTAAGGTAAAATAATTGCATGAACATATCGTAAGGGTCTCCAAACGGGTGAAAATGCAAAAAAACAAAAATAATAAAATAAAAAAAAAAATAAATAAATAAAAAAAAAAAAAAAAAAAAAAATGAGTCCAGTCGTCGAGCGCCTATGTTTTTTTCTGATGTGCATACGGATATATGCAAATGCAGTTTGTTGGCTTTTATACGCAGCGGCTCAAACGTTCGAGTGAGAAAACAAACGGCAAGTACAGTCACAGAAGGCTAGAAGCTAGAAAATTCGGATTCTGTGTACTGAAAACATAGGTGCTGGTTGGCTGTGCGGTTAATGTACAGCTGATCCTTGTATTTGTTTTCGCATTATGCAGTTTGTTGCGGGGGCTCATAAAATTTATGTACATGTAAGCATTCATCATAAGAACGTAATTTTCAACTGACTCGTATTGCATACTATTAAGCTTCATAACGAAAACAAGTCTATGCAATAAATATCACTTTCTGGTCTAAAAAGGACAGTTTTCATTCAAAATGCTTTCCTAAGTTTTCTTCTTTACCCAAATTGTACATCGTGGGTGCCTGTTCGAACAGACTCGACGATTCAGTTTTTAAGAGTACCCACAATCTATGCTTTGAAACATTGAAAAAAAAAAAAAAAAAAAAAAAAAAAAACTTATATACCCCGGAACACCAAAATTCACTATTATTTATTACATGCGGGTTGTAAATTCATGGATAAGTTATCCTGGTTGGCTTTAACTGTATCCTGTATTAATAATAGAATTACGATTCTTAAAGGATATACTAGCCGCGGCATGAGAAAACCAACAATGTTGTTTCCGAACAGGTCCAAAACAAACCGATCTGTACAAGCACAGAAGATGGCTAGAAACTGGAAAATTATTATTTAGAAAGTCAAGGAATTTTACTATCTAAGTAGCGAAAACAAAGGCGCTGAACAGCTTCGCATTTACTGCGAAGCTGATCCACGGCTTTGTTATCGCATATGCCAAATGTTGTTTCTTCTCATGATGCGGCTCAATAAGAATTATTATGATATCATCCGGCAAATGAATTGATATACAAATGTACATAAGGACAAAAATTCGGCAAGAGACGAAAAGGTAAAATGATAAGCATTGACATCAGAAAGAATTAACCGAGGTGGGTAAAAGTAAATCGACCAGGTACTTAAATACTGAAAACATATCTTAAGCCGAGTGAGCAGCTATTTCGCAATAGGTGGCCACTCAGTTACCCGAACTCAAATAAATAAATAAATAAATGAATAAATAAATAGAAAAAAGAGCAACTGAGATCAGTAAGTAGTCACAATTAAATGAGTCGCGACGCGAGAAAGCCAGTCTTCGGGTTTCCGACCAGGTCTGACATTTAAAGAATCTATGATGGGGTTGAGGCCGAGACAAGGAAATCTCAGGCAAGTTTTCAGATTATTCTAGTGTCATCCGAGGCTCTGCCGAGGATGAGACTCTAATTATCTGAAAACGAGCCTGAGGCCTCAACACCATCATTGATTATATTTCTCACCCATCTTTTTGATTCTCAATGGGCTTCAAATGATGTTTAGGCAGCCATTTTGTTTTTACATGAAACAAAATGCAAATTAACCGGTGGAAAAAAACTAATTTTGTACATGCACTTACCTTAACAAAGATATTCAATCAGCATTTTGTTTTGTGTATAAAATTCAGAAAAAAAAATAATTTTGAAATTTTTATCAAAGCAGCAGACTACAATTACTCTTGTAAACTTCCTGAAATTAACACCTACAAGTTTATTTTTGTCACTGACAGTTGACACCTAGCTTATCACTTCCTTATATGGATGTACACATAAAGATGTACATTTCTATTGGCTAAATACAGAAATGATTGGCATTTTGAGACAGCTAAAATGTACTAGTACTGAGACAGAAATATCTCAGAAAGGCACACAAAGGGATATGCTTGTCTGATTGGTGAGAAAAACCGGTCTGTATCGCCACAGAAAAGAGCTAGAATCTTCCAACATCGTGTGTAAGTACAAGAAGGGGAGGCGGTGTACTATCCATGTAGCGAAACTAAAGGCGCTGATCAACTTCGAAGTTACTGCGAAGCTGATCTGCGCCTTTGCTTGCGCTCAGGCAAATATCCGGTTTTCCCTTGGCGCGGCTCAAATGTCCTAGCCTAGTATCCAGATACCCAGTGAAAAGGGAAACATCTATGGATACATGCAACAAAAGTATTCGTTCAAATTAGCGCACAGTGCGCTAAATATTTCAAAATAACATGAAGAATTAGCTCACACTATGAACAACAACATCGAAAATATCAAATATGATGTCATTTCAGCATTCCAAGCGTTACTAAATAGTTTTTGATCATTTAAGGTTAAGTGTTGATACGGTGTTAATGTCTAAAATTGGTATAAAATGAGTCTGTGCGTGAGAAAACCAACAATTTGGGTTGCGACAAGGTCCGACACAAACCGGGCTGTACAGTCACAGAAGCAGGCTAGAAGCTTGAAATTTCGGAATTAAGAAGAAGAGGGATTGTACTATGCGTGTAGCGAAAACGAAGCGCTGATCAGCTTCGCGGTTACCGCGAAGCTGATCTGCGCCTTTGTTTTCGCCCAAACATGTTGCTGGTTTTCTTATGCAGTGGCTCAAATACCAAAAAGCAAGTCGAACAGTGTGCGCTTATTCACATATTTTTCGTAAACGGTCAGGGTGGGGGCTTATTGGAGCATGTGCGCTAAGAAGGAATACGGTATATGGCCTCTTGCTCACCTATTCTAATCGGGCGATTAGCCATCGATAAAACTGACCACTCGGTCATCGACTTGCATGCCGATCAATTCTCAAATACTAGAGGAGACGGTGGGTAGGGAAATTTTTCGTTTCGCACAACACCCTCCACATACTAGGTTTGATACTATGGGTGGCTTCTTTGATCAATATAAAGAGCTCCTAGCCACGTTGTCGCCCTGTGATATGGTGCATTTGTCCTCCAGAAGCCGTTACGTATGTTACCCATTCAAAGCAGAAATGTGCTCTAAGTTTGTAAAATACACTATGAATCTCTAATCTAAATTCCAAACCTAAATGTATTAATATCATCGGATGAAAGAATGTTACGGGCACATATATTGATATATTTAATCATTTTCATGCATCGATGGTGTTACGTATGTTACATTCTCACAACAGCCTGTGTAAATGTTAATTACAGAACAGTAAGCTATTTTAATATACTTCTCTTTGCGGATTTCACTTTAAATACACTACGGGTGGCTTAGTTGATCAATATAAAGATTTTCTATGTACGTTGTCGCCCTATGGTATGGTGCATTTTCCCTCCAGAAACCGTTACGCACGTCGTACGTTACCCATTCAAAACAGAAATATACTCTAAGTTTGAAAAAAGCACCATGAATCTCTAAAATAAATTCCAAACCTAAATATATTAATGTCATCTGATGAAAGAAGGTTACTGGCACAAGTGTTGATACTTTTAAGCGCATATATGCATCGATGGTGTTACGTATGTTACATTTTCAGAACAGAATGTTAAGAGTTTAATTACAGAACAGTAAGCTTTTTTAATATACTTTTCCTTGCACATTTATATTTTAGATACACTGGTCTAAAAGACACTTATTCCTTTTCTTTTACAAACCTGAAAAAAAAACTAATCATCATGTCATTCCTTAGTCGAAAGTTATTGCATATAGTCCACAGTAACTCGCTTCAGATTATGAAAGGACTATGAACAGACAAGTTTGAAGAAAAGAAGAAAATATATAGAACCATCTGGTTGTAGATCAATAACATGTATGCCTTCTTTAAGTTGAATGCTCACTGCTTTGCCAGAAATGTGTACTTTTGATTGGTAAATATGGTAACGTATGTAACACATAATTATTAGATATCAAAAATCAGTTTTAATGATTTTAATGTCGATAAAATGCTCGTCGCTCTATGTAATTATGATTTAGCACTAATTTAGAAATCATGCAAGATATAACAAAAATTCAAGAGTGTAATACGGTTGTCAGTGAACTTAAAGCGCCCACACCCAAACCACAAAATCCCAAATCATGTTTTACACCATTGTTAGTATCCAGTGTTATGGAATGACATTATCAACACCGTCGGTCACTATTTCTTAAGTTACCTTTCACAAAGCTTGCCAATATTAGTAAGCAAATATCAATGCGGGTGACGGGCGATTTAATGGTAACGTATGTAACACATTTTTCACTTAAAATTTTAGGTGTTAAAACCTAAGGAAAACAAATAGTAATAAGATATAATAATCGTCACCTTAAGATTGTTTTCCGATTTCCGGATTATGAAATGACTCGCCGACCATACAAAAGCACAACTCTGCGCATGCTACTTCATTTTGTCTGGGTTCAGGGCAGATGTGAGACAAGCCAAGTTCTGCTTGCGCGTGTGCCAGGTGTTTTTTTCTCTCGGGGTTCTCCCGTTTTCGCCCCACCTACCGGTTTGCCCGTCTCATATAAGCTGAAATAATATTGAGAGGGAAGTTAAACGGAACAAAAATTGTTCAGTCCTTGGTCGTGAGCACTGCTTCAATATATGTACCATTGATGTTCCAGACATTGCCTGATGCGGTTGTTTTGTTTGATTTTGAGTTGATGCTTAACAGCCTAGTCAACAGCTATTGTCATATTGAGACGTTGACTCCATTTTATGGGACTTTTGCCCGAAAATCGGATGCCATGACATCCAAACAATGCTTTAAATATAACCACCCAAGTAAGCCACTACGGCTTATACGTATGGATGATTTGATTTTTAAACACCTTTCCTGGTCAGGCTCAGACCTGAGTGGTTGACCAGTAATAAGATGGTCAGTAAGTAGCGTATAAGCTATGCCTGGAGGCAAAAGAAGCCCATCTATTTCTTAAGGACCCGATGAGCGGGGCCTATATTCCCACCCGACCAACCTTCTGAGGGATTCTGCTTTGGCTGATACGGTTGAGCGTTTCTGCTAAGGCTGAAAACATCTTTTTGAAGTTTTCACATTATAAATTTGTCATCAAACGATCATGCTTTGGTGGTACATTTTCATTGGCAACAGAACAAGTGACGGACACTATTTACACTTGAACCAGATTGCCCAGCAGATGAACAGAATCGGCAAATGGTTTTTCGTACACCTTCTTATGTGCTGTGGGAGTGTACAAGGTAGTTTGCGATTGATCGCTTTTCTCAGCAACATTCCAAGCTTTCGTTTTACCAATGCCATTGAGTGGTGTCTCACCTAAACTGCCTTACTATGTAGTCATAACTTCGATTTTCTTGAAGATATGGAATGGTCGAGAGTCGCACCAGGACATCAAGGCTTGCTCAAAACGACAGACTGCTAGTATCGTGCTTTTTCAGGATTTCCAGCGTGGAACCATAATGTATTGCAATCATTCGGCTAGAATAGAGAGCAGCATAAAACCAAGACACCTGATTCAGATGATTGTACCGTCAGAAGCATCGTGGTTGTTATGAAAATTTGCGTATCTGTGTCTTCATTGTCTAAAGTGCAGTTACGTCATCCCTGGGAAGAAAGCATTTTCGTTATCTGTAAAAACGCATACACGTTGTTTGCACATCCTGTTCTTTGTTCGGATTTCACACCGAGGGCCCTCAAGTAATTAACATTTCGTGTTATTACTGCTTTACATTGGGTTTTTTTCCACTCCCGGGGAACTGGTGTAGCAGGGCTAAATAATGTCCTTCTTTCTCGTTCAGCCGATCTGATGGATTTACTTTACAGATATATATCAAACACTACGTCAAATCAATAGTTTCGAAAGGCGCATACAAGCTGTAAGGAATACCACATATCGTATAAAATGAATGGGTCCAGGAGTTTGAGGATAATATCCGCATCTAGTTGGATGCGACTGTCAGTGTGCTATTTGCGAAGCCTTTGTCTTCCTAAGTCATTAAGTTCGCACATGTGAAAGATTCATCGTGGATCGTGGATCTTGTTCAAGGACACAACATGGCACCGAAGAGGTCGAACAAAACAAACTCGCAATCAGAAGCGGACGCTTTAACGATGGGTCACCAACTCATAATATATACCTTACAGTGCCCTATATGAAAAAGGTGTTACATACGTTACCATGAGCATACTGACAAGTCACCAGTGGGTCAACATATTCCAAACATCGTACTGTGTTCTATGCGAAAACCTTTGCAGATAATTATGTGAGACCACTTTCACGTGAGCCGCAGCGCGCGAAAACCCATCTTCCGACAATATTCCTTCTACACACTCACAGAATTTGGACGCTTGAAATTTCGGATTTAAGATGAAGTTTGAATTATCTGTGTAGAGTAAACAAGTGTGCTGATCAGCTGTGCAGTAACTGCATCTTTGTTTTCATATAGGAAGAATCTAGTTTTCGCATGAAACGGCTCACTATATATACATTTATAATCACCAAAATGAAATCTACCCATGTTTGAACATTAAGGTGTTACATACGTTACCATGAGCATACTTGCAAGTCACAGGCTGTGTATTTTAGCACACTAAACATGTACTTATCATAGTGTGTGTAAAATAGAACTAAATATTACACAAACATATAACAGTTATTCATCTTGATATTTTTGTTGATACGCCTACTTTTCAAATATTACAGCATACGGCGGTACCCTTAGGAAATGTTAAATTATTTAAATAAAATAAATTAAATATTTAATATGAAATATATGATTTTGTGTAATAGCCAAGTTGATCTATTGGTCAGTAAGAAAGGACCTATCGTTTTTGAAATATGAAGAAAGAAATGCCAAAAACAAAAACGTTTTTGAACCCAAACCCCTAATTTCACGCCATAGATGTAGAAGTAACGTTTGTAACACCGTATAATGTCTAATTTCAACTTTTAAAGGTCATAAAGCATGTCCGTTAAATTGTTCTAGTACGTGATATAATTAGCGTTGTTGCATGATTAAAGTGGGTGGAGCATAGTAGGTTTCGCTTTTTTGTTAGTACAAATATATTTTGAACATGTAACTTATGTAACAAGCTACAGAAACATTGTGCACCACTTTCCGGGGCGACAACGTGCCTAGAACTCATCTAGGATGACCAATGGACCAATTGCATACTGCAAACAAAGTATGTGGAGGGTGTTGTGCGATTTCGTTAAATACGGTAGATACAGAATCTAGCGTCTCGCCTATACCGTTTGATCAAGATATGGCTGGCTTACACAGTTGTTCCGTTGTTTCGGTGATCCGTCATTAAGTGTTCTCAGTCAAAACTGCTAAACAGCAGTTTTATCGGTTACTCAAATTTGTATTATTATCATTATTATTATATTTTTTTTTGTTTTTGTATTTTTGTATTTTTTTTTTTTTTTTTTTCGTTTCTTTAATGTGCCAGTCAACAGTTCTTAAGTTATACCGAGACAGGGCCACTGTTTTTGTGTATTAACCGATGTGTCCAGCTAAATGACGCAACATTGCGCCTGTAAGCATCGAGCCCTTGACCTCTGTCGAGAGTCCGACGCACCAACCACTAGGCAACCATCCCATTACCTCCAATAGAAAGAAAATACACTTGGGGGTGGCAAAACAAAGGGAACAAATGATAAGGGAAGTGATAAATATACTTTCTATAATGCGATGATTTAGACATCGGAGCGAGATTTCGTTGAAGCTTTAACTAAAATGCTGGAAGTTCAGCTGGCTAACAAACAAATGAAGATGCAACGCTACCCTCACTTTTACGAAAGGATTCGTGGCCTAATGTCTTCAGGTCCATGATGTTAAGCTTGGTGCCGATTCCTAGGGAATTTTATTTATTCCGTGTATTGTGTCAGTGATCTCGAATATGTATTTGAATGCATTGTTTTCGCTTGCGGACCACGGGTTCAGGGGTGGATATTGAACTTCACGGAAGGAGGCTCATCCTGGTAAAGGGGAATTGTATTCTAAGTTTCACGATAGTTAATCAAATTTGCTATTAAAAATGAAATAATTTCGTCTCAGTTTGGTAAGCGGGTGGAAGGGCGGGGGGGGGGGGGGGCGAGAGGGGTTGAGTGAACCTCCGATCCTCCTCGTAATACGGTAGTGGGGGTCCTGGGTTACAGGAATCCCGTTGGGTGCGAAGTTCTTTCAACATCTAAGTCTTAAGGGGTCTTTCATTGTACAGAGCCCGGGCTTTCATAATCAACAATCCATTGTCCTACAATGATTTAAATGTAATTGTAAAGGCCGTAAATAATCACCATGACTAACAGCAACCTTTTGCCCGCTTTTTGAATCCCTACATGTAAGTAACCTCGTTAGGGATCCCATACTTTAATATGTTTGGCACTATTAGCTTCGTTTCTAGAATTGGCCTCCAACAGTATCTTCCTTTCATGTGGCATGACCCAAATGCATCTTGGAAACTTTTATTTTATCAAACCCACTCCTATAATTAAGAAATAGATCAGCTCTAGCAGTGAATTGTTGAGTAATAATTCACTGTTTGGAGGTCAGTTGTAAAGAAGATCAAATCACGAGCGCGTAGCGCGAGTGATTTATCTTCTTACAACTGACCGACAAATAGTGAATTATTACTCAACAATTCACGCACTTGAGCTGATCTATTTCGATTCTAACACACAATAAACGGAATAAATGTTGCTGAAACCGTCGATATCGTTCAGCATTCCGCCATTGCATTGCAGATATCCCGCCAAATATTTGACTGTATTGCTGGTATTTACACACACTTATTACGTTTGTTGTGCGCTAAAACGACGTTTCACCGTCTAACGCTGCTTTGTGGGATAGCTGACGTCACAAATGCCGCAAAGTAACGTCACGCTTATTCGCCCAGTGAAATTGTTGCACAATATAACACGTTTTTTTACCATTGGCTATATAGGCGAGGTGTGTTAGAATGGAAAACAATTACTTCATCAGGATAACATGTCCGTGAAATGAATTTCCACTTAAACCCCACTTTTGTATATATGTAGGACTCTAAACCAGGGTGGGTCCCACAACTAGGCCGAACCCAACAACCGGGCCGATCCCACAAATGGGCCGATTTTTCTGACATCACGTTACAGCAAACATTTTGTTTTAGTAGATACGTCGTCGCAATTGCATTGGAAGTCAGCGGGAGATGTGTTTCGTACCAAAAAAAATGTATACCTATGTATACCCCAGTTTCGCTTTATAAAATTGGAGTTAAAGGGTAGGCATTTTAATTGTAGATGTTGTTTTCGAATGAAGTGAAATTCAAATCCAGATTCTATCTTTGTCAGCTTTCTATTATGCAGTTGTAACAAGATGATATAAATATTAGCCATCACATGAGAGAACTACTCTCTTTGTTTTCGGCTAGGTCCGACATTAATCAGGCTGTACAGCCATAGAAACAGACCAGAAGTTTGAGATTTCAGATTTAATAAGAAGAAACTACTATCTTTAGAGCGAAAACAAAGGCGCTGATCAGCTGCACAGTTATTGCACAGCTGAGCTATATGTGTGTTTTCGCATATGCATTTTCAAGTTGTTGGCTCATGTGCTGAGAGCATTAATCATTAGGGCGTAATTTTCTCAAGACTCACATTGCATCCTTGTTTGTCTGTTAAACACGTCATTGCAATATACAGCAATTTTTTTGTCTAATTTAAAACATGACAGTTTTCATTTTCATTTAAAATGCTTTCCTAAGTTTCCTTCTTGTTTGAACCGCCTTGACGATGCGAGTCTAACGAGTACCCACAATCTATGTTTTTGATCGCGGGTGTCTGTTCGAACCGCCTCCCTAGTACACACAATCTATGTTTGGATAAACAATTAGACAATTGGTATACCAATGTATTTATACCATACTACTATGTACACTGTTCGAACCGCCTTGACAAGGCTAGTCTTACGAGTACCCACAATCTATGTTTTGGATCAAAAATATGAAAACTGGTATATAGAGATTATTATATGACAATTTTCATATCGTACCTCATATATAAACCCAAGTAATGTAAACTTACTGGCGGGCTTAAACTAGATTTGCAGGTACCTAACCTCACCCTCGGCTAGGTATGAGCCATCGCATGTGTAAAATAACACATTAGGTTGTACAGCCATAGAAGTAGGCTAGAAGTATGAACTTTAATTGGAAGATTTAGAAAGAAGAGAGACATTGTACTATGTAGCGAAAACAAAGACGCTGATCAGCTGTGCAGTTACTGTACAGCTAAACTGTGTCTTTGTTTTTGCATATCTAGTTTGTTTTTATGCGGTGACTCATATTTTGTAAGCATTCATCTTAAGGGCGTTAATTTCATCAGACTCGTTTTACATCCTATTTAGCAACATAACCAAATCACGTCTATGCAACATACAGCTTTTTCAGTTATAAAACTGAGAATATTCATTTTTAAATGTTTTCGAAGCTTCTTACTTTTTTACTTAAAGATACATCCTTGGTACATGTTAAAAATCCTAGACGAAGGTACAAGTAGGCAACGGTCAGGAAAAGACGCAATCAGAAAGAAAATCCCTCCCCCCAAAAAACGAGGTGGAAATATCTGAATTAACAAATGGGCATGAAAACATATTGTAAGTCGAATGAGCAGCTATTTTCCCAAAAGGTGGCCACTCAGATACCTAAATTTAACGAATATATGAAAACATACATGTAGAGCAAACAGCACAAAAAGTTATAACACCAAGACAATAAACAATAAGAACCACCACAAAAGTATCGCCTTGGACCGATCAGTAGTATAAAATTACTGGCGAGATTAAATCGATTTTACAGGTACCTAACCTCACCCTCAGCTTCTGCAGTGCTTCACAACATTTAGTTAGTTGTTCGGTCCGCGTGGTAAATTTCTAACTAGTCAATGAATCATCAAGGACAAACAAATAAATCATGATAACCTCCATGATAATCAAAAACGAGGACACACATTTAGTAAGCTGTCCGACGATGGAGCTCCCTGTGCGCTTAATAACCTACTAACTCCGGAGTAAAAGAAAAACATCAGTTCAACCCCGGTGGGCCAAGCAACAGACAAGAAGCTCCGGTCCCAACCAACCAAAATGAATAGCTTTAAGTGGGGGCCACCATATAGTCTGACGCCCGACCCACCGGCGTGCAATTAAAGAAGGTAGCATAGCTATCAACCATGATTGGGTTAAAAACTAAGCATGCAGACTGTTGCATTACATTTATGGTATATCCTATACGTCTGTAACGTGTAATGATTTTTTCTGGACTGAAAAGAAAAATCAATCCTTCCTATAAGTTTTTTTTTAAATTTGTAAACCAAGTCACCATTAAAGTTTTATCCACTACACGTCGGTTTTAACGTGTACCCACAAATATGCTTTGAAACAAAAACTAAAAAAACTCATATACCCTGAAATACCAATTTTTTACTATATCTAAATAGGGTTGTAAAAAGGTATGCATTTTATGGATGACTTGGTCCTAGTGCTTTAAAAAAAAAAAAAACTGTACCGAGTTGTAATAAAAGAATTACGATTATGCCATCATAATTTTATTATACGATTCATTAATTATTCACATTGAAATTGATGTACATACAAGTAGGGACAAAAATTTTGCTGACAAAGACGCTCATGTGTTGACAGCCAGCATTTAAATAACAGTAAAGGGTGAAGTATATGTTTGAGATGCGGAGAATCCCATGACCCCAATAAAACTAGGACACCAGGTTTCCGACTTTGTCTATATAGACGCCCATAGACGAGGGTTAGTTAAGGATTGATTGAAAAGGGTTTAAAGGTAAGAGAACTGCATGGACATATCGTTAGGGTCTCCAAACGGGTACAAATGCAAAAATAATGCAAAAAAAAAAAATAATAAATAAAAAAAAAAAATAAGAAATAAAATAAAAGTCCAGTCGTCGAGCGCCTGTGTACGAAATGACTAAACAGAGTACAAAATCACTCAAGGTATGACATGACTTGGGTACGAAACATTAAAAATCTAGGTGTGAAATGTTTGTTTATTTGCATTAATGCGTAAACATTTTACGACCCAGTCAACAGCAATGGTCATGTCGGGATGTTGCCTCCATTTTATGGCACTTTTACCCAACATTAGCCTGCGGATGTCAAGACACTCAGCTATAACAACCGAAGCAAATAAGTAAGGCTGATATGTATGAATGGTTTGACTTAACCACTTTTCTTCTGCAGGCTCAGACTTGATAGGTAAACCACGAATCAGATGGTCGGTCAATATCTTAGAAGCTTTTCCTGGAGTCAACAGGCTGTAACAATGTTTGGAAAATCCATTGGTTATAAAATAGCTGAAGGTCGATTCAAAGTCAAGGTTTATACAATTCATTATAAGCTAGTGTTTCTGATGCTGTAACATCTTTTTTCTTGCCATTTAAATGGCCTTAGGCCAAAGTCACGAAATGACATCGAACTTGAATAATCACATAAATTCATCAGTTGTCTAAATTTACCATTTTTATGTCGCAAACTACAAAAAGTTCTAAACAAATCAAATGTATACACATTTTCCAGTTGAAAAGCCAATGTTATCGAATTTGACCTTGCCTTAAATTAGGTCAAGGTCAACCTAAGTTCATGACTGATACAATCTATGGTGAGATGGAGTCCCTTTTGCTACATGTACATTCTAAGTTTCATTGCAGTCTCTCCTCCGGTTCAAGAGAAGAAGTGTTTTAAGCAACAGTATCTGTTTGCAATTTATAGTCCCGCTGACCCTTCATACATAATTTCGTTCCCTATTGCTTTGGATGCTCCTCATGAAATTTGGCTTTGATTCGACCAGCGGTTTCAGAGACGAAGAATAAGTCTGATGTTTGAACACTGTGGATAAGTTAACGACGATAACAACGACGAAGACGGACGCCAGAGCATCGCTCACTTGTGAGCCTTCGGTTCAGTTGAGCTAATAAAAGCGACATTCCTATAATTCACACACAAGCAAACGAAAATCCAGCCAATTTAAAATGGTTACCGGGCAAAGCCAATCTCTTATTTATACTTTTACTGAACCGAAGGATGATTTACTTCGCAATAAAGTTCCTAACTTCACCACCTACCCAGCTGGAAATGTGCATATCTGGTTATCGGAGGCAAAAATAACCCCTCCGAGAAGACACGTCCCTAGTCTTAGCCTTACTAATGGGTGAGGCAATTTTTCCCTAGTCTATGTCATTATCCCACGCTCTCAACAATGTAACATGAGCTGCACCAAGCCACAGCTAAGCCCCGTTGGTGCAAAATCATGTTCATCCTCCACGAATTGTGTATTGCGCTATAAAGTCTTCACTCAATAGTGTCACCACCACATCATTTGGAAATTTGCATGCATAGCACAACGAGATATTAACCCCCTCCGAGAAGACTTTCCTCGATTCTTGGCATGGGAACTACATTGGTAAGACAACTGTTTTTCTGCAGATGTCATTATCCAAAAAGCATGCTCATCCACCAAGGGTCCTTTGATGCGGTATACTTATTTATGTATATGCCACGCTAAAATCATCACAAAATACCGTGTTCGAATTTTGCATACATTTATAGAGTGAATATAGAGTGTGGACAATACTGTTCTCTGACAAAGATAAAATCTACAGACAACATAGTTTTTCTTCTTCAAATAATTACTTGATTTAAATATTTGACCAATCGGTCCTCACTGGCCGCATATGTTATTTTGTTGGTGTTTTCGCAGTGATTCAAATGAAATTTAAGAAACCGTCCTACATCTTACATAACGCAAACCAGCCCATGCAATATACAGATGTTTCCTAAGTTGACAAAAATGAATTTTTCAGTTGTTTAAGTTTCTTATTTTTACTCAAAACATAGATTGTCGGCGAGACGGTTTTAACGAGTACCCACAATCTATGTTTAGGAACAAAATTAAGAAACATGTTCACCAAGTTAATCACATACTATATAAAATGAGAGTTTAACAGGTTTTTTTTTTTCACGGTGTGTTTTCCTGATATTCAAAGGCATAAAACATCTATTTTCATCTGTGAAATGAACGTTTCATTTTGCTCGTTGAATTTATGATCCATGATCTTGAGTGATGAAGTTGTACTGTCAATTTACTTTTTAGCTCGACTGCACGAAGTGCATAGAGTTATCGTTGTCACCTCGGTCGTCCGCGTTCCCGTTCTCATGCCCCTGCGCGTCACACTGCGGGATATTTTTCTAGAAGTTCAATATCTTGAAAACCACTCATGAGAAGGCATTCATACTTGCTTCATAGATATCTTGTAGGGATGTCATTTATTCTATTGCTTCGGACCCTCATTGCGAAAACTTGCCCATGCAATAAACATATAATTTTTGAGGTTTCAAAATATAAAAAATAGCTAAAAAAATTGATATTTTTCTTATTTTTGCTCAAAACATAGAATGTGGGTACTCGTTAGAACCGCCTCGTCGAGGCGGTTCTTACGATTAACCACAATCTATGTTTTGGAGCAAAAATAAGAAAAATAGTTATGCCCATGCATACCCCAGTTTTGCTATATAAAAGTGGGATTCAAGGGGTTATACATTACACGGACATGTTTTCGTGATGTTTAGTCGATACCAGTGGGTAAGACTAGATTCTGAAAAGGTAAGAGTAAGCAATGATCAGGAAATTACACAGTAAGAGAGAAAGTTTCCACTCCAAAACAAGGTGGAAAAAGCAAGTTGACAATGAGGCTTTAATACAGAGAACATATCGTAAGCTGAGTGAGCAGTTATTTCTTAATAGGTGACCGCTCAGTTACACGGACTTAACTAAATGTATGAAAACGTACATAAGATGCATCCATCTAGAGCGCTGTCTAGTTCAGCATTTACAATCTAGAACACCATCAAAATAATAGTTCTGTAGTGTAGTTTTCTAGGAAACGCACACATCAGATGGACCATAAATAACCTGTAAAGTTGGCTTTTATCCAATGCCATCGGACCCCTAAGTTAATGGCAGGGTTTGGGGCTAAAGGTTGAACTGTGCAATACCATCAAAAGTGGCTTTGCTACATCAGGAAAACAATTCCGTGAAATTTATATCCTCTTATACCCCACTTCCATACAGTAAACTTTGGGTATGCAGGGGTAAATCTATTTTTTTTCTTATTTTTCCTCCAAAACACAGATTGTGGCTACTCGTTAGAACCGCCTAGGCGATGCGGTTCTAACGTGTACTTTTGAGCAAAAATAAAAAAAAAAAAAAAAAAAAAAAAAGAAACTCAAAAAAGAAATTTTCCATTTTTAAAGCTTAAAAAATCTATGTATATTGCATGGGCAAGTTTTCGTAATATATAAGTCTGTATCTTGACAACTGCTTAACAGAAAGCAGTACCCTGTAGGGTCGGGTTTCATTTCATGGCATCCGCTCCCTGGGCCCATACCTGGCGGCGGGGCAAACGGTTATATAACATCTCATTAAATAATTAGTTGATAGTTGTTTTTCTGTGAATCAATAATTATTTTATTGCATGTTCTTGGACAGTTATCTAACTATCTTTTCAACTGAAAACGCCAATCGTCTCGAAAGCTCGAGCAGGTTATCCGTCATAAGGAAATCATATCCATGGAATAAATAGCCCCGCAAACTGAACCTCACTTATATTGTAGTGAAACCGGGCTTTACAAAGGTATACGAGTTTTCTTTCTTGATTAAAAACATACGTTGTGGGTACCCCATCGGTACCCGTAAGAAGTGTCTCGGGTTTCAGCGAATATACGGAAAATATGAAAAATGAAAACTAATGGCTTTCATTTTCAGAGCGAAAAAATCTCTGTGTAATGCATGGGCCATCTTGATTAATTATTCATTGTAGACCGTGACAAGTTTGTTTTGTAAAATTTGTGTTCAATGTTTTATTCTGGTACGTTCCTGGTGATATAAGTTTGAAAATTACGAAAACTCGCCCATTCAGAGTGTTTTTCAAGTCATAAAGACTCAAAATTTCATTAGGAGAAAATGAAAGTTTTAATATTTTTACTCAAAACATTGAGTGTGGGTAAACGTGAGAACCGCCTCAGAACCCACAATGTATGGTTTGGGTCGAAAATAAGAAACAAAGTAGGAAATAAAAATTAAATTGAGATCCTTTAAGAGCAGTGAACATATTAATGAGAAAGGGGATGGGCCATACCATGGTTTCGGCTACTTAAGCCTCTTCAGTGACCCTATAGATTTGGCAACATGGAGCCAAAGATTATGACTGTAATTTACATCGTTCAAAAGGGTAGTCAATACAAAGACTAGTAAAATCCAAATGGGGTAAAATATTTAAACGTTGGTTAGAAAATGACTCTTAACCGATAATAATTTTCTGATTTCTCAGAATACCCTCGCTGATCTAAAAGGACCAAAAGGAAAATATAATCTGCACTATGGATGATGTACGGGGAGACTTTTTAATGAATCATGTTTTCATTATGAAATAATGTGTTTACTTGACAGTATTACTTAAGCTCTGAAACCCTTTGCCAATCAAATCCAAATTGTACATGAAGTATCTGTAGGAAGGGGAACCAATGTACATATAAATAATCAAGGTCACATGACAAAGATGGCCGCCATGTCCATTTCTAATAAAAACCCTTCAAAAGTCTTCTTTTCTGGAACCGGTGGACCAATTTCAGCAAAACTTGGTATGTACGAGTAATTGTAGCATTATGGACTAGATAAATTATGACACTGTGATGACCTTGATCTACGTATTTTACGACAAGGTCAACATAGGTCGCCCATGCATTTGAATGAGGAAAACTGTAAAAATGTCATTTGAAGGGAAAAACTTGAAGGAAATGGGCAATTGCACTGAAGATTTATGATTCTGAAAAAAGGTCACCAGGGGGTTGGTCTGCCTTCACCCCGGGACATTATACGTGTTTATTACCATAATATTTAGATCTTCTCCGTATTTGAGAAACATGAAGTACTGCAATTTTGTTTACTCATGAAATGCTTCATTTCACATATGTATTTTAATGAAATTGTATATATGTTATGATATTGTATATATGTTAACTTGTTCAAGAGGGCCCCAAGGAAGATTGGATTTGCCAATTGGGTCACCCTCTTAAAGTAAAGAATTTACTTACTTACTTACTTACTTACTTACTTACTTACTTACTTACTTCTTCTCTGAAACTACTTGGTCTATATAATCCAACTTTTACATGACACATCTGTATGAAGGGGGGAACCGGCAATCTAACCGCATACAAAAGACGACCAGCATGCCCATACACAATAAAAAAAACCTTCTAAAATCTTCTCCGGACCCGGTGGACTTTTTTCAACAAACCTTTGCACTTTGCATGTAGCATTGGGGTCTAGAGTAATATTCTGTGTACACAAATTTTGACCCTGTGGTGACCTTGACCTATTTTACAACAATGCCAGTCTAGGTCGTGTATGCAGTAAACTGTTAAAATGTCATTGAAGGGAAAAGTGAAAATAACTTCCAGGAAATAGGCAAATTGACAGAATATTTATGATTCTGAAAATAAAATTGACCTCAGGAGTGGATCTGTCCCTGTCCTGTTTCTGTAGACATATGACCATAATAGTCAAACAAGTCTATTGGTATATATCCCATATCTCAGGTGAGCGTTTACATGACCATTGATCCTCTTGTATGTCTATGACTTAAGCTTGTAGTGTAATTTTAATTCGTCACACCTACCTGATTAAATAAGCTAGCACGCTGCTCTGTTCAAGCATTCGATTGCGTGTTGTTAACAAGATGGCATCATCTATGATGATAAGTGTCTTAATCGTCAAAATTTTTCTGGCGTTCAAATGTGAGCTCTCGTCCGCTCACGCGCCGACAGTAAATGTGGATCACAACTCAAATGCAGGAAGTCTGTTATTTCAAATTATTGATGGTTTGTTTGATGAAATGGAAACTAAGAATAAAGAAATGACGGAGAAAATCGACAAATTGGAAGAAAAAAACGACTCTGGACTTGAGACACTACAAGCAAACCTGGAAGCACTGGAAGAAAAAAATGACGCCGGACTTGAAGCACTGCAAGCAGACATCGAAGCACTGGAAGAAAAAAATGACGCCGGACTTGAAGCACTGCAAGCAGACCTCGAAGCACTGGAAAAAAAAAATGATGCCGGACTTGAAGCACTGCAAACAGAACTAGAAACAATAAAAGGTAACAGTCACAGAATTAAAACGCATCTGCATTAATGTAAAACATTTCATATCTGGCGATTTGAATGTATTGTCATATACAAGTATCCATGAAAATATAATTATCTCTTAAAGACCAATCCGAAGATATTGCTTTTAATGCGAGTTCACACATAAATGCACATCGAAGAGTTTGTAGTTTTTGACTACAATGGAATGAAAGATGTTGTCTCTAACATGGATTATGTCACACATTCCCTTTGTTTGTTGTTGGTTCGTTTGTTTGTATCGGTGTTAATATTCAACGTCCCAATAAAGCGAATACTTATTGTCAAAATTTACTTAAACGCAAAAGTTTCGCAACACTTATAACATGCAAATTTCTTCTTATCGGCCCAAATGTATCTTTTGGTGATATTACGATTGTCAAGTCCAGTTCTTTGCCTCGCAGACAACATGAAAATCAGAACGCTGTGGCTTATTATTGCCGAGAAAACGTCAAAACGTCAAGGTAGTCCAATTTTTGAAAGTCAAAGGGGTACAATACCCTACATTGTATGTGAAATAAATGAAATTTTAAAGCAATGTTTATTTTCAAGAGCAAAAAGGTCAACACACGCTAATATGGAAATTTTATGCCTTGGTCTACGTTTATAACGTGTGTGTGACGTGTTGAAGTCTTTACGTAATTGGCTGTTAATAGGCAAACGAATACCAATAATCGAAATCTGTTAACGGCATAACGTAGCTCTTAGCACATTGCACAAATGACAAAAATATCGCTTCCTAGCCAAGCATAATGAGTATGTAATGGATGTTTGAAAAAATAAACTGAAACGCATCAACTAAGAGTGCTTCTAAACAATAATTTGCAAACGTTTTGTTGTTTTCTGTATGTACAGACGCCAGTCTATCGATTGATACTGTTTGATTTCAAATAGGAATAAACATCCATATTTTAGACGGAAATTGACAAGTTAAAAATCACAAACGTCACATTAACGTCAGAACGAAAACATGCGATCAAATCCCGTTTATGGCAAATCATTACTCACTGTGCAGGGACAAAAAAGATAAATTCAAATATATCCTTACATGGGCAATGTAGAAGAAAACGAGGGTGTAAATTGTTGCGAAACTTTTGCGTTTACTATAATACTTGCAGTACTGTACGCATAAAAAGAAAGGTGATTGCTGTGGTTGTTTTGTTTAATTCATTCAAACGTTGCATACATACTGTTTTATGTCTTAGTTCCTGTAACGGAGATTTGGAACAGTACTATCAGCAATTTCAAGTTATCTCCTGGTTTGAATCTATTGGCATCCGTGTGAAATGCGGGGTAACTTTTAGATCACGTTATTTATAAACTTTATATTTTATTCGTTATCAGACGAAATTATCAGAGCTTTGCCCTCCGCCGTATACATATAATGCGAGGCTGAAACTCTGCTGGAGGCTCGCAACAGAGAAGAGGCTAAGCTGGACTTATGCCAGGTTTCAATGTGCTTCCGAGGGCGGTGACCTCATAGTTTTAGATACGCCTGAGAAAATTTCCTACATCAAAACGGCTGTGGGTATGTAAATATGTTTTAAATTGCAATCCGCGTCAGAAGTTTTTACAGGATTAACCACACTTTCAATGTTATATGATGGAGACGGAGAAGGCAGGTTTACATGACACACATACGCACAAACGCACACACACACACACACAGAGAGAGAGAGAGAGAGAGAGAGAGAGAGAGAGAGAGAGAGAATATGTAACATGCTACATAATCATTTTATCGCTCAAGTTTTCATTTTACCTTTTTTGAAATATTGACAAAAAGCCCTAGTATCGTGCAATACTTTGTCCGTGCCGATTAACCTCTGACATAGATAAACACCTGTTCAATTAGTATATTTTCTTTGGTGGTAAATGATAATGACCATGCACTTTACATGACACTGGAAAAATAAGTTAAGTGTTTACAAAATTTTGTCACTTAAGGTCAAACGGCACGGTCAAAATATTTGCATTATAGAATATTTAATATCAAATGTTATATTGGTATCTATTTCAGCTGGCATGTCAATTCAGAACCAATGGATATGGGTTGGTGGAGACGACCAGTCAGAGGAGGGGAAGTTTAAGTGGCTAAATGGTTCACCGGTTCAGGGGATACCGTGGTACAGTGGTCAGCCGGATAATAGTGGTGGCAATCAAGATTGTATGATGATGAGAAAATCTGATGGAAAGTTTCAGGACTATTATTGTACCAGCACCTACATTTTCATGTGCCAACTGAATTGACAAATTATTGTTGAAGATTTGAACAAACTTCATAGTTTTGAGTCTTTTGACTGCTGATGTTTACTATTTTTAATACGAGCTACAGCATCAGAAAACCAATAATCTGCACATACGAAAACAAAGACGCAGATCAGCTGTGCAGTAACTGCACAGCTGATCAGCGTCTTTGTTTTCGCAACGCAGATAGCACTAACCATCTTGTTCAGTCCGAATGTTCATGCTTCTAGCCTACTTGTGACTGTACAGGCCGGTTTGTATCGGACCTGGTCGGTAGCCCACATTGTTGGTTTCTCGCACGAGCTTAAGATTCATACATCTATGTGGTCGAAATCTAGAACGATTGCGGCATGTATAAGCTCTTGCGTATAATAATTTTAACAATCAATTTTTGCCACAAAAGTTAAATTCTAGTCTATGAATGGGTGTGCATATTATATACTGCTTAAAATTTTAGAAAATGATACATGTTCAACTTAATGATTTCCATAACAAGAAAAACAAAAACCTGAATTTCCTAGGTCAGACACAAGCCAGGCTGTCCAGTCACACAATATAGCTAGAAGGCTTTAACCTTCAGATTTTGCAAAAGTGACATCTTACCATCTATTGGGCGAAACTTAAATGCGCTGATCAGCGGCATCTGCTGATTGATACTTCTTTTTGATGCAGCGACTAATACTATAATGTACACTGATGCAAAACAAAGTCAGTGCATTGTAACCCAAAGGTTGCCCGACCATGCATACATTTTTCTGGTAAAATTGGCGAACTAAAATATGAGAATAAAATCATTAAAAACGGTAGGGAGCGCTGTGGCCTAGTGGTAGAGCGTCGGACTCCGAATCTTGAGGTCCTGGGTACGATTCCCAAAAGCGACACCGTGCTGTGTCCTTGAGCAAGACACATTAACTCTACAGTACAGGAAGCGATGGCTCCGTCCTGGCATGACTGGAAAATTGTTGACTGGGACGTTAAACCTCAATACAAATAAACGAAAAAACGTACCTTTAAAAACAATTGATTTCATAGTATTTTATTATGCACAGAAAAATGCGTCACTTAACATGCTCTTTTGTAATCAATGTATGATCATTTGCTGACCATGTCTGTTTCAAACATATCATCGGGAAAACAAGTGCATACATGTACCACCTTAAACCCCTCTTTTATATAAAATAAAGGGTGTATACTGTACCTAAGTTTCTTATTTTTGATTCAAAACATACATTGTGGGTACGCGTTCTAACGTGTGCCCACAATGTATGTTTTGAGCAAAAATACAAAACACACACAAAAGAAAACAAAAACAAAAATAATAATGAACGTTTCAAATTTTACAACTCAGGAATGATTTGTATAAAACATGGGCGCGTTTTCGTAATTTTTCGATTATGATAATTTGTATACCAAAGAACTGCCATAAAAAGACAAAGATATGAATTACCGTGGCAGGCTACCATACAGAAGAACTTGTAGGTGTCTATTCTGTGTCTAACATGTTACATATAAGTCCAACGGACCTAGTCTTCAGACCGGACTTTTTAACAAAATTATAAACACACGTTTTTAGCTCGACTGCACGAAGTGCATAGAGCTATTGCAGTCACCCCGGTCGTCCACGTTCCCGTTCCCGTTCCCGTGCGCGTCACACTTGCGTTAAAGTTTTCTAGAAGTCCATATCTTGACAATCACTCACCAGAAAGCATTCATACTTGGACCATAGATACCCTGTAGGGTTAACTTTCATTCCATGGCATCGGGCCCCTGGGTCCGATCCAGGGGGTGGGGCTGGAGGTTAAAATCTAGAACACCTTCAAAAATGGCAATTCTTATGTTAAAGTTTTCTAGAAGTCCATATCTTGACAACCACTCATCAGAAAGCATTGATACTTGGGCCATTGACACCCTGTACATAGGGTCGGCTTTCATTCCATGGCATCAGATCCCTGGGTCCATGCCAGGGGGTGGGGCTAGAGGTTAAAATCTAGAACACCATTAATAATAATGGCTTTTCTGTGATATAGTATTCTAGAAGTCTATATCTTGAAAACTTTTTATCAGATGGCTTTCATATTCGGACCATAGGTACCCTGTAGGGTTGAGTTTCATTCCATGGCATCGGGCCCCTGGGTCCATGCCTGTGGGGTGGGGCTGGAGGTTAAAAACTAGAACACTAAAATAGATGTACTGCTGTGGAACTTTTACAAGGAGGCATATCTTGACAACAACTTATCATAAAGCATTCATACTTCATACACTTTAGGTTCCATGACATCGGACCTCTGGGTCGGAGTCAGGGGGCGGGGCTAGAGGTCAAAATCTAGAACTCCCCGTTTTTATTTTTCTTTTTATTTCTTAATAGAAACAACTTAGGAGGATGGTTGGTCATTCATCTTTTGACTTTGTGACACTGACTTGTGTGTCATGACGGTAAGGGTCGGTTGACCTACTTTCCATGGTTCAGTGATTTTTGCCTTATATCTTGACACTCAATTAGTATATTTTCTTACTTCTTTCAGATTATGAGTTAGTACGACCAGGCCTTTGACCCCAATATACTTATAGGTCACTGTGACCTAATTTCACGGTTCAGTGATTTTGCCTTATTTCTTGACACTCAATTAGTATATCTTCATACTTTTTTCAGATTATGAGTTGTTCAGTGATTTTGCCGTATATCTCGGTACTCAAATGGTTTATGAACAAACTTCTTTCAAAGTATGTTTGCGTATGACAAGACCTTTGACCCTGAAGTAGTCCTAGGTCACTGTGACCTAATTTCACGGTTCAGTGATTTTGCCTTATATCTTGACACTCGATTAGTATATTTTCATACTTTTTTCAGATTATGAGTGAGTATGACCAGACCTTTGACCCCAATATACTTACAGGTCACTGTGACCTAATTTCATGGTTCAGTGTTTTTTGCCTTATATCTCGGTACTCAAATGGTACATGAACAAACTTCTTTCAAAGTATGTTTGTGTATGACAAGACCTTTGACCCTGAAGTAGTCCTAGGTCACTGTGACCTAATTTCACGGTTCAGTGATTTTGCCTTATATCTTGACACTCAATTAGTATATTTTCATACTTTTTTCAGATTACGGCACTCAAGTGGTTTATGAACAAAGTTATTTCACACTATGTTTGCTTATGACAAGACCTTTGACCCTAAAGTAGTCCTAGGTCAATATGACCTAATTTCACGGTTCAGTGATTTTCTTTTATATCTCGGCACTCAATTGGTATATGAACATACTTCTTTCACGATATGTATGAGTATGACAAGACCTTTGACCGTAAAGTAGTCCTGGGTCACTGTGACCTAATTTCATGGTTCAGTGATTTTGCCTTATATCTCGACACTCAGTTGGTATTTTTTCATACTTCTTTCTGATTATGAATGAGTATGACCACACCTTTAACCCAAACATACTTATAGGTCAATATGACCTAATTTCATGGTTCAGTGATTTTGCTTTATATCTCAACACTGAATGGGTATATGATCATTTTTCTTTCACATTATGAGTCAGTATCACTAGACCTTTGACCCTGCAATACTTATAGGTCAGTGTGACCTTTTTTCACGGTTCAGTGATTTTGCCTTGTGTCTTGGCACTCAGTTGGTATATGAACACACTTCTTTCACAATATGAGTGAGACCTTTAAATCTTAGGTAGTTATAGTTAACTTTAGTGGTTTAGTGATTTTGCCTTTTTGCATCAAGGCAAAAAGATGTATGAGCATAATGCTTTGGGTTACTGTTCGGGTTTGGCCTTATGTTTGACAAAGGTCAGAAGCAGTCGAGCACGCTGTCCTGCGACAGCTCTTATTAGCATCGAATAAATTGGTTCTCGATTTATATGCACTATTCATTTGTAACTACGGCCCCAACCCCAAAGCGCCATTCTGCGGGGACTGCTCGTTGGGAAAACCGCTGCTGTTTTCCACGCCAGCCTGCAATCTTTTCATTTCACGGCCCTTTTTGCCTATATAAAGCAACATCCGGGAATCTCCCTCGCACTGTTGTGGCAAAATTTTGGTCAAAGATCTGCTCATTTCCACGGCTATCTCCCGTTTGGTTACAAATGACTAGTGGATTAAGATATACTATGCAAAATAAATTTAGCTATTTTTGATGTAACATATATTTCTGATCACCTCAGAGCAGTTTTGGACATTTCTTTTTAAATGAAAAGAACAGTGTCTTAGGCACATACGATGAATTTAAAAACACAATCCTTTAAAGAGGCTTCTAGAACAACCAACACATACAGAGAGGGTGTGGATGCAAAATTCTCAACCATTGAACACAATGCAAACAACTGACTTTTGTTTAGTCCATTAGGCCCATCCTTTTCCACCCTTTATGAACACTGTTGATTATGTGACAAGTGAGATGTTTTTTCGATACAAAATTTACCTGCCAAAAACGACGTCAACGCGCCGTCAATAGGTCGAATTTGCCTTAGTTTAGGGTAACTTTGTTTCCAAAACAAAACGAGACAAACAAAGCACAATGCAGCCAATACCGTGGTCAGTAACGCTTGAAACATTCAGAGCCATAATGCTTAATGCTAGTGAGATAACGCTGACGTTAAACGCTTTATTTAAGCTCACGTTATAAGGCCAAGATAGGGAATTTGGCAAACTCTCTTTATTTAACATATCGGTATGCATCAGACATTTGAACTCATTGCCGATTTGCGGGAAATTCCAATTAGAAATGTAACTGTAAGGCGATAATGTAGGAGCAAATGAAAAAACGTCGAATCCAAAAACTTACGTTCTTAATTTCTCGGCGATGATTTTTTGTTTCCAAACGTTTTAAACGTTTTTCTATGTTTTGATGACTAAAGAGTCGCTTAGGCATGATTTTGTTTTCCCACTTTAAGCAGACCTGAAAGTTTTGATCATATGTCTTAAATTGTATCGCCGTAAGGTATGATTTTTTTCGAAATGTTTCACTTGGAAGTTCTTGCCGAAAGGTTACCACTTACGTCCATATTCCAAAATATGACTTTTACTGCTTATGTTCAGAGACTGGCGAATGTTACGAATATTGCTAAATTTAATTTGCCTAGTATTTATCTAGTGTGTTTTACGTTGAAAGCAAAAAATGTATATATCATCACGTAGTTTCCAGCAAAAATGGGACTTTTACATTCGATGTAAATAATTGTGTATTGCTTGATATTGTAAACTTCATGCTTTCTACAGAACATTTACTGCACAAAATAGATCGTGTTCTCGTTTCATTCTTCCTGTGACGAAAAGTCTCGCGATGTCTCATTGTGATCACGTGACATGATAAGGTGGTGGCACTGTTCTTGGTTGCACCTGAGAGCCTGTGTAGTATGGAGGACCTGAAAATGCACAAAAAGTCTGATGGATCCGTTATGGATTATCATTCTGTGTTAACATGAAATGTTTCATAAAGTCTTGTTTTAGCGGTTTACCACCAGGCTCAACAAAACCAGGCTACATAATTATTAGGCAAAGTAGAGTGTAAAGCTGAGGCTAAAAAAATTATACGTAAACAAATTAACAACAAACAAATATGATAATCGGCTGTGTCCGACCAACATCTCAGGATTCAATGAAAGGAAAAGAAAACAAACACATCTATAATAAAGCACATGCCGAGTGGTGCTTGAAGAGAACTGCCCCCCCCCCCACGTCCTTCTCATATTCACTGCCTTTAAGAAGCAAAATACGGGTTAATGTATCCAAATTTAAATGCATTTGTCAAACGCAAGCATATCAACGAACAATTAGCTTTCGTATTTGGTCAAACCATGTGCTTTTAATCTGGCAAATTCCTTAATGTCCACCAGTCATTGTGTCACCTACTATTGTGCATTTTATGTATTTAAGTTTGCAAATAGTTCGACCGTTTTCAGTTATTTCATTACCGTATTCGTTCTAATAAGCGCGCCGTGATGATGCTCCAATAAGCGCATATCCCGGTCGTTTCCAAAACAACAAGTGCATAAACGCACACTACTTGAATAGTATAAATGGTATTTTACACTAATTCTGTACATTATTAGAATTTAACCGTAACAATTGGAATTATTAAATTACATCAAAATCGATAGATTTTACATGGTTATTTAAGCATTCTGTCGTTTTGTTTTCGTACGTAGTGTGCGCTTATTAGAATGAAATTATGTTAACTTAAATTTGAGTTGTTTTGAAAGTTAAGCCCACTGTGCGCTAATTAGAACGCATACGGTACATGTGTTAAAGTCGTCTCATGTACGATGGAAACTTGCTCAACTATACTCGCCATAAAAGCCAGCATAGTTTGGTGCTTAAGGAATTTGGTTAAGTATACTAACCTACATTTGGGTTGTAGAACCCTCCTGGGTCGGCCACACCCGTGCCGTAGCCCCCGTATTGTGGTGGACCTGGCACTTGTCCGGTTGGGGGGTATCCACCATACCCCGGTGGTGCCTGTGGGTCACCAGTAGGATATGGCACGGGCTCTGGAAGAAAAGTGTAAATACTAAATATCATCATATTTTCAAATCAGGGAACCAGAAACCAATTCAAATATTTTTTCTATAAATGTTTTACAACTTAAAACCTACATTGGTACATTATTAGAGGCAACACAAGCTATCCTGGCGTTAGAATAGATGATTTGAGGATTGTAATGCCTAGGGACTCTAGCATAAAAAGTGAATCCTGTATTATCCAGTTCTTTATTTAGTAAAATCCAAATCTGGTGCTATCTGACTCACCTGTAGGTTTATTGAGGGGGATCATCTGACCATGCCCAGATTGCCCTGAAAGTTAAGACAATAATATGAGAGGCTGGGCATTTAAAAGGTAGAGGAATAGTTTTATCAGTGTAGCGAAAAAGAAGGTGCTGATTAGAGGAAAATTGGGCGAAAACAAAACATGCATGGAAGAAACTCGAAATTGTGGTTACGCAAGTTCTCTCAATCCTTGACATTCATGAACATACCCTTTCCAAAATCATCTGTTACTATCACTTGCCCTTGATTTTTCTGTCTACGCCGTCGTGCGTTGAAACAATAAACCCCGATACCAAGAATCAGGGGGAGATGGAAGCTCGAAAATCCGCCGTGCCCGTTTTCACACCACCACTTGTTTGACACCTTAACGAATGAATTGCTACCAATTATTTTATATATATTGTTTAAAATCACTAAATCAATTATTATAAGCGTTTTTAATTCGATAAACTTCCTTTGTTTGAAAGAAATTAAATTAAATCCGTTTTTGTAATTTTGGTTCGAGACTATATTAAGCTCCGCCCCTTAGTGATATCCAAACGACGGCCATATTTGCTCACATTTTGCCTTCAGTGTCGAAATTAAATCCAGGTAATCTGCATGTTATTGAGTCCCAACCAGTATAGTTTATAGCCCAGTCACTGTAGGAATATTTCCTTATAATGTTTTTGTGTTTATTTTTACTGAAAATCCAGAAACTGAAAAAATCCCCCGATCGCAGTTATTGTGCCCGTTGTTGGAAACTGCTCGGAGGCCACTTTTCCCACCGACGGTAGGTTTCATTTTTCATCACACCGCATCATTTAATCAAATGATCGTATTAAATTATTGAGTGTATCTTTTCGCAGTTACATTTTTTCAACTTTTGATATAATATTTATGACTGTCTGGTCAGTAGTTTACGTTATTTTTGTCATTTCTTTTTTTTTTAATTTCTGGCGCGATAGAAAATGGCCGCTGTTTTGGAAATGGAAAAATAAAATGTATTTCATTTTTCCGTTAAAGTTTTCGGTGAATGCTTGACATAACCAAGCCCAGTCACTGCATAAATTTTTCATCTTTCGAATGAGCCTACAAGGCAGAATGACCAATTAGTATTTAGAAAAATCCCCCGATCGCAGTTTTTGTGTATAATGAGATAATGTGTTAATCGCAGCTTGGACCAGCTTGAAACCTCCAGACTGTATGCTACTTTCTTAGAGCATAATATCCAGAACATGTGATGATTCTGGTAATTATTTCAACACATGACATAACAGTGTTTGAAAAGTATTTTTTGTGATTTTTTTTTTATTTTTTACCAATTTAATCTGAAAGAGGGTGAAGTAATTGTCAATTTGGCGCATCACCAGTCAGACACTGCGTTCTGTAGCAAATTCTGTGTCATATTATTTGGCTTAGATAAAATGATTTTTGTCATAAAATATGTACATTAAATGCACAAGAGTCTAGTCATTTTTAACCACATCCCTGGACCCCACATGAGGCACCGTGTTGTGTCCTTGAGCCACAAATTCCCTGCAGTACCAGTTAACTTTAACCCAGGAAGTGTTGGCTCTGCCTTAAATGACTGAAAAATTGTTGACTGGGACGTTAAGCCTTTTAATGACTTTTTACTTTTCTTCTTCTTCCAGATGATGGTCTGACAGGATTCTCAATAGATAGTACTGTTGACCAGTGCCCCACTATTAGCCCCACCTTGAGGGGGCAATCTTGAAGTCAAAACTGCCCCTCATATTATGTAGAAGATCTCACTGGGGTAAGAATTCTAATGTTAAATCTGAGTCAGTTCCTCTGCACTACCAGGGCATTCGAAAAGTAATTGCCCAGCACTTTTGCCCAGCTATCCCGCCTCCCCTCTTCCTCGTTGTGTGGGGGCTGTGGATACAAATGACTGACCAGAGCATAAATAGATGTGAAAGAGTATGAAAACATGATAAAATCAACATTGAATTTGACTGTCAGAAAAAGGCCCATACTAATGTTTTGCCAGAAACCCCCCTGCATTTTTAACCATGCCCCCCCCCCCATTCCAAGCTTGGGCTGGGGGGATACTGGGACTTTTGTGTTATGAAAACTTGGTGGATAAAAAGTTGAACTTCATAACACTGCCATTTTTGCATGTTTTAATATGGGGTCATGCTTTCAAGTAACTAGTGTTTCAAGTTGACTAATTCTGACCCCAGCAAAATATCAATTTTGTTTTGTAAAGTGCTGCTTTATAATTATAATACAAGGGAATGAACTCTAGCAAGTCTGTGGCATAGAATATATATGAATTATCTTGTGTAAAGTTCGTGTAAACATGATTGTATGCATACATTCAGAAGAACATATAAAATAGTGCTGGATTGGAATTTTCGGACTTGCAAGAGTGGGTCAGTGCAGTGTTTGGTAATGGTTACCAAACTTGTAAAACCCTTACAGGACCTTTGGTCAGACAGAATTTAGCACTTTGTCTGACTGAACCAATTTTTATCTGACCAAGAACATGTCGGCAAAGACATGGCCAAATTTTTCACAGAACGTATATCGGAATAGATTCAGTTTACAGTTGTTGACACCAACAAGCCACATTTGGCATGTAAGTTGTTTTTATTTATTAAGTAGGAGCTGAATGCAAAAATTGAGGCCCGCGTGCAGTAGTTGCAAAGTGTGTGCTCAAGAATTTGTGCAAGTATTTCTCGAGTTTGTGCAAGTATTTCTCGAGTTTCCTTAAGAATGCATAATTATACATGATGGGTGTATTTCAAATTATGCTAGATGCCTGTGAGCTAAGTAAACAGTCTGGGCTGGGGACGTAATTTCTCTGATTTGTACATAATAGTTGAATTTCATGAAAGAACGAAATGTTAGGCATCGAAATGACATTCTAGATGGAAATTATGTATGTCTGTCACATGTACATGACTACATGCAGTCTGTGACCACCTGGGGTCGTAATGAAAAATTAGACCTTTTTAGCTCACCTGTGAGCCTTCAGCTTATAGTATACCCATGCTCCGTCGTCCATCCGTCGGCGTTCACAATTAAAGGCAAACCACACATAGGGTACAACATTAATTTTAATTTTGTAAGCTGCTAAAGGTATTGTGCTTAAACATTATTTTCATGTGCTATAAATTTGATACTTTCTTTTTCAGGTTTCAAGATCAAGTTTCTGTGCACAGGTACCAGTCACAGTTCAGAAGGAAGAAGAAATTCTGTACAAAACTTGAAAATGTAGGCTTACATTAGAGTCCCAATGCAAGAAAAGCTGTCTACAGGGATTCCAACCAGGTCCAACACAAATCAACCTGTGCAGCCTCAGAAAGTAGCTAAAAGCTTGAAATTTCATACAAAGTTGAGGTGTTGTCAAGTACCATGTATGGAGCTACAACAAAGGCACGCTGTGATGATCTGCACCTTTATTTCTGCATATGCGCAGCAGAAATCTGGTTTTATCATGATGGTGTTCATATATCAGATGTTTTTATCCAGATGAATCTTGTCAAAGTAATGATGCATATTTCAGTATTTTGCTTAGCATAATGATAAACAATTAATTCTGTCATTGGAACAATTTTCGTTCCAACATATCTGGAGTCTACTATACAAAATACAACAGTTATAGATTATTCATGACGCAGTGATTCTATGTGCTTGGACAAAAGAATAGAAGAAAACATAGTAATCCTAGACCACGGGTGTCACGTCATGTAGGGTGTTTCATTACGAATATTATAGGATTATTGCACTGATATCGGTGAATATTGTCCCGAGTTGGGATATCAAAGGACGCGAGCTTGCGAAGGATAATTTTAATCTTGACACCCCAAATTTAATATCACACTTTATCCTCTTTTTAGCTCACCTGAGCCGAAGGCTCAAAAGGTGAGCTTATAGGATGGCCATACTCCACCGTCCGTCGTCTGTCCACAATTTCAAAGATATTTTTTTTTTTTTAGACATCTGAGATTTTTTTTTTCTATTTTCATGCTAATTTTGAATGATTTTCATGCTTTTCCTATACAAATTTATTTCTAAAAATTTTTTTTGCCTACCTACCGACCCATAAAATATTTTGACGTTTCCGGAAACAAGACATTTATTTATTTGTTTTGGCTTTTCCTCTTTTTGCCAAAAATTGCAAAAATAAAAAGTGCCAGACTTTATCCAGTATGTCCAAATCTGATGAATTTTGATGGGGGGTCCTCATTTTTGACACAGATTTCCTCTTTTTTTGTGGAAATACTGTTCACAGCCCTGACAGTCAAACCTTGCATAAGGCTGCTCCTCCATGCATGTCCCAACTCAGCATCCACATTGACCTAGTGTCAGACCTTGACCTGTATTTAACGCTCCAGTGACTTTGTAATTTTTCAAGCCTACCCGTAATATCTCATCAACTATAAAGCCTAGAACCATCAAATCTTGCATGAGGCTTCTCCTCAATGTCCCAACTCAGCACCCATATTGACCTAGTGACCTTGACCTATATTTCACGCTCCAGTGACTTTGTCATTTTTTTTTGTTTAAAGTTTTTATGAGTCTATATCTCTTGAACAATGTTGATGGATCAAGTTGATACTTTGCATGTTGGTAGATATTGGTATGGAGTTTAATGCTATTATTGCTATACCATCATGACCCACCTGGTTGACATTTAGGTCAAGGTCATGGACTTTGAATTTTTTTGTTCAAGTTTTTGGTTAAAGTTTTTTGTTAAAGTTTTTGATTAAAGTTTTTATAAGTTTATATCTCTTGAACCTGTTGATGGATCAAGTTGATACTTTGCATATTGGTAGATATTTGTCTGAAGTTTTATGCTGTACCATAACGGCCCACCTGGGTGACCTTGAGGTCAAGGTCATATAGTCTGCCTATCCTCCACCCTTCCCCGTAGGGGGGAGGGGGGCAGTGGTTACAAATGACTGGTGCATTATGGATACAAATACATCACAGGATTGTAATTAAATTTTAAACTTTGCTGCGAGAAGGATCATGCTCACTTAAGATGCAAAGTCCACGTAAAAGCTGACCGGAGAGACATCAATAGGCTTTAGTGCATTTTCTACAAGCCTAATATATAGCTTACTTAGTTTTATGTGTGACTCCAGTTTGCTTAAGCAGAAACAGAGGGTGTAGTTTAGCGGTAGAACCCATTCTGAGTATTCGGAATGAGACCTGGGTTCAAATCCCAGCACCTTCCAAATAGTTTGCATTCTGGAGTTGCTTTCATTCTCCTAATAATAAAAGAACATATACTAAATTCTATCGTATGCTGTTGCAAACCGTCATACCACAAAGTGTCTAATAAATGCCCATGATATGATGATAAGCCCAAATTTTACAAACAAAAGGAGTTCTCAGTTCTGAGATCTACCGGTATATTAGTAGTTTAAGGAGTAGCTACTAGGATAAGATGAGAAAAAGCGGCTATCAATACATTCTTCGATGTACCATATTCAATCACATAAATGTTCAATGGGTTGCATTATTGTTCTACAATGCACTTTTTCATATTTGTAGGCCATTGAACAGAAAATGAGTTGCTTTCATTCTCCTAATAATAAAAGAACATATACTAAATTCTATCGTATGCTATTGCAAAGAAATTGTGACAATAAACACAGATTTACAACTTTTTAGTACCATATCCAATCTTAATTAATGCTCCAGAAGCCATGATGGTCTCATATAATGCATTTTTAGCTCACCTGAGCCGTCAGGCTCACAAGGTGAGCTTATAGTATACCCATGCTCCGTCGTCCGTCCGTCCGTCGTCCGTCCGTCGTCCACCATTTTCAAAGATCTTCTTCTCTGAAACAGCTTGGCCAATCAAAGCCAAATTTTACATGAAGCATCTATGGGAAGGGGGAACCAACGTGTATATAAATAATCCAGGTCACATGACCAAGATGGCCGCCATGCCCATATATGGTAAAAACCCTTCAAAAATCTTCTTCTCCGGAACCACTGGACCGATTTCAACCAAACTTGGCATGAAGCATTGATGACTCAAGTACTACAATGTGTATATAAATCATGACCTTGCGGTGACCTTGATCTATTTTACGGCAAGGTCAACATAGGTCGCCTTTGCATTTGAATGGGAAAAATTGTTAAATTGTCATTTAAAGGAAAAATCTTGCAGAAAATGAGCAGTAGGACTGAATATTAATGATTCTGAAAAAAAATTGGGCACCAGGGGCTCATCCGCCCCCACCCCGGGGCAATATACATGTATATTATCATAATATTCAAACATCTTCTTCTCTGAAACCGCTTGGCCAATCAAAGCCAAATTCTACATGAAGCATCTATGGGAAGGGGGAACCAATGTGTATATAAATAATCCAGGTCACATGACCAAGATGGCCGCCATGCCCATATATGGTAAAAACCCTTCAAAAATCTTCTTCTCCAGAACCGGTTGACCGATTTCAACGAAACTTGGCACGAAGCATTGATGGCTCAAGTACTACAACGTGTATATAAATCATGACCCTCTGATGACCTTGACCTATTTTATGGGAAGGTCAACATAGATCACCAATGCATTTGAATGGGGAAAACTTTTAAAATGTCATTTAAAGTGAAAGTCTTGCAGGAAATGGGCAGTAGGACTGGATATTAATGATTCTGAAAAAAAAATTGGACCCCAGGGGCTCATGTGCCCCCACCCCGGGGCAATATACATGTATATTTCCATAATATTCAAACGTCTTCTCCTCTGAAACCGCTTGGCCAAACAAAGCCAAATTTTATGTGAAGCATCTATAGAATAGGGGAATCAATGTGTATATAAATAATCTAGGTCACATGACCAAGATGGCCGCCATGCCCATATATGGTAAAAACCCATCAAAAATCATCTTCTCTGAAACCAATAGACTGATTTCAAGGAAACTTGGCGTGAGGCATCGATGGCTAAAGTACTCCAATGTATATATAAATCATGACCTTGTGATGACCTTGACCAAGTTTATGGCAAGGTCAACATGGGTTGCCTATGCATCTGAATTGGGAAAACTGTTAAAATGTCATTTGAAGGAAAAAGCCAACAGGAAATTGGCAAATGGACAGAATATTGAAGATTCTGAAAAAAGAAAATGGCCCAAGGGCTTCATCTGCCCCTGCACTGGAGTTAAATACCATAATATTCAAACATGTTTATTGGTATATGCAGCTGATCTCAGGTGAGCGTTTACAGGACCATTGGTCCTCTGGTTAGCTCACCTGAGCCGAAGGCTCGCAAGGTGAGCTTATAGTATAGTAGTCGAGCCGGCGTCCGTCCGTTCACATTTTCAAACTCAAATATCTCTAAGACAACATGGCCGATCGTAATCAAATTTTATCTAAAGCATCATTGAGGAGCGGGAAAGGTTGTATTAGTTTTTGGGCCAGGTTGGATCAGAACTCTGGTTTCCATGGCAACGGATAGCTCCCATAGACTTACAATGGGAAAACATAAAATTCTTCTTCTCCGAAACCACAAGGCCCAGAGCTTTCATATTTTGTGTGTAGCAATGTATAATGGTCCTCTTTATAAATCCTGCCAGCCGTGCCCCTGGGGTCCATACGGGCCCCGCCCGGGGGCGTCATGTGTAAAACATAAAAAAAAAAACATTCTTCTCCCAGACCACAAGGCCCAGAGCTTTCATATTTTGTTTGTAGCAATGTATAGTGGTCCTCTTTATAAATCCTGCCAGCCGTGCCCCTGGGGTCCATACGGGCCCCGCCCCGGGGGCGTCATGTGAAAAACTTTAAAATATCTTCTTCTTCGAAAGCACAAGGCCCAAAGCTTTCATATTTTGTGTGTAGCAATGTATAGTGGTCCTCTTTATAAATCCTGCCAGCCATGCCCCTGGGGTCCATTCGGGGGGCATGGGTAAAACATAAAAAAATCTTCTCCTCCGAAACCACACGGCCCAGAGCTTTCATATTTTGTGTGTAGCAATGTACAGTGGTCCTCTTTATAAATCCTGCCAACCGTCCATACGGGCCCTGCCCTGGGGCGTCATGGGAAAAACGTTAAAAAATCCTCTTCTCCGAAACCACAAGGCCCAAAGCTTTCATATTTTGTGTGTAGCAATGTAAAGTGGTTCTCTTTATAAATCCTGCTACAAATCCTGCCAACCATGCCCCTGGGGTCCAATGCAGGCCCCACCCCGGGGGTGTCGTGGGAAAAACATAAAAAAATCTTCTTCTCTGAAACCATATGGCCCAGAGCTTTCATATGTTGTGTGGACCAATGTATAATACTCTCCTTTATAAATGCTGCCAACGGTGCCCCTGGGGTCCATACAGGCTATGCCCCAGGCATGTCATTATCTACCAGACTTATAATGGAAACATATGAAAAAATCTTCTCTGCAACAGCATGACACGAAGCTTGTATATTTGATATACAACATTGTCATGTGAAGCTCTACATAAATCCTGCCAATCTTGCCCCTGGGGTCAAATATGACCCCACCCCGGGGGTCATTATAGGACCCTGACCTTGTTAGATGATTTTTTCAAGTGAACCAAAATGACAGAAAAGAAGAAACACAATCCAGACAAGAGCTCTTCTGCTGATGTAAGTAGGGTTTCAAGGTCACGTGACCAAGATGGCCACCATACCCATATATGGTGAAAAACCCAATTACTTTGTCCAGTGACTGTACTTGTTGACTCGCAGGTGAGCGATTGTTGCCCTTGGGCTACTTGTTTGTTTGTTTTTTTCAGTTTTTCAAAGGTCATTGAACAGAAAATGTTGGATCTGTAAAGAATAAGTCTTATATGTAACTCCAGTTTGTTACAATAGAAGCAGAGGGTGTAGTTCAGAGGTAGAATGCATTCTATTCAGAATGAGACCTGGGTTCAAATCCCAGCACCTTCCAATTATTCCGCACTCTGGAGTTACTTTTATTCAAGAATCATACTCTGAAGTATCTAATAAATGCCCATGATAAGCCAGTATTTTACATATTAGAGCTCTGGATTCTGTGAACTAAATTTGCAGTTTAAGGAACATTTAACAGAAAAAGTTGCATATATGCTATGAAATAGTGACAATTTACAACTTTCTCAGTATCGCATTCAATCTCATAAATGCTTGATATGCTTTGTATGGCTTATATGATGCAATCATTTGATTATTTTTCCATGCAACAGAAATTGTAAATATTACAAGAAAATATGATAAAAAATGCAGTTTTGCAACTTTCTGAGTACCATATATGCAATCCAATGAATGCTCTATTAAAAGGTTTTACATCATACATGCATAAAATATGCAAATGGTAATAAATAGGGGCAATAAATGCATTTTTACAACTTTTTGTGTACCGTATGCTAACTAATGATAAGTGAATACTTCACAAGCCTTTTAAGACTTATATGATGATTTTTTATGTCCCCCCAACCGAAGGTGGGGGACATATTGTTAATTGCAGGGTGCCCGGTGACTTTTGGTGTCAAAAATATAGGTCAGGTTAAAAAATATAGGTTTTCAAGGTCAGAAATATAGGATAAAATAGGATGTATATAGAATGAAGAAAACAAGCTAAAATTAATGTTTATCAGCCACCAGTCATATGATACATCTGCGAAGCCAACCAGATATATTCCTCTTTCCAAATAGAAAGAAAGATTGAACAAGGAAGAAATTCTTGATAGCCAGAATTCTTGATCTGAAATTTCAAATCAAGAGGTTTATATAATATTACTTGGAAATTCTGAAATTCCAAAAGGGGAGATTGTTTTCAAAAGTAAGGAGATCCTCCAAAAAGAAAAGAAATATTACATGCTGTTTATCAATAACGCAAGGAAGAGAAATGAGTAAATAAGAAGTATGTTATGGTTTGGGTAAAAGCTTTCATGCTTTCAGAATTTTAGTGTTCTTGAATTTCTGTAAACTTATGATTCTTGTAATGTTGTGAATAGTGAAACACTATCATTGTCACTATAAAGACCTTTGAAGGAAATTATAATTTAAGCACTTAAAATTATATTTCAGAGCCTGTTTTTACAATGTTCAGAATCAGTATTTTATGCTATGTGTATACAATCTACCTCAAGTTATAGTCTTCTCATTATGGTGAAATGATAATAGTTGAAAATTTGAGTGTAACACATCATACCATTCTTCAGCTTTATAATCATCACAAGTCTAAGCCAAAAGGTAGCAAGGTTTGGGTTTTATCATACTAACCTATCAGATTTGGACACTTAAACAAGAATTTAAAGGTCTCTCCTCTATCTTTTATGGCACTAAATCTTATATTCTTAAAAACAGATTTGAATGCCCACAAACAACTTTCAGAGCAGAACTTAAATATGCCTTTGACTTTAATGTCAAAGACGACAATTTATTACTTCTTTGAAATTGTATCACCACTAATGAAACAACAGTATTTTTTTCATTCTACACATTCCTGTCTCAGTCCAGAATGACCACAATTAGTATTCTATTCCATTTTTCTTTCTCTCTATATACACAAAGGTTTAATTAAGGTTAGTATGTGATCCAGGGTGTTTGTAAAAAGTGTTTTTGATTATTATATACAAAAAGTTAAAATCATTATAGTCATTTACAGAATTAACAAAGTCCCCGATGTTTTAAGAAAGTCAATACACTTGAAATGAATATTAATTCCTACACACTAAATTCACTTATATCACATCTTGTTCTATACAGGGACTTTTATTCAATCTTTTAGTTTCTTGTGTATCCAAAATCCAAAAATATAGGTTTTTATAGGTATTTTGGAAAAATATAGGATAATATAGGTTTTTATAGGTAAACCTCAAAAATATAGGATAATATAGGGTTTTATAGGTTACCGGGCGCCCTGTAATTGGTGCGGATCCCGTCGGAGTCCGCGTAGCTTCTTTCCGACGCGATATCTTTTGAACCAGAGGATGGATTTTGACCAAACTTGCATAGGTACATGGTTGGTAGGGGGGAAAGAGTTGATAAGATTTTGGTGTCCTTGACCTCATTTTCAAGGTCACCAGCCCATGAAAACTGATCAAATTAGGTTTTCCGACGTGATATCTTCTAACAAATGAATGGATATCTTCTGAACAAATGAATGGATTTTGACTAAACTTGCGCAAGAGCATTGTTGGGAGGAGGCTCAGAGTTGATTAGATTTTGGTGATCTTGACCTAATTTTCAAGGTCATGAGTCCATAAAAACTGTTGAAATTAGTCTTTCCAACGCAATATCTTGTAAACCAATTGATGGATTTTGACCAAACTTGCACAGAAGCATTGTTGGGAGGAGGCTCAGAGTTGATTAGATTTTGGTGATCTTGACCTAATTTTCAAGGTCATGAGTCCATAAAAACTGTTGAAATTAGTCTTTCGAACGCAATATCTTGTAAACCAATTGATGGATTTTGACCAAACTTGCACAGAAGCATTGTTGGGAGGAGACTCAGAGTTGATTAGATTTTGGTGACCTTGACCTAATTTTCAAGGTCATGAGTTCATAAAAAATGTTGAAGTTAGTCTTTCCAACGCAATATCTTGTAAACCAATTGATGGATTTTGACCAAACTTGCACAGAAGCATTGTTGGGAGGAGACTGAGTTGATTAGATTTTAGTGATCTTGACCTAATTTTCAAAGTCACGAGTCCATAAAAAATGTTGAAGTTAGTCTTTCCAACGCAATATCTTGTAAACCAATTGATGGATTTTGACCAAACTTGCACAGAAGCATTGTAGCGAGAAGGCTCATAGTTGATTAGATTTTGGTGACCTTGACCTAATTTTCAAGGTCACAAGTCCATAAAAACTGTTGAAATTAGTCTTTCCAATGCAATATCTTGTAAACCAATTGATGGATTTTGACCAAACTTGCACAGAAGCATTGTTGGGAGGAGGCTCAGCGTTGGTGAGATTTAGATGACGACCTAATTTTCAAGGTCACGAGTTCATAAAAAATGTTGAAATTAGTTATTCTGATATGATTTCTTGTAAACTAATTGATGGATTATGACCAAACTTGCACAGAAGCATTGTTGGGAGGAGGCTCAGAGTTGATAAGATCTATCTATCTATCTTCTGATACTGAGTCGATCAATTTCTGATCATCACCTCAGGTGTGGGGTGGGTGGCTAAATTTAGAATTTAGTCCAAAATGGGTTCCTGAAAACAGGAAGCGTCACGAACGTGCGCATGCGCACCCACCACTGCGATTTTGGTGACCTTGGTGACATTACTGAGTTGATAATTTTTTCCAAGGTCACTTGTCAAAAACTGTTGAAATTAGTCTTTCTGACGCAATATCTTGTAAACTAATTGATGGATTTTGATCAAACTTGCACAGAAGCATTGTTGGGAGGAGGCTCAGAGTTGATAAGATTTTGGTGACCTTGACCTAATTTCCAAGGTCACTAGTTCATTACTGTTGAAATTAGTCTTTCCGACGCGATAACTTGTTAACCAATTGATGGATTTTAACCAAACTTGCACATACGTATTGTTGTGAGGAGGTTCAGAGTTTATAAGAATTTGATCATGACCTAATTTTTGACAGGGTCCAAAACAAATTTAAACTACCACACCATACAGAACAAGATGGGCATGGTGTCTTCCATAGAAAAACTTCATATCACAAGGTAACTACACTTCAATTTCTAAACCGTTGGCGGAGACATAGTTTTCTAGATCTAGAGGCCACGCCTATGGGTGGGGCGACGTCAAAACCCATCCAGTGACGTTGTTTGTTTACTCTTGTTGTCCTGACATTGGTCGCGTATCGCCATGACGTTAGGTGCAAAAAAATTGACGTTTTGGCTGTTCCAAAATTACATTAAGTAGGATTTAATGTCAAATGACATGAAAATGAGCGGTGATATGCGAAATTAAAAATCTGATACTTGATTGATAATATAAAATGTAAATATAAGTATTGAAATTCAGAAGGGCTTCACAGACATTAAAACAGCCTAATGTTTTTCATCATCCAGTGAAAGCTAAAATCTGAATTTCAATCCTTAAGAAACAAAATGTTCACTGAATGAAGGATGGTGAATCCAGTATAGCCCCACTTTTCCAAAGCAGGGCTATAACAAGATTAGAAGAACTCTTGTCACAACTACTCCAACAACAGAGGCATGCCATCCTCAAAATTACTTCCATGGCCAACAGCAATATCCCCTCAGAAATGCTGGCTTTTGATCTAGCTTCTTCAGAGGAAGTTGGAAGGTGTTCAGGTGGCTGGCTTGTAAATGATGTTTTGTCTGTCATTACCTCACCTTACATATGAGAGTACAATTTATAAAATTCTATAGCCCACAAATGTAAGATAGAAATCATGACTAGTTCAAATTCTTTCATATGTGATCGGTTTCTTGAATCATCTACTTCTTCATCACAATGCTGAAAAGATGAAAGTAGGTGGGGATCATAACGATACAAATTTCTGACTATTTTATTGATGTGAAATTTATCATAGAAATTTAAACAGAAAAAATCTGAATTAAAAATATTATTTTATACTAAGCAGTGAAATCACTGTATATCAAAAATGAATACACTTAAAAGGGATATTTTTACTGTATATCAAAAATGAATAAAAGGGATATTTTCACTGTATACCAAAAATGAATAAAAGGGATATTTTCATTGATGTGTTAATAGCTAATTGATTTCAATCATTTGAATTTGGTGATAAAATTCCCATCAGCAATTACGGTCATATGGAGATAATCACTGAGAATCAAGTTCAATCAACCATGGCTTAAATTCTCATTCTACATACTGGAAAACCCAGGGTTTTCCCTGGCACACAAAAATGTGCATTTTGAGTTTTTGACCCGTTTTCCTCTAGTGACCCTCAAAGCTGTCCAGAGAGGGGACAAAGATATCCCCCAAATTCTCAAAATTTCTCTTTGCTGAAGTAATTGTACACTAAAATTTCAACAGTATTGTCAAAATGTCTCTCAGCAGCTGTCAGAAGTGGGATATTGGACCCCTAAATTAAACCTTCAAGGGAAAACAGTGAAAACCTGAGATTTAACCTGCAGTGCCTCACTGCCTAGTTTACAAGGCTAGTGACTGACCTAGCCACAGCACCACAGAGGGTTCTCAACATCTCTGACAGGTGTACTGGTGTTCACAAGATCTGTATGCCCATCATTGCCTATAGTCTAGCTGTAGGTTATTGCCAAATTAAGATTGATTTGCTGTAAGTTGGCTCCCTATCATCACAATCCTCTTAGTCTTGTGTTGTGTGATGTTGCGTCAATCTATGCTGTCGGAAGGTCGGTTGCATTACAGTTATACAGATTGGTTTCAAAACATTTAGCTTGTTACATCCATCCTGGGATGGACACATGAAATAGTTGATCAGGTCTGAGAAAGACACAAGAAAGACGGGACCAGACATATTTGCTAGCAAGGTCACTAAGGTGGTGATTGTGTCAATAGTTCCAGGTCCCTAGGTTATAAAACTTTTTTCAAGCTCAGCTCAGCTGAGCATGAAATTTCAACTGCTCATAAATGTTGAAATATTCAAAATAAGTGGAAAATTCAGGTTCAGTACTCAACATAATGCTAGTAATTTATCCTGCTCATAAATGTTAAAATGCCATTTTAACATTTATGACATGTATGAGCAGAATAAACTTTAGTCTCAGGTGAGCTGAGCATGAAAAAAGTTTTATAACCTAGGGGCCAGGTCAAGACCAGTGATTCGCTGCATTATGCACTAGTCATTTGTAAGTTGTAACCATGGCCCCCAGGCCCGGGGGAGGGCAGGGGACAGCCGTGGGAATGAGTGGGGCTTTGATCAAAGTTTTGCCACAGCAATGGGGTGGGGGGGATACCCAGGGTTTGCTTTATATATGCAAAAAGGGCAGTGAAATGAAAAGATAGCAGGCACTGCAGGCAGCGGGGGAAAACAGCAGTGGTTTTACCAAGGAGCAGTCCCTGCAGGGTGGGTCTTTTAGCGGGGATTTGCTGGACCAAAAGTCAAAGCCCCTGCTATTCCCAGGGCCTGGGTGGGGGTGTGGTTACAAATGAATACTAAAAGACAGTAGTAGTGCATTAGTTTTACAGGCATCAGATTTGGTGCTTGGTTACTGCCAGGCTGTCAAAAACCAACTTCCCCTTATCAGGACTGACCTTCAGCTATAGTTTAAAACACACAACAATTAAATTTATAACACCCAAGTTTTCTGGAAAACTAAAACGTGTCAACAAATTTGAACAAAAATGACACTTCTGGAGATAAAACTAAAGTACATTTGAGTCTGTCGCTGACAGTCCATGGAGAAAGGGAATGCATTCATGCTTCTGTACTAGCAGTGGGTACCTGAGAATAGAGTATTTTGAATGCAACGCCTAGGATAGCCATGCAACGCCTAGATTTACGGAACATTTTTTTCTTCAGTTTTTCCGATTTCGTCTACGAGATTGCTCCAGTAATTTCTCTAGTTTATTGTGCATAAAAACCTACAAAATATAGAAATCAATAAAGACCATGCTTTTATTTAACGATCGACTTGTATTTGTCGTAATCTATTGCTACCAAGAGAAGGATTAGTCGGATATTTCTCACAGTCAATTCTTCTGTTTACATTCATGGAAAGAAAATGGCGGTTGTCAATGACGCTCAATCGGGACATTCGGCTCTTTTCATTAAGCACCATTACGATGAGTGGTGGTGTGGAAATGAGCATTTTTTGACAGTGAAAGTTAAAACACAAATTTCTGAATACAAACGTTTAATCTTCAACCTGAATATGCACACACTTTAGGCTTAAGGTACTCTTTTAAGTTAGCATTAAATTCTTTTCAAAACATCAGTAGAAATCGTCCGACTGAAAATTGCTTTTGGTTCGAGACTACAATGTTTCCAGCTCCTCCCGCCAAGAATTGCACAGACAAATATCACTGCTACAACAATCCCGGCTGTACGCCCCGCCGCCCCATCGCTACTGTTGCCGTGTCTGAAACAATAAACCCCGATACAAAGAATTGCACAGACAAATATCACTGCTACAACAATCCCGGCTATACGGCCCGCCACTCTGTCGTTACTGTTGCTGTGTCTGAAACAATAAATGATGCACAGTACTACAATAAATTTCTGGCTTTTGTTTGCTTGTATTGAGTTGTAGCGCACCAGTCAACAATTTGTTGGTCATGTCGGGACGGAGCTACCGCTTTTGGCTTTAACCAGTACTCTGGGGAATTATTGCGTCTTGTACAATGACACAACACAGTGCCGCCTTTGGAGATCGAACCCAAGACCTCCCGATTTTGAGTCCGATGCTGTACCACTACGCCACAGCGCTTCCCAGTTTTCTTGCCGTTGTACAATTAAAGATCGTTGCCAACTTTTACTTTTATGTTAAAATGAGAGTCGAAACAAAATAAAAGCCCCGATTCCAAAAATACCAAGGCAACAATAAGTCTGGCTATACGCTCCCTCTCCCCCACTCCCACTTGCGCGATATCTGACACAAAGAACCATTGTAAAAGTGGAGACAGAACTTAAGGTAGCATGAAGTTCACTTCTCGTGTGCCCGAACTTTGAGTAGATCTGAGCGTTATGTGAACATGATGTGTTTGTTATGATTAGTAGACATTCCATGTACACTGGTGACCAACCGTCATTCCACTAAGACGGTGTATTCACCGAACACATAATAAATGAACGATCAACTCGCTCTGGTTTTTGTCTTTGAATTTGCTGTTTCAGTGCTATATAAAGTTTCCTTTTAAAAGGAAAGTCTCGCCCGTGTTGATAAATTTGTAAGGAGTAATATCAGTGTAAATATAAAATGATTGAATTCTATGTACCTAACATTGCAAGGTTATCATCGCATTATAAACACAAACTGTTTAAATAGACCTGAGCAGTGTGTTAGAGTGTATGTTTTAAGGATTTGAGAAACCAGATGACCAATGGTCTTGTAAACGTTCACCTGAGATTTGGTATATACTCAAACAATTTCATTATATACTTGTATATAGCCTTGGGCCAGCAACAGACAACCCTGTAGGGCCAAAACTTTTTCATAAACATAAATTTGTCCATTTGCCTATCCCCAGCATGTTTTGATCTCATAAATGAAATTTTACCAATTTTCTCCATTCCAATGCATGGGCAACTTAAGCTCACCTTGCTGTAAAATAGGTCATGGTCATCCCAAGGTCAAAATTTGAATATACGTTGTACAGCTCCATTACCTGATGTTTCATGCCAAGTTTCAAAGTCGTAGGCCTTCTGGTTCTACAGAAGCAGATTTCTTTTTTATTTTGCTATCATAGCAACGACAGCCATCTTGGTCAATGTGGCCTGAATCATTGATATACTTTTGTTCTCGTTTCGTAAAAATGCCCTATATGAAATTTGGCTTTGATTGGCCACACGGTTAAATCACCAGCAGTTTCATCCAAATCGCCAGTTCCAGTTGCAACACGTTACGGTAGAACTGTGAAACGACCGCAGAAACTAAACCTGTGAAGAAGCTGACATTATTCATACAGGATAGAGACCTGATAAATCATTCTAAAATACATTCAAACTGTAGAGAAACCAAGTGTGTATACAATGTGTTCATTTAAAAAGGTGCATTTATCAAGAGTAACACAGTGTTAAGGAGCACAATAATCTCCAGTGCACACATACAGAACTCGAGTTCTGTTCAACTTTATGTTCAAAATAAAATAATTTTCATAAACAATATCAGTTCTAGCTCATACTCAGTAACCCACAGAATTCAGGAACATTCATTCTACTGAGATCCACAGCTACAAAATACAGACTAAGAGCTATGGTACCATACAGACAGTTAGCTTGTTACAGTGACAGTCAACCGGCAGTGAAGCAAAACAAGACAGTTTACTGTTTAAAGTTTATTTGATCGTCACATTATATATACATAAAGCTATACTTTACTACTTAAAATGTGCATCTAAAGACAGTATAATTTACAGTGCATAACAAAACCATTTTAATGTTACAAATGTTAAGCATTTGCACATAGTGGTGTCTAAAAGTTATTTGATGCAGTATTTCATTTTTTGATTTCATTTTTGCTCATTCCAAACAAGCTTATTGCTAGGGCCTAAACGACTCGTCATTATTGTATGCTCTTGTCTTGTATAATTTTATGTACACGATAAATCAAGTGCAGCAGCAACTAAATCCACCTCTAGCATGTCTAGTGTCTAGTCGTTGTACATTACAATAATAATCAAAATTGTCAAAATTTCAACATTTAGAGGAAAAGTATTCTATTCATGAGTCCCCGCTAGGACCGGTAGTAACATGCGTAACATGTATCTATGTTTGCACATCTTAACTGACTACTACGCCGAGGAGACTTTCAGTGCGCGGTGAGACATTCCATGATTCAACCACAAGCAAGATATTTTTACTCAGAATCTAATAGTCTCGTCCCCAGTGGGGGACGAGACAAAAACCTATAAACTTTCACCGTGCCGGTTGCCCTCTGCCATAAATAAACATTTATTGATCGGACTGCTTAAATAAGTATGATTTCAATTATGCAACTCTTTGGTGATAAACCACACATGGCCACGTGCTGCACATGACACTGTAAAACAAAACGGTGTCCCTTTCCCAGTGTTTGTCAAGTGACGTCAACAGGCACGGTCAAGGTATTTGCACAGAGTTTTATTTGTTTTTGTGTGTGAATATTTTATACACCTAGAATTAATTTGCCCGGTTGAATATTTATTGTGCCAAGGTCATTTGCATATTGGTGTAAACTAAAACGGTTGGTAAAGTAATTTAATGGCATCACCGGTGGGGTGGGGGGATGCAATTACCTCCCGTGTCTCGAGCTCTCACCAAAGTAAGTACAACAACGCTGTCTACCGGTTTCACCACAGCAATATTCGTAATCATCCGGCTGGTTCCACTCTGGGCAAATAAAGTACCCGTATGTGCCATTCCGTAGGTCTTCTTCGTTGAAACAGATTCGTGGTTCTGTTGAAAAAAAGATTCACAATGCATAGTCTGGATGTGAGTCAATTTATACAAATAGCTACTTTTTTCTCTCAGTGCAATTTGATGTTCTTAAAACAATTACGTTACAGTATCTATCTCTATCTGAATTTTGCTTATACGCGTTTTCTTAGACTTTTGAGACCGCATACTGTGTACCGGAGATACAGCTCATTGTTGCTGAACTCCCCGTGATGTTCGGATTGGTAATGAAGGCACCAGAGAAAGACATTGTTTGCTTTGAGTTTCTTGACTGGGATAATTATAATAGATTCAAATGTTTTAACACAATCTAAAAGAATTGGATACAAAGAAATCAAGTATGCTTATATAATTTCTCACACGAAATAAAATATCTAATCTGGACATTACATTTAATAAATGTTGGCATTAATTTAACCATATCGATTCCGAAAAAGTTCTTAAACCATGCTTACGAAAAACTAAATATTACAAAGGATCGTTCACCTTGAAAATGTAATCAGTATTTAGCCATATTTTACCCAGGTGCTCCGTTTCTAAGTACATATCAGCAAACAGGTATTGCTTTTACTAAATATGAATTTGATTTTGAATAGTTCTATCATTTGCTATCAGTAAAACTGATTTTCTTAGTTTTCGACCCAAGTATTAAGCCCCGGATCGGTATGTTGAAACTCAAACCAATCATTGTTCTCACTAGGACTTTCATTATTAATCCGAGCATCACGGGAGCGTTCGATATCATTTAGCTTGCAGTCTGAAATCCTATTTTAAGTTATCAATAAAGAAGAAAAAAGAAGATGAAAAAAGAAGAAGAAGACGAAAAAGAAGAAGAAGAAGAAGAAGAAGACGAAGAAGAAGAAGAAGAAGAAAAAGAAAAAGAAGAAGTATAAGTAGGAGAAGAAGAAGAAGAAATGAACCCCTACCTCTATCTGGGTACCTGAGGTACCGTCTCCGTGTCTTGTAGCTCGCAATACCGTACACCAACCCTACGGCTAAGCCGGCTTTCCAATAGGACGACTTGTACGTCTTTCCATAATAGTTCCTGACTTTTACTCTTTTGGTTGGGATTCTTGTTTTCGGTTTTGTTACGCGACGATTTCGGCGAATTCGGACTGCTGTTGAAAATTCAGCGCCTAATTAAATGAAGAAAAAGTCAATGTATAAATCAACATTGTAATCGTTGACATTGGATCTTCTAGTTGAGATTTTTGCTTTCGATTTTGTTATGTTAAGATTTCATTGATTTCGGACTATTGTTTAGTGTAGCCCAATAAAGATTGCCTTTTTGGACAGGAGGCCTGATATTGAATAAAATATAAGTTACTTTTAAGAAATAATAATAAAAAAAACAACTTAGATCCGTTAATAGAAGTGAGCATATTAATAAGGAAAGTGATCTGTCATACCGCGGTTTCGGCTACTTAAGCCTCTTCAGTGACCCCATTGATTTAGCCAAATGGAGCCAAAGAGAAATACTGTAATTTTGCGACTTTCAACAAAGACTAGTATTATCCAAACAGAGCTAAATATATAACGTTGGATAGAAAATGAATCTAAACCGATAATGCATTTCTGATTTCTCAGAATATCCTCGCTGTTTTCAAAGGGCCAAAAGGAAAATATAATCTGCACTATGGATGATGTACGGGGAAGAAACCTACTTACTCCATGCAGTTTACGGTGTCCGTAAGCATGACACTTTCATTATCATGATTATTTTAGTGTAAGCGGCTGCTTCGTCACGGTATGACTGGGCTATTGACTGGGACGGTGAGCAACCATTACGAAAACTTTCCCAATCAATATACAAAACTATTTCAAGTAGTAAAAATTGAAAAGTTTTATTTAAAAAAATGATATTTCTTATACCTATGCTCAATACATTGATTGCGGGTCACCGAGGTGGTTCTAACGAGTACTCACAATCTATGTTTTGGATAAAAATAGTAAAATAGGTATACGCCTGCAAACCCCAGTTTTGCTATACAAAAGTGGGGTTAAAATGGTATTCAATACATGGAAATGTTTGAGTAATGACACTTATATTGTTTAAGTTAGTTTGCACCGTGCATGCATTTAATCTTTGTCATTTTGCTTGGGAAATTCAGGTTATATATGTATATGAAAATTAGAGATACCGAGGACCATAAATAGGACATTACTAAATTGCATAATTTTTTATCAGAAATAATTTGAAGATTGTCGAGATGACAGCGCGGAGCCTGAAGCAATGTTAAATCAATAACTGCCTAAGCTGTCAGATGCATATTTCACTACGACTTAATAATTATATTGCAATGTTGATTCAAACCAAATATTTAAAATAATTCCTTCTCCATCTCTTGGCTTTTATAAAATGAAGTCCAATATGAAAGTCTTCATTGAAGGAGATTCTCATGACCTGACATGTGACTCGATATGACCGCAGCTTTTTACATTAATCAGCAACAACAACAACATAACGAAACGCAATAAACTGTCACTTTTTGTAACATAACCATTCAGAAAAAGTTGACGTTTATTCTCACAGTTAAATTACAATCGTTATCTGCACTTGTTGTTCATATTCGAAGAATTACTTTGAACAATTAGGTGCTTGAGGCTTGTGCTCTAAAGACTCGAGTTACAAGTAAACTAGCGAACAACTTACCTATAAAAAGACAAAACGTTACCAGTAAAACGTTTGTTTTAAAAATGTCCACCATTTTGATTTTTTTTCTTTGTACGAATACGAGTATCGGAATATGCCTGACATTCACATTCAACATTCACTTGAACAGTATTGATATTGGGAGAAATAAATCGCGTCACAAAATAGTCTGTCTTTGTGGTTTCCGACCAGCTCGGATAAAATCGGCCTGCTCAGTCACAGAAGAGGGCTAGCAGCTTGAAGTTTTGCATTTGGAAAAAGTGGAATGGTGTTTTTCGGTGTAGGGAAAACGACGGCGTTGTAACTGCACAGTTGATCTGGGCCTTTGTTTTCGCATATGCAAAAAATAAGATTTTCTCATGACGCAACCAACTATAATTGGTTTGAGTTTCAGGGTTCCATGCTGATGTTTCGCAATATTATTGACTGGCATTGTGTCAGGAGAGTAGTGAATGCACTGATGAGCTTTATATCATTTGTGTATGGTTTATATTTTATTAACGAGATGTTTATTGCAATTTCATGCAAAAAATGTAGATACACACAAGGCGTTTGCTTATAAATGGCTTCTAAAAATGAGCCCGATATCATGAGAAAATTATCAACATGAAGACATCTACTACATGTACGTAAATAATCACTCAGCTCCCTGACATTTATAAAAGCCTCCTCGATTGATGAAGATTCTAGGATGAATGTTTCAGGTTTGTTTATATATCTGTCATGTTTATAACGTTGTAAGTAATTCATTAAGTTCACCTGATAACGAAAACGAAAATTATCAAGTACTTATGTTTTGCTATTGAATGGCACAATCAACGCTTTTCAGTCATGTCGGGATGAGGTTACTGCTTCCTGCATATTAACCAATAATATATGGGGATGTAATTTGTCTTGGTCAAGGACACAAGCAAGCGCCAGTGGGGATCGAACTCCTGACTATTCTCTCCAATGTCCGACGCACAAGCCACCAGGCCATCGCGCTGTGGGATTCGAACTCCCGACTATTATTTCCAGAGTCAGACGCACAAGCCAGCAGGCCGTCGCGCTGTGGGATTCGAACTCCCGACTATTCTCTCCCATGTCCGACACACAAGCCCCCAAACCATCGCACCGCTTCATGGAACACTTTGACCATGGCCCTGAGCTCATTTTTATAAAACTTCCATGCGTGAATGCAACATGGTAACTAAAAAATAAGGGTTTGTTAATACATACGAAATTGTCCAGTTTTTTCCCAAAAATACACGCGGGTAACGTAACTAGCAAATGGTTGGTAATATTTTATATCACATATATTACTTATGATATGACAAAGGTTTCTAAAGCAAGAAAACTATGTATACACATAATATATCAAAACTTGATTGTTTTGTGAACTCCGGCATTCAACACATGACCATCTTACAAATGTAAGCATCAGTATCGCAATATGCAACATTAAGCATTTCAATGATATGACACTGGTCAGCTTGAAGACATTTAATTAAAAGATTAATATACATCAGGAAACATGACCATGAAATAAGGACCCCCTTAAACCCCACTTTTATATAGCAAAACTGGGGTATGCAGGGGTATACCTATTTTACTTCCACCTCGCCGAGACGGTTCTTACGTGTACCAACGATCTGTGTTTTGAGCAACAATTAGAAATAATATCATTTTTTTTTCTGTTTATTTTTTAATTTTTTACAACTTGAGAAAAAGTGTATATTACATGGGCATGTTTTTGTAATGGGAACTTTATAAATGCCACTTTACACTTTGTGAGCACCATCTGTAAATAATTATATTCGTTATAAAAGTCACGTAATTAACAACAGCAACGACGAAAAACGTGCAGTGGAAAAAGCTTCTAAAACACTCTTAGTGTCATATCTTGCAGAGGAACATTTAAAAATTAGGTTTCGGCACTTTATGAATGTTTCCTGCATCCCATGTATATTTATGGAAGGTAACGTAAAAAAACATATAAGAAAAATGCAAAGAACAAAATTATGCACATGACCCATGTATTAGTTACATCGGTAGCTATATGGCACTGATCGGTGTAAATATATTCAACAATATCATGGTATATCTTTTTATGCTTCTCCTTGTTATTCACTTTAGCACAAAGATCACAGAAACTTGGTTGATAACCCATCTTAACTTCATATCGGTCTTTTCTTCTCAAGAAATTTGAATATAAAGTTTCACTGGAATTCACTAAAATCAAGAAATCTACAAGCTGTTTAATGGTTCTGAAATTACTTGTGTCAATAAATGAATCATTTGGAAGTAGTCGCCCGTAATCCGCGCCGCCACGAGCTATGACAATTGTATCTAGGGGAAAATAGTTGAAGAATTTTTCTGTAACGTAATCTTTGCAATTTGCATTTTCAAGACTGAGATAAAACTTGTAAGAGGAATTGATCATGTGTATGGCGTCCTCTTCAAGAGGGGTACCACACTTTCCGTAAATGTCGATCTGGAGGCCATAACCTTGTAGCTTGCGTACAAAAGAGTCCCTCATACTACTAGCGCCGCAATGACTGACGATCCAAGCCGCAAATTTCGTTTTTCGCAGAAATATTTCCGAGTAGTTCCGCTCTGGGACATGCGTTCGAGTTTGGAGATATCCATAAGGCATAAAGATGTCTGAATCTTGTCTATACGTCATCGACCAGTTAACGGTATCTTTCCACAAATGGTGTCGAAAATCATCTTGATACAGATGGTTATGCGGTGGTTCTGTGCTGAATAATACCCATACCTGATTGGTCGGACGCTCGTCTATTTTTAGCGGTGGGCCACGCCCCATTTTCTCGCACGTGGTACAAAACAAGATGGCGGAGCTTTTCTTTAAAAGTGCCCTATCTGACGTAGCGAGACAGTTTGAATAGAGGCACTTTTGGAACTGTGAGTTGATGACATCCAGACTAAAATAATCCGGTCCATTGAACCAAAGAATTGTATGAGTCTCGTTTGAGATGGTATTTCTGTTATGTTGGCGCATGCGCTGTTTTTGATTTGACGTTGGCCTGGTTCCTAGCTTGATGTTGGAATTTACTTGTCTAGCATATAGAGTTTCCTCGTCAAGATCAAGTAAAACGGGGACCATGGGTCTTTCCATTTCGTAAGATCTTGTCACGTTTCCTGTAAAAAATGTAAATAATACCTTGGATTAATATTTTTCGAGATAATACTCATGGTGAAGATGATGATGATGATGTTGATGATGATGATGATAATGAGGAGGAGGAGGAGGAGGATCGGATGAAAGGTAAAATGCCATTTGGTCATTTTGGTTCCGTGCGTGTTCAATTAACTAAACAGTTTAAACTAGACAGCTGGTCACGGGGAGGTGACATAAACATTGCGGCCACTTACGGTGAGATCAGAGCTATAAATCCGGGCCATCCTTGATTCCACCGCCTTTGTTGGCTTAAATGTATATGTTTAAAGACTGTGACTGATGGAATTGGGACTTGATGGTTTGCTGGCTTGGAGCTTAACGTCTCAACCACAGACATGGTTATAGGAGATGGAATCTCGGTTACAGAAAGGTTCAAGTAGGCAAAGATCAGGAAAATGCGCAATCAGAAAAAGATTCCCACTCCAAAAACCGAGGTGGGAAAAAAACCAAACTAACAATCAGGTACTTATACCATGAAACATATAGTAAGCCGAATGAGCAGCTATTTTCCCAATAGGTGGCCACTCAGTTACCTTAACTTAACTAAAAATATGAAAACATACATAAGGCGCCAACAGCACAAAAAATTCAACACCAAGACATAAAACAAAAAGAACCACCACAGAAGCATCGCCTTGGAACGATCAGTAACACAAAATTACTGGCGGGCTTAAACCGGTTTTACATGACCATAACCTCACCCTCAGCTTCTGCAGTGGTTCATAACATTTAGTTAGTTCTTCGGTCCTCGTGGTAAATCTCTAACTAGTCAATGAATCATCAAGAACAAACATATAAATCATGATAAACATCCTGATGAATCAAAACCCAGGACTCACAGATTGAGTAAGCTGCCCGACGATAGAAATCCCTGGGCGCCGGATAACCTACTTACTCCGGAGCAAAAGAAAAACACCAGTTGGACCCCGGTGGGCCAAGCAACAGACAAGAAGCTCCGGCCCCAACCAACTAAAATGAATAGCTTTAAGTCGGGGCCATCATAGAGTCTGACGCCCGACCCACCGGCGTGCAATTAAAGAAGGCAGCATAGTTATCAACCATGATCGGGTTAAAAACTAAGCATGCAGACTGTCGCATAACATTCAAGTTATAACCTATACGTCCGTAACGTGTTATGATTTTTCTGAATTGAAAAGAAAAATCATTAATTCCTATAAGTTTCTTAAATTTGTAAACCAAGTCACCATAAAATTCAGGTTCCGAAAGGCCCTCACTTAAAAGCGTCTTTAACCCAACATTAATTTATATTTGGAAATCAATTCATAGTGTCTACGATAAAATTTAGAAAAGGTTTTTCGAAGTTTATGATACCGATAGCCCTGTTGGAGAAGTTTAGCCGTTAAACGTTTATTTCGAGCGTTGAAGTCTGTAACATGATTGCAGACTCTGGCAAACCTAATAAGTTGCGAAATGTATACACCATAAGAAGCACGACGAGGAACGTCACCATCCAAAAAAGGAAAATTTACTATATCAAAATCAAAGTCATCGCGCTTATCATAAATTTTAGAAGAAAACAATCCATTTGCAACAGAAAGATGTAGATCTAAAAAGGGGGCTTCGGTATCTGAGATATTGGCTTTGTTCAACTGTAGTTCAGGTGGGTAAATTTGATTGACCATACCTTCAAAATAAGGGTTGTCAATGTTCAATAGGTCATCGAGGTACCTAGATGTGGAATTGAAAGCCTCGATAACATCAGCTTGATTAAGAGAATAAAGAATCCATGAAATCTCTTTCGTAGCAGTATAAAAATAAATCAGCTACGAGAGGTGATTCAACTCGTTCTAGAAGATGTTCTAGATCGATACCATGACCCTGGGATGTTAGGGATTTATCCCTTGGAGCAAAACAATATTATACACGGCCACCAATCCAGCTCTTTCATAGCGAAATGCAATGATAATTAATGCAGTACTTCTCACTATGCAGCTGCGGGGTTCGAAACGTGTAAGCGACTTCGTGTTCTCTAGTTTTATTATAAATTTCTCCTTTTTAAAGACATCTTTCAAAAATCGGAAAATGACATGATGTGGGTAATTTATCAAGCTTTTTTCACCTCCAGCCGATCTGCTGAAAACATAGCACGTGGTTTGGAATCACTTTTGATGTGAGTGCAACACATGCGTTTTTAGGTTGTATTCTAGATTTTCAACACAAACACACTGAATAACTTCGTTTTCCAACTTATGCAATGCGTCCATTTTATTTGGAAGATCTTATTTTGATGAAAGATGAAATTTTGTGACCATAAATGTCATTTGCATGCCGCTGATTTGAAAATAATCGATATGCTATACAGCGGCTTGATAAGTGATGAAGAAAGGAGACTAGCTATGAAGAAAACTTGTTATACTATGAGCTAGAGCAGTCCAGTTAATTGTACTATAATGAAATTCACTGGTAAGCCTGTTATCGTCAAGAGGCGTATTTAATAGCCTCCTCAGCTATGAAATAAAGAAGTTACTTACTTAGCTTATTCGGCAACTAAGAAAAGCTGATGTCTTTCTTGTTTTGAAATAGTATGGAAAAAGTAAGTATTCATTGCACATTGCACTTTTTCTAGCGCATTATCAATCACTCTTGCGCTTACATTGGGTCAGTCAATCAGCTGTTGGATTTTAAATCTGAGACGGGTGCACTCTTTATAATGTAGCCATGCTGGTTACTGTATGACCCCTGATATTTCCATGTACAAGAAGAAGTAAACTGATCACTTTCTGGAAAGCATATAGCTCTTTTTCGTTCCTCCAATAAGAAGCGAACTACATATATACAGTAAATAAATATAAGTAAGCATACATATCGAAAAAATACCTGCAATACATAAAAACATACTGTAATAGACAAAACATGTTCTTGTAAAGGAAGAATCATGCTTTTTCAAAACAAGAAAGACATTTACCAGATTTGCTTAGTTGCTGTCGAAGCTGAGGATGCTATTAAATACGCCTCTTGATGATACAATGCTGATCAGCGTATTTCGTTATAGAAAAATCAACTGGACTGCTCATCCTCCAAGCATAACACGTTTTCTTCATAGCTAGACCCCTTTCTTCATCGCTTATCACGCCGCTTCATAGCATATCGATTATTTTCGAATCAGAGGCATACAAATGACGTTTATGGTCACAAATATTCATCATTAGTCAAAGTAAAATCTTCCAAATAAAATGGACACATTGCATAAGTTGGAAAACGAAGTTATACGGCGTGTTTGTGTTGAAAATCTAGCACACAACCTAAAAACGCTTGAGTTGCACTCACATCAAAAGTGATTCCAAACCACGTGCTATGTTTTGAGCAGATCGGCTGCAGATGAAAGACGCTAGATAAATTACCCACATCATGTCCTTCTCCGATTTTTGAAAGATGTCTTTGATAATAAAACAAGAGAACACGATGTCACTTACACGTTTCGAACCCCGCAGCTGCATAGTGGGAAGTACCGCAAATGAATTTAGTATCATTGCATTTTGCTATGAAAGAGCTGGATTGGTGGCCGTGATTATATATAATTATTATTATGTAATACCTTGTGATACTGCCATCCTGTACCCCAGTTCCATGACATCGGAATAAGTCAGATATAGTATGGTTACCACTGAGAGAACGGCAAGCAGAATTAGTCTTTTCTTCTTGGTTAATTTGCAAAGGTCTCTACCTGGAAAAAATAATGTCCTAATACACCCAGTTGAAACGATGCAAACTTGGCGAAAACGCTGATATAGGCAACAACAAGTCTCGTCTAAATGACTGGAGAATTCTGGGATCGAACCCGCGTTCAATGGTTTACAAGGCCTGAAGGCTAGCCTCAATGCCACAGAAACTTCTGTACTCCAGTTGAATGTCAAGGCCATATTTGTTTGTTTGAGATGCTGATCATAGTCCCGGTAAACCATTACGGTGATGTCTTTAGAAGAAGAAGAAGATTGAAGAAGAAGAAGAAGAAGAAGTAGAAATAGGAGAAGAAGTTGATGATGAGGGAGAATGAAGAAGAAGAAGAAGAAGAAGAAGAAGAAGAAGAAGAAGAAGAAAATAAAGAAAGATAGGAAGAAAGAAGGTGAAGAAGATACTTTCAAAGAAAATTCAAAATTATTTTGTTATTATTACCTGACTTTAAATCCACATCCATATTTCATGTTTCACCTGAAATAAAACAACAATGTATTCAAGCATTAGTGCGGGCAATCGTGTCATATCTATGTCTGAGACATACACATATACGCCAAGCTCCCCAAAACGGTGTTAAAGTTCCAAGATGATAGACGCACATATACATGTATCAAGGTAAAGCTAATCCGCCAATACATGCTCAAAAGGTAGCGCAATTTATTTTTGGACTAGCGATGGTGACACTAGTCTGAAAATAATTTTTACTTAAACCGTATAACACTTATCATTAAGATTACATTTAACATGCAAAATGATTTTAAGTGAACACATGATAAAATATTGTAATTAATTCTCATTTTCTTCATTCTAGATAGATGTAGCATATTTTATGGTTTAGGACAAACCACAAGAGAACATGAACATTACATGTATACCGTCATGTATAAAACATGATACATCTTCAGGGATACTAGATTGATCCATTGCAATACCATTAGAGTCAAGACATGAGTAAATCAGCTTTTTGCCGCTGCGCAAAACGAAGGCGCAGATCAGCTGTACAGTAACTGCACAGCTAATCAGCAGTTTAATTTCGCTTCATGGATAGTAAAATTCCGCTTCTTCTTGCACTTCCGCTTCTGAAATTTGAAGCTTCTAGCCTTCGTCTGAGACTGTACAGGCGGGTGAGTGACAGACCTTTTCGGTAACTCCGGTAGGCCGATTTTATCGCGTCTTGGCTCATTTAGAAATGCCCCTTGAGCACGCTGATTCACACGTATTTGTGATCCATTATGCTAGTAGGTGAAATATGATGATTAGAAAATGAATTAATGCATCTTCATTTACTAGGTGCAGTGTGAAAGAAGAAGAAGAAGAAGAAGAAGAAGAAGAAGAAATGCCTAAAATGAAATCGCTGATAAGTTGTGCAGTAACCTCGCAGCTGATCATCATCGACATGACGTTTTTGCTGCGTGTAGAGTTTCCCCGAAGTCCCATGTTATAACTCACTTAAAGCTATAAATGTAAATGTCGGAGTTAAATCTAAATGAACTCGTTAATATTCATTTCGTACAAATGTTTACATGCAAGGATGATGGCGATTGCAATGTAAGAATGACCAGGACTTGATACAATTAAATCTCAAATACCAACCCAGACACCAGGCGAGTAAGATGACAACACAAGATACAACTTTCACATCTTCTAGCAATATGACCGTATCTTATCTTTCACAGCAAGGTACCCATCCCGCCAACGACTAAAACTTGGCAAATATGACAAACCAAAAGACAGAATAAACAGGCATCACATACACAAACACAATTGGATCCATCTTGGACCGGTCAGTAAAGAAATTATGCAAATTGCTTCTGGTTAGTCAATGTGGTGACTGCCTCTGGTACGTGTTTGTCAATGCCTAGGTAGCTGGTCACACTTAAGATTACATGTCGAAGGTCCATAAACAAAAAATGAAGTCTCAAAATTTAGCTTTAGTTAAAGAAAGAAAGGAAAAAGATTGGTATAAATTTTCAAAAACGTATTCATTAAAACATTTACCTGTCTATATTATGTGTAGTCCACGTTTTCTTAATATCACCTGACACTTAATCATAGCCCCAATTGTGTCATGAGTAAAAAATCTGTTAATGAAATTATTTGACAAACAAAGACGGTCGGCGCATACCAGCCTGTGCATCTATGCAGCTTAATCGGCAACAGCGATTTTCGATATTTGAGAAGACTCTGATTTCTGCAATTTAAGTTTCAAGTCCCCGACTAATCTCTGCCTTAATGGTGTTTCTCTTGTTTATACTTTCACTTTCAACAATTACATAATAGCATTTAATAACAAGAAAATGATAGCCGTCATGCCAGTATATCGTCGTGTAGGCCGATTTGTTCTTTTTATCCACATACTTGTACTGACAGCGGTATTCAAACATGACATACTAACATTTTCCTTGCTGAAGTCAGTACAAGATAGTGATAACCTATCCCGCAATGTGTTCTTCCGCTTCAACTTTTACAAAAAAGCCGAACAAGGAATGAAGGTAAAGATAAATTCACGCTGGTCATATAAATTATTACTCTCTCTTTCCAGTACTGTACTTATTACATGGCTTCTGCTTCTGTTATTTCTCTCAGGAGATATTCATCCTAACCCTGGACCAGTTATGCCACACTCACCTAACAGCTCAACTTCTTCATCAAATTCATCCTTGTCGTTACCTGATCCTATTAGCCTATGTCAAAATTTATCAATTGTACATTATAATGTCCAAAGCATTTTCCCCAAGCTTGATGTTCTGCACACTGAACTTATTGATTTTGACATTCTTACTTTCACTGAAACTTGGTTAAGCGATTCTACTGATACCAATGATCTACTGCTACAGTCCTTTCAAAAACCTGAAAGGAAAGACAGGGATAGTAATGGAGGGGGTGTGATGCTCTACGTAAAGGAAGGCCTCCATTATAAACGTCGTGATGACCTCGAACTAAGAAACATTGAATGCATTTGGATCGAAGTATCTAACTCTCATAAACGCATATTAGTTGGCTTATTTTACAGACCTCCTAGATCTGACTCTGCGTATCTATCAAGTATTGAGGATTCCATTGGTCTAGCTATTGACACCGGCATAAAGGATATAATCATAACTGGTGACTTTAACCTTAATACAGCAAGACCTGACACATTACGAAAAGTTGACTCGATCTGTACTCAGTTTAATTTACACCAGTTAATAGAGGAACCAACACACTTTACTGAACAATCTTCATCTATTATTGACTTGTTCTTTGTATCAAATATTGGCAGTGTGGTTTTAAGCGGAGTCGGTGATCCATTCTTTCAACAGCATGTTAGATACCATTGCCCCATCTATGTATTTCTAAAGTTTTCAAAGCCAAGAGTCATTTCATTTGAACGTCACATTTGGTATTACGATAAAGGCGACTATGATAAGCTTCGTAACAAAGCACGTCAAACAGATTGGATTTCTCTGCAAGATAATGACATTGATACATATGCTAACAATATCACAAATCGAATTATAGGTATAGCTTCTGAATGTATACCTAACAAAATTGTCAGAATAAAGCCATCTGAACCTCCTTGGATAACAACTTACGTAAAACGCTATATTCGAAAGCGAAAGCGAGCATATAAGAAGGCTAAACGTTCTAATTTACAACAGGATTGGCAAAAATTCAAAACTTTACGCAATAAAACAACGCAAATTATCCGCGATGCAAAGCAAGCACTTTACAATAACTTGGCAGAAAAACTAACGTCCAATTCTATTTCTTGCAAGAACTGGTGGTCTACGCTGAAGTCATTCATAAAGCCAAACAATAAAGCATCTATTCCACCCATTGAGCATAATAACCAAATATACACAAATGAACACGATAAAGCTAACATCCTTAATGAATTCTTTCAGAGTCAGTCATTTCTAGATGATCGAGAAGCCCGTCTTCCAGCAATTCTTCCAACTAAGTTAGAATCTGAATTAAACAGTATTGTCCTAACAATGGACGAAGTTGAATCTGCTCTCAAAGTACTTCCGGTGGGCAAGGCAACTGGTCCCAATGGTTTAAGTAATCGCATTCTTCGAGAACTTTCACACGAACTTTCTATCCCCTATTGCTCCCTATTTAACCAGTCTCTAGGTACAGGATATGTACCAAGATCATATAAAGAAGCCAACGTTAGTCCGGTTCCTAAAAAGGATGATTTATCTATCGCTTCAAATCACAGACCTATTTCTTTACTAAATTCCGAGGACAAAGTAATTGAAAGACTTGTATTTAAACATTTGTATAACCATCTTCGTGACAACAATATTCTCTCTTCTCTACAGTCTGGCTTTATACCTGGCGATTCTACCGTGAATCAACTAACATACCTATATAATGTTTTCTGTCAAGCCCTTGACGAAGGAAAAGAAGTAAGAGCTGTTTTCTGTGACATCAGCAAAGCATTTGACAGAGTTTGGCATTCTGGTCTACTTCTCAAACTTCAAGCGGCTGGTGTCACAGGAACAGTCTTAGCATGGTTCAAGAGTTATCTTTCTGAACGCAGACAGCGTGTAGTGATACCTGGTGGCACTTCTGACTGGAAATCTATTCATGCTGGTGTTCCACAAGGATCTATTCTTGGTCCCTTGTTGTTTCTAGTATATATCAATGATATTGTCGTAGACATAGGTTCAAACATACGTCTATTCGCTGATGACACTAGCCTTTATATAATAGTTGACGACCCTGTTACAGCTGCTGGATGCCTGAACACAGACTTTCAGAGAATTACTAGATGGGCTTCTCTGTGGTTAGTCAAATTCAACCCGACAAAGACTGAAGCGTTCTTAGCATCACGAAAATTATTTAAGAATCATCCCCCTATCTACATGCAAAACCAGCAGATAACTGAAGTAAATTCACATAAACATCTCGGTATTATTTTTTCAAGCGATTGCACATGGCATAATCATATAAAATACATCACTGAAAAAGCATGGACTAGAATTAATATCATGAGAAGACTGAAATTCAAGCTTGATAGAAAGTCATTGGAAACGATCTATTTAACTTTTATCAGACCATTACTTGAGTATGGAGATGTTCTCTGGGATAACTGTACCAAGTATGAAAAAGAAGAATTAGATAAAATACAAAACGAGGCAGCCAGAATTGCAACTGGCGCAACCAAACTTGTATCTTTGATTCCTCTTTCTAATGAAATAAAATGGGAAAGTCTTGAGGATAGACGCAATAAACACAAACTAACACTTTTTTATAAAATGAAATTTAACCTTTGTCCTGAGTACCTGTCTTCACTAGTTCCTCAAACTGTAAGTAGTATTTCTCGTTATAATCTTAGAAATGCAAACGACCTACAAACGATCAAAACTGAATCAACTCTTTATTATAACTCATTCCTACCTTCCACTGTAAGAGCATGGAATAATATGCCCAATGAAGCTAAACATTTACAATCAACTGATGCTTTCAAATACTATCTTAAAAAGGACAATGTACAAGTCCCTAAGTATTATTATACTGGCAAACGCAACGTTCAAATCTTACATACTCGATTAAGAACTAACTGCAGTTCACTAAACCTTGACCTCTTTATTAAGAGTATGTCCAATTCTCCCTTGTGTGTTTGTGGTAGTTTGGAAGATACTCAGCATTATTTCTTTCATTGTCCAAACTTTACGCAACAACGAATTGAGCTTTTAAATGAAATTTCTAGATACAATACCCCTTCGCTAACTCTCTTCTTGTATGGTGACTTGACTTTATCTTATGAAACAAATGTTCTCATTTTCCAAGCAGTGCATAAGTATATTCACAACACACATCGCTTTTAAGTCAAAAATGGTCTCCACGATTAGTGTGTCTAGTGTGTCAGGAGTTCGGTTTTGTGTGTCCCGGTTTGCCTGCGCCCTGCTCCCATCTCACAGGGGAATCTTTTCATTTTTTGTAAACTTATTTTATTCTAATGTAGATCTACCTCTACATTACGAAATTACTCATAAATCACATTTTTGTTTTGCTGTATTTTTTCTCACTAAGTTTTTTGCTTAATTTATTCCTTTGACTTGTTTTTGTTATTTTTATTGTAATGAACATTGTCTTCATATTGACTATGAAGTCAACTATACTTGTCTCTAATTATGTATCAATTATCTTTATTATTATTATTATTATTATTATTATTATTATTATTATTATTATTATTATTAATCTAATATTAATATATTAGCATGTGTACATAAATATATGAATACTATGTCATCGACAAAATTCCATCATTTACTATACAACATAAACATACTAGGAGAAGAACTCTATAAGTACTTGTGCTTTCGTTCTAATCCTATTAATTATTTGTATCTGTCAATGTATGTGTATGTTGTTCTTAATTATGAAATAAATATGTTTAAACTAATCTCTGCCTTAGCGCAGAACCAGTTCGTGCATAAAGCCACTTTAAGCCGCGTCCGGGCTCAGTAATAGCAAATAGCAGAATGTCTTTGATTCTTAAGCATCAGCCTCCTGCTATATTCAACAAATTACGATATTGATTTAAGTCACAGGTAAAACAGCGAGTTTTTAATCGATAGATTTATTTTTCAAAGTGTCACTTTCAAAACATTTAAAACATGTTTAATTGGAACTGAAGTGATTTTTCCTCGGAATCTTTAGTAAGCGCCGTAAATAGCCCTCCCATCTACGGGTAGGGCGTGGTACAGTCGGGCTAAATTATTAGGTAATACATATTTGTTTTGATGCCTTCAAAACGCAAATGATGCCAAATTGCAAGATTTTGATTTTCGACCTTGAATGATGGAACAGAAAGAAGGCTTTAGAAATTCATGATATTTGTCCGTCCCACGTGATGGCGTTTTTAGCAAGGCATTAAACGTGAAAATATATTATTCCAGTTACGCCCCATATTAGGGACCGCTGGTGCATATGAAAAAAAAAAAAGACTCCCCTTCACGGCCATCCACTTTTTCATAAATGCATCGGTGTGTTTCATATTTCATTCGGGAAGAAATTACAGCAAACGTATTAGTCCGAAAACATAAAAAATGGCCACATATTTTCCATTGCAGTAATCCAGAAATGTTAAAACTGTTCCACTTTTAAATCCAAATATATATGTAAGCATGTGACTCGTTGAGGAGATAATATCCTTAAAAGGAAAAGGAAGGATCCAGATAGTGTACTTTTATCAAGGAAAACAAAATAACGCAATCATCGGTTTCATGTTGTAGTGTACGTTGCGTGTCTCGAGTAATTATCAATCCTAGATTCAGTAATTAGCTAATTAACCTATGGTAGAGACTAACACTTTAATGATAACTCTGCGTAGTAAGAAATCGTGCTCATTTTTATTCAGATTTACGTCCCTTTTAAGATTATTTTAGCTCATGTGACGCGCCAATCAGTAGATGGGGCGAAAATGGGAGAACTCCGAGGAAAAACAACAACAAAAAACAACGAGCGTCACCAGTTCATCTCAGCGTATACAGTAGCCTATTATTATTACCATTTCGTTCCTTATCAAAATAGCTCGCACCCGACATAATACTGGGTCTTGTGATACTGTTCCCGTATCAAACAGACGAACCATGGCATAAATGATCCTTAGACATGTTGTTATGTTTAAAAAAAATATTTTGCTGAATACATAGTCATTTTGGTGTTTTCTTCAAACTGTGTCAGTTTCTGGTTTTTCTTACTTAAGGTAGCTGAATCGGCATCTGTAGAATAAAAAGGCGTCTATTTTCTTGAAATACGTATCAATTCTTCATTTTTTTGTTCATATAAACAAAGGCTTTTATTTGGGTTCTTGCTACTGCACGAGTCTCTACTGATCATTGCTTAAATTTTCTTTTTAACCCATATTTGACGAATGGATTCTCCCATCATTAAAAATTGGGTGAGTCCACTTTCATTTTAGGGGTGTAAGGAGCGTTTTTTTTTTTTTTTTTTTTTTTATCTCATTTGTGATGGAATTTCTCTGTGAAAACAGAATAGCCCCAGCTGCGGCGTCACATCTGTGGCTATACTGTTTGCCTAATTCCCACAAAGGGTTGCCAGGCTTACATGAGTTTAGACTTTTTGCTGCTTGTGTCTGTCAGATTTGTTAAGCAATTTGCCTCCATGGCAAATCTAATGCGCGTCAATACAATATGACAGAATATGCTGGGAAGGCTTTACAACAGAAAATAATACCCACATTCAGCATGATTTCAGCCATGTCTGGGCGAGACAAAAGTTTTTCTGGGTATACATGTAGTACTGTGATAAAGTGAATGTGTCTTGCTTAAGTTGTTGAAGGAAGGTCAAAATGGCAACAATGTATATAAAGTACCAAAACAAAAAACAAACCTGAAAACTTAGGCAAAGCCCCAGCGGGAAGGTACTCCGCACTTTCGCTGATACAGGGGTTGGGCAAAAGCAACTACTCTCAAGCTCAAAAGTGCTGGATTTGATAGACCACTCACTCATGATTAAGAATTCCAGACGTATAAAGTAAGATTCAACAATGTAAAATTCTTACAAAAATGATTGGCTGAGCCAAAGTATGATGAAAATTTCATATTACCCTACCCCCTCCTGGGCGTCAAATTTAAAACTAGCTTCTATATCATAATACTCATTGAGTACTAAGCTTTCTGTCTTTCATAGCAATAATTTCGTTGGAAGAAAAAATGATTATGTTAAATGGTTATAGCCAAAAAAGACCATGGACAAACAAGGCACAGCCCCAACTCATTTAACATACATTCAACATATTTGTTACCAGTCTGAACATAACCAGTAGTGTGAAAACAGATCACCAGATTTATCCCGGGAGTTATTGTGACATCTGATTCCAACATTCATTATGGGTATACATGTATATACACATGGTAATAAGTTAGAGGACACCTGTAATAATGTGATTACCAAGTTTGGACTGTGTGTATCCTTCTTTGTAAAAATTATGACGAATGTTTTTGACAACTTGTCAGAATCTGTTGTCTCAAAAGATGCTTCTTTTCTTCTCAGTTTAGAAAAATCATAACGCGTTACAAACGTATAGGTTATAACTTGAATGTTATGCGACAGTCTGCATGCTTAGTTATTAACCCAATCACGGTTGATAACTATGCTGCCTTCTTTAATTGCACGCCGGTAGGACGGGCGTCAGACTCTATGATGGCCCCGACTTAAAGCTATTCATTTTAGTTGGTTGGGGCCGGAGCTTCTTGTCTGTTGCTTGGCCCACCGGGGTCCAACTGATGTTTTTCTTTAGCTCCGGAGTTAGTAAGTTATTTGGCGCCCAGGGATCTCCATCGTCGGGCAGCTTACTGAATCTGTGAGTCCTGGTTTTTGATTCATCAGGATGTTTATCATGATTTATTTGTTTGTTCTTGATGATTCATTTACTAGTTAGAGATTCACCACGAGGACCGAAGAACTAACTAAATGTTATGAACCACTGCAGAAGCTGAGGGTGAGGTTACGGCCGTGTAAAATCGATTTAAACCCGCCAGTAACTTTGTGTTACTGATCGTTCCAAGTCGATACTTCTGTGGTGGTTCTTTTTGTTTTATGTCTTGGTGTTTAAAATATTTTTGTGCTGTTGGCGCCTTATGTATGTTTGCATATTTTTAGTTAAGTTAAGGTAACTGAGTGGCCACCTATTGGGAAAATAGCTGCTCATTCGGCTTACGAAATGTTTTTATGGTATAAGTACCTGATTGTTAGTTTGGTTTTTTCCCACTTTGGTTTTTGGAGTGGGAGTCTTTTTCTGATTGCGCCTTTTCCTGATCTTTGCCTACTTGTACTTTTCTATGTGAAAAAGGTCAGCATCAAACATAAAATATCGTGGAGAGCGGCCATCTTTGATTCAGAAAATTTTTGCTAAATTTAAGAAAGACACTGCTAGTCTTTGCGATAACTTTATTATTTAAACTCACTTTATCGTAATTTTATGTAAGCATAAAGCTGAGACATTACTTGTGGAACAATGACAAGAAATTCTTTATTTTCTGACGGACTGTCGGCGGTAGGTCCATACTTTTCCGGGGTAGGTTTCATGTCCACGTTTTGTTCTTTGGGTATACATTTTGCAGGTTGTAAATGTTGGGCCAGATATTTGAAATGACCCTATAGGAATCTAAACATATACGTTCTGGTTATAGATTCAAAGATTCAAAGATTCAAAGATTCAAAATTTAATCTGCATTCAATCCAAAACATACAGGATTATGACAGAAACATATAACATACATACAAGATGAAAAATGACAACTACATGTGCACTACATTTACAGTACATTTGCATTCTACGATGTACAAAACTATACTATGAATATGACTTATGTAAGTGTGACATACCATTACACTTGGCAGTGCAGCCGTAACAGTGTATAAATGTATTTTTGTTATGTCCATAAAATGTCAAATAAAACTAGTTGGAAACTAATGTACCTGAATGTTGACTTGAGTCCTGATATTGTTGCCTAATCTTTAAACAATTATCTACATACAGGACAACAATTGGTATCATGTCCAGTTCACTAACTGACATAATATATAAAAACTTATCATAAAGACAAAAATTGTCAAAATTAGGAACTATGGGTGACATATCTTTGAACAACTGTTTTCTCAAATCGTCATATGCTTTACAGATGCAAATAAAATGAAACTCGTTTTCTATGGCTTTCAAGTTGCATGTTTTACAAAGCCTTAACTGTTTTGCTGTTCTAGCTTATCTTCCAACTTCTACCTCTAGTCTATGATTAGATATGCGAAGCTTCGTAAATTTTGCAAGTATAGATCTATCAACATTTGCCGATAAACAATTTTCGAAGCAGATTTTCTTCTTGAATTCACTGTATGTTAATAACTTATTGTTAGTCTTAACTCTTGTAGAAGTACCTGATATGACGGAATTAAAATATGCTTCGTATCTGTCAAGTAAAATTCGCTTAATAGCATATATTAACTTATTAGCAGACATTGTTCCTTTATTATGCCAAATATGGTTAAAGCCGAGATATTTCAGTAGACAACCTATTTGATGGTTAAATGAGCCAAATGCTACACCATCATTATACCTTAGCGATAAATATGAAAATCTTGTCGCTTTTTCAAATGGGTTTTGTAACAAATATAACCAATATTTAATTGACTGTAATAAGGCAGAGATAGCGATAGGAAAACGACCTAATTCAGCTTTAGGAGCCATGTTACAAGCATACTTGCCCACCCCTAGTATGTACTTACAGTATCGCGTGTGTATCTTTTCTGGTAGAAAGAAATCGAAAGTTTTCTCAAGAGCACACTCTTGTTCACCTGATAACTTTTTCGAAAGATTCAAATTAAATACCGACCATAGTTCGCTTCCATATAAGAGTACAGGCTTGACACATGCATCAAACAGTTTCAATAATAATTTTGCATTCACTTCAGACGTATGAAATCTACTTCTTATCATATATACCACCTTTAAAGCTTTATTAGATAAATGGCATATTCCACTATTAAAATTACCAGATGCTTTTATAATTACCCCTAAATATTTGTATTCTTGTACGTTTTTCAATAAATCATTGCCAAAGTAGAATGAATTATCCTTTATAAGTTGCCCCCTCCATTAAATGTAATTACTTGAGTTTTTTCTGTATTTACTTTTAGTTTCCATTTCTCGGCATATGCATATAAGGAATTCAAACAATTCTGAAGCCCTTCCCTAGAAGTAGACAACAGTATCACATCATCAGCATACATTAAACAGTTAACTTTATTTGTTCCAATAAACACAGGGTTGTTCTCATTAGATCCTAAACATTCCGGAAGGTCATTAAGAAAGAGATTAAATAAAAGCGGACTTAAAATACATCCCTGTTTCACTCCAACATTTGATGACAGTGATTTAGTCAATCCAGTAGACAGTTTGACAGAGTATTCTACTGTAGAGTACATACTTTTGATTACTTTATGCAATTTCCCATTAATTCCATATTTCAACATCTTAGCAAACATTGCATTTCTCCAAACTGTGTCAAAAGCTTTACGCAGATCAACGAAACATGCATAAACATGTTGTTTAGATCAAAGATACTTGTCTATAATGGATTTTAAAGTGAATATGTGGTCAGTTGTTCTGTAAGACTTCCTAAATCCGATTTGACATTCACTTAAAATGTTATTCTCACAAACAAACTTATCCATTCTATTATATAGGATCCTAGAAAACAACTTGCTCAAACAGCTTGATATTGCTATACCTCTATAGTCACTAGGATCACATTCATCACCTGCTTTATATATAGGCTTTATGATGCTTTCAGTCCATTTAGCTGGGTAAATACCTGATTCATATATAAGATTGAATAGTTTGCAGATACATTGCAACATATTTGTACTGCAATTTTTTAGCATTTCATTACTTATGGTATCAAAACCAACACATGTATTATTCCTTAGTGTCCGAATTGCATTAGTAACTTCCTTGACAGTAATATGTTCATCAAAATTATTTTTCAATGTAGCTATGCCAATTTCATAATCACATTCTTCTACCCTTACGCTTAAGAGATTATTAAATAGCTATGCCATTCATCAGGAGAGATATTTGAGCTGGGGTCATTCTGTTCGGCTTCTCCATTTTTGAATTTATTAATCACATTCCAAAAGGTTTTAGAATCTTTACTCTCTAGATCTACCAGAGATGACAAGAGTTTAGATTTATATTGACGTTGTTTTTTTTCTGATTAATTGTTTATAGCTTTTGCGGAGTTTGTAATAATTCTTCAGCTTGTTTGTATCATTACAGTTGCTAGTAAGAGAACGGGCAGTTGATTTTAAGTTTCTATACAGAGTATCACAATCTTGGTCAAACCATTTTTTATGTTTGCGCACTGTTTTTCGTTTCTTGGTATGTTGCAATGCTAACTTTGAGTGGGTGTTAATATCTGAACTGATTTGTTTAAATATAGATGAAAGTTCTGATGCTGCTTCATTTATACCTTCAGCATTATTCTCCCTAATTGTAAGTTGGAAGTTTTGTAAAAGCCTTTCTATGTCTGGAGAAATATTTTTTTCTTGAAATAATTTTTCAGTAAGCTTTGACCATTTTAATCCTACTGGAGGTGGACGACCTAATTTATCCCCCTGTCTGCTTATATTTAAGTTGAGACACGTAGTTATTTGGTTATAGTGTTCTAGCGAAATTATTCTTTCACGGCTTTATTTGCAAAATATCCAAGAATTTTTCTTTCCATAGAAATCAATGAAAAATGTAGATTTTTGTGATATGATGGTTTGGATATGAAACATAATAATTAGTTGGTTTTGAGATTACGCATGAAGTTTGAGGTCAGAAGTCGTTTATTCATCCAGAACAATCTGATTCAACATTTTGTTCCTGTTTTGCTTTCAAAAATTTAGTTTTTCGAAATGGAGAAGCAAAAAGGCAAACTTGTATTCAGTAAAAGTGGAGTTTTTCACATATGGTATATTGTATACTCCGTAGCACAAAGACTACCTGTCGTGAATTTCCATAGATTGGTCCGTAGCTAGGCCCAGGTGTGAAATATATGTGATAAAAATTTCAGTATCGCCAGAAAAAAGGAAAACGGATTTTTTCAAACTTTTCCCACGGGCTAAAAGAGTTCCCTAACTTATTCCCATATAAAACACTTATCTTTGAAACCAGCAAATAATGCAGAATTGGTGAATTGTGGCCATTGTTCATAAAGTACTTAAATGCAATACACTTTTAATGTTACGTCTACACTGGGCCACGTTCTCACCACGTCCTATCATTATGCATGTAGGCTCATTCTGCAAACACACCGGAGTGTACAATGTACACCTCCCAAGAATAATCAGAAATTGACTGATGGGAGTAACAAGAAAACAAACAAAAACGTTTTTTCCACGTCCTAATCAATTCAAGAACATGGCGAGGACGGGGTAAAAATGAAGCGATTTCTGGTTTGTAAGTGCACACTACGTACTCACTACGTCCCCATCACGTCCATACTACGTCCGCACCACGTCCTCACTAGGTCATTCACGTTTCCACTAGGTTCTCAATACGCACTCACCAAGCTCATCCCGTTTAGACTACGTCCTTACAACGTCCTTACGAAGACCTGGCAGTTCACGCCACGAGCGTTCTACGTTTTCAGCACGTTCTAACAGTTTATGTATTATAATTATTGTGCTCAGTTGAAGAACGAGTACTGAAACTCCATCCTCAACGCTGCTATTATTCTGTTGTAATGTCCAGAGTGAAACATTTTTCATCATCATCATCAGCAGCAGCAGCAGCAGCATCATCATCATCATCATCATCATCATCATCATCATCATCATCATCATCATCATCATATCCATTTTCATATCTCATAGCTAGGGGTGCAGCCAGCAATATCTCATCTTATTCTGTGAGTGCACCGGGTAAGTTTTGATGTTACTGAAGGAGAGAGAATTACAAGAGTATTTTCTGTTTTTTTTTTATTATTATTTCAACTCAACTCCACTCAATTTTATTTGCAAATCATATAATATTTAACATTTCAAAATGATTGACGCTCAAGCTATTGCTTGAGGGAATGATTCAATTAAAAAGAAATTAAAAACAACGGGGAGGACGTGATAAGAACCTGGCGTGAACGTAGAAAGAACCTACCGAGGACGTGTTGGAAACCGCAAGGACGTGATAAGAACGCAGTGAAGTCTTCTAGGACGTGGTATGGACGTACGAGAAGCATGATAGGGTCTTATCGTGAACCTGAGGGACGCAGCGCGGATGTAGTGAAAACTGAGTTAGGTCTTGATGGTCTGCATCAGGTTCGTATACGACGTCCATGAAGACCTAACTACGTTTGCACTACGTTCTTACTACGTCCTACAAGTTCCTACTACGTCTTTACCACGTCTTTACCACGCCCTGACTTTGTTCCAATTCCACCTTGTCCTCTCAGCGTTTCTTTTTAGCATGTTCAAAATTGGACAAAGACCTTCACGTCCATCAAGACCTCGCTACGTCATTACTGCGTTCCTCCCACGTCCTACAAGACCGTACCACGTCCTTACGACGTCCTTAATGTTTAGGACGTACTAAGGACGTTGTGAGAACGTGGTCCAGTGTAGACGTAACATAATAGACATATGCATGATTATGTATGAATGCATGCTATGACAATGGCAGAGAAATTGTATTTGCACAAGATGACTATTCCATGGGCTGAGGATTCAGCTGTTTACATGCGAAATGTTGATGGAACGAATTGTCTCGTTTTTGTCGCAATGAAGACCGCACAATATTTCTGAGACAACCCCTTACTTGCTGAAAACATTATTATTCGCTAAAGGAGCATATACAACGAGTTGCTTTGATCTGTAATTCAAACACTGGATAACTAACGCTCCCATGCCTTTGTCATAGCAGTTTAAGGTAAGAATTGTCTTTCATTTCATGTATTATTCTTTTAACAAATCACATCGATTTCTCCAAAACTTAGTGCGCTTTTTATTGTCGCTTTCAAAACGAGGTTAGGCGCCTGTAAATGTATAATTACTGATAGTTCCGAAGCGATGCTTCTGTTGTGGTTCCGTTTATTTTATGTTTTTGAGTCGATTTTGTTTGCTATTAAAACATTATGTATGTTTTCATATTAGTATTTACGTTCGGTTAACTTCGTGACCGCCCATTGGGAAATAGCTGCTCACTCGACTTACGATATGTTTTCTTCTAAGTATAATTACCTAATTGTCAATAAAGTTTGTCACTCTTCCGTATTTGGAGTGGGAATATTTTTCTGACTGCGCTTTTTCCTGATCATTGCCTACTTGTACCTTTCAATAATGAAAATTAAAACGAGGCCTAGTATAAATAGAAAGAAAGAGGACCATCAAGCGTCCAGCAGGCCAAACGGAATATAAATACTAGATACAAGAATCTTTATTTAAAGTCGACTTTCAAATTTACAACAGGATAACATTAGCCATAGGCTATTTTGTCGACAAACACAAATTAAAACTATACATGTAAACATGGTATTAACGAGCATCACAGTTAAAGGAAATATCACAGCATGCAACCATATATACAATTCTAACACGACGTTATCGTCTTTCCCATTGAACCTAATGGAAACGCCACCGTTTGCAAATATACGATAATTCACTGTAAACAAAATTACGCACATAAGGTAGTGTTTTTGTGACGTTGCACATAAACATTCATGTCCGCCGCGAATGAGTCCACTGGAAAACGTTTAATATGTGTTAGTTAGAATCGAAATAATTTCACTTTACGGTGAATTATCTTTGATTAGCGCGTGTTGTTGTCGGGCAGGTGCGATATTTAATTCACTCCGGCTGCGCCGTCGTGAATCAATACATCGCAATCTCCCCTCCAACATCCCTCGGTAATCACGATAATTCACCGTAAAGTAAAATTATTTCTTAAATAAGAAAGGAATATATAAAATGAGCTTAATTATATATAAATTATTTGATGCTACAATAAGAAAAAACTTGAAAACAGTACCAAAGTTAAAAAGGCAGGACATAAAAGTATTGGGAATGGATAAATCAAAGAACAAGAAGTATGACTCAGCATAATTAATAAAAGTATACATGTCTCCGGTAAAAATATCAAATTTCCCTATCAATAACTTGATGGTTCGGAATGGAGCATTTTCGATAAAGTAAACTCAACTGTATGCTGTAACGTAACGTTCAAATCTTTTAATCCTGAAAGAACTTTCAGTCGACAACGTTTTTCATATGTTTGATCCTGGAAGACAATATAGTCTTTTATTTTATACGTTACAGTGAAAACCAATGTATATCAAAACTTGATAAAATTGGTATTTTCATTGATATGAAATTTCACTGATATCAAATCTCACTGATATCAAAAGTCACTAGTGACTGATATCAGCCTATATCTTCACGGTAGATTTTGGATTACTTCTGACGTTTCCATTTACTTGACGTCATTAAAGGGAAACATTACTATTTCATCCCCGCATATGATTTTCGTGAAACGTCCTATACTTCAAGATAATTGTATCCATGGACTTAAATCGAAATAAAAGTGGGGAGTCACCGGTCTCGTTTCCATGGTATCAGAACGTTTTGGATGTTTCTCATGCATTTCAGAAAACCGCACTCGTAGCGGACATGTGTTTTAATATACATGTTATTACTGCAAAAACAACTTCAACACACGATGAGTATTATTTTTCTTACATTTTGATACTATTTGCTCTTAAACTGAGGAGATTACATGCAAAATTAATTTTCCCGCCATCTTTTCAAACCTGGAAAAAGTATGTATTTTTGCGATATCTCCTAAACTACGCATATGATTTTGATTAAATTATATCAACAGATAGGAATTGTGGTAACCATTTAAAAGTTCAAATAAAAAGTGGGGGTTACCGGGTTGCGTCGGAAGATAAAGAGAAAAAACGTTCAATATTCCCGCCTTTTTCGTTTTAACGCCAACCGTTGCACTGACGTCGCGTATATTTCTGCGACGTCATGAACAGCGAAATGAACGTTTTCAAATATAATTAACCTTATACACGAATTTGGGTATATTAATTGCCACGGAACTTCTTTTAAAATTAAAATGAACAATATGTATACCCGCTTTAGGACTCAATTATGCAGAAACAAACAGAATCAGATTATACAGCTTGCAACGTCATCGAAAAATCAAAACAAAACGACGTTAAAAACTGCGCGTAACATGCACATACTAAACGCCGACGTTGCGCAAACAATGTGCTCATAAACAATAGTAATGTTTACCCTTAATGCGTCTCACTTCAGAAATTAAAACGCCTATAACTCCGTTAGTTATGATCGAAAATATAAAGTGTGGATATTCATTTTCTCAGTTAGAACGTAAGGAACAATATGTTACCAAAATTATTTGTGTTTTCAATTTTTTTTTTTTTTTTTTTTTTTTTTTTTTTTTTTTTTTTTTTTTTTTTTTTTGCATTTTCACCACCTGCCTTGTGAATTGGAAAATGCCCGTGTATTGTATAAAATAAAAAGAAAATTTGCTTTTTTTTTTCAGTGAATACCAAATATATTTCATCTCGTGATTTGAAAACATATCAATTTTCACTCGTGCTGCGCACTCGTGAAAATTCTGATGTTTTCAACTCACTCGATAAAATATATTTGGTATTCACCTCAAAAAAGCAAATATCCTCTATATATCTTAGACTTTAGATTAAATTTCGGTCGCGGTCGAAAAAAAATATTTGAAAAAAAAAAATGGCGTAATTTGACGTCGGAGAATAGCCGCCAATCACGAAATTGTATGTTTTGTCAAAGAAATCGCTAACAAACACCATGAAATTGCTATAAATTTTGGATACTCTGCTTTGTGATTTGAACGGTATTCTGTGGCGAGAGTTATCTACAAGCCATTCTCGATGTGTGTCTGTATGTTTTATGTTCGTTCATTTAATCCTGAGATAGTGGTGGCACAGTTGATGATCAACTTTGTTTGTCACTTAAGTTTATCATTACGAAAAATTGCCTATGCAATAAACAGAGATTTTTTAGCTTTAAAAATCAGTTGAAATTTTTTGTTATTTTTCTTATTTTTGCTCAAAACATAGATTATGGGTACACGTTAGAACCGCCTCGCTGGCTGAGGCGGTTCTAACGAGTACCCACAATCTATGCTTTGGAGCAAAAATAAGAAAAATAGGTAAACCCCTTCAAACCCCAGTTTTACGATATAAAAGTGGGGTTCAGGGGGGGGGGGGTATACATTACATGAACATGTTTTCCTGATGTTAAAGAATTGTCGCACTACTTCAGCCCAAAATTATCATTAACTCCGCTGCACGGTTTTACCGAACCTGATAGAAAACCAAGAAAACAGGTCTACCAGCAACAATGCTTGTTTTCAACGCACGTTACCCGAACTGTTCATTGAAAATAATGTGTGCATTTTCAGGACCTCTTTACTACACAGGCCCTCAGATGCAATCAGGAACAGTACCGTCATCTTATCCCGCCAGGTGATTTATAACACTTGCTTGAAGACTTCACGAGGTAAATACGTCATGGGAATAATAACAAGAGAACACGAGCTGAAAATCAGAATTATAGTTTACTGAACAAACGTCAAATTTAAAATACCACACCAGTAGGAAAAGGGATTATTTCCTAGCTATTTTGTGATGTAAAAATTTTCTAGACAGCATATACCCCGGGAGCTAATTTGACCTACCTTGCACCCCCCCCCAGGACAATTTTTCATGGGTGTCAAATCGTTCATTGGGGCCCTAGAAATGCAAAGAATTTTTGTCCTAAAAAAAAAACTTGTTTGCACTATGAAAAAATGCATGGTTTCCATGGCAACCGTTAACATGATTCTTGAGCATGGAGGTGTACATACAAAATTGATCATATCTCCGCTATTGCTTATCCTAGACCACTGAACTTGGTCTCATTTTTATTTTAATGAAACTTTGTAGCCAGGGGGGGAGATACCCGGGGTTTCTTTATATGTGACGTTCTCTGAGATTTTCGGTCTTGTGGAGGTACGACGTTGACGTCACAAAACGTGAACTAAAGATGACGTCACAACACTGCATGCGACGCTAATTGGATTTTTGCACACTCAGTCATTAGTTTCAAAACGCCACCTTATAAGATAGGTTGGATATTTCTAGCAAGATCTTCGCAATTTCCGGTTCAATAATATTTAGACAACATTCACTGTGAAGGACAACAGAACGGGATACTATAACTCTGTGTTGCAAACGATTTTCCAATGCCAATTAATTTCGTTACCAATTAAGAACAATAAGATGCAAACTGTGGGTGATGCGTGTTTTCTCTATTTTTCTTATTAATCGTTAGCGCTATTTATTAAAGCCTTTGGACATGGATTATTAACATAATAAATATTGTAAAAAAAAAGTTAAAAACTAAATTTCCGACTTTGACTCCATAAGACCCAAAATGTCAGATACTGTCACATATAGGCAAATAGGGCCGTGAAATGAGAAGATAACAGGCTGTGGGGAAAACAGCAGCGGTTTTACCAACGAGCAGTCCCCACAGAGTAGGGCTTTTAGCTGGGATTTGCTGGACCAAAAGTCTAACCCCCGATATTTTCCCGTGGTTGGGCGCCGTGGTTACAATTCACTAGTGCATAAATCGAGAACCAATTTAATGGATGCTAAAACGTGTGTTTACTGTTTTGTCAAAAAAATCCGGTCTGAAGTCCGGTTCCTTTCACTTACATGTAACATGTTAGACACAGCATAGACTCCTACAAGTTCTTCAGTACAGTAGCCTGCCAATGTATCACATATCTTTGTGGTTAACCAAGTGTTTGGTATACAAAAGATCATAATCTGAATATTACGAAAACACGTCCATGTTAGATACAGATTTTTCTTAAGTTGTAGAAATTGAAACTTTTCATTATTTTTTTTATAGATATTTTTTAATATTCTGCTCAAAACATACATTGTGGGTACACATTAGAACCGCCTTGTCGATGTTTTGGATCAAAAATAAAAAAATAGGTTTACCCCTGCAAACCCGTTTTTTTTTTGTTTTTTTTTTTTTTTTTCATATAAAAGTGTGGTTTAAGGGGGTATGTATTGCACGGACATGTTTACCTGGTGATATGTTAAGAACAGACATGGTCAGCAAATGATCATACATTTATCTCAAGTGAATCTCGCGAGATGTGACGTGGTTTGTCCATTCAGTCTAGTCGCAACCACTGACCAGTACAGATCGTAGCTTGTCAACTTTAATAAAATACCTGTGTGGCCACGTGGCCGGGCAAATGTAAGTTTATGAAATTTGAATTTTGTTCATTTGTGTTACGCTTATTTGGATTTTAAGCGTTTCATTTTGGTGTACAGTCAGGAGGTACGGCCGGAGACTGTATTTTTATTTAAATTTATAAAAACGAACCTTTCTCAGTTTGTGTTCGTTGTGGTTGAAACTGTGTTCGATAGGTCGAACACGAGTTTGTAGAGTTTTATTTTTGTGTGCAGTCAGGAGGTTCGGCCGGAGACTGTATTTAAAAAAAAAAAAAAAAAAAGAACTTTGTCAAGTTTGTGTGCGTTGTGGTTCAAACTGAGTTCGATAGAGTTTGAAGAGTTTCATTTTTTGTGTGCAGTCAGGAGGTACGGCCGGAGACTGTATTTTATTTAAATTTATAAAAACGAACTTTGTCAGTTTGTGTTCGTTGTGGTTCAAACCGAGTTCGATAGGTCGAACACGAGTTTGAAGAGTTTCATTTTTTGTGTGCAGTCAGGAGGTACGGCCGGAGACTGTATTTTATTTAAATTTATAAAACGAACTTTGTCAGTTTGTGTTCGTTGTGGTTGAAATCGAACACGAGTTTGAAGAGTTTCATTTTTGTGTGCAGTCAGGACGGCCGGAGACTGTATTTTCATATTTCACTTTTATTAAAAACGAACTTGGTGTTTGTTGACGAGCTATGTGTTCGTTGTGATTAAAACTGTGTTGGACATGTTGGATTGGCCAAACAAAGATGGCCAAAGATTTCGGTACAGTCAGGAACTGAGAACTGTGGTTTCATTTAAAATTAAAAAAACGAAATTGGTGTTCGTAGTGGCTAGATTGCGTTGGCTAGGTCGAACAAAAAACGGGAGCCTTTTTTTATGTAAAGTATGCTCTCAGTTTTGTACTTTTGTTTTGATATTTTAGTTTTTCTTTGTGTAGCGCTTTGTGGCGTTGGCATTTTTAAGTTGTATGCCGAATGCCATTTTGCTGTTATGTCTGGCTGGATATGCCGCACATGTATATTCAATGCATATTGTGTACATAAAATGACCTCTGGTTGATGTGTAACCGGTCAGTTGTATTGAGTATTGGGGGTGTTCAGTTTTGTCACACAGCGCACGTGACACAGGTGCTAGCTTTGTTTACACCGTGTTGATTCATGTTTCTCGTGACATTTTTGTCATACATGTAAATCTTTGAGCTATTGTCCCGGGGGGGGGGGGGCACTCCCTGGTAAGCAGTGTACCGATGCGTGATCAAAAAAACGATGAGAAAGGGTACTTTTTTTCAAGAAGGGCAGTGCGCAGCGCTGACATCATTTAGGGTAGGCAAAATGTCGTTTTTGTGGAAAAAGGGTATGTTTTTTTACAATTCTGCTAAAACGCTGTGAAAAGGGGTGGACCGAGGCGTCCTTGGCCGATATGTTTTGGGCCGAAATGACTAAAATGTCTAAAACCTAAGGGATAAGATATGATTTTCCCTTTCTGTTCAACAATGTGTGTTGCTTCAATAGAAATTATTGTTTCTGCTAATTGAGTAGTTCATACAAATAAAAATGGTTTGTATTAAATCTTGTCTTTTGTACCCTGCTCTCCATAATGCTTGCTATATGTAAGTGCTTGGTCTACTATATCAAGATTTATTTCAAGTATGTATAGAAGCCTAGTGGTGTAGTGGGAAAGCTGCTTGCCTTGTAAACCAGGGGTCAATTCCAGGCTTCTCCAGTTTTTCGTACAAGACTTAAACTAATTTCCTATCGCCATATTACCTTAGCTGTTTAGTGGGACAAAACACAAAATTAACCAACCAACCATTATTTCATATATATTTGTGTCAATTTTCTGTGTACATTTGAACAAATTCAGATGCTGAGGGCAAAGCTTGAAAGCCCTGAAACAATTTAAACCCCCAATACTTTATTACTGACAGATCCAAGGCGATACTTCCTCTGTGGTTAGTCTGTTTCTCGTTTCAGCGATGACAATTTCTTTTGTATGTGCATTTTAAGGTTTACCATCTTTTCTTATTGTACCTGTATGTTTCCTATTTGTAACTTTAGCTATTTCATGTGTTGATTGCATGACCAAATGTTTGTTTATGATCATATCAGTTCCACATTTTTAAGCATTTTAACCCAACAGAGCCAAAGTCTCAAAGGTGATCTTATAGGATAGGCAGGTACCATGCATCCATCTTCCGTTACTGTAGTCTGTCTATATTTTAAAATTACTTCTCTGAAGCCATCAGGCAGATTGTTTGCATATTACACATATAGCATCTTCACGTGGTTATAAAAGAATTATTGCATTCCAGTGTTTTAGTTGACTGCAGTGGAAAGGGGTACTTTTTGACGGGACACAGTGGAAAGGGTCACATTTTAAAGCAAACACAGTGAAAAGGGGGGTCAAATTTTAAATGTCGATCACACTGTTTAGGGTATGTTCAACAATCCTTTGATCACGCATCGGTACACTGCTTACCAGGGAGTGCCCCCCCCCCCCCCACCCCCGGGGCTATTGTACATGTTTGAAGCGCGGACGCTGTAGAGAGCATTTTCGAGGAATACAAAGTGAAAGTAGATCTGTGTTATGACGTTGTGCTGGTTGTTTCAAAAAAAAAATTTCTAATCTTTTCTAGTGAAACTGCGTTGGGTGTGGCTAAGGTGTTGAAACCAAGATACTCTCTAATGGGGAAGAATCTGATCACCAAAACAAAGGCGGCTGTCGAGGATGGATTAGAGCTCGAGAGGCTGACAAATTGAATATCCGCTTGAACATTACTCGCTGTCCGAGTTGAGGATGGAATTTGAGAGACTATCAGGTAAATAGTATTTGGCTATGTTGTGAACAGGCAATGTTTGATAAACCAACGTATTTTAATTTGAGAGCTTAGTGAACGGCTGAAGGGAGCACGGGACGGTGTAATGGTAGAGCATCAGGCCTCGAATCGAGAGGTTCTTGGTTCAATCCTTATACAGTTCGTGTTACATGTCTTTGTAAAGATACATTAACCCTCCAGAGTAATGGTTAATACTCAGGATGCGGTGACTCCGTCCCATTATGACGTAAATTTGCTGACCGTGGGATCGGGACGTTAAACCTTATTCAAACGATGTAAAAAAAAAGTGGTACAGGGGTGCACAAAGGTCTAGTTTGACGTCTCCAGTAAGGTACACGTAGATCCATAGAGTCTGACTCGATTCTTATATTATCACAATTTGTAATTACTTCGATATGTTGTATTGACATGGTTGATAACTATCTATTGTTTAAATAGGGGAACCAGTCAATGATGTTGAAGGTGTGTGCATTCTGATGACAACAGATGGATCATGTTATAGTGCATGTGGGTGCTCCAAAAGACCAACCTCTGCAATTTATGGTGGCGCCTAATTTTCCCGGTCTACGTCAGGTAAAACTGTTTCCTTAATTGGTTATATTTTAGAATAGTGTTGCGATGCCATGATTTTCTAACGTTAAGTCCCATCAAGCGGAGGAAACATAGGTGTTGGTGGGACAATAGAGCGTCACTTTTAAAAGTTATTTTGTACGTTTGGAATTTGTTACGGACTTGTAATGTCAGATTTTAATAAAAACGTTAATATTTTCTCATGGGTTGAGACCTTTTGGAAAAGATCTTATTCAGTAATTAGGGAGGAAAACAATCTTGGTAGCAAGTATTACGTTAATTTAATGCTATTGTTTTCTGTCAATGTTCTGAATATAGACTTGATTTCATGAATCTTCTGTTCAGATACAGAGTCACCTTCTGTTGAGGCTCTGGTGGGGCTACTTCTGATACAGCGACACAGTAATAGACCATGAGAAGATTCTAGATGGAAGGTGTATAGGTGGAAAAGCTTTAACTACTGTAAGGGCCCTGGATATTGAGTGGAAATCTCCAATGGAACAAAACTATAAAATTGGACACTGATTTGAAAGTCTAAGTATATGTAAAGTATGAGGATTATCAAATTATATTGTTCTTAGAAGGATAAAAAAAATCCGTTATAGCTGACTGGGCTAAGTCTAGAAGTATAAAACTGAGAAAATAAAAGTAAGGATAAAGTGAATGTTTATAAATCAGGATCAAGTTCAATCAGGTTATGCTATGCTGAATATGGGTTTTCCTCCAATAGATGCAGCCATGGTCAGTCATATCAATTCCATCAGTTCCAACTGATAGTTAATGGATTGCCTTAAACAAAGTTTTTGTTGTCTTAGTGAATATTTTTCATGTTAATAATTCTCACTTTTGTTTCTTGAGGATGGTTAATGCTGTACAATAAGAAGCACATGTTTTGATATGTAAGGGTTGTAAACCGATATTTGGTGGTAGATGTATCGTCATTTTAAGGGTATATCCTACATGGGGTATTAGTTTAGGTGTGGGTATTTCCTGGTCTTTACGTTGCTTGATCTAATTTTACGTAGGATTTGCTTTATAAAATAAGTAATATAATTGAAAGCAAGAGCACATTTTGCTTTCCATATGTATTTGTTTGCAGCTTGATACCTTTGTCCTTACCCAGGAGATCTAATCTCCCAGTGGATTTATTCACGTGGGTGGGGACTGGGTGTCTCTCTGTGGTATTTTCCTTCTATGTCCTTTTCAGGACACATCGAATATAATTGTACAAAAAAAAAACGAATTTTTGTCCAGATATGTCCTCTTTGGAAAGAGGTTTGGATTTTGACCCAAGTGTGATAGTGCAAGTTACAGAAGAACATTGGGTCAATTCACACGGAGAGACAACCCAGCCTCCCACTCACATGATCTCTGCAGACCGTGATGAAGTTTCTCAATGAACAATGTTGAATTTGATAATTTAACATTTAGAGACTTGCAAAAGTTATGGTAGGAAATAATTCATATATGTTTCAAAGAATGGAGAATGTTAGATCACCCTGATAATGATTTGTTGTTGATATTGTGCCTATATCGAACATTTCAAGGGAATTGGAAGGGTAAGAGTGACCCCTCCTACTTAGTTTACCTTTGACGGAACAATTCAAATCCTATTCAAGTGGTACCTCAATTTATGGTTTAGGGATCCTCCTTTCACCCCAGACACTTCGCAGAAAGTATCACGTGTACTGTAGATAGGTACGTTATTAAGGTTTCTCTCGAAGTTAAATCGGACTAGAACCGCATTCTTGGTAAAGATTCTAGGAAATATTATGGTATTCAGTTTGCAGTTTGGTTTATGGTGTTTAACATAATCAGTTTTGAATTTTAAAGCCAATGCTTTGTGTTCCTTGTCTGATGTACTTAATGAATGGCGGAAATGTCTAAAATATCTCAGGCCTGGTCAGGAATTTTGGCTTCTTTCAAAATTTATGCGCATGTATTGTATGTCATGTGCTAGTCCGACTAGGTTATCTTTGAATCTGTATAAGATCATCTTTCAACTTACCCAGTGTCTGAAAATGTTGAACATGTTCTGTACTTCTAAAAAAAGTTTGTGTTACTGGAGGAAAAGAAACGCACATTTTATAGAACTTAGAGACAGTATTCTGACTAGCAAGATTGTATTTTTGAAGACATTGCAACGGTATTCTGAAAAACGCTGCTCTTTGTTTCTTGCAATGCTGACTATTTTCTAGGGAGGTGAACAGAGCCATAAGTATTGCTTCTAAAACAGTAGAGGTATTTGTTGTGTATGAAGAACTTAAAAATGATCTGTTGTTTGGCAAATTTATTGAGAATTGGAAGGGTCTTGCAACTTGCAGAGATAAGAAGTATTTGTGGAGAGTTCTAGGAACAGATTTCCACCTTTCGTTAGGGAGCATATCTAACGCAGACAGGAACTTAGAACTTGGGGATTATTTAGATGACAAGAGTTCTGAATCATTTCCTAATCATGAAAGAGGTACAAGCTGAGTTAGTTACGGGTAATAGGGTTGGCATGCTGTGAATAATTATTTGTTGGTAAAGTATGGGATCCCACATTGAATTATGCTTTAAAAGGGCTGTTTATGTTGACCTTTTGTGAGGAACATTAACTTGACTATCTGGTATATTCATACTGGAGATAACCCTGCAGATGAAATGTCTAGTTAGACACCTGTCATGTAAGGACGCAACCTTGGCTAGAGATAAATGATTAGTGGTTGGGAATTGGTCTGGCCCACATTCAGCAGATTTAATGGCAATATAATCAAATGCTATGATGGATAAAATGGGAACAAGCAATGAATGGCGTTCCTCAATTTTTCCCCTACGAAATCAGTAGCGGGTGTGAACATATTTTCATGAGATATTTCCAAGGAGATCAATACCTATATTTTCCCACCGTTTTGCCTTATCTTTCCTCTGATTAGATTCTATTGGAATCAAATTCAAAGGTAGTAAAGTTCGGGTAGCCGCCTAGTTAGTGGCCGCCTATCGGGAAATAGCTGTGGACCTATACAAAGAGCCTTCCTTCAGACATGTACATAGTTTTTCACAGTGCGACTATGCTCATGCTTGGGTCCAGCACTTTCTTGGAAGATGAAGATGAAGATGAGCTGCTCATTCGGCCCACTTTTTGTATAAGAACCTGATTGTCAATTTAGTTTTTTCAACCTTGTTTTTGGAGTGGGAAATTATTCTGATTGTGCGATTTACTGATCATCCTGCTGTAAAACCAGCCCCGTTGTGGTAGCGTCTCTTTTGGTCATTTGTTACCAGTGGAAAGTTCTAGCAGAAAAGAGTATTCTACTCTATCCGTCTACACAGGGTTACAAACCTGATTTTAAAAGCTTAGAATTGAACTGGTTTGGGCAAATAATATTTCACCGATGTTATTTGTTCTTTCGATAGAATTTTGTATCGGCGAGCGGTTCACTTGTGTTTTTCATTGCTTGTACATGTATGCCTTTGATGCTGGTTTTTCAGGTCTCTTAGACCTGTGGAACACACCACCAACAAAATAGACGAGGATAATTACTTTATAGAGAGACGCTATCCTTATCATACTTATAGACAGTTCATGATATGCTTGGAAGAAAAAGAAAACGCCGCTGCAAAAGGAATTTGAAAAAAGTTTTTTCTTGATTGCAGGGGTGAAAGCATTTTGTAGTATAATTCTTATGATGTAAGATAAAGGAGAAAACTCAAATTCACGACATTGGAAGCACTTTTGGCGAATAGTTTGTGTTTTGTTGTCTGCTGGTACAGTACATGCCATAGTGGGATAACTGAAATCCATTTTACAAAATGTTAGTAGGGATGATAAGTGGTTTGAAGAGACTCAGGGGCGGTAACCCAGTTTGAAGTTTGGAGTTTAAGAAGTAGATGAAGGCTGTAAAAGTAAAAAAATCTAAGGTTCACCTTTCCCAGAAACAAGATAAGCCTCTTTTATGAGAAATTTTGTGCAATCATGAAGTCTGGCCAGTTATGTCTATGGAAAAAGGAAGACCCACATTCGACAAAGCATGTGTTGGATGAATTAGCGGATTCTCGTCATCTACCTTATGCTTTTAGGGCTGATAAATATCAGTGTTTTTGGCATGTTTATGCATGTCATGAGTTGGTACAGCCGCGGTAGTGTAATGTTTAGCGTATTTGCTTAGCAATCAAGAGGTTGTGGGTTCGAAACCCGGCTAGTACATATGCCTGTCATGTTGGTGACAAATGTTCATCCTGGCGTAATTATAAAGCCAAGCCGTCCATAGGGGGTTAAGAGAATAGTAACTTTGCATCACATTTTTTGTATCCTGTATTTTTGACTCAAGGGAGTGTTGTGGCATAGTGTTAGAGCTTCACACTAAACAGCGGTCCCGGGCTCAATTCATGCGGGTTTGCTGAATCTTAGTGGTAAACAGTTGTTTCGACCGAAATGACTGAAAATTTATTGACTAGGATATCAAACTTGTATCAAATGAAACGTTAATATATTGACTGAAATATTAAAAATGTATGAAAAGATTCTCATTTAATTACATATTATTTGCTGTTGGAAAAAAACTACAAAACAAAGATGTGGTTTGTTTTATTTTAAGTATACGCATGTAGTTGTTGCATTTTGTTTGTCAATTGTACGAATTGTTCATTACTATTGAAGAGATTGTCTAGGTTAAAATTCAGTTAACAGTATTTTACTCTGGCAGACAAACAAAATGCGCATGTATATTGGTTTGGTATACTGTTCAAAAGAAGTCAAAACCATTATTATGTTCATACGTGGTTTAGTTTTTTAAGCTGGATCCAGGTTTTGGAAATATGTTTTATGTAATTCATTTCGTATGCAGATTTGGTTTTGACTTCATTTTATCAGTAATGGGATATAAAGTGACAGAAAACTTCAAATCAGGTGTTTCTAAATTAATAAATCTGAGTAGTTGGAGTATTGGGTATTTTTGGAGGGGGTTTTCTAATATGTATGGAAATTCTTTGTAATTGGTGGGGAAGTATTTTTTCACTCTTTTCCCCCATTACTTATACAAACTTGAATCACATCGAGTGTAGAATTACTTGAGATAATTTTATATCTCAAGTGAATCTCGCGAGGTGTGACGTGGTTTGTCCATTCAGTCTAGTCGCAACCAACAGATCACAATAGAAAGTAGTGTTCAGTCACTTTATGTTCCTCGGGTGGGGATATGGGCCCCCGTACATTTCGACCAAAAGAAATAGTTGCGCTGTTTGCGTCTCGGTACAAATCTTACACGCTAACGGCTGACCATCTGATTACTGGTTGGCCGCTCGGGTTTGAGTCTGCCCAGGAAGTGGTTCAAGTGAAACCATCCAACCTAGATGGCTTGTTTGGATGGTGTGTTTTTCAAGCACATTTTTGAATGTCGTGCCATCCTAATTTGGGTAAAAGTCCCATAAAATAGAGGTAACTTCCAGACATGACCATGACTGTTGGCTGGCACGTAAGACTTCGGTTCGGGCAGGCAAAAACCTTGTGAAAAAAAAAAAAAAAAAAAAAAAAAAAAAAAAAAAAAAAAAGAAAATAGTTTGCACTTGGAGTGATTCTTGTTTTCACTCTTTTCCCCCATTACTTATACAAACTTGAATCACATCGAGTGTAGAATTACTTGAGATAATTTTAGATTACAAAAGAACACTTTGTGAAGCTTTTTTTCGCGCACAATAAACTACCGTGAAATAAATTGTTTAAATAACTACCGTTTTATTTGTTTGTTCGTATTGAGGTTTAACGCCCCAGTCAACATTATCAGTCATGTCGGGACGGAGCCATCGCTTTCTGGGTTTTATCCAGTACTCTAGGGAGTTAATGTGTTTTGCTCTAGGACACAACATGGTGACCCTTGTGGAGATCAAACCCAAGACCTCTAGATTCGGAGTCCGACGCTCTACCACTAGGCCACCGCGCTCACCACAGTTTTTTTTACTAGGACAATGCAACGTTTTTCTTTTTTGAATCAGTGTATTATATTATGATATTAGTCGCCGCATCAGAAAACCATCAATCAGCAGATGCCGGTCAGCGCATTTTAGTTTCGCTCAATAGATAGTATCATCGAATTCCATTTTTTGCTAAATCTGAAGGTTCATGCTTTCTAGCTATTTTTGTGTGGCTGTACGGCCTGGTATGTGTCTGACCTTGGAAACCCAGATTTTTTTTTCTTTATTTTAATGGAAATTTTTAAGGTGAGCATGTACAATATTCTAAAATTTTAAGCAGTATGCACACCCATTTATAGACTGGAATTTAACTTCTTTGGCAAAAATTGAATGTGTTAATTTTTATACGCAACGGCTTATACATGTTCATGCCGCATTCGTTCTAGGTTCCGACCACATACATGTAGGAGTCTTAAGCTCGTGCGAGACAACCAACAATTTGGGCTACCGACCAGGTCCGACACAAACCGGCCTGTACAGTCACAAGTAGGCTAGAAGCATGAACATTCGGATTGAAGAAGATGGTTAGTGCTATCTGTGTGGCGAAAACAAAGACGCTGATCAGCTGTGCAGTTACTGCACAGCTGATCTGCGTCTTTGTTTTCGTATATGCAGATAGTTGGTTTTCTGATGCTGTAGCTGTAAACATTTACAGTCACGGCTAGAGTCTTGTTAGTGCTTGTTAGAAACTTAGAGTAGATAAATGTGCAGTTTGTTCAAATCTGTCAATTCAGTTGGCACAGGAAACTGAAGGCGTTGGTACAAGGCCAGTCGTAAAACTTTCCATAATATTTGGACATCCCCATACAATCTTGATTGCCACCAAGATTATCCGGCTGACCACTGTTCCACGGTATCCCCTGTACCGGATTACCATTTACCCACTTAAACATCCCCTCTTCTGACTGGTCGTCTCCACCAACCCATATCCAATTGCTCGACAATGACATGCCAGCTGAAGTAGATACAAATATGATTTTTGATATTTATTTATTTTTATTGTGAATACTTTGACCGTGCCGTTTTACCTTACGTGACATTTTTTTGTTAACACTAAACGCATTTATCCAGTATCATGTGGATCACGTGGTCAGATATCGTTTTCCACCAAAGGGACAAATGATTGAAAATATACTAATTGAAACAGGTTGATCAACAAGCGTTTATCTATAGAGGTCAATCGGCATGGTCAAATTATTGCACTATACTAGGGCTCTTTGTCAATATTTCAAAAAAAGTAAAATGGATACTTGAGCGATAAAATGATTATATACATGTAGCATGTTACATATTACTCTCTCTCTCTCTCTCTCTCTCTCTCTCTCTCTCTCTCTCTCGTCAAAACTGACGAGGATTGCAATTTAAAACATATGTTTGTACAGCAAAAATACATACCCACAGCCTTTTGGATGTATGCAATTTTCTCTGGTGTATCAAGTACGATGAGATCACCGCCCTCAGAAGCACATTGTAACCTGGCATAGGTGTAGCTTAGCCTCTTCTCATGCTCAAGCCTCCAGCAAAGATTTAGGTTTGCATTGTATATGTAAGGCGAAGGGCACTCTGATAGTTCGTCCGATTATAAATAAAATATAATCATGGTTAATTACGTATGTTTCATAATGACAGGAGATAGTATTCGCCACATTGCGCACTTTCGAGTCAAATGAACATTTTATGGTTTATAGGTGGGATATATTTTCTACAAAGTTTTAAATTCAACTGCATATAATAATAATAATCTATTACTGTACTTATTTCAACGGGCAACGTTATCCCAGGTGCCAGATTAAATACGATGTACTGATTATCTATTCGTGGGACAAATGGCAAAGATTAACTACCATGCAAAATATATATATTATTCCATTAATTAAATGGACATATACATTGTTTTAGTTTAGTCATCAATGATACATACCGTTTTTTTTGTTTTGTTTTTGTTTTTTTTAGCACACCTGAGCCGAAGGCTCATAGGTGAGCTTATAGTTTCTCACCCATCAGACAAGCATATCCCTTTGTGTGCCTGTCTGAGATATTTCTGTCTCAGTACTAGTAGATTTTAGCTGTCTCAAAATGCCAATCATTTCTGCAATTAGCCAATAGAAATTTACATCTTTATGTGTACTTCCATATAAGGAAATGATGAGCTAGGTGTCAACTGTCAGTGACAAAAATAACCCTGCAGGTGTTAATTTCAGGAAGTTTACAAGAGTAATTGTAGTCTGCTGCTTTGATAAAAATCTCAAAATTTAATTTTGTTGAGGATTTTCTGCACAAAACAAAATGCTGATTGAATATTTTTTGTAAGGTAAGTGCATATACAAAATTATTTTTATTTTTTTCACTGGTTAATTTGCATATTGTTTCATGTAAAAACAAAATGGCTGCCTGAGTTGCATTTGAAGCCTATTCAGAATCAAAATGGTATAAATTGATGGGTGAGAAAAATAATCAATGATGGTGTTTAGGCCTCAAAAAAGGAAATCTCAGGCTCGTTTTCAGATTATTCAAGTCTCATCCTCGGCAGAGCCTCGGATGAGACTTGAATAATCTGAAAACTTGCCTGCGATTTCCTTGTCTCGGCCTCAACCCCATCATAGATTCTTTTAATACCTATGCTCCGGCGTCCGTCCGTCGTCCGTCCGTCGTCGTCCACAATTTCAAAGATCTTCTTCTCTGAAACCGCTTGGCCGATTGTTCTCATATTACACATACACCATCTACAGGTAGGGGGAAAGAATAATTATGTTTTTGTTTTGATCGGATAAGAACTCTGGTTGCTATGGCAACTTATGCTTCCCATAGACTTATAATGGAAAAAAGTGAAAATTGCCAGTTTTTGTGGTCTTGTTTGAGATATTTGAATTTTGTTTTTGCAGAAATGTTTATTGATTAGTCATCCACGTTTCATGTGACTTTTGTCCTAATCCTTTATTTTGATTGGTTGCAGGGGCCCCGTATAGGGCAAAATTTCGAAAAACATTCAAAAATCTTCTTCACAGAAACTGTCAAGGGGATTAAGCCTGTACTTTGTATACATGTTCCTGACAGCTGCCTTTACATAATTTGTGTTTTTTTTTTATTCCAGGCGGATAAGAACTGTGGTTGCTATGGCAACTTAAAGTTTCCATAGACTTATAATGGGAAAAATGGAAATCGGCTATTTTTCCGCTAAAATTGCAGACATTTGAATTTTGTTTTTGCAGAAATGTTTATTGAGTAGTGTTTGACGTTTCTTGTGAATTTTGTCCTAATCCTTTATTTTGATTGGTTGCTGGGGCCCCATAAAGGGCAAAATTTTGAAAAAAAAAACATTCAAAAATCTTCTCAGAAACTGTCAAGTGGATGCATCCTGTACTTTGTATACACGTTCCTGACAGTAGCCTCTACATAATTTGTGTTTTTATTCCAGTCGGATAAGAACTCTGGTTGCTATGGTTTCCATAGACTTATAATGGGAAAATTGAAAAATAGCTTTTTTTCAGGACCAATTGTAGATATTTGAATTTTGTCTTTTCAGAAATATTTATTGAGTATATCTCTATGTTTCATGTGACTTTTTTCCTAATCCTTTATTTTGATTGGTTGCTGGGGCCACATAAAGGGTAAGATTTCGAAAAACATTTTAAAATCTTCTCCTCAGAAATTGTCTACGGCATGAAGCCTGTACTTTGTATGCATGTTCCTGACAGTAGTCTCTACATAATTTGTGTTGTTTTACTTCAGTCAGATAAGCAATCTGGTTGCTATGGCAACTTAAAAGTTTCGATTGACTTAAAACGTGAAAAGTGGAAATTGGCTATTTTTTCTGGTCCAATCGCAGATATTTGAATTCTATTTTTGCAGAAATGTTTATAGAGTAGTCTTCTACAGTTTGATTGGTTTTTGTTCTAATCCTTTATTTTGATTGGTTGGTGGGGTCCCATAAACGGCAAATTTTTTAAATAAATATTTGGTTAATATAGCAGATCTCAGGTGAGCGTTTACAGGACCGTTGGTCCTCTGTTGTTTTTTTTTTAAATGGATTCTTTGGTTCCTGAGAAGAAGATTTTCGAAGCGTGTTTACAATATATGGGCATGGCGGTCATCTTTGTCACATGACCAGGATTTTTAAACATACATAATTTCCCAGTCCCTATAGATGTTTCATATAATATTGATAAACCGAATGGTTTCAGAGTAGAAGAGGTTTGAATATTATGATAATATACATGTTTATTGCCCTGGTCGGGTGCAGATGAACCCCTGTGGTCCAATTGTTTTCTGAATCTTGATATTCAGTCCTACTGCCCATTTCCTGCAATATATTTCCTTTAAATGACAATTTAATAGTTTTCCCCATTCAAATACATAGGCGACCTTGATGCAAATGAAATATGTCAAGGGCATCACAGGGTCATGATTTATATATACATTGTAGTACGTTTTTAGCCATCAATGCTTAATGCCAAGTTTCATGGAAAGGACATCTATGGATAAGATGAGAAAAGTCCATAAAAGCCTTTAAAGACACAGTTTGCTGTTTCTTTACCTGGGGTGGCCTGGTATAATGACCCCTAATAAACAGCCCAGGAGGCATAGCGCACATCAAAGGCTTATCTTATCTAGGTGATTATAGGGTCATTGGCCTCTGCCTTGAGGGGGCCACTTGGAGGGAACTTTAAATATAATTGAGAAGTGTCTAAATGAAATTTTAGAACCTCTTTTATTTTCTTATAGTTTCTATTCTGATTTTCAGTTTTGCAATTAAAATCATCTAATTTTCTGAATTGAGCCAATGCTGAAGCGTAACCTTAATTCTATGTCAGAAAGAGCAGGCCTAGACCATTGATCATTTTCTCAACAGTTCATTGAATGCTGAAAAAGATTTAACTGAAGAAAATTTTCGGAATAAATTATTATAATAATATCCATATTCCAAATAGAAATAAATGTGTCATGTCACAATGATATCCAAACATTTGTGTCATAAATCTCAGAGGGACTTGTCACTCTAAAGGTCTAACTAGAAAAGAATGAAGTATCATGAAAGTGTATTACATTGATGAAGTGGTCATCTGTTTTTCACACCTTCAACAAACCAACATAATTTCAGGTACTCACTGTCTTCCACTAAGTCTGTATTTGTTTAGTATCTGTCAAAACGTGTGAAAATACTTGTTTCAATGTAAATTGGTTTTATGGCAGTTTTCCTTTTCAATCATTCATGCAACATTACTGTGAACAGTGCTATAAGACACAAGACTTTCAAGTGCATGCCAGTAATTCAATGAAAATGCTTTTTTGAATAAATAAATAAATAAATAAATAAATAAATAAATTTGTAGTATTCTTCATTTCTGAATTAGACCCAAAGGGACAGATCATCTAAATTACCAAAATGATGATCATAGATAAAAACACAATCTCTGTTACAGATATTGACTTTAGGTTCCCTTTCATGGTCCCTACCTGTAAAGCCACCCTTGCATTACCTGTTATTTCTTATCAATAGTCTGCATAAGGTCATTAGGGTGTTATGCAATGCAAAATGTGTCTTTAATCGATTTTTAAAACACGTAATTTTAACAAAATTTTAAATTATAATACTGGGCATATATGATAATTTTTGTGCAAAAGCAGATTTGGAAGCGTTCCGAACTGCCAGCAGGTAGACATAACTTAATATTTCGTACCTCCCAGAATATTAAGACTTTCTTAAACTGCTTATATTCGTGGGAGCAAAAAATAGTTTCCTATGTATTTGACTGCAAGATTTTACTGTAAACCGAAGCAAAATGGATGTTGAAGATGTTAACCAGTTCCTCTGATTCCAATCACGCTTTAGTGCTTATGTTCCACGGTTCGGTGAACATCGTTTCCCCCCTAGACCCAGCTTCTCGCTTACATATATTGTGTAAGTATATATAAGGTATCTCCAGTAAAAAGGATTTGTTGGGTCTAGGAGGGGGAACATACTTTTAAACTAAAAATAGTAATAATGGTCTCCAATTCTTAATTTTTGATGGAAACGGAATGACCTTAAAACGTGTTCCAGTCATGCGCATGTGCAATAGCAATAAAACCAAAACCGGTTACTGCTGACAACATGCATTTTGCTTTGGTTTGCTGCAAAAATTACAGTCAAATACCTGGGAAATTATATTTTTGCTCCATGAACATAAGCATTGTAAGAAGCCGTTAATATTTTGGGAGGTACAAAAACCAAGAGTTATCTCTACCTGTTGGCATTTGGGAACACTGTCAAATCTTTTTTCACACAATTTACATATATATCCAATCAAACAGTTCGAAAATTTGCTTAAATTACGTGTTTTAAAATTTGACCCCTCGATTTTAGGCTTTTAGGGACTTTTCTCATCTTATCCATAGATGTCCTTGGATAATTTAATGTTTGGAGTTGTCTTGTCCACAGCTGATAAAACCACATATCATTAGAAATGCTTTTGCAATCCTGATAATCAGCTACACATAAACATGTGTATCTATATAATAAGTTGTATTCATTTATTCATCATGCAATGTTTCCATCCCGGAGACTGCACATGGGTATCTACTGACATTTTGGCACTCTTGACTTAATTCTGTTAGAATTTACCCTAGTTTTTTGAAGTCCAATCAGCCACATAGGAATATGTGTCACTACTGACAAAGTTACAATAACATGTATATGTCACTATAGACACTTCAAACTTACTTTGTTGCAGTTTTTCCAGTTCAAACCAACAATGCAGGAACAAGATTCACTATTGACCAGGTTACACAAAAAAGCATGTGCCACTATGTACTGCTGACTTACAATTGTACCATGTTCCCGGTCCACCCAGTCACAATGTAACCATTGCCAAGTTACACTGACTAAGTTACAAGACAAGAATGTGTCACTAGTGACAAAATTGTACCCATGACTTACTTTTGTCGCAGTTTTCCCTAGTCCAACGACCTATCCAAAAACAAGTGTCATTATTGGCTAAGTTACAGAACAAGCATGTGTCATTGGTGACAAAATTGTACATCTAACTTACTTTTGTCGCAGTTTTCCCCAGTCCAACCAGCTCCGCTGTGACAAGTGTCACTATTGACCAAGTTATACAAGCAAGCATGTGTCACTATTGACCAAGTTATACAAACAAGCATGTGTCATAAGTTATACAAACACGCATCTGTCACTATTAACCAAGTTATACAAACAAGCATGCGTTACTATTGACCATGTTATACAAACAAGCATGTGTTACTATTGACCAAGTTATACAAACAAGCATGTGTCACTATTGACCAAGTTATACAAACAAGGATGCGTTACTATTGACCAAGTTATACAAACAAGCATGTGTTACTATTGACCAAGTTATACAAACGAGCATGTGTCACTATTGACCAACTTACTAATCCAAACTAAATCACTGATACTCTTTTTTACATTTTCCCAGCCCTACCAGTTACGATGGAACAATTATCACCAATGACCAAGTTACATAAAAAAGAATGTGTCACTATTGACAAAATTGAACTCCAAGACATATTTTGTCGCAGTTTTTCCCGGTCCAACTATTTACGTAAGAACAAGTGTCACCATTGAGCAAGTTACATGAAAAAGCATGTGTCACTATTGACAAAATTGAACTCCAGACATACTTTCGTCGTAGTTTTACCCAGTCCAACCCGCTACACAGGAACAGGTGTCGATAATGACCAAGTTACAGGAACAATCATTTTCTCTATTGACAAAGTTGCACTCCTGACTTACTTGTGTTGCAATTTTTCCCAGAGTAACCAGCTGTGCAGGCACAAGTGTAACTATTGACACCATCTGAGCATCTTCCACCATTCTTACAAGGATTAGGGTCACAATCATTGATATCTGAAACAATGTACAATAACTAGCTAATAAAGCAATTTATAGCATTATAATTGTGATTTTCTATGACTGTAAAGTACTGAAGTTTTAAGACAGTCAAACGGAAAAATGCCTCTTTTTGCAATCGAACAGTCTATGGACAAAAAGGTACAAGTAGGCAAAGATTCAGAAAAAGATTCCCACTCCAAAAACCGAGGTGGGAAAAAACCAAACTAACAATCAGGTACTTATATCATGAAACATATCGTAATCCGAATGAGCAGCTATTTTCCCAATAGGTGGCCACTCAGTTACCTTTACTTAACTAAAAATATGAAAACATACATAAGGCGCCAACAGCACAAAATTTTTTTTTACACACCAAGACATAAAACAAAAAGAACCACCACAGAAGGATCGACTTGGAACGATCAGTAACACAAAGTTACTGGCGGGCTTAAACCGGTTTTACATGGCCATAACCTCACCCTCAGCTTCTGCAGTGGTTCATAACATTTAGTTAGTTATTCGGTCCTCGTGGTGAATCTCTAACTAGTCAATGAATCATCAAGAACAAACAAATAAATCATGATAAACATCCTGATGAATAAAAAACCAGGACTCACAGACTGAGTAAGCTGCCCGACGATGGAGATCCCTGGGCGACGAATAACCTACTAACTCCGGAGCAAAAGAAAAACACCAGTTGGACCCCGGTGGGCCAAGCAACAGACAAGAAGCTCCGGCCCCAACCAACTAAAATGAATAGCTTTATGTCGGGGCCATCATAGAGTCTGACGCCCGACCCACCGGCGTGCAATTAAAGAAGGCAGCATGGTTATCAACCATGATTGGGTTAAAAACTAAGCATGCAGACTGTCGCATAACATTCAAGTTATAACCTATACGTCTGTAACGTGTTATGATTTTTCTGAACTGAAAAGAAAAATCATTAATTCCTTTAAGTTTCTTAAATTTGTAAACCAAGTCACCATAAAATTCAGGTTCCGAAAGGCCCTCACTTAAAAGAGTCTTTAACCCAACATTATATTTGGGTTATACTTTATAGACCTATCAAACTGAATGTATTTTTTTTCTAATATAATTTAATTTCAAAAAAGGAAAATAAGAGCTGTCGCAGGCCAGCGTAGTTCGCGTAGTTGTGCTTTGCCACTTAATCTGCTTAAACGCAAAATTTCTAAAGTCCGTGACCTTGACCTCATGGTCACCGAGGGTTGGTCTTGATGATACTGCATAAAACTTTAGACCAATATCTACCAACATGCAAAGTATCAACTTTAGCCATCAACATTTTCAAGAGATATAAAAACCTTAACCCATAACTCCATGATAGTTCGTCTCTCACTAATGAGAAAGACCATCATTATTTCTTGAATAGTGCTGATGTGTGTTGGTGAGTTCTTTGATGGCTGACTAGGCCAATTCTGGCTCTAAACTGTCGGTTGCAAGTAGAGCAAGTCAATGTCATAGAGTCTGATGGTGGCACATTTGTTTTGGCTTTGCGCTCTCTTCGCTTTCGTTCAGCTTCACAGATTCTCTTCTTTTCATAAAGAGCTGCTCCTTTGTTGATGAGACCTCGCCACTTTGATCGATCCTGTGCAGTCTGTTCCCAGGACCCCATTGGTATTTCGAAATCCTTCAGAGAGGCTTTGAGGGTGTCTTTGTAGCGTTTCTTCTGGCCACCTTGAGAGCGCTTTCCCTCCTGTAGTTCTCCATAGAAAACTTTCTTTGGAAGTCGCGCATCAGGCATTCTTATAACATGGCCAGTCCATCTTAGCTGTGCTAGCTTTAAGACTGTATGCATGCTTTGCATCCCTGCTTTCGTCAGGACCTCTGTGTCTGGAATCTTGTCCTGCCACTTGATTTTTAACAACTTTCTCAAACAGCTTAAGTGGAAATGGTTAAGTCTCTTTGCATGGCGTTGGTATACTGTCCAGGTCTCACATGCATACAAGAGGGTTGGCAGTACCACAGCCTTGTAGACTTTCAGCTTGGTGTCAAGCTTGATTCCATTTCGCTCCCAGACATTTGCACGGAGTCGTCCGAATGCCACACTAGCCTTTGCAATTCTGGCAGTGATCTCATCATCAATATGCACTGCTCTGGAGAGAATGCTTCCCAGGTAGGTGAACTTGTCAACAACTTTCAGTTTTTGCCCATTCACAGTGATGGTTGGTTCATTATATGGCTTTCCGGGCGCTGGTTGGTGTACAACCTCTGTCTTTTTTGTGCTGATTGTGAGATCATAGTTATCACATGACTGTGAGACTTGATCCATGGCTCTTTGCATTTTTGCCTCTGTGCTGGCATTCTTCTCCATATCATCTGCATAGAGGAGCTCATCGAGCACATCAGTCTGGACCTTAGTTTTGGCTTGCAACCTTCTGAGGTTGAATATGTTGCCATCAAAACGGTACCTGATTGAAAAACCAGTGTCACTGTCCTGAAAAGCATCCATAAGCATGGCAGAAAACATCATGCTGAACAGTGTTGGTGCCAGAACACAGCCTTGTTTGACCCCATTTGTTACTTCAAATGGTTCAGAGAACTCTCCATCATTTTGCACACGTGCCTGCATGCCATCATGAAACTGCCGCACCATTGCTATGAATCTGGGTGGACAGCCAAACTTGGCCATGATTTTCCAGAGTCCATCACGACTAACAGTGTCAAAAGCTTTGGTGAGGTCAACAAACGTCATGTATAGATCTACATTCTGTTCTTGGCATTTCTCCTGAAGCTGTCTTGCTGTGAATATCATGTCTATTGTCCCTCTGTCTTTTCTGAATCCACATTGACTTTCTGGGATAAGTCCCATCTGATCAAGATGAACATTCAGACGATTGAACAGAATTTTTGCAAGTATCTTCCCAGCAATTGATAGGAGGGAGATGCCTCTGTGATTGTCACAGACTTGAGGATTTCCTTTCCGCTTGTATAGGTGGATTATGGATGCATCCTTAAATTCTTGTGGGATAGCCTCCTTTCTCCACATACAGTGAAACAACTCTGTCAGTTTCTCTGCCATGGGTAGCCCCCCTGCCTTGTAAACTTCGGCAGGAATTGCATCTGCACCTGGGGCTTTGCCAGATGATAGTTGTTGAACTGCTTTTCTTGTTTCCGTAACGGTAGGAAATTCATCTAACAGAACATTGCACTCTATCTGTGGAAGTCTGTCGATTGCATCCTCATTGATGCTTGATGGTCTTTTAAGCACACTATTGAAGTGTTCTGCCCACCTTTCCAAGATAGCTTCTTTATCTGTGAGAAGAGTGTTTCCATCTGCACTGAGCAATGTGGTGGCTCCAGAACTCTTTGGACCATAAATGGTTTTCAGTGCATCATGAAATTTCTTCATGTCCTTTCTATCCGCAAAAGACTGAATTTCTTCTGTTTTCTTCCTCAGCCAGGAATCCTGCATGTCCCTAAGCTTGGTCTGGACTGTCTTACAAATGTTGCTGTAGGCTGCTTTCTTTGATACTGAGCTAGTATCATCTTGATGTGCCTTGTGCAATCGGTGCTTTTCTTCAAGAAGCCTCTGAATTTCGTCATCATTCTCATCAAACCAGTCTTGATGTTTGCGAGATGGATGGCCTAAGGTGTTTGCAGCTGAAGAAAGAACTGTTTTATGGAGTCCTCTGAACTGAGATTCATTGCATCCAGATGGTTGCAAATGTCTGTTACGAAATCTTGTCTCATGCTGTCTTTATTCAGCTTTGAGACATCCAGTCTCTTAGGAGCTTTCTTGCCTTGAGGTCGCCTCGCAGGCTGTATTCTTAGGTCGAGTTTGCTGACAACCAGTCTATGATCTGTCCAGCAGTCTGCACCACACATAGTCTTTGTCACTTTAACATCCTGCCTGTCTGTTCTCCGCACTATGACATAGTCTATGAAATGCCAGTGTTTGGAACGGGGATGCATCCAGGATGTTTTGTTCCTATTAGGTAGACGGAAGACTGTGTTGGTGATTAGAAGGTCATGTTCAGCACACTTCCTGAGAAGCAAGAGACCATTGCTGTTGCACTTTCCAACCCCTTCTGGACCTATAACTCCTTCCCAGGTCTGGTGGTCTGTACCCACTCTGGCATTAAAGTCGCCAAGAAGGATAAGCTTGTCTGTGCGGGGTGTTGCAGAAATAACATTGTCTAGGTCATCATAGAACTTGTCCTTGACCTCATCTGGATTGGTCATTGTGGGTGCATAGGCACTGACAATAGTTGCATGTTTATTGCCTGACAGAGGAAGTCTCAATGTCATTAGACGGTCATTAATGCCTTTTGGCAATCCTGACAGCTTACCAACAAGTTCTGTTTTGATGGCAAAGCCAACTCCTGCTTCACGCCTCTCTTCACTTTTGCGTCCACTCCAGAAGAAGGTGTATCCAGCACCAACTTCTTTGATCTCCCCAACATCTGCGAACCGAGTCTCACTCAATGCAGCTATCTGTATATCATACCTCCCAAGTTCTCTGCCCACAAGGGCCGTTCTACGCTGTGGTCTATCTGACCCAGCATTGTCCATTAAAGTACGCACATTCCATGCGCCAATCCGTAAGGGAATTACTCTAGCTTTTTTCTTTGTATTTCGACCGCTTAAGGGGATCCCCGCTGATCGCGGTTAACCAGCCAGGGGGTTTGAAGCAGGCAATTGTTTAGGGCACCTTTTCTAGCCCCTTCCCCATGCTACGGGGGTGAGCAGTGCGGTCCTAAATAGGTCTGCTCAGTCGCTCAGCCGACTGCCGAATTCTGCTTACTGCTTCTCCTCACAGAAAGCGACCATTAGAACTGAGCCGCCTGTGTGCAGGTCTGCAACTACAGCTCCCAGTGTGTCCTACACCTGCTGCTTCGCCACTCGCCCATCGCCACAGGACTTTGTAGGTATGTGGGTGCAAGTGTGATGAAATTGTTGTGTATGCAAGTGCTTGTGTGTTGAGAAATAAGATGACATGCGCTATGAAATTGGATTATAGTGAGGAAGAGGTGCGCAACGTCAACCTCACTCTCTAGTCCTCGCCCAGCTGCGCCCAGAGGCAAGACACAGGTCAAGACGTCTGGAGTTGGGTTTGGATGCAGTGGATGACCGTAACATCTTTAGTGCCTTGTCACGCTCTGCATGTTCCACAACATGTTGCTGTATCGCTTTCTGAACCGTTGAATCAGGTGATTTCTTCCGCTCCATCTACCGAAACAGTCTTTGCATATCTGGACTAGGCATATCCAGACACACAGGTTTGATTTTGGAGTTTCCTTCTCCTAGATGAATTGCTGGCCACAGCTGAAGAGCTCCATCTACCCTTCCTTAGGTTTTGTTTAGAGACCTGTAAACTCCTAGGAGGACTGTCAACCAAGACTAATGAGTTCCCCCTGCCCAGCTAGATTTTTGTGTAGAGTACTCCATACACAATAAACAAAATGATTAATTAAGACAAAGTTTATTCATTTATAACTACTATAATACTAATCATAATATCTAATGCTTAAAATTTTACAAAAAATCAAAATACACATAAATTTCTACAATTTACATCAAATTAAAAATAACAACTTTGGCTCTTTCTTTAAGCTCACTTCGACTATCTTGAGCTGCTTTGGCTAACCTGTGGATCAACCCTATACTTGGACTACTAAAACTGTGTATGCAGGTCAGAATCAGTGTATCTGTTCTGTTTTAAGGATGTAGCAAGCATGAAAAAAACGGAGCATGTTTAGTGGTCATCCAAGCATAAGATCTATGCGCACATGGTGTTGTCTGAAGTATGAACAGGAATTCGAATAAAAGATCGAATCCGAATTGTTGCCTAGGACATGGTTCTGAATTTTTAAACAGACAGAAAGGCATGTGACAGGAACATTGCTAATGCAAAAGGTAAATCCCATGCTCAGGCTAGCCTGACTTGTGCAGACTTGCTCGATAAAGCATGATATTTTGGGATAAAGAAGGCCAAACAAATTTGCGGTTGCGAGTGAGTCCGCCCCTCCCTCTCCCCACTCCCCAACAAAAAAAAACAAAAAAAAAAAAAAAAAAAAAAAAAAAAAAACATTTGAGCAACGCGAACGCCGACGCCGGGGTGATTGCAATAGCTCTTTCTGTACTTTTGGGGCGAGATTAAAGCGCCACACTTGTTATCCATAATATTAACAACAATCTACCTGATTAATGTTCCGTAGAAAGAATAGCAATGTATACTATTCCTTGTTTTGTTAAAGGAATACGCTCACAAAGATTTTTGTTTGATTCAAAACAAATTGGTTGGGTAAATTGATCATGTTTTCAATTTTTACATTCGAAAACAAATTCCGTAGTATATTGCATGGGCAATTGTGTGTGTGTGTGTGTGTGTGTGTGTGTGTGTGTGTGTGTGTTCAGTTTTTGTCCGTATGTCAGGTCTGAAAACTAGGTCCCTTGGACTAAACACATTAGGCACAGCATAGTCTCCAGCGTCGTCACAGTCTGTCCTTGTCAGCAGTTTGTCTTGGAATTTAGTCATGTGACCTTTGGTTTAGAGTCTCAATTCGAAGGGCTTGAGAAGCCAGCGATCGAGCCCTATTTTTCTTGGGTCCATAATAAAACACAAATCGTACAGTGATTACATGTTTATTTCCCACGTTCTTTAAATTCTGATATGTTTATATAACTGTTAGCGTATTGAGTCAGTGTTCCCAATTATCTCCTATAATAGCTCATCTTATATACTGCCTACCTAGGTCACTATCAGCCATTCATTATGTGGCTCACATTATGCAGAAAGCTAGATCATTCACATACACGAATAATACACAACGTTTCCCACCTTGTTACTACCTAAACATGTTTAAGACCAAAAGTGTTACAGCCTGAAACTCCTGGTCAACAAGGCAAGTGGTTTAACCACTGCGCCACACAGACTTTTTGTAATGAAATGCTACCTACTTGTACCACAGTCTTTCCCTGCCCAGCCAGCAGCACAGGTGCATGCGAAGTCATTGACACGGTCAAAACATTTGCCACCATTTTTACACGGTTTGCTCGCACAATCGTCATTATCTGAAACAAATCGTTGGAGATGTAAACTCGTGAAAATGTTACAACATAAAGCTATTAACCAGTTATAAGTTGTTGGAACAGTTTTGAAAACAGTCTGTATTTCCGCATTTAAGACTGAAAGCCAAATAACCTCTATGGAATTTTCTTAATTAAAATGGAAAGTGGAAAATTAAATATATTTTTGGCTGATAAAAGTATTTTGTCATAAAAAAGTATAACTGTTGAATCATAAAGCTATTCATTTAAGTTGGTTGGAGCCGGAGCTTCTTGTCTGTTGCTTGGCCCACCATGGTTCAACTGGTGTTTTTCTTTTGCTCCGGATTAAGTAAGCTATTGGGCGCCCAGGGATCTCCATCGTCGGGCAACTTACTCAATCTGAAAATCCTCTTCTTTGATTCATCATGGAATTTATCGTGATTTATTTTTTTTTGTCCATGATGAGTCATTGACTAGTTAGAGGACCAAACAACTAACTAAATGTTGTGAACCACTACAGAAGCTGAGGGTGAGGTTAGGTTCCTGTAAAACCGGTTTAAGCATGCCAGTAATTTTACATTACTAATCGTTCCAAGGCGATACATCTGTGGTGGTTCTTTTTGTTTTATGTCTTGGTGTTTAAAACATTTTTGTGCTGTTGGCGCCTTATGTATGTTATCATATTTTTAGTTAAATTTAGGTTACTGAGTGGCCAATAAATTGTCTAGCTTTGTCCCACCCAGCTATGTATCATAATAATTAAAGGAGTAGGGCATTTAACGCCTGATTTTGGCCTCAGATTTTGCTAAAAAATAAATTTTGGAATTGATGTGAGAAAACTATTCCTTAAAACAGCCATATGTCTCCTCTATTAAAAACAAGAACAAGTTCTTCATTTATCCTAAAAGTGTTGCCATGGCAACGCCCAGAATAACCATAGATAGAGCACATTCTTCACGTTTTGGTCTTTTTTTTACCATTTCTGAACACATCTTTTAATTTTTAAGTGCCAGCCCACACTCGGAACAAAATGATACTTAGCATACAATATCTCTGGGTGATACTTCATAATTATTATACAATAAGAAATTGTTCGTCGCGTGAGCCGGTAGTTGAAAATTATGTTGAATGGTGAAAAATAGACCCACAATGGCAAAAAGTGGTATTTCTATGCTTTTCGGAGCGTTGCCATGGCAACATGTGTAATTTGAATGTGATAGTTGTGCTAGAATTTATAAGCAGGGACCTATACCCGCATTTTGCAATACGTTTCTCCTCAAAATTCCAAAATTCAGTTTTTATCAACACATGAGGCCGAAATCAGGCTTTAAATTCCCTAGGCCTTTAGGTTGCACAGCATAATGAAAAATCACAGCAGAACTAAATTGGAAATTACAGTAACGAAATTAAAAAAGTATAAAGTGAAAACACAAGAACAAGGTCAATTTTAAAAACACTTTTAGGTCTTTTTTTTGTTTGGTAAATGTTGCAATAAACAAGTGTCTCCTTGTATAAAATCACAATATTTTATAATTTGACTTTTACCTTGTCTAATTGTTTCTAGCTCTGATTCCAGCGAGCCGAGCTTTTCTTCTACCTTTGATTCGAGTGATTCAGTTGTTCTTTTTACTTGTGAACGCAGTGATTCAAGTCCTGAAGAAGAAGAAAAAGAGAAGACGATTCATTATTGTGATCACAACCATTGACGAGAGTACTGATACGGCATCAGAATCCACAAAATACATGTCTTTTGACCTAGGCCATTGGCTGCGTTGTTCTGCCTTCACCAGGCGTACGCCGGAAATGCCACGAAACTGAGAGGCACTCAATTAATTTTGATCACGTCACAGCGAACTGTTGGGCTTACCTCTTGGGTGATATCACGTGACTGGCTTATTCAGCCGGTGCAGTACCGACGTACCGACTTACGCCGACCTTGCCCCATGAAGGCGTGGAACCGGCGAGGCGGCAAATAAGAATTTAAGAAACACCTTTATAAAGATTTTTATCAGCGCTCTATTGACATCCTCACTTTATACTGGGTTATGATGTCGGGCAAAAATCAGTTCTACGTAGCTTTTTCTTAAGTGAACAATTTTGTGTTTTCAAAAATTGTTAAGATGTTTCTGTCATGACAAGTAATATAGTTTTATAGATCGTAATATTAAAAGATCTTAGATTTTTCAAATGTAACCGCAACAGATAAATTATGCCCCAAGCTTTGTTATCAACAACATGAAATGATTAAAAAAAACTCGGCACCGTCCTTGTACAATGCAACGTACGCAGAATGTGAACCCTTTGGATCGTAAGGGCATAGAAGTGATCGTAAATTGACAGTTTTCAACGTATCAAAATAAATCTAAAGATTTTATGGATATTAAATAAAAACAAATTGATTATGTGACACATGATTTTCGGCTTTTTTGTTACAAACATTACCAGCCGAAAAAAGTACGTAAACATGCCGTCAAAATTGTCTTAATTTCGGGTTAATTGGTTTCAATGGATTTTCAGAAGAACAAAACAAGACAAACGAAGCATTTTACGAAAATACGCCATTGCATTCAACAGAGATTTTTTAGCTTTAAAAACTGAAAATTTTCAGCAGAAAAATTTTGTTATTTTTCATTTTTATGCTCAAAACATCTATGTTTTGGAGCAAAAATAAGAAAAATAGATATACCCCTGCATACCCCAGTTGTGCTTTATAAAACTGGGGAACTGTATAAGGGGTTTAACACTTCCCGAACATGTTTTCCTGATGTAATGCAGCCAATACCGTGGCGATTATGTAACACTTGAAAGTCTCAGGGCCATAACGCAACATGCTAGTGAGATAACGCTGACGTTAAACTCATTAATGAAGCCATGTTAGGGATTTTTGCAAACCTTCTTTATTTTCACAGGCATTCAAACTCAGTGCCGATTTTTGGGAAATTCCAATTAGAAACGTAACTGTAAGGCGATAAATGTAGGAGCAAAGGAAACAATAAATTCAAAAACTTACGATCTTTATTTCTCGGCGATAAAACTTCGTTTCCAAACGTTTTAAATGTTTTTCTTTGTTCTGATGACTAAACAGTTGCTTATGTATGATGTTTGTTTCCCAGTTTAAGCAGTTTTTTTTTCAAAGGTATAACATGTTTTATGTTGTTTTTTTTTTAAACCATAAACGACAACTTGACATGCAAACGATAGTCGTTTTAGCTCTCCTGAGCCGTTAGGTGAGCCTATACTATACTCATGCTATGACCGTCGTCGTCATCGTCGTTGTCCACAGTGTTCAAACATTTTTTTTCTCCGAAACCACTGGGCCAGATGTTTAAGTTGTTACGTGAGTTTACATCACAAAAACTTGCCCATGCAATAAACCGAGATTTTTTTGAAGTATAAATATTGAAAATTTTCAGCTGAGAAAAAATTGATATTCTTATTTTTGCTCAAAACATAGATTGTGGATACACGTTAGTACCGCCTCGCTGAGGCGGTTTTAACGAGTACCCACAATCTATGTTTTGGAGCAAAAATAAGGAAAATAGGTATACCCCTGCATACCCCAGTTTTGCTTAATAAAAGTGGGGTTCGAGGGGGTATACATTACACGGATATGTTTTCCTGATGGTAATTCGAGACTTCACTTTTGAACTAATTTAGGCATTGAGGTGATACAAAAGCTTAATTGTTCAAACTAAAAATATCCTATAAATATTAAAAAAATAAAATAAACATGCATTTAACATACACAGGTAAAATTTGAAGGCTGGTTGAAATAGGAAACAATCATTTTAACTTCCATATATTTTTAAGCAATTATTTTACTCAATCATTGTCGATCAAAACTGTCGTATTGGAATAAAATATAATTAAAAGTACAATAAAAACATTATAGAAAAATTAAATAAAAATAAAGTGTTTCTGTTACATAAAAATAAAACTGCAGTGAGCATATTAAATGAGAAAATGGGTGGGCCATACCGCGGTTTCGTAAGCCTCTTCAGTGACCATTTAGATTTTGCACAATGGAGCCAAATAGAAGTACTGTAATTTTGCATTTTTTCAATTTTGAACAGGATAGTCGATACAAAGTACTAGTATTTAAGGAAGACCATAATATTATCCCAACAGAGCCAAATATATGAAACGTTGGTTAGCAAATGAATCTAAATCGATAATGACTTTCTGATTAAAGTTATATAAGCGACATAATTCTAAGTATAGCATGTATTAATTATCTTTAACTATACGTATTGTGACGTCACAACACCATCTATGTATTCAGTGTAAAAATGTCAGCCACTACTATGCAGATGTAGCAAAGATAAGTGTCCATCAACGACTTCTGTTCACCTTTGACAATAGTCGTTGCGGCCGCAACGACTTCTGTCCACTAGCTAAATGGACAATAGTCGTTGAGCATGTAGATATAAAAATTATTTTCAACGACTACTGTTCATTTTCATAGAGCACTGCGAAAAATGCTGATTACTGTTAAAACCGTTCTGTAAGTACATACCTTGACACCCATTTAGCAAACAACATTCACAGATGGACTGACTTGTGTGTTTTGGCGGTAAGGATCGGTTGACCTGCTTTCCATGGTTCAGTGATTTTGCCTTATATCTTGACACTCAGTTAATATATTTTCTTACTTCTTTCAGATTATGAGTAAGTATGACCAGATCTTTGACCCCAATATACTTATAGGTCACTGTGACCTAATTTCACGGTTCAGTAATTTTGCCTTATATCTCGGCACTCAACTGATATATGAACAAACTTCTTTCACACTATGTTTGCGTATGACAAAACCTTTGACCCTTAAGGAGTCATAGGTCATTATGACCTAATTTCACGGTTCAGTGATTTTGCCTTATATCTCGGCACTCAGGTGGTTTATGAACATACTGTTTTCATGATATGTTTGCGTATGACAAGACCTTTGACCCTTAAGTAGTCCTAGGTCATTATGACCTAATTTCACGGTTCAGTGATTTTCCCTTGTATCTCGGCACTCAATTGGTATATGAACATACTGTTTTCAGGATATGTTTGCGTATGACAAAACCTTTGACACTGAAGTATTCCTAGGTCACTGTGACCTAATTTCATGGTTCAGTGATTTTGCCTTATATCTTGACACTCAATTGATATATTTTCTTACTTCTTTCAGATTATGAGTAAGTATGACCAGGCCTTTGAACCCAATATACGTATAGGTCACTGTGACCTAATTTCACGGTTCAGTGATTTTGCCTTATATCTTGACACTCAATTGGTTCATGACCAACTTCTTTCACACTTTGTTTGGGTATGACAAGACCTTTGACCCAAAAGTAGTCATAGGTCATTATGACCTAATTTCACGGTTCAGTGATTTTCCCTTATATCTCGGCACTCAATTGGTATATGAACATACTTCTTTCATGATATGTTTGCATATGACAAGACCTTTGACCGTTAAGTATTCTTGGGCCACTGTGACCTAATTTCATGGTTCAGTGACTTTGCCTTATATCTTGACACTCAGTTGGTATCTTTTCATGCTTCTTTCTGATTATGAGTTTGACCAGACCTTTATTCCAAACATACTTATATGTCACTATGACCTAATTTCATGGTTCAGTGATTTTGCATTATATCTCAACACTCAATAGGTATATGATCATATTTCTTTTACATTACGAGAAAGTATGACTAGACCTTTGACCCTGAAGAACTTTTAGGTCATTGTGACCTTATTTCACAGTTCAGTGAGAATGCTTGTATCTTGGCACGCATTTGGTATATGAACACTCTTCTTTCACAATATGAGTGAGACCTTTAAATCTTAGGTAGTTATAGTTAACTTGCATGGTTGAGTGATTTTGCCTTGTTGAATCAAGGCAAAGAGATGTATGAGCATAATGCTTTGGGTTACAGGTCAGGTTTGGCCTTATGTTTGTCAAAGGTCAGAAGCAGTCGAGCGCGCTGTCCTGCGACAGCTCTTATTTCTTTACAAAGAGTTCATATCTTGACAACAACTTATCATAAAACATTCATAGTTCATACACATAAGTTCCCTGACATCGGACCACTGGGTCGGAGTCAGGGGCGGGGCTAGAGGTCAAAATCTAGAACTACCTAAATATTGTTTTAGCTCGATTACACAAAGGGCATAGAGCTATGGTATTCACCGCGGTCGTCCACGTTCCTGTGCGCGTGCGCGTTACACTTGCGTTTAAGGTTTCTAGAATCTTGACAACAACTCCTCAGAAAGCATTGATACTTAGACTATTGATACCCTGTAGGGTTAGCGTTCATTCCATGGCATCGAGCCCCTAGGTCCAGTCCCGAGAGGGGGGGGGGGGGGGCTGGAGGTTTAAAAATCTAACACACCATTATTGATGGCTTTTCTGTGATATAGTATTCTAGAAGTCTATATCTTTTATCTTTTATCAGTGGGCTTTCATACTTGAACCATAGGTACCTTGTAGGGTTGAGTTTCATTGCATGGCATTAGATCCCTGGGTCCATGCCTGGGGGATGGAACTAGAGGTTAAAAACTAGAACACTGTAAAAATGGATGTACTGCTGTACTGCTGTGTAACTTGTACGAAGAAAGATATCTTACTTCATACAATTTAGGTTCCATGACATCGGACCTCTGGGGTAAAAATCTAGGGCTCGCTACAATATTTTGGCGATTTATATCTAAAAAGAAACAACTTACTAAGATGGTTGGGCATTCATCTTTCAACATTGTGACAATGGCTTGTGTGTCATGACGGTAAGATTGCGTTGACCTACTTTCCGTGGTACAGTGATTTTACATCTTGACACACAATTAGTATATTTTCTTACTTCTTTCAGATTATGAGTAAGAATGACCAGACCTTTGACCCAAAATATACTTATAGGTCAATGTTACCTAATTTCACGGTTCAGTGATTTTGCCCAATATCTTGACACTCAATTGATATATTTTCATATTACCTTCAGATTATGAGTGAGTATGACCCCAATATACTTATTGATCACTGTGACCTAATTTCACGGTTCAGTGATTTTTCATTATATCTAGACACTCAATTGATATATTTTCATACTTCCATCAGATGATTAGTGAGTATGACCAGACCTATGACCCCAATATACTTATAGGTCACTGTGACCTTATTTCACGATTCAGTGCTTTTGCCTTATATCTCCGCACTCAATTGGTATTTTTTCATACTTCTGTCAGATTGTGAGTGAGAATGACCAGACTTTTGACCCAAATATACTTACATGTATAGGTCACTGTGATCAACGTAACGACTGCTATGAACAGTTCTCGTTGAAAGCTCAACCGGTTCTGTCCATCATGTACAAAAATATTTGAACTTGTCTCATACTAGTTCCGAACGCCACGATTAATTGTTATAAGATAGATTTTTTAACAGGAACTCTTATTGTGTTACCATTGACTGATTTATATGATTTTATCTGTCGTGAACAGAACTCGTTGAAAACGTAACGACTTCTGTCAACTGTGAACAGTTGTCGTTGAAGCCTCAACTGGTTCTGTCCATCATGTACAAAAGCCTTTGAACTTGCCTCATACCATTTCAGAACGTCAAGATTCATTGTTTTAAGATATATTTCTGTATCAGGAACTTTAATTGTTAAAAGATTGACTAATGTGATTTCATCTGTCGTGAACAGAAGTCGTTGACAACGTAACGACTTCTGTCTGCTGTGAACAGTTGTCGTTGAAAACTCAACCGGTTCTGTCCATAATGAACACAAATCTTTGAACATATCTCATACTAGTTCAGAAAGCCACGATTTGTTGTTTTTAGATAGATGTGTGTATCGGGAACTTAAATTGATATTAGATTGACTGACTTATATGATTTCATCGTTCGTGAACAGAAGTCGTTGACAACGTAACGACTTCTGTCTGCTGTGAACAGTTGTCGTTGAAAACTCAACCGGTTCTGTCCTGTCCACTATGTACAAAAATCTTTAAATTTGTCTCATGCTTGTTCAGAAAGAACATGATTACTTGGTTTGAGATATATTTGTGTATCAAGAATTTACATCGTTATAAGATTGACTGATTTCTATGATTTCATCTGTCGTGAACAAAAGTCGTTGACAACGTAACGACTTCTGTCTGCTGTGAACAGTTCTCGTTGAAAACTCAACCGGTTCTGTCCATCATGTACACAAACCTTTGACCTTGTCTCATACTCGTTCAGAAAGCCGCGATTAGTTGTTTTAAGATAGATTTGTGTATCAGGAACTTTAATTGATATTAGATTGACTGGCTTATATGATTTCATTTTTCGTGAACAGAAGTCGTCGACAACGTAACGACTTCTGCCTGCTGTGAACAGTTATCGTTGAAAACTCAACTGGTTCTGTCCATCATGTACAAAAAATTTAAATTTGTCTCATCCTTGTTCAGTAAGAACACGATTACTTGGTTTAAGATATATTCGTGTATGAAGAATTTTTATCGTTATAATTGTCGTTGAAAACTCAACCGTTTCTGTCCATCATGTACACAAACCTTTGAACTTGTCTCATACTAGTTCAGAAAGCCACGATTAGTTGTTGTAAGATAGATTTGTGTATCAGGAACTTTAATTGATATTAGATTGACTGATTTCTATGATTTCATCTGTCGTGAACAGAAGTCGTTGACAACGTAACGACTTCTGTCTGCTGTGAACAGTTGTCGTTGAAAACTCAACTGGTTCTGTCCACCATGTACAAAAAACTTTGAATTTGTCTCATGCTTGTTCAGAAAGAACACGATTACTTGGTTTAAGATATATTCGTGTATGAAGAGTTTTCATCTTTATAATTGCCGTTGAAAACTCAACCGGTTCAGTCCATCATGTACACAAACCTTTGAACTTGTCTCGTTGTCGTTGACAACGTTACGACTTCTGTCTGCTGTGAACAGTTGTCGTTGAAAACTCAACCGGTTCTGTCCATCATGTACTAAAAGCCTTTGAACTTGTCTAATACCAGTAAAGAAAGCTTAGATTAGTTGTTTTAAGATATATTTTTGTATCAGGAACTTTAACTGTTATTAGATTGGCTGACTTATATGATTTCATCTGTCGTGAACAGAAGTCGTTGACAACGTTACGACTTCTGTCTGCTGTGAATAGTTGTCGTTGAAAACTCAACCGGTTCTGTCCATCATGTACAAAAACCTTTGAACATGTCTCATACTAGTTCAGAAAGCCACGATTTGTTGTTTTTAGAAAGATTTGTGTATCAGGAACTTAAGTTGTTAAAAGATTGACTGACTAAGGTCAAAAAAAATAAGAATGTTTCCGGTAACACGCCAGAAAAAAAATGGATCGATAGGTCGGGATTTTTTTTTTTTTTTTTTTTTTTAGGGAAGCCTTACCATGTAAAATGGAAGCGGGTCAACTCGGCCGGGTCAATTCGGCCTTTTATTTTTCCTATTACAGGAGGGGTATTTTATAAGTACAAGATGCCTTTAGATGTGAATAATGATTTTAGGTTGATATATTCCTGATACGTACACAGAAAATATAGGATGACATTATTTTAGTACATGTATTACAAACACATCATTGTGAACAATATCCTTTTTAAGCAAAGGCAAATGGCCCATAGGGTGTAAACTGTCAGCATGCTAGTGTATCAGTTTGAATTTGAGGCATCTTGTGTATTGTAATAAGGTGTTCACACATAAAAAAGTATCGCAATTAAATAAAGAGTGGTTACTGTTTGGTTACACCCAATTGCAGCGGTAGGCCTACATGTATATTTAATTGTATGTATTGTATGATTAACATAATTTAATTCTCATGTATATTATGGAAAAGACGGACAAAAATGACTGGTTTAAATGAAAATTATATACAAACGTTGCCTCATATCTGTCCCACTTGCTTTAACCATAACTATAATACTTATGTATAAGGCCGAGTTGACCCGGCCGAGCTTACCCGTGCCGACTTGACCCGAGGCCGAGTTGACCCGGATTCATGTAAAATATCTGAACATAGATATACAGTTTAATCAGAATTAAACTGTTTTCTCCTCCAGTGCACATGCACAGCTTCTTAGTTAAAACTTCAATTCAACATTTTTTATTCTTTTGCTGGTCCGGTACTTGAAAAACACGATCTGTTTTCGATTTTCGAGTTTTTATTTTCGGAAAACGGGAAAAAAATATTAGAATCGGGGAGTTTTTGACAGGGTCGGTCGGGTTACCGGAAACATTCCTTTTTTTTTTTTTGGCCTAATGTGATTTCGACTGTCGTAAACAGAAGTCGTTGACAACGTAACGACTTCTGTCTTCTGTGAACAGTTGTCGTTGAAAACTGAACTGGTTTTGTCCATCATGAACACAAATCTTTGAACATGTCTCATACTGGTTCAGAAGGCCAAGATTTGTTGTTTTTAGATAGATTTGTGTATCAGGAACTTTAATTGTTATAAGATTGACTTACTTATGTGAATTCATCTGTCGTGAACAGAAGTCGTTGACAACGTAACGACTTCTGTCTGCTGTGAACAGTTGTCGTTGAAAACTCAACCGGTTCTGTCCATTATGTACTAAAGACCGTTGAAGTTGTCTCATACCAGTTCAGAAAGCCACGATTAGTTGTTTTAAGATAGATTTTTGTATCAGGAACTTTATTTGTTATTAGATTGGCTGACTTATATGATTTCATCTGTTGTGAACAGAAGTCGTTGACAACGTTACGACTTCTGTCTGCTGTGAATAGTTGTCGTTAAAAACTCAACCGGTTCTGTCCATCATGTACAAAAACCTTTGAGTATGTCTCATACTAATTCAGAAAGCCACCACGATTTGTTGTTTTTAGAAAGATTTGTATATCAGGAACAGTTGTCGTTGAAAACTCAACCGGTTCTGTCCATCATGTACAAAAACCTTTGAACTTGTCTCATACTAGTTCAAAAAGCCACGATTTGTTGTTTTTAGATAGATTTGTGTATCAGGAACTTTAATTGTTAAAAGATTTTCTGACTAATGTGATCTCATCTTTCGTGAACAGAAGTCGTTGACAACGTAACGACTTCTGTCTGCTGTGAACAGTTGTCGTTGAAAACTCAACCGGTTCTGTCCATCATGTACTAAAAACCATTGAAGTTGTCTTATACCAGTTAAGAAAGCCACGACTAGTTGTTTTAAGATAGATTTTTGTATCAGGTACTTTGATTGTTATTAGATTGACTTACTTATGTGATTTCATCTGTCGTGAACAGAAGTCGTTGACAACGTAACGACTTCTGTCTGCTGTGAACAGTTGTCTTTGAAAACTCAACCGGTTCTGTCCATCATGTACAAAAACATTAAACTTGTCTCATAATAGTTCAAAAAGCCACGATTTGTTGTATTTAGATAGATTTCTGTATCAGGAACTTTAATTGTTACAAGATTTTCTGACTAATGTGATTTCATCTTTCGTTAACAGAAGTCGTTGAAAACATAACGACATCTGTCTGCTGTGATTTTTTGTCGTTGAAAACTCAACCGGTACTGTCCATCATGAACACAAAACTTTGAACATGTCTCATACTAGTTCATAAAGCCACGATTTGTTGTTTTTAGATAGATTTGTGTATCAGGAACTTAAATTGTTATTAGATTGACTTACTTATGCGACTTCTGTCTGCTGTGAACAGTTGTCGTTGAAAACTCAACCGGTTCTGTCCATCATGTACTAAAAACCGTTGAACTTGTCTCATACCAGTTAAGAAAGCCACGACTAGTTGTTTTAAGAAAGATTTTGTATCAGGAACTTTAGCTTTTATTAGATTGGCTGACTTATATGATTTCATCTGTCGTGAACAGAAGTCGTTGACAATGTTACGACTTCTGTCTGCTGTGAATAGTTGTCGTTGAAAACTCAACCGGTTCTGTCCGCCATGTACAAAAACCTTTGAACATGTCTCATACTAGTTCAGAAAGCCACGATTTGTTGGTTTTAGAAAGATTTGTGTATCAGGAACTTAAATTGTTAAAAGATTGACTGACTAATGTGATTTCATCTGTCGTGAACAGAAGTCGTTGACAACGTAACGACTTCTGTCTGCTGTGAACAGTTCTCGTTGAAAACTCAACCGGTTCTGTCTATCATGAACAAAAACCTTTGAACTTGTCTCATACTCGTTCAGAAAGCCACGATTAGTTGTTTTAAGATAGATTTGTGAATCAGGAACTTTAATTGATATTAGATTGACTGACTTATATAATGTCATCTTTCGTGAACAGAAGTCGTTGACAACGTTACGACTTCTGTCTGCTGTGAACAGTTGTCGTTGAAAACTCAACTGGTTCTGTCCATCATGTACAAAAAAAAACAACGTTAAATTTGTCTCATGCTTGTTCAGAAAGAACACGATTACTTGGTTTAAGATATATTCGTGTATCAAGAATATTCATCGTTATAAAATTGACTGATTTCTATGATTTTATCTGTCGTGAACAGAAGTCGTTGACAACGTAACGGTTTCTGTCTGCTGTGAACAGTTGTCGATGAAAACTCAACCGGTTCTGTCCATCATTTACAAAAACACTTGGACTTGTCTATTACTAGTTCCGAAAGCCACGATTAGCTGTTATAAGATAGATTTATATATCAGGAACTTAAATTGTCATACTATTGATGGATTTATATGATTTCATCTGTCGTGAACAGAACTCGTTGACAACGTTACGACTTCTGTCTGCTGTGAACAGTTGTCGTTGAAAACTCAACCGGTTCTGTCCATCATGTACTAAAAACCTTCGAACTTGTCTAATACCAGTAAAGAAAGCTTAGATTAGTTGTTTTAAGATATATTTTTGTATCAGGAACTTTAACTGTTAATAGATTGGCTGACTTATATGATTTCATCTGTCGTGAACAGAACTTGTCTCATACTCGTTCAGAAAGCCACGATTAGTTGTTTTAAGATAGATTTGTGAATCAGGAACTTTAATTGATATTAGATTGACTGACTTATATAATGTCATCTTTCGTGAACAGAAGTCGTTGATAACGTTACGACTTCTGTCTGCTGTGAATAGTTGTCGTTAAAAACTCAACCGGTTCTGTCCATCATGTACAAAAACCTTTGAGCATGTCTCATACTAGTTCAGAAAGCCACCACGATTTGTTGTTTTTAGAAAGATTTGTGTATCAGGAACTTAAGTTGTTAAAAGATTGACTTATTAATGTGATTTCGACTGTCGTGAACAGAAGTCGTTGACAACGTAACGACTTCTGTCTTCTGCGAACAGTTGTCGTTGAAAACTGAACTGGTTTTGTCCCTCATGAACACAAATCTTATAAATCCGTCAATCGTAAAACAATTTAAGTTCCTGATACATAAATCTATCTTATAACAACTAATCGTGGCTTTCCGAACTAGTAAGAGACAAGTTCAAATGTCTTTGTAAATGATGGACAGAACCGGTTGAGTTTTCAACGACAACTGTTCACAGCAGACAGAAGTCGTTATGTTGTCAACGACTTCTGTTCACGACAGATGAAATCATAGAAATCAGTCAATCTTATAACGATGAAAATTCTTGATACACGAATACAGCTGTATATCTTGAACCAAGTAATCGTGTTCTTTCTGAACAAGCATGAGACAAATTTAAAGTTTTTTTTGTACATGATGGACAGAACCAGTTGAGTATTCAACAACAACTGTTCACAGCAGACAGAAGTCGTTACGTTGTCAACGACTACTGTTCACGAAAGATGAAATCATATAAGTCAGTCAATCTAATATCAATTAAAGTTACTGATACACAAATCTATCTTAAAACAACTAATCGCGGCTTTCTGAACTAGTATGAGACAAGTTCAAAGGTTTGTGTACATGATGGACAGAACCGGTTGAGTTTTCAACGACAACTGTTCACATCAGACAGAAGTCGTTACGTTGTCAACGACTTCTGTTCACGACAGATGAAATCATAGAAATCAGTCAATCTTATAACGATGGAAATTCTTGTTACACGAATACATCTCAAACCAAGTAATCGTGTTCTTTCTTAACAAGCATGAGGCAAATTTAAACTTTTTTGTACATGATGGACAGAACCGGTTGAGTTTTCAACGACAACTGTTCACAGCAGACAGAAGTCGTTACGTTGTCAACGACTTCTGTTCACGAAAGATGAAATCATATAAGTAAGTCAATCTAATATCATTATAAGTTCCTGATACACAAATCTATCTTAAAACAACTAATCGTGGCTTTCGGAACTGGAATGAGACAAGTTTTACGGTTTTTAGTATATGATGGACAGAACCGGTTGAGTTTTCAACGACAACTGTTCACAGCAGACAGAAGTCGTTATGTTGTCAACGACGTCTGTTCATGACAGATGAAATCACATTAGTAAGTCAATCTAATAACAATTAAAGTTCCAGATGCACAAATCTATCTAAAAAAACAACAAATCGTGGCTTTCTGAACTAGTATGAAACATGTTCAAAGGCTTGTGTACATGATGGACAGAACCGGTTGAGTTTTCAACGACAACTGTCCACAGCAGACAGAAGTCGTTACTTTGTCAACGACTTCTGTTCAGGACAGATGAATCACATTAGTCGGTCAATCTTTTAACAACTTAAGTTCCTGATACACAAATCTATATAAAAATAACAAATCGTGGCTGTCTGGACTAGTATGATACAAGTTCAAAGGTTTTTGTACATGATGGATAGAACCGGTTGAGTTTTCAACGACAACTATTCACAGCAGACAGAAGTCGTTACGTTGTCAACGACTTCTGTTCACGACAGATGAAATCGCATAAGTCAGCCAATCTAATAACAATTAAAGTTCCTGATACACAAATCTATCTTAAAACAACTAATCGTGGCTTTCTTAACTAGTATGAGACCCGTTCAACGGTTTTTAGTACATGATGGACAGAACCGGTTGAGTTTTCAACGACAACTGTTCACAGCAGACAAAAGTCGTTACGTTGTCAACGACTTATGTTCAAGACAGATGGAATCATATTAGTCAGTCACTCAAATATCAATTAAAGTTACTGATACACAAATCTATCTTAAAACAACTAATCGCGGCTTTCTGAACTAGTATGAGACTAGTTCAAAGGTTTGTATACACGATGGACAGAACCGGTTGAGTTTTCAACGACAACTGTTCACAGTAGACAGAAGTCGTTACATTGTCAACGACTTCTGTTCACGTCAGATGAAATCACATTAGTCAGTCAATCTTTGAACAATTAAAGTTCCTGATACACAAATCTGTCTAAAAACAACAAATCGTGGTTTTCTGAACTAGTATGAGACAAGTTCAAAGGTTTTTGTACATGATGGACAAAACCGGTTGAGTTTTCAACGGTAACAATTCACAACAGACAATAGTAGTTACGTTGTCAACGAGTTCTGTTCACGACAGATGAAATCATATAAATCCGTCAATCATATAACAATTTAAGTTCCTGATACATAAATCTACCTTATAACAACTAATCGTGGCTTTCGGAACTAGTAAGAGACATTTTCAAAGGTTTTTGTAAATGATGGACAGAACCGGTTGAGTTTTCAACGACAACTGTTCAAAGCAGACAGAAGTCGTTACGTTGTCAACGACTTCTGTTCACGACAGATGAAATCATAGAAATCAGTCAATCTTATAACGATGAAAATTCTTGATACACGAATATATCTTAAACCAAGTAATCGTGTTCTTTCTGAACAAGCATGAGACAAATTTAAAGTTTTTTTGTACATGATGGACAGAACCAGTTGAGTTTTTTTCAACGACAACTGTTCACAGCAGACAGAAGTCGTTACGTTGTCAACGACTTCTGTTCACGAAAGAAGAAATCATATAAGTAAGTCAATCTAATAACAATTAAAGTTCCTGATACACAAATCTATCTATAAACAACAAATCGCAGCTTTCTAAACTAGTATGAGACATGTTCAAAGATTTGTGTTCATGATGGACAGAACCGGTTGAGTTTTCAACGACAACTGTTCAAAGAAGACAGAAGTCGTTACGATGTCAACGACTTCTGTTCAGGACAGATGAAATCACATTAGTCTTTTAACAACTAATGTTCCTGATACACAAATCTATCTAAAAATAACAAATCTTGGCTTTCTGGACTAGTATAAGACAAGTTCAAAGGTTTGTGTACATGATGGACAAAACCGGTTGAGTTTTCAACGACAACTATTCACAGCAGACAGAAGTCGTTACGTTGTCAACGACTTCTGTTCACAACAGATGAAATCACATAAGTCAGCCAATCTAATAACAATTAAAGTTCCTGATACAAACATCTATCTGAAAACAACTAATCGTGGCTTTCTTAACTGGTATGAGACAAGTTCAAAGGTTTTTATTACATGATGGACAAAACCGGTTGAGTTTTTAACGACAACTGTTCACAGCAGACAAAAGTCGTTACGTTGTCAACGACTTCTGTTCACGAAAGATGAAATCATATAAGGCAGTCAATCTAATATCAATTAAAGTTCCTTATACACAAATCTATCTTGAAAGGTTTGTATACATGATGGACAGAACCAGTGGAGTTTTCAACGACAACTGTTCACAGTAGACAGAAGTCGTTACGTTGTCAACGACTTCTGTTCACGTCAGATGAAATCACATTAGTCAGTCAATCTTTGAACAATTACAGTTCCTGATGCACAAATCTATCTAAAACAATAAATCGTGGCTTTCTGAACTAGTATGAGACAAGTTCAAAGGTTTTTGTACATTGTGGACAAAACCGGTTGAGTTTTCAATGGCAACTATTCACAGCAGACAAAAGTCGTTACGTTTTCAACGAGTTCTGTTCACGACAGATGAAATCATATAAATCCGTCAATCGTATAACAATTTAAGTTCCTGATACATAAATCTAACTTATAAGAACTAATCGTTGCTTTCGGAACTAGTAAGAGACATGTTCCAAGGTTTTTGTAAATGATGGACAGAACCGGTTGAGTTTTCAACAACAACTGTTCACAGTAGGCAGAAGTCGTTACGTTGTCAACGACTTCTGTTCACGACAGATGAAATCATAGAAATCAGTCAATTTTATAACGATGAAAATTCTTGATACACGAATATATCTTAAACCAAGTAATCGTGTTCTTTCTGAACAAGCATGAGACAAATTTAAAGTTTTTTTGTACATGATGGACAGAACCAGTTGAGTTTTCAACGACAACTGTTCACAGCAGACAGAAGTCGTTACGTTGTCAACGACTTCTGTTCACGACAGATGAAATCATATAAATCCGTCAATCGTATATCAATTAATGTTCCTGATATAAATATCTTTCTTAAAACAACTAATCGTGGCTTTCGGAACTAGTATGAGACAAGTTCAAAGGTTTTTGCACATGATGGATAGAACCGGTTGAGCTTTCAACGACAACTGTTCATAGCAGACAGAAGTCGTTATGTTGTCAACGACTTCTGTTCACGGCAGATGAAATCATAGAAATCAGTCAATTTTATAATTATTAAAGTTCTAGATAAACGAATCTATCTTAAAACAAGTAATCGTGTTCTTTATCAACTAATATGAGACAAAGTTAAAGTTTTTGTACATGATGGACAGAACCGGTAGAGTTTTCAACGATAACTGTTGACAGCAGACAGAAGTCGTAAATTGTCAACGATACCAGTTTGTGACAAATGAAATCCGTTAAACTTTTACAATTTAAGTTCCTGATACACAAAGCTAATTTTCTTTTTATTTTATACAACACACGGGCATTTTCCAAATCACAAGGCAGGCGGTGAAAATGCAACAACCAAAAATTGTTGAAAACACAAAAAAAACTGGTACCACATTGTTCCTCACTTTCTAACTAAGAAAATGAGAACCCACACTTTATGTTTTCGTTAATAGATTACGGAGTTATAGGCGATTGAATTTCTGAAGTGAAACACATTTAATGACGTCAAGTAAATGGAAACGTCAGAAGTAATCCAAACTCTACAGTGAAGATATAGGCTGATACCAGTCACTAGTAACTTTTGATATCAGTGAGATTTGATATCAGTGTAATTTCATATCAATGAAAATACCAATTTTATCAAGTTTTGATATACACTGGTTTTCACTGTAATGTATAAAATAAAAATCAGAATTACTGAAACATGACATAAGGTTATAGTGACCTTTACGTACTTTTTGTTCAAAGGTTTGGTAACACTCATTCATAATCTGAAAGACGTCTGAACATTTACTGATAGCGTGTTAAGATATAAGACAAAATCACTTAACCATGAAATTAGGTCACAGGGACGTAAGACCAGTTTGTTGTCAAATGTCGGGTCATACTTACTTATATTGTGAAAGATGTATGCCCATATACTAATTGAGTGATGTGATATAAGGCAGAATCACTGAATCATGAAATTAAGTCACAGTGACGTAGGATTACTTGTAGGTCAAAGGTCTGGTCATACGCCAACATATAGTGAAAGGAAAGAAGTATAGCTGCTCATTCGGCTTACGATGTTTTCATCGTATAAGTACCTGGTTATTAATTTAGTTTTTTCCCACCTCGGTTTTTGGAGTGGGAATCTTTTTCTGATTGCGCCTTTTCCTGATCTTTGCCTACTTGTACTCTATCATATACCAGTTGAGTGCCGAGATACAAGGCAAAATCACTGAACCGTGAAAAAAGATCACAGTGACCTAAAAGTAATTTAGGTCCAAATGTCTGGTCATACTCACTCATAATCTGAATATCGACTGCTCTGACCTTTGTCAAACATAGGACCAAACTCGACCTGTAGCCCAAAGCAATATGCTCATACATCTTTTTGCCTTGATGTTATACAGAACAAAATCACTCAACCATGACAGTTAACTATAACTTATAACTACTGAAGGTTTAAACGTCTCAATCATATTGAACATCAAGTATTTTAATACACCAACTGAGTGCCGAGATACAAGGCAAAATCACTAAACCGTGAAATAAGCTCACACTGACCTATAAGTACTTTAGGGTCAAGGGTCTTATCATACTAACTCATAAAAATAAAGACGTATGAAAATATACCGAGTGTCAAGATATAAGGCAAAGTCACTGAAGCATGAAATTAGGTCACAATGACCCAGAAATACTTTAGGGTCAAAGGTTTTGTCATACGCAAACATAATGTGAAAGAAATATGTTCATATACCAAAAGAAAACCGAGATAAAATGCAAAATCACTGAACCATGTAATCAGGTCACAATGACCTAGGACTACTTTAGGGTCAAAGGTTTTGTCATACACAAACATAGTGTGAAAGAATTATGTACATAAACCAATTGAGTGCAAAGATATAAGGCAAAATCACTGAACCATGAAATTAGGTCACAGTGACCTATAAGTATATTGTGGTCAAAGGTCTGTTCATACTCACTCATAATCTGAAGGAAGCATGAAAATATCATAACTGAGTGTCAAGATGTAAGGCAAAATCACTGAAACATGAAATTAGGTCACACTGACCTATAAGTTTATTGGGGGTCAAAGGTCTAGTCATACTAACTCATAATCTGAAAGAAGTACGAAAATATACTAATTGAGTGCCAAGACATAAGGTTAAATTACTGAACCGTGACATTAGGTTACAGTGACCTATATGTATATTGGGGTCAAAGCTCTGCTAATACTCACTCATAATCTGAAAGAAGTATGAACATATACTAATTGAGTGTCAAAATATAAGGCAAAATCACTGAACCGTGAAATTAGGTCACAGTGACCTATAAGTTTATTGGGGTCAAAGGTAAGGTCATACTCACTCATAATCTGAAAGAAGTATGAAAATATACAAATTGAGTGTCAAGATATAAGGCAAAATCACTGAACCGTGAAATTAGGTCACAGTGACCTATAAGTATATTGGGGGTCAAAGCTTTGGTCATGCTCACTCATAATCTGAAAGAAGTATGAAAATATACTAATTCAGTGTCAAGATATAAGGCAAAATCACTGAACCGTGAAATTAGGTCACAGTGACCTATAAGTTTATTGGGATCAAAGGTAAGGTCATACTCACTCATAATCTAAAATGAAAATATACTAATTCAGTGTCAAGATATAAGGCAAAATCACTGAACCGTGAAATTAGGTCACAGTGACCTATAAGTGTATTGGGGGTCAAAGGTCTGGTCATTCATACTCATTATCTGAAAGAAGTATAAAAATATACTAATTGAGTGTCAAGATATAAGGCAAAATCACTGAACCGTGAAATTAGGTCACAGTGACCTATAAGTTTATTGGGGTCAAAGGTCAGGTCATACATACTCATAATCTAAAAGAAGTATGAAAATATACTAATTGAGTGTCAAGATATAAGGCAAAATCACTGAACCGTGAGATTAGGTCACAGTGACCTATAAGTATATTAGGGGTCAAAGCTCTGGCCATACTCACTCATAATCTGAAAGAAGTATAAAAATATACTTATTGAGTGTCAATATATAAGGCAAAATCACTGAACCGTGAAATTAGGTCACAGTGACCTATAAGTTTATTGGGGTCAAAGGTAAGGTCATACTCACTCATAATCTGAAAGAAGTATGAAAATATACTAATTCAGTGTCAAGATATAAGGCAAAATCACTAAACCGTGAAATTAGGTCACAGTGACCTATAAGTTTATTGGGGTCAAAGGTCAGGTCATACTCACTCATAATCTGAAAGAAGTATGAAAATATACTCATTCAGTGTCAAGATATAAGGCAAAATCACTGAACCGTGAAATTAGGTCACAGTGACCTATAAGTTTATTGGGGGTCAAAGCTCTGGTCATACTCACTCATTATCTGAAATAAGTATGAAAATATACTAATTGAGTGTCAAGATATAAGGCAAAATCACTGAACCTTGAAATTAGGTCACAGTGACCTATAAGTATAATGGGGGTCAAAGCTCTGGTCATACTCACTCATAATCTGAAAGAAGCATGAACATATACTAAATGAGTGTCAAGATATAAGTCAAAATCACTGAACCGTGAAATTAGGTCACAGTGACCTATAAGTTTTTTGGGGTCAAAGGTAAGGTCATACTCACTCATAATCTGAAAGAAGTATGAAAATATACTAATTCAGTGTCAAGATATAAGGCAAAATCACTAAACCGTGAAATTAGGTCACAGTGACCTATAAGTTTATTGGGGTCAAAGGTAAGGTCATACTCACTCATAATCTGAAAGAAGTATGAAAATATACTCATTCAGTGTCAAGATATAAGGCAAAATCACTGAACCGTGAAATTAGGTCACAGTGACCTATAAGTTTATTGGGGGTCAAAGCTCTGGTCATCTAATTGAGTGTCAAGATATAAGGCAAAATCACTGAACCGTGAAATTAGGTCACAGTGACCTATAAGTATATTTGGGGTCAAAGCTCTGGTCATACTCACTCATAATCTGAAAGAAGCATGAACATATACTAATTGAGTGTCAAGATATACGGCAAAATTTCTGAACCGTGAAATTAGGTCACAGTGACCTATAAGTTTATTGGGGTCAAAGGTCAGGTCATACATACTCATGATCTGAAAGAAGTATGAATATATACTAATTGAGTGTCAAGATATAAGGCAAAATCACTGCATCTTACTCAAGTTTCTGGATTTTTCAGAAATGGACAGTTATCGTTGACACTGCAGATCATATCTACCACAGCAACGACTTCTGTTTACAATGGACAGAAACGGTTGAAAAATCAACGATTACTGTCTAGTGGACAGAAGTCGTTGCGGCCGCAACGACTTTTGTTCATGGTGAACAGAAGTCGTTGATGGACACTTATCGTTGCTACAATGCAGATGTTTTTATCTTATGTTGTCAATAGTTATTTATCTTTATTATTAACTAACTTATAGTATAACGTACTTATACAGAGAATTTGGTCTGTGACATACTGGTGGCGTTTCGTGTTTCGTATAGTGTCATGTCAGAATCTTTGAAAGGAATGTAAGACATGTGTACTAAGAATGGCGAAGTCACGCTTGAGGTGCTAGAGGATAATATGGACCGATATCATGGACTTTTGACAGTAAATTGATAAAAATTCCATTAATCAAGTTATTTCGTATCGGACCAGTTACAGGTCCGATGCTTGTTGTACTGGACCTCGGCCTCCCTTTCATTTAACACACGTACGAAAATTTGTGAAATCACATGCGATATTGCAATCTTTTTTGTTTAAAACGTTAGGTTTTATTCAGAGTTTTATGATTTGTAATTTTAATCACAAACTATCGAGGGGTTTTGAAGCTATAGCGATTTTAACTGTCCCAATGTGATTTTATATGTATTTTTACTGACTAAACTTTTGCCGGTGATCATATATTCCGAGTTAGCTTGGGCCGTCTTGACCAGAGGCCGACATGACCATGATTCCTCTTAACGACCGTAAAAGCACAAGGACACAAAGATTTGTATTGAATGGATCAGTAAAAACTCTTCTACTTCTCCAGATGCCACTGTAACAGAGGTAACGACGCTGACATTTACATTCGTTTTATTGCATTAATGATTGCCAAGCTATGTGGTTCGGGCTACATAACAGTATCAAACTCGGACTAAAAACAAATTAAACCACGAAAAAATGTTTATCCTCTTATTTTTGACGCGTCGCATTACGAAAACGCGCCCATGAAAATGACAATTTTTTCGCAAATTGTTAAATTAAAATTTTCATTTGAAGATAAAGATATTATTTGTTTACTCACAATCTATATATCGAATAAACAAATGAAATAAAAAGATATGGCATACCACTTTGTACCAACATTTCATATAATATATATAAATGTTGGGCTACACCCGGTTTTATGTATTAGTATTGTTGATTTAGTTTATTCCAGTCTCTGGTTTTAAGAGGGAATTTCTTTCTTATTGCACCATTTCCTGATCGATCTAAAGTTGCCTACATTTACCTTTGAGGATTCAAATAAAAAAGAGATTGGTCCTTAGCAATCAGTGAAATCGTTTAAGGGAGTTAGTATGTGCCATGTTGCGCATTACATTGCCTGGAGATGTATTCCTGATGGAGAGCCTGCTGGTTAGGTTGTTCAACATACTACGTGCATGAAGCAAACCAGTTGAATGATTAAACTGACCCGTGACTTCGCAAACTACCAGATATGTCAGAGTACCAAACCAGTAAGTGGAATGATTAAACTGACCCTTGACTTTCGAACTACCAGATAACTCAGAGAAAGCGATGATCAGCGTATTTGTTCTTAAAGTAAAAACTTAGAACAGTTTATTAGGAAACCATACATCTTTCAGAAAATATTTTGAATCTCTAGCGAAGCGTATTTTGCTGTGTCATTCCATTTATATTTGTCTTAAACATCGCTTTTTACAAGTATGTAGCGTTTCTTAAGGTCCATATACCGTGACGTTACTTTCTGTTGTCAGATCCAAAGTTATCAACCACTTCGTCAAGTTTCTGGATGTGTGTTTTCAATGACGTATTTTGCTGCATAGTGGGGAGTCGTACAATAAATCTTAGTCTGAATATCGCTTTTTACAAGTAAGTAGCGTTCCATAAGATAATAATGTTACTTACTATTGTCAAATCCAGTTGTTAAGTTATCAACCGTGTCATCAACATTCTTGATGTGTGTTTTCAATGACGTATTTTGCTGCATAGTGGGGAGTCATACAATAAATCTTAGTCGGAATATCGTTTTTTACAAGTAAGTAGCGTTCCATAAGATAATAATGTTACTTACTATTGTCAAATCCAGTTGTAAAGTTATCAACCGTGTCATCAACATTCTTGATGTGTGTTTTCAATGACGTATTTTGCTGCATAGTGGGGAGTCGTACAATAAATCTTAGTCGGAATATCGTTTTTTACAAGTAAGTAGCGTTCCATAAGATAATAATGTTACTTACTATTGTCAAATCCAGTTGTAAAGTTATCAAACGTGTCATCAACATTCTTGATGTGTGTTTTCAATGACGTAATTTGCTGCATAGTGGGGAGTCATACAATAAATCTTTGTCTGAATATATCGCTTTTTACAAGTATGTAGCGTTCCATAAGATAATAATGTTATTTACTATTGTCAAATCCAGTTGTTAAGTTATCAACCGTGTCATCAACATTCTTGATGTGTGTTTTCAATGACGTAATTTGCTGCATAGTGGGGAGTCATTATGATACAATAAATCTTTGTCTGAATATATCGCTTTTTACAAGTATGTAGCGTTCCATAAGATAACAATGTTACTTACTGTTGTCAAATCCAGTCGTTAAGTTATCAACCGCTTCGTCAAGCTTCTGGAGTTTGATCTTCTGTGACTGCAGTGTATGATTAAGTTTTTCGAACACTTGTGTCCTCAATGTCTTTTCCTGTTTAAAGGCCCTTCTAAATATTTTTGACAACTGTGCCATTGATTGCCTATTTTCCATCGTATTCTCCGCTTCTCCTGGAAAAGAAGGGCCTAAAATGGAAACAAGTGAACAAAATATGTAGTATGAATAATAATTCTGACATGTTTTCGACTCGCAGACTGAAATCCAAAGCTTTCCGAACCCGTAAATCTTATGTTTATTCTGTGTCAATCAACAGTACCGATAAAAAGTCCGCAAAGTATGTAGTGATGATTTTTTTTTTACTCCTTTAAACAAACATTTTATGTTTCTTAAAACGATATATTTGACGTAACGCACAATACTGGTGTCACTTTCCGTTGCGCGTCGTTTGCAGCGACGTAAATCGCATTTTAACAAAATTAACCAGTTACGACATGAGTGTGCTATATTGTGCACAAATTGCGGTATGGTTCATAACGAAAAGGATTTTTAGATGGTAACATAAGTGGTTTACATATAAAATTTGCAGAGCACTTAATTTGTGTCGATTTTGGTCGTAAAGCCTTGGTTTACAGGATCCGGCAAGGGAATCTGAAGCAGACTTCAAAACTTAGAAGACAAAACGGACAGGTGACCATTAGATAGATGTTAGACATCCGTTATTCCATTTATTATCATGTTACCATTGAAAAGTGATAACAGTTTACATAGCAAAAGAGGAACCGGTACAGATTCACATATGAGTCGGCGTGTTATACACACAGAACGTCATAATTTGACGGGGTTAACATTTTTTTGGACATCGCAAAAATAATGGTATTTTGTGATGAGAATTGCAAGAATCAATATTTGTATATCACTTTAATGCTTATATATTGTCGATTTTGAAATTATATGCAAAATAAGCAAAAAATAATTAAATATATTTTAAAAGGTTTCGCAAACGGGCGTAAACGCAAAATTCAGTAATGGTTAACAAAATTTTGAACATTTGTAAATTGTGATATTTTGATAGCCGTAAGAAACAGCGAGGTATTGGTCTTGCTATATTTTCGTTGAAATGATGTCGTTTCATGCTATGATGTCAGTTTCTGCCATTCGCGTCCTTTTTTCCCACAAAGTGACTCAAAATGTCAACTTTTGCTGCGACTTTAGTGGTGTGACACATACATGTATTTTATAACCCGGCGCCCTACTTATTTCTACTCGCATCCAATAAGTTGCAGCGACAAGAATGTGCGGACGCGTCTTTTTGTTCGCCTATGTTGTGCTATTAAGATAAGTAAGTTTGAGACTTTTTGAATGGCATAACCGCACGTTGTCTCAACTTTTTCCGGAGTACCAAAATCTAAGCGCAACATGTGACATGCTATTTGCAGCCGTAGGAGAGAGATTCCTTCAATTCCTGGCCGTTTGCGACTGATTAGATTTTTGAAAAATTGCAATTTGTATTTAAGCGCAGCGTTTAACCTTTACAATGATATAAAATATTGTATATTTTCTTTGCTTATTATCCATTAAGTGCTTCCAAAACACGTCAAGCGAAGCAAAATTTGAAAGTGACATCAGTATTGTGCGTTACGTCAAAAATTTATCATTTTCTGATTGCTTGTCGTGAATCAGAATTAAGTTTGTGAGTCACTCAGACTTACTTGGGCTCTAATAGTCAACAGCATCAATAATGGCTTAGATATCCATAACGATGGCCAATCTGGCATATAAAGGAAATGCCTGTCATAAGTAAAATTTCGGGCTTGGCCTCCAATGAAATGTGACAAAACTTCTCCCAAAAGAACAGTACTTCTAAAATGCAGTTGTATACTGTCCATAAAAGGTAAAGCACCTTACATTTTGCCAAAAATTGGTAAAACATCCAAAAATTAAATTCGAGTTACATGTGTGAGCAAATCGCAAATTACGTTTACGCAAAAGACTTAAATTTTAAATAAAGGTAAGCATTTTAGAGTCACATTTATTATATAAACTAGCAATGTTTTGAGACACACATTCTAAAAAATCGATAAAAATACCGAATTTTTAAAGCGATTGAATTATTTTCTAAAAAACACATTTGTAAAAAAGTCCCTGATGATTTTCCTGTTAATTTATCTCAATTAATATTGTGTTGTTTTTTTCTGATTTTTAGGTCCATTATTATCAGACCAAAAACAAATTTTCTTTTAATTTTTCGCTCACAATTGTGATATTGTTTGGGGAAAAAATGATTTTACAAGCTCTCCTAAAAATTTCACCATTTTAAGTTGCAACGAAAATCAACTGTGAACCTTTCAAATGAATGGTAAATTCTTAGAAAAATAGATTTTGAAAACATATTTACGCGAAACAAATGAAAATGAAAAGCAAATATGATTCTTTTTGTACTGCGTATACACTGTATATGTATCAAAACAATGTACTCGCGTACCATTGAATTTGCCAAAAAGAAATACGTATGCAGCTTGATTTGTTATTTTATTCATAACGGCAATGATATTAAAAATGAATTAATATTCAAAACTACTAATGGAATGATAACTTATTATTCTTACTGTGCGATTCTACGGTCGATCCTTTGATAGCAGTCTCCGACAGATTCATCTTCGCCTCCAAGACGTCGTTTCGCATCTTTTCATTTTCAAGTTCGCCCTTCAGATAACGTATTTCAAGCTCTAGATCGCGTGTTTTTTTATGGTAATTTGTATCAATCATGTCTATCCTTTGACTTAGATTCTTCAATGATAGATTACGTTTTGAAAGGACATAATTGAGTTCAAATAATACAATGCAAATTACTATCAAGTAGCGTAGCGATTCCATTTTGCAAAAATTGCAGCTATAAAAGTAAACTCAAGCTCCAACAAAACTGATTAAATAAGTTATGCCAATCTGATTTATGCATAGGTAACAGGAATTTGAAATATAGCCACGACGTGATGAAACAAATAAATAAACACGTCAATAAGTGTAAAAACATGTAACCTAATGAGCAAATTACGTAAAATTTGCTATACAATATATATTTATTACATGTAAGCCCTGTTTCTCAAGTCTTAAATTCAAATCTGTAAGCTTTTATGTCATTTCTGGTCGTATTTAACCCTGCCTAGAACCAAGTAAACCTTTCTTGTGAGCTAGCTGAATATACGAGTGGGCAACTTCTCACGTATTCAGGCTTCTGCGCAGGTGTATTACGTAAAACGAAGCTGAAAAACATTATTGGTTCCAGTCCAAAATAAAAAATGCCACTTGCACTAAAGCGCCGGTCCCACTGCTCTCAAGATCGTTAAACGATTGTCTAAATATTGATTTGGGGGTCGTTTCTTTGGCCCCGAAATGCAATCTAAGAAAGCATAGGTCGTTCGAAAACATTTTAAATAACTGACATGCGCAGTTTTATCACAAACTAATTATTATACAATCGCACGATTGCTTACGATTCGGTGGGACCGGCACTTAACTGTATACGAAACGTAATAGATCTGAACATATGCTAAAAAAGCAATATCTGTTGGACAGCTCTTTATTTGTTTTGTGGCACCTACTTATTAATGCAGTAAAACCACCCCCACCCCTGCTCATTTAATATTGAGTTTTCAAGCTTAGACCCCATACCTGGGTCTAAGTTTGAAAACTCAATATTAAATAAAGCACCTGAGTATTTATCAAGCCTGCTCACGAAATCGTCTGAAACAAACGCTAGAAATTTACTTTCTTATGAACAAGAATTTATGAAAGTTCCATTTGCACGTACGGCTACTATGAAAAATATTTTTCTGTAACTGATCCAAAACTGTGTTTCGCGTAAATATGTTTCTAAAATCTTGATAGTAATTTGCATTGTATTATTTGAACTTAACTATGTTCTTTCAAAACGTAATCTATCATTGAAGAATCTAAGTCAAAGGATAGACATGTACAATTAATAAACACACGACACGATCTAGAGCTTGAAATACGTTATCTGAAGGGCGAACTTGAAGATGAAAAGATGCGAAACGACGTCTTGGAGGCGAAGATGAATCTGTCGGAGACTGCTATCAAAGGATCGACCGTAGAATCGCACAGTAAGAAATTAAGTTATCATTCAATTAGTAGTTTTAAATATTATTTCTTTTTTAATATGATTGCCGTTATGACTACGAAAATATATAAAGCTGCATACGTATTTTTTGGCAAATTCAAATGGACGCAAGTACATTGTTTTGATACATATACAGTGTATACGTAGTACCAAAAGAATCACATTTGCTTTTCATTTTTATTTGTTTCGCGTAAATATGTTTTCAATTTTTTTTTTCTAAGAATTTGCCATTCATATGAAAGTTTCACAATTGAGTTTCGTTGCGATTTACAAATGGTGATTTATTTTTAATAGACAACTTGTAAAATCATTTTTTCCCAAACAATATCACAATTCGTGGGTTCGGCGCAATAGGGTTGTAACTCAATGTTTCAAATTTTTTTCAGGAGAGACAAAAACGTTGCTGTTTTTTACTTAAAGGTTGCAATGTATTGAAAAGCTATTAGAACATAAACATAACATAACATACACTTTATTCACTCAGGTCTACATATACAGACATGTGAAATTATATCATGAGCATGGTGGATACATAAATACAACATACAGAAGTAAATACAAGATAACAACTTAAACATCGTACAAACAGGTACGATTGTTATTTTGGTTTTTCCCACCTCGGTTTTTGGGGTGGGAATCTTTTTCTGATTGCGCCTTTTCTTGATCTTTGCCTACTTGTACCTTTTTACAGGATCCTACCTTCACCCTCAGCTTCTGCAGTGGTTCATAACATTTAGTTAGTTCTTCGGTCCTCGTGGTGAATCTCTAACTAGTCAATGAATCATCAAGAACAAACAAATAAATCATGATAAACATCCTGATGAATCAAAGGATTCACAGATTGAGTAAGCTGCCCGACGATGGAGATCCCTGGGCACCGAATAACCTACTAACTCCGGAGCAAAAGAAAAACACCAGTTGGACCCCGGTGGGCCAAGTAGACGAGACGGTAGGGAATTTTTTCGTTTCGCACAACACCCTCCACATACTAGGTTTGATGCTATTAATGGCTTCTTTGATTACTATTAAGCGTTTCTAGGCACGTTGTCGCCTTGTGATATGGTGCATTTGCCCTCCAGAAGCCGTTACGTATGTTACCCATTTAAAACGAAAATATACTCCAAGTTTGTAAAATACACTAAGAATCTCTAACCTGAACTCCAAATCTAAATATATATATATCATGTGTTGAAAGGAAGCTACTGGAGCATTTATTGATATTTGTCAATAATTTTTATTAACCGATTGTGTTACCTACGTTACATTTCCAAAACAGCTTATACAAATGCTAATTACTGGACAGTAACTATTTTTAATAATCATCTCTTTGAATTTATTTAATTTTGATACACTGGTCTAAAAGACAAATTATTTTCCTTTCCGAGAAAGAAAGAATTTTCATCTTATCATTCCTCAGTAGAAAGTTATTGCATATGATCTACAGTTACACACTTTAAGTTATGATAAGTAAAGCGTTCACATTCAACTATGAACAGCCCAGTTTGAAATAAAAGAAAGATTTATACCAACATCTTGCTATAAATGTCTTCTTTAAGTTGAAAGCTCACTGCTGTTTCATAAATGTGTACTTTCGATTCGTAAATATGGTAACGTATGTAACACATAAACATAAAGCATAAAACAATCAGGTTTTAATGATTCTAATGCAGGTGAAATGCTCATCGATGTCCAATATTATGATTTGGCACTAATGAAAAACTAATATTATATATATTAACTATTCAAAAGTGCAATCCGGTTATGCCATTGAATTTTAAGCCCTCACACCCCAAACACAAACAACCAAAATATGTTTTTTTTTTCCTTTTTGCCATTTGTAGGATTCAGTGTTATAATAAGACATTATCAACGCGATCTGTCACTATTTCTGAAGTAACCTTTCAAAAAGCTTGCCGCTGTACATAAACAAATATCAATGCGGGTGACGGACTATTTAATGGTAACGTATGTAACACATTTTCACTGAAATCAGACGTATAACACTCGAGGCGTAAAATACTTCGGAACACAAATAGCAATCAGATCTACCCATCATCACATGAACATTATTTTCCGATTTCTGGATCGCATCGGACATACAAAAACACAACTCGGTGCATTTGAGCTCTTTTGGTGTCTTAGTGCAGACATTTGCAACTGTTGGCTGTTAGTGCAATGAACCCCTTTGGGTCCATTGTCATGAGAACTGCTTCAATATTAGTACCTTTGATTTTCCATGCCTGATATTGTTGAGAGATTCTACTCAGGCTGTAGACATCAACGTCAGACTCCCGGGAGGTACTCCATATTAAGGCAGTAATAACCCTAACCCTAATCCTCCCCCTTTGGAGTTTTATTTTAGCTCTGAACACACACCTTCTTATTCAGTTGGATCAGCTCTAAAAACGCCCGTTTTTTCCCAGTTCGGTCAGACCTAAAGCCACATTTTTACAGTTCTGTCAGCTCTGTCATGCTTTGGTGGTGTGGTACATTTTCTTCTATGTAGCGCTTTTGGCAAAAGGGCTAATGACGAACGCTAGGTATCAACAAATGAGCCGCCTCGTGGGAAAACCAACAATGTGGTTTCCGACCATGTCCGACACAAACCGGCCTGTACAGCTACAGAAGCAGGCTAGAAGCTTGAAATTTCGGATTTCAGTAGAAGAGGAGTTGTACTATCCGAGTAGCGAAAACAAAGGCGCTGATCAGCTTCGCGGTTACCGCGAAGCTGATCTGCGTCTTTGTTTTCGCATATGCAGATTGTTGGTTTTCTCATGAGGCGGCTCAAATAATAAAACTGAGACATTTTAAGAGCAGTGAGCATATCAATGAGAAAAGTATGGATGGGAAATACCGCAGTTTCGACTACTCAAGCCTCTTCAGTGACCCTTTAGATGGAGCCAAAGAGAAATACTGGAATATTTTGCTATTTTCAACAGGATAGTCGATATAAAAACTAATATTATCCAAACAGATCAAAATGTATAAAATGTTGGTTAAAATGAATCTAAACCGAAAATAAATTTCTGATTTCTCAGAATACCCTCGCTGATCTCAAAGGACAAAATATGAGAAGCGTTATCGTCTGTTTCCCAAAGGTAGTTTGGAATTTATTGCTTTCTCAGCATCATTCGCCAATGTCATTGAATCTCAGCCAGTGAGTGCATGAAGGACAACAATGCCATGCAAAGGGCTTGTTCTAAATGAAAGATAGCAGTACTGGATGATATCCTACTTTATCAGGAGTTCCATTATGGAACAATATATTGCCAGTGTGGAACCATAATGTATTGCAATAAACTGACAAGAATAGAGAGCAGCATAAGAAGCATCGGGTTCACTAAAAACGTCGCGTGTCTACGAGTACGTCCTCATGGTCAAAGTACAGCCCCGTCATCACTTGACTGACAAGAGCAGCGTTTTTTTACCTGTAAAGATGCATACACGTGCTTGCACATACAGAAGTTCTTCTATTTTGTTTTCATCCAACGTCCTTCAAGAAGTTCATATTCTTTGTTCTTACCTCGCCACTCCCGGGGATCTGGTATCGCAGGTCTAGATGATATCCTCTTTCTCGTTCACCTGATCAAATGGATACATCTTTGTATGTTTCGAACGCTACGTCACATCAATGGTTCCGAAAAGCTGTAAGGAATACCACATAGTCTTAAATAGATGGGTCCACAAGTTTGAGAACGTCATCCTCGTCTAGTTGGGTGAGCTGTCAGTGTGATCTATGTGGAGTCTGTGTCTTGCTAAGTCATAAAGTTCACACATTTGCGGAAGATAGACCATGGATCTTGTTCAAGGACACAACCCGGCGCCATTCAGATCGAATCCCATGAACCGTCGATTCGGAGGGAACGCTTTACCACTCGGTCACCATAATCAAACTATCTTTCTATTTCCTTAGCGATAATGTTTTACATATGTTACCATGAGCATGCATAAAACACCAATGTATCACCATACCCAAAATGCCTTACTGTGTCATATGCGAAAAAGGCGTTACATACATTACCATGATCATGCTGGCAAATCACCAGTCTATCAACTTACTCGAAATACCTTACTGTGTCATATGCAGGAACATTATCTGAATCCACTTTCAATTGAGCCGCGGTGCGAAAACAAAACCTCTCTTCCGCCAATACGGTCTTCACATTCACAATAGGTGAGACGCCTGAAATTTCTAATTTAAATTTATCTGTGTAGAGGAAACAAAGCCGCTGACCAGCTGTGCTGTAACTGCATCTTTGTTTTCGAATATGCTGAATCTGGCTTTTGCATAACCCAGCTCATTTAATAAGCAAATCCTTGTTGCAAGTTCGACATTTACACTGTATTTAAATATTTGAATGTTTTCGTTCTTCTGTGAGTACTCACTAAAAGACTGTCCGCCTTGAATATTTTTGAGTGTAAAATAATCATAAGCCATTAACCCGTGAAAAGTATAAAATGAGTCTACATATTCATTTATAATCACTTAAAAGAAAATAACCTTTATTTGTAACATTAAGGTGTTGCATATGTTACCATGAACATACTGGCAAGTCACAGGTTGTTTATTTAAGCACACTTAACATGCATTCATCATAAATTGTGAAAAATAGAATTGTATGATTTACAAAAGCATGTATTCATTTTTATTTTTTTTGTTGAAACACTTGTTTTCAAATGTTACAGCTTACGACAGCACTCGTAGAAAACGTTAAATTATTTGAACGAAAAGAAATATGTATATTTGATTTTATGTAATAGCCAAGTACAAGAAGAACTATCAGACATTAAGAAAGTACCTAGCGTTTATGGAATACGAAGAAAGAAGTATGCCATAAGGACGTTTTTGATCTTAAACCTTTATTTTAACGGTATAGTTGTTAAAAGTAACGTATGTAACGCCGTATTATGTCGAATTTTAACTTGTAAAGATCATAAAGTGTTCTAGTACATGATATAATAAGTGCTGTTGCTTGATAAAAGTTGGTGGAGTAAAGTAGGTTTCGCCGTTCATTTTATACAAATATGTCTTGAATAGGTGACTAATGTAACAAGCTACAGAAATATTGCGCACCACTTGTCGGGGTGACAACATGCCTAGAAATCATCTAGGGTGACCAATGGACCAATTACATATTGCAAACAAAGTATGTGGGGGATGTTGTGCGATTTCGTTAAATACGGTAGATACAGAATCTAGCGTCTCGTCTAAAGCAACAGACAAGAAGCTCTGACACCAACCGACTAAAATGAATAGCTTTAAGTCGGGGCCATCACAGAGTCTGACGCCCGACCCACCGGCGTGCAATTAAAGAAGGCAGCAAAGTTATCAACCATGATTGGGTTAAAAACTAAGCATGCAGACTGTCGCATAACATTCAAGTTATAAACTATACGTCTATAACGTGTTATGATTTTCCTGAACTGAAAAGAAAAATCATTAATTTCTATAAGTTTTTTAAATTTGTAAACCAAGTCACCATAAAATTCAGGTTCCGAAAGGCCCTCACTTAAAATCGTCTTTAAACCAACATTATATTTGGAAATAAATTCATAGTGTCTACGATAAAATTTAGAAAAAGGTTTTTCGAAGTTTATGATACCAATAGCCCTGTTGGAGAAGTTTTGCCGTTAATTATTTATTTCGAGCGTTGAAGTCTTTAACATGATTGCAGACTCTAACAAACCTAATAAGTTGCGAAATGTATACACTATAAGAAGCACGACGAGGAACGCCACCATCCAAAAAAGGAAAATTTACTATATCAAAATCAAAGTCTACATTTCATGAATTTTATCAGAAGTTTTTTTTTTGTATCGTTTTATGACAGGTGTTTTGTAAACAAGTGAATTCTTTAAAATTTAGAAAAAGGTTTTTCGAAGTTTATGATACCAATAGCCCTGTTGGAGAAGTTTTGCCGTTAATTATTTATTTCGAGCGTTGAAGTCTGTAACATGATTGCAGACTCTAGCAAACCTAAAAAGTTGCGAAATGTATACACCATAAGAAGCACGACGAGGAACGCCACCATCCAAAAAAGGAAAACTTACTATATCAAAATCAAAGTCTACATTTCATGAATTTTATCAGAAGTTTTTTGTATCGTTTTATGACAGGTGTTTTGTAAACAAGTGAATTCTTTAAAGGTAGGAAACAATTAGCGTTTTAAATATAGTTTCATTTAAAATTATTTATTGATTTATCTCGGTTTTTACGTATGATATAACCCAGGCTGACACAAACATGTACATTGGTTAAATCAAAACAGAACAAAAAAGAAGATCTATGGCTTAGATGTAAGAAGTCCCTAAATGTCAGATTTGGGAGGACGAAATTTTCATGTTATGACTATTGGGCTGAATTTAACATTTATAGGCGAAGAAATATATACACTTTCGTTTACAAAACAGTTTGGCTGATTTAACAGAATCGAGACAATGCAACTAAATATTTTCACAACCCACCCCATCTTTGGTACAAATGAACCATTAGACTTTGAACTGATTTGCATTTGTTTGTCAACAGCACTTTTTAAGCAAATAAATATGGGCTCGTTTGTCATATGAATACTGAACAATATACACACATTGATTATTTATTGTTTTGTAATTTTAAGTTTATTTTGAAAGAAATGTTACCATGGTGCATAAGATCTTTAATTTACAATCTTATAGTTTAATTCTAGGTGTGTTCCCCCCCGGGACCCAGCATGCCCTTTCGTCAGTTTATGTGTTTTTTACATTCACATAACATATCAAAGTGGCATCCTGGGTCTAGGGGGGGAACAGGGTCAGCGAGGCGAAAATGTACAATTTCCTGAAATTTTCCCTGAGCTAAAATAAGCACAGTTGTTATAGACAATTTTAAAGACATCAACTGTAGAATTGTAATCATTCATGGTCGGATTTCTTGTCAAACCGGTGTCAGGGTGAGCATATGTAGGCCATGTAGATGTATTTGTAGAGATACAGTACAGGTTCAAAAGTAAATTTGCTTTCAATCTATGCATATTGCATTAATGCTTAGAAATGTGATTCCCAATTTTATGTTAAAATTGACATAAATTATGTCATTGACAATTAAAATATGCAAGAACACAATAATTTTATCAAACAAGGCATTTTCGTCTTTGAAAGAGACATATTTGTCATTTAGGGACTATCTCAATCTAAGGCATAGATGTCCTTTATACAAGCATACATAGACAGTATGATATTGTGTGGGGCAGAGTAAATTTACCAGCACATGACAAGTTGCCTTCAGCCATCAAAAGACTTATGTTTAAAGGTTTCTGCCACAAATCATTATCGGTCAGGAAACAGTAAATTCCGCTGAATGCATCTTTTACGTCAGTATACTGCATAAATCAGACATAATTGAGAGAGAGAGAGAGAGAGAGAGAGAGAGAGAGAGAGAGAGAGAAAGAGAGAGAGAGGGGGAGAGGGAGAGGGAGAGAGAGAAGCAGAGACAGAGAGAGAGAGAGAGAGAGAGAGAGAGAGAGAGAGAGAGCTATGCTTATATATCATGATACCAAGCTGTTATGAGATGTTATAGCATATAAGTCAGTCTATTCTGAAGGTATGTGTATGCAGTAAAACCATAAAAAACACAGTGAAATAGTGTCAGAGATAAGATTTAGTGTTGAACGTGAAACTGCCGGATGCTGACCGCAACCCCTTATCCTACGAAATCGAAAAGGGAAGGAGGTTTCAGATAGCAGTCCGACTCATTGAACAAGTGTATGGTCCCCAGAATACGGGGCTGCCAAAAATTTATGCATAGTAATTGAAATATGATCACTTTAGTGTATTGTCAATTTACTTTGAAATTTCGGACATCAATGGACATCTTTGTGGTACTGTGTAAACATATAATATGAATTCTGTTCATTGCTTTGTAGTGCCTGTCATGGGTCGAAATGACCTTTTCAGTAGAGCATGTCCGTCGCTTAGTAGAAAATCCGGATCACCTATTTCAAAGTCATTCAATATTTTTATGACATCAATAGAACAGATAGTATAGTCTATAGAGGATTGTTCTCTGAACATGCATCTGCCGACATGTTTATCTTTTCCGAAGCGACCGTTCAGAATGAAAAGATTGTTATTTATGCATATGTCAATGCGTCCATTTTTATTCGCATTTTTATCCATGGTTACCCTTCGTATATTGATATCTAGCTTGCTTAACTATTCTGATTTCTTAAAACACTGTAGCGTTTCCTGATCGAATTGCATGAGATCCGCAATGGTTTTATCTGCAGTAATAAAATCACAGAGCTGGGACGTTCTTGCATTCATATCACCTGTAAGACAGATATATGAGGACAGACCAACAACCATTGACGTAATTTCTGTCTCAAGGCAGAAATATTCATCTTCGTTTAGAAACCGGGACTGGGCAGGGGGGATATATAATACGCCTAAGATGAGGTCTTCATCGGTACTTGTTAGTGAACGGTCAAGTCTGAGCCACATGATATAGTCGGAATCTGTAGGGATTACTCTCAATTTTCCTTCATATATACTCTTATAAATAACAGCGATCCCTCCAGAGCTACGTATGAAGTTTTGTTTCCGTTCTTGTGAAATGAATCCATAACCTAGTATATTAATAACGTCTATGTGATCAAGTTTGGTTTCCGTCACACACAGAATGTCAAAGTTAGAGAGGGTATCAGAAAATTCTGATCGTTCCAAGGCGATACTTCTGTGGTGGTTCTTTTTGTTTTATGTCTTGGTGTTTAATTTTTTTGTGCTGTTGGCGCCTTATGTGTGTTTTCATAGTTTTAGTTAAGTAAAGGTAACTGAGTGGCCACCTATTGGGAAAATAGCTGCTCATTCGGCTTACGATATGTTTCATTGTATAAGTACCTGATTGTTAGTTTGGTTTTTTCCCACCTCGGTTTTTGGAGTGGGAATCTTTTTCTGATTGCGCCTTTTCCAGATCTTTGCCTACTTGTACCTTTTTGGTCGACGTTTAAGGCCACATACTTTAATACAACCAAAATTTAATTCGCTTGTATAACTATTTCGTGCATAAGCATCTGTGGTCACCCCGGCGTTCCCCTATTATGTTTTGGATGGATGCGGTTCGACTGACTGTGCTCTATGGTCATTTAGTGCAGTTGCAGAGCGAATGGCGGGTGTTTGTGAACGACCTATGCTTACCGAGCTTCTCTTAGTGCTTTGAGAACGCGACATCGGTTTTCGACTAGAGCGCTGTTTGCTGCGCGCGCGGTGAGTTCCATTACTGCCTGTGATTTGGTCATTTTCCACAACGGTTTCGCATTCGCGATGCTGCTTGAGTAACGATTCCGCTAACGAGCGTGGTGACAGGAAACTCTTGGTTGGGCGAGGGCGGGTCGGAGATTTTGCAGACTGTTTCGGTTTTGCGCCTTGACTTTGTGAGGTTGTCGGATCTAAGGCAGATTTCTCAGCTAATCGATGGACGTTAAATAATGAATCAGCTAGCAAGCCCGGTGACAAAAATCTTTGATCTACAGGTCGAGCCGGTGAATTGACAGTTTGTTGCAACGCAGAGCTTTGTTAACCATCTTTTTGGGGGCTTTCTCTGTTTGAACTGGGGTTAGGGCTTGGTTTAACAGAGTTTGCGTCATTGTTCGACTTTTGCTGAGCATAGCAGTTTTGTGTGTTTGTCAAAGAATTATTCATGTTACTTGGGCTTTTACACGGAGTTGAGTTCATAGGAGCACACACACGTAGGTTGATGTGATCCGATGGGTTACTAGGTTGGAAATTGTCCTCAGTTTGTTCTGGTAACATGTTATGTCTGACTGGCTGATCGTTACTTGAATGGAGATTTGAAATCCCTCGATCACGTGATGGGTCACTGCCTCCCCAGTATGTGTGCGAAACAGAATTTCTAGGGCAGGGCTCTTGTTCATATGTTAATCCTCGACCACGTCCAACACCCATACTGGACCCGCGCCCTTGTCCCGGCATGAACGCACTTAAGTTTTGTGGGATTAACACACTAGATCTGTTGTGGGGGCGTGATGGACAATCTTGGGTTTCCATGAACTCAACATTGCTCCCTGGGTAGGGATCAACATTCGGATTTCTATCATTTGCAGTAGTAACTATATTTGAGTGGGATGTTCCATCGGAAATATTTGTCACACCACTTTGATCTAACGAAATTCTACTACCCTTTATAATCTGGTCCCAGTCTGGACACATGTCACAAACAACTGCACCGTTTACTTAGAGTTTGGCTGGATAGCTGATGCTGACTCTGTTTGAGGGATGTGCACGCGCTGCCTTAAACTTTGGCCATAAAGTTCTTCGGGCATTCGTTATCTCGACCGGGTAATCCCTATTTATGTTGTAGGGTGTCCCTTTCAGTGAACCAGCTGCTGATAGTATATCCTCAGTGTCAGTATAGAAGGAAAATGCAACTATAATGGGTAGTTAACGTTTAAGTCTATTAAATCTACCAAGGCGATGAGCACGTTCAATGGTTGGGGGGCTCTTCAAAGTTCAACGTATTTTCCAGGAAGTTTAAGATGACCCTCTTGCAATCCTCGTCACGTGACTCGGGGAATCCCCTGAATAGTAAATTGTTACGTCTTGAGCGAGCCTCGGTGTCAATTGATTTTTACTCAATAAAAATTAAAACTGAGCTCCTTTAAGAGCAGTGAACAAGAAGCTTAAGCCGCTCATTGTAACTGTTCATCACCGTTTCTACCCGTTGTACTCGGCCGTTAAATTTATTTATAGAATCAACTTTCTGTTCAACATGGCTGATTTTACTGTTTAACGTGATGAACATGGTCGAGAGTTTTTCATTCATGTCCAAGCTATCAAAATCAGCATCTGTATCAAGATCCGGGGTCTGGGAAAAACGAGTGTCCGCATCATTATCATCGCCTCCTGTATTAACCCGCTGTCGTTTACTATTTCTGACTTTTATAAATCCGTCAGAATCAACATCATCAAATCGCCCATATGCGTCATCGACAATCTTGAAGGCTCGACAAGATCTCAAATTTATTCTGGTCAGTCCTCGTGTATGGGGTATAAACATGGTTCTGAACGAAACCCCTACCTCGACCGCCACGCGTCCTCAGTCTTCTGGTCATATATGCCATTTTAGTCCATAAAATCACAATATTCAAATGATCATCGACACTATATTAATGTTTATCAAGACGAGAAAAAAGCGCGTCCACCATGTTCGAAAAACCGGAAGTCTCTATTAGATGTTAAATGGCAACTTAATTAATGGCAAAACATATTTTTGCATATATTTTAATTTTCAAAGGAGATATTCGTAAATGTTTGAGATACAACCTTTTACCCTCTGAAACGCAACATTTTCCAGTGCTATAGTTACAACCATATTGCGCTGCAAATTAGCCTAAAATCAGCTTAAAGTTACATACTGCATTTTTACAGAGCTGAAACGTTAAACTAAACATTAAACAAAATTACTGTATTCATTCTAATATGCGCACAGTGCGCTTTACTTTTCAAAATAACTGAAGGATTAGGTAATAGAATTTTGTTCTACTTCGCGCACACTGCTAACGAAGACAACACATAAATATGCTGAAATAACCATGTCAAAATATCAATGATAATATCATTTGGGTGTTTTTGTTGCAAAATAGTTCTTGACCATTCAACCATAAGTTTAAATGAGGTACTAATGGGTAGTGTTGGTGTAAATAACAATGTACCAGTCGAGCAGTGTGTACTTTTGCATGGTTTTTCGTAAATGGCCAGGGTGTGTGCTTATTGCAGCATATGCACTAATTAGAATAAATATGGTATGTCATTCATTGTGAGCTGAATAAGATTTTAATTATCTGCTTCTTTGGTATGCAAACTATAACTGCTTGGCTCTGTAAGATACTTCAAAGAGATACAAGTAGGCAAAGATCAGGAAAAGGCGCAATGAGAAAACGATTCCCACTCCAAAAACCGAAGTGGGAAAAAAACAAACTAACAATCAGGTACTTATACCATGAAAACGTTTCGTAAGCCGAATGAGCAGCTATTTTCCTAATAGGTGACCACTCAGTTACCTTAACTTAACTAAAAATATGAAAACATACATAAGGCGCCAACAGCACAAAAATATTTTAAACACCAAGGCATAAAACAAAAAGAACCAAAGAGAGAAAAAAAACTCTTGCCGATGTATCTATTTCTTACCATTAATTTAGCACTTTTTACATACATATAGCCATGTGCTAAATAGGTAACCAGGTAGGTTGATAGTAAACTGTAACCCAGATAGGTCGAAAGTAAACTGTTAGGTAAGGTAAGCTACATAGGTCGCTTAATATGCCAGTTGGTTTGGTTACCATAGTACCTGGAAGGTAGGTAGGTATACTGGTGGGTTAGGGAAACAAAATATAATTACCGTAGAAGAAGGAAGGCTAGTATGCTGGTAAATTAGGTAACCCAGATAAGTAGGTTCGTCAACTGGGTATATCAATATGTAATCCAGATACATGTAGATAAGTGGATATGCTGGCAAATTGGTAAACCAGATAAGTAGTATGGTATTTGGACGATTCTGGCTCACACACCCCCCCCCCTATTTTTTTTTAAATTAGCCTCTCCCACCCACCCCTATTTTTTTAAATTTAGCCTCTCCCACCCCCCAAAAAAATTAACCCCTCTCGCACATAAAAAAATTCACAAGTCGGGAGACAGTAAAAATCTGGTGGGTTGGGAAAGATGAAAAAAAAGGGCCGGGAGTAGAGTAGAAAGTCTAGGGGGTTTGGGGGAGATGAAAAAAGTCACACAGCCCCAGAGGACCACCTATAGGACACCTTAAAACAATTTAGTCGGGAGTACAGTAAAGAATTTGGGGGTGGGGGAATCATGAAAAAAAGGGGGGGGGGGAAGTAGATAGTAGAGTTGACGACTCTGGCCTACCCCTAAAAAACAAATTTCAGCCTTTATAAAATCATGTTACCTTTAAATTTAGAAGAATCTACTTTCACTATATTGTCCGACATCACATCTGAGACAATTTTATACGGACTAAGGCGCCTTTCCCTAACCACAATTCCCCATTATCTACCTGACATTCTACCTTCTACACGATCATGGCTATATAACATTTTAGAAAACTTCGAATTAGACACGAACCATACCCTTTTACAAGACACCCTCAACTTTCGTGATTTAAGTGAATTACATGTATGTATTGTTTTAAATTTCCTGCGTGACACTTTACTTGAATCATACTCCCAGCCTTATTTTTACGGAAAACTTTGTCACTTCACTACAGTTCTTATCGGCAAGAGTTATTATCGACCAAATCCCTATGAATGACCCTGTCCCTAGACATTTAAGACGTTTTGCTTTTCCAAAACGAATAGATATAAATCACGGACACCCACGGACACGGACACTCTTCAGAGACATTCCTGTAACACCAGCACATACCCCTTACCTTCCCATCATCACACCCGTTTACGGCCCAACAGCTCCAGCAGATGAAAATTGGGACCATATGAACCGGAATATGTGATACAAGCCCACGTTGCACCCTCTGCATAATTTTACAGGGATATCTATAGACCATTGTCGAATATAACGATCAAATAAAACAAAATGATTTCACTTAACTTCTTACTCATACTTTTCTTCATATTAGGAATGTTGGCAGGAAATTCAAATATATGAAATAGAAAACATGATGAGATTATATTGTTGTGGAACATTTATTATAGTAAAGGCACACATAAATAAAAAATAACTGTCATATTTTGGCGTTGGATCATTTATTATTGTAACTTTATTCAATAAAATCAAGCATTTCCTATATATCTTTAGTTCGGTTAAAGCCTGGGCCTTGGTTTCCTCAATAAGTTTTTTTCTTTCCGTCTCACTCAATCCCGTTTGTTTTGAATGTATGCTATCTTTCAGTTTATTATATTTATCCAATTCATCTAATACAAGTTAAAATTCATTTTCGGAAAACTGCCCATCTGTCAAAGTCTTAGAAATCAAGTCTTTTATACTATTCAACTTACTATCAGCGATGGTTTTAATCTCATAATGTTTCTGTGATTTTGTATGTAATTTACGTCTAACAAGTTGAACACAAACCCTAAACCTCCACACACAACAGCGACAATTTCCAACGGCAACATAATTGGAACTGTTAAACCAACACCTGCTAAAATAGCGGACGTTGATATTAAAACGGTATCAACGCTATCAGTAATATTAATTCCACGTTTATATTTCTTTGCGAGTATCTCTCTCATTAAATAACATTTTCTCAATCTCCGATATCTTCTGTAATCTATAATTTTGCCCGTCTTCACTAGACAAGGCTGACGTGCCCCTGTGTGCAGTAACTGCAAGCTGATCTGCGTCTTTGTTTCAACATATGCAAATCGTTTCCCATTTGATGATAAAATATATATATGTGATAATGGGATTGATACACAACCTTTTGAAATGTAATTTATTTTGTTTAATTTCCATGCAACAAATCAAGATAATACCATACCTCCAACAACAAATGCGATCTCTCTATTTTTCATCCGATGGAATATAAAAATCACTTAACGTAGGTTTCGGGGGTAAAGCTTCTAATTGTTTACCAGTAATTTAATAATAATTCTTCATTGCTTGGTCAACATTATCAAACTCATCCATAGCATGATTCTCTTTTTTCAGTTGCTCATTAATAAAATCTAATCGCTTAGTTCTTTTTTTCATTCCATGCAGTTGTTGCTGCTTCTTATTGTTCCATCGCTTTATCATGTCTTTTTCTCTCTTCATCACTATTGCTACCCATATGCGAAAACAAATAATTACTACCCGAAAATGCAAACGCATTCACTACTGCTCCACCAACCATCATTGCTACTGTACTTGCCATTTTTTATAAAAAAAAATAAAAATAAACCAAACCTTTACTCAGCAATATAGACCCTCTGGTATCCTATCACTATTTCCTAAGATTCTTCTTACTTAGATTCTTCTTCATCAGTAAAATTAAAAAAATAACCAGAAAGCCATTCCAAACGTTGTAATATCAGATAATGATGACAGTATTCGCAATGTAATAATATGTTCCTCTTTTGCAACTTCTTGGTTGATAAATATTTTATAGACTCTTAATATGTAATTTTACCAACGATTAATTCGTTTATCATTTTTTATACATTTTTTTAAACTATTACAAAAACGAAAATAATTACTTCATAATATCAGCAGGTATAATACCTTGTTTAATCAACATATCTTTAGTTGCCATTGCAAGTAATATATCTACCGTAAGCATTCCCACATCGCCCATGTTAAAATCAACCTTAGGTGTCTGCATCTTTAACAACTTCTTTGTCAGCTTTGAATACCCAATTGTTAATGCAGTTTCCACTCCAGCATGATATAACATGTTTACTATTTGTTTCCCGTCTATTTGTCCTGCAATTTTTATATATTAAATTTAATTAAATTCAAATAGGTCTATTTCTTTCTTTTGTATCATAGGCTGTTGTTGTATCGTAGGTGCAACTTGTTTAGTCTTATACATATATAATCCCAATCCAACAACTCCAATTAAACATAAAGGTACATGATTTTTGTAAATATTTACCATGATCGTAGAGATTTGGTTCCATTCTGGTATCAGGATATGCCCCCGTTGTATGACGTAACTAACGTCATTTTGTTCGATGGCTTTTTTCCCGATGCGACCCCATTTGTGTTAAATTGCTCTAATGACGTGCGATTTGGCTTTCTGACGAGAAATCGCTCATTTAGTAGGCATATATGGTTTGATGTGATATGGTCAAGTAGTCTTGCACGTTAACGTTTAACGTTTACAGGACCGAAAACCTATCGGCGATATTCTCCGTGTTCGCACCATGCATGTTGTTTTCCGTCAGCTCTTTCGATACAAATCCATCTTTCCATGCATTTAATTATCAAGCCTGAAAATCGTAGGTTGCTTAGAAATCCATTACGTCTTTATGACGTGAAATTGTCATTGCCCTATATCATGAGAGCCTTTATTTGTCTGGCGTCATGATGTCGGTTTTGGACGATGTCAGCTGATGGAACATGGTTCGAGGATACCTTATCGTACTCTCGTAAGCATAAAAACTTAAAATGGCTCTCTAATTCTTCATGTCTGCACAGAGAATATTGATCTTCGTGTTACGTTGATTTAACGTCAAGCCATGACGGCGTCCCCTCGTGGAATTTTTCAAATGTCATTTCGGTTTATTCATTTTGTCACTTTTTACCAATCAAACAAAGCAAAGATTGATAACATGTGATGCACGGGGAATGCTGGGCACGTGATTTGCATGATTTTTTAAACGTAACGTAGCAACTTGTGGACGTAAGAAAAACACACAAACTCATCTCGAAACATGAATTTGAGCATCACTTTACATATTAAAAGCATAAAAAAGTTTTCAAGCATTTGATTTTGAAAATAATGATGGATATAAAAATTGCCAAACTTAAGTCTTAAAGTATATATAACATAAGCTATGTGTAGTTGTTTACCGACAACGGTAAATTATTTATCAACTTAAATCTTGGTTTATGACTAGTAACATTTTAAATGAATACACAAAATGTCAGTGGAAGAGGTGTCCATACCACAATAATAGACTGTACAAATACCCCTACAACTTCCAAAAATCTATTTACTTGATAAGTTCAAGAAGCTTTATGGTTGATCATTGTTGACGTTTACAATCACGAATTTCTAGAGTGTTTCTACTATGGTAGAGATTGACAGCATTCTTAGTAACTAAGCAACTATTCCACCTTATTTCTGAAGTAAATGTTAAATTGCATGTTTAGTAATTTACAGGGAATGTACATTTAAACCATTTTAGACAAACTTGAGATAAATATCAATTTGAAATATTGACCATACAATCCAATTTACAAAATATAAAATACGAAAAGGTGTAACCTGTTCTGTGATTTTGAATGACGTATATTAAAATATTATGACGTCATAAAGCAAGGGCAATAATTCTATTAAGTCAAAGTAAAATATTTAAAGTGTTTTTGTTGCTCATATGAATGACAACTTAATGTGTAAATTGGAAGGGGGTCTGTATACTGTTGCGAAAGCTATATCCTTCTCTATACTAGGGATCGAAATTACAAATTGTAAATTAAGTGAAAATCAACGCACTGTCATTACTGTACCCCGTTGTAAAATGCGACTACTATACAACCGTGCGTCAGACAGCAATTATTTTGATACCAATCTGATCAGAAAATGTCGGGGGCTTTTACCACATATGAACAACATACTCATTGATTGTTCACAGTAAAATTAATCAAGCAAGTGACAAGTATTAAAGAACACCCCTCGTATTTTACGAATCATATCAATAGACATCTATCCTTTATTCATCAACAACTCTGCCGTCGCGGTGCATTCCACCCTATACATACAATGCTGAGCTGAGACTTTGCTGGAGACTGGAAGAAAAGAACAGACTTGACTGGCCGACCGCTAGATCGAAATGTTTTTTCTGAAGGCGGGGATCTTATAAGATTAGATACACCTCAGAAAGTTGCCTATATAGATATTGATCTATAATACAAACATATATGGTGTTATGGCTAAAAACCCAAATTAGCCGTTTTAATGGCTAATTTGTTAACGGCTAATTGTAAAATTTCGCGGCGAAATTGTGTGAAAAATAAAGGCAAGCGCGGAATTTCGCCGCGAAATTCCGCCGCGAAATTCCAAATTTCGCGGCGGAACACGGCGAAAAAGTATACCTGTCATTACGCTTAAAAATCAATCAACCGGTGTTTCGCGGTGTTTCGCGGCGAAAAGATGACAGCCACAAAAGTTTTTTTTTTTTTTTTTTTTTTTTTTTTTTTTTTTTTTTTTTTTTTTTTTTTGGATGTTTTTATTTCATTTCAAGTCGTATCAATATTTTGTTTTCGTTTCAATTTTGTATAATTATCGTTTTAGTCCCGACAGTCAAAAAAAGTTTATTGTTTAAATTTAATTTTAATTTGTATTTTACGTGTTTTATTCGTATTTTAACTGCTTTGAAGTTTCTGAGACCCTAAATGTCGGCTTTGTGTTTGCTATTTTTCAGATTAATGAGACTTACCCGATATTATTAGATCCTTTTATCTAGCTTAATTAACAGAACGAAAGCTTATAGCGGCGTTAGCAATTTTCATAGGATGATTGCCCACAGATGTGTTTGTTTGTATTAAGGTTGAACGTCCTAGTCACCAATTTTTCAGTCATGTCTGGACGGAGCTACCCTTTCCTGTGTATTAAGTAGAACTGTGGGAAGTTAATGTGCCTTATTCAAGGACACAACATGGTGTCGCCAGTGCGGATCGAACTCATGACCTCTCGATTCGGAGTCTGATGCACTACAACTATACCACCGCAATCTCTTCCCACAGATGTATACAAGTCTTTGGATTCATTATGATAAAGCAATCGGCTTCAACTCTTCTTTAGAATTTAATCGCCTGTGATAATGCCACTGCTAAAAGCATCAGTGAATTTTCGATTACGTCAAGTGGACGCTGTTTCGAAGAAATCAATTACGTCGAAACAACATTTGGTCGCATACGACCTTCACCGGGTCCCGATACGATATTCGGTCGAATACGAGCAGTACAGCAACGTACATATACAAAACTGTGTCGAAATTGTCAATAATTGACGGGATTCGTTTGCTAACCGTTTTCAGTTAAACAGCGTGTTGTGTGCCTTCCAAAATCCACATGTACGGATGGCTTGGAACACGTACATGCATGTCGAATGTCAAAACCTAATTGTATACAAGGCACAATACACTAGAAAATGGGAGGATTCGGTGTTTAAAACAAAGTATTGAAGTTCATACTTGTACACTAATTTTGTGTAAGAAATGGGTCATATGAAGTTTATTTCGGTACACATATATACAGTAAAGGCCACGAGAACGCACCGTGGCAATATGAGCGCATGTCGCATAAATCGATGGTGAATAGATACATTAGAACAAAGATGAGCGCAGAATCCTAGTGGTGAATTGTAGGAATTGACAGGAAACAAAATGTCCTGTGTTCCATTCCTAAATACGTTGGGTTTCGTACTTGAGCAAAACCGGTATACATGTATTACCCTGAAAGTGTTGTCGCCATGGGACTCAAACATTGTTGACTGTTAAACTGAAGGCTGATCAGAGTGGTAACCAGCAAGCCCAAATGTCAAATTGAATATGTCTCTTTTTGTTTTGTCGTTTTAACATGGTTGAGCTCAAATTAAGTTATCGTAGTTCACACCTTAAACGCTATAAAATGAAGCAATTGAGGAAATTGTTAAAATAAAGAAAGCAAGGAATCTAACTGTTAATTGTGCAATACCCTTTAGACAATGTTTGTGCTACAAAACAAGGCGGAAAGTTAGATGGCCCCTGCCCATTGAGACCTAAAGAAATATATGAAATGTTTGTGCCTCCAGGCAAAGCTTTTACGCTATTGACTGATCATCCGATAACTGGTTTACCGCTCAGGTTTGTGCGCACTGCCTAGAAAAAATGGTTTCAAATCAAACCATCCAAACATATAAGCATTATTGGCTTAGAGGGATGGTTATATTTTAAGCACTTGTTGGATATCATGACGTCACGAAAATGGAGGCAGCGTCCAGACATGACCATTGCTGTTGATTGAGACGTAAACCATCTATTCAAACAAACAAACAAAGTTTGATTCAAAGAGCTGGCTCATTACGTTATAAATATTTTCGTCTATCCGTGATTTCGCTATCGTACCATGCAATACCAATGGAAAAGTCGCATTATGCACGTTTTTCATTTCTATACATGCATAATTGTAGAAAGTATTAATGTGCACGTAAATCACGATCTATAGTAGGAACAGATGAATCATAGTGTGGTCATTTAATTAAAAATAAATAATTTCATGTTAACATTTACAGGTATTTCGCTGTGTTTCGCGGCGAAATAGGAAATTTAAACTTACCTGTTGTAAACATTAAAAAACGAATCGACTTTTCGCGGCGAAAAAATTAATCGATTAAACGTTTAAATTTTCCCTTGACCGGTGAAATTTCGCGGTGGTTTCGCCGCGAAAAATCACAAGTGATCAGCGCGAACTGTGCAAAAATTGCTTTTTAGCCATAACACCACTGTATTTTTGGATTCAGTTTAACGTCCCTTGCTTCAAGATTATTGCAGCTCATATGAGACGAGCCAATCAGCAGGTGGGGCGAAAACGGGAGAACCCCGAGAAAAACCACCTGACACACCCGCAAGCAGAACTTGGCTTGTCTCACATGTGGCCAGAGCGGGGCTCGAACCCACACCAGACACAGCGGTGAGATGATCGAATGGTTAAGTGCGGTAATGAATCCAGATTACATGTTACGTGTGTAACAAGTAGGGGTAGGTCAAATTAATGGGAAACAAACAGAGAGAGAGAGAGAGAGAGAGAGAGAGAGAGAGAGAGAGAGAGAGAGAAACATAGAAATAAAGAGAAGGAATAATATGTAACATGCTACATAATAATTTTATCGTTCAAGTATACATTTTACTTTTTTAATATTGGCAAAAGCCCTTGTACAGTGTAATACTCTGACACATAAACACTAATGTTTTCAATCATATGACTCTTTGGTGGTAAACGATATATGACCACGTACTTCACCTGACACTGGCGAAATGTGTTTAGTGTTTACAAAACTTTGTCACGTGGGGTCAAACGTTACGGTCAAAACAGTTGCATTATAAAATGTTTAATATCAAAAAGTATGTTTGTATCTATTTCAGCTGGCCTGTCAATTACGTACCTGAGCATATGGGTTGGTGGAGATGACCTGTCAGAGGAGGGGATGTTTAAGAGGGTGAACGGTAAACTTGTACAGGGGATTCCGTGGGCAAGTGGTCGGCCGAATAATGCTGCTAGTGTTTCAGATTGTATGCTATTGTAAAAACATACTGTAAAGTTTTATATCAAGCCCTGTACCAGCTGGTACATGGTACCTAAGTTTGGTCGATTGTTACTCACTGCAAATACTCATTAGCCATATCATTTAAAACTCCATTACAATGATCCGTTTCAAGAAAATGGGGTTGTATTTTTTCGCGTTTCTCTTGCAAATGAGTACGTGTATAAACATGTATATTGTAAGACTAACTTTACCAATCATGCTACACAGTTTCCGACCACATACGCATAAAATAGTTGTATATATACAGTGACAGCTGAATATTAGCGGCTTTAATTTGGACATATACACTATGGAATTGTCGTATTCGTTCTTATTAGTGCACATGCTTGAATAAGCGCACACCCTGGTCGATTTTGAGAAAAACAAAACAAAACAAAAAAAAAAAAAAAAAAAAAAAAAAAAAAAAAAAAAATTAAATCAGCTGTTAACTGTCACTCCGCTTCACTTCGGTATCTCGTTCCACCTCCCTGACATGGGGGAGGTTTAAAGAAATACCGATGGAAATAGTTCGTCTAGAAAATCATGTGCAAAAGCGCACATTGCTAAACTGGCATGTTGCTACTTTACACTTTTTTTACACATTAGTACCTAATAAGCCACATTGAATTTTATACTTAACTATCACTGAACACACCAACACTTAAAGCATGAAATCAATGATACATGTATGTTTGACATGGTTGTCTAAGCTTTATGTGTTGTTTCCGTTCGTAGCGTGTGCTAATAAAATACCTTGACGTTTAGTTATTTTATGCGCTTATTAGAACGAATACGATTCAAGCAATTGCGAATGATAGCTTACACATTCAATTTTTTCCACAGACGGTTAATTCCAGTTGGTTAAGAATTGTGGGCTGCACGCGACAGACCGTGTCATTTAAATGCTATTTTGCAGTCTATGCATGATGCTGATTTGCATGTCATGCCTGTTTAAAACATGTTAAGATTGTCATTATTTGTATACCAAACAATTGACATAAAAGACAAAGATGGCGCACCTAAGAATCAGCAGCTGAAGTCACTCGATTCTTCAGTCCTATGACAGAACTGGCCAAGCGAGATATTATACTATACAGTCGGACATAAGTTAAGCATCACCCTAACATTCTTCTAAATGTATTTTTCATTAAAAATAACTTCAAAACCACAATAAATTAGTAAGGGTCTTTAACTCACGTCTATCCCTGACTGTTTAGGTCTATCCGAATTGCTTTTACCATGTCACTCAAGTTATATGGTGTTCTAAATACACCTACCCCTATTTCGGGGGGTTGCCATTAAAAGTTGTATTAATGTCCCCTATTTGATCGCAAATGGGTTTCTATAGGCATGAAAAGAAAGTAGTATCATGTTGTAAAAATGTCCCAAATAAGTTTTCTTCTACCAAAGGTTTAATGGCAGTTACATGCTGATTTAGGCAAACTTATTTCCTTGTTTATTAGCACGACGTTTTCACTATGTAACATGCCATTCTTTAAACGCCCATAACTGTTGATGTTTTAGAGATATTTTTCTGAAATTTTCAGACTGATTATGGTTTTGAAATTGTAACAAAATGGCTTTATCTTTTTACGCTGTTTGGCGGTTTAAAAAATACGCATTTTTCTGGCGGCCATCTTGGATTCATGCAAATTGCAAGAATTGTCCAAAGTTGACAGCCTGTCATTCAAGCCAGATTGGTTCTATGACACCCGTTAAGGACTGAGAAACAAAGAACTCCATAGCACTAAACATTTCGAGGTCAAAGTTAAAGCTTTTTAGCAGCGTCATATGGACTAGGAAACAGCGATTTTTGGCCATGTGGGGGTGTCTGCGTAAACAACGCCTACATGTTTACCTTACGAACAACCTCATCCGTATTTGCTTTAATTTATTACCAATATAACAAAAATCACAAATATTAAAAGAAAATATTTCTGTAGTGAAGGTTTTACTGATTATTTCGGAAAATATTCAAGTGATGCTTAACTTTTGTCCGACTGTATATAATCGACATCCGTACAAGCAAACGTCATGTGATACATTTGCAGGCTACTTTACGGAGTCTATGCTGTGTCTAATGTAGTGTTCTGGTCTTCAGACCGGACTTTTGAGCAAAACTGTTAACACACTTGTTTTAACATCCATTGAATTGGTTCAACGTGTTTAATATAAAAGCAAAAAAATTATATAGCAATTACGTAATTTCCAGAAAAAAATGGCACTTTCACATCCGATGTAAATAATTGTGTATTACTTGATAATGTAAACCTCATGCTTTCTCCATAATCTTGACTTCACAAAATAGCTCGTGTTCTCTTGTTATTCTTCCCGTGACATAAAATCTCGTGATGTCTCGTTGTTAATCACGTGACAGGATAAGGTGGTGGCACTGATCCGCATGGCACCTGAGGGCCTGTGTAGTATGGAGGTCCTGAAAATGCACAGACACGTTCATGCAACAGTTAGGGATTAACATTACGTCTAAACATGCATTGTTGCATAAAGTCCTGTTTTAGTGGCTTACGAACAGGCTCAGCCAAACCAGGCTACATAGGCAAAATGGAGTATTAAATCCGAGGCTAAGAAAATTATATTTATGCAAATAAAAAACAAGCAAATGTGATTATCAGCTGTGCCCGACCACCATCACGAATGTCGAGTGGGGCTTCAAGAGGACCCGCCTACCCCCCTCATCCCCCACACACACTACCGTTGATAAGCAAAATAGTATCATTAATATATAGTCTATATAAACCTGCTATTGGTGCATTTTATGCATTTCAGCATGAAAATAGTTCGATCGTTTTCAATCATCTTTATTAAGTGGTCTAAATTCTTTGTACGTTAGAAATGTGTTTAGTATACTCACCATAGTAGCCGCCATACTTTGGTGCTTAGGGAATTTGGTTAAGCATACCCGCCTACATTTGGATTTGAATCATTTCTATTAAATATGTTTAAGTCTTCCTTTGTACGTAAGAAATTTGTTTTGTGTACTCACCATGGTAGCCACCATACTTTGGTGCTTAAGTAATTTGGCTAAGTATACTCACCTACATTTGGGTTGTAGAACCCTCCTGGGTCGGCCACTCCCGTGCCATAGCCCCCATATGATGGTGGACCTGGCACTTGTCCGGTTGGGGGGTATCCACCATACACGGGTTGTGCTTGTGGGTCACCAGTAGGATATGGCAAGGGCTCTGGAAGAAAAGTGTAAATACTAAATATCATCATATTTTCAAATCAGGGAACCAGAAACCAATTTAAATATTTTTTTTTCTATAAATGTTTTTCAACTTAAAACCTACATTGGTACATTATTAGAGGCAACACAAGCTATCCTGGCGTTAGAATAGATGATTTTAGGATTGTAATGCCTAGGGGACTCTAGCATAAAAAGTGAATCCTGTAATATCCAGTTATTAACTGAGTAAAATCCAAATCTGGTGTTATCTGACTCACCTGTAGGTTTATTGAGGGGGATCATCTGACCCTGTGCAGATTGCCCTGAAAGTTAAGAAAATAATATGAGAGGCTGGGAATTTTGGGTTTAAAAGGTAGAGGAATTGTTTTATCCGTGTAGCGAAAACAAAGGTGCTGATTAGAGGAAAATTGGGCGTATGCAAAACATGCATGGAATAAACTCAAAATTGTGGTTACGCAAGTTCTCTCAATCCTTGACATTCATGAACATACCCTTTCCAAAATCATCTGTTACTATCACTTGCCCTTGATTTTTCTGTCTACGCCGTCGTGCGTTGAAACAATAAACCCCGATACCAACAATTGCACAGACAAATATCACTGCTACAACAATCCCGGCTATACGCCCCGCCGCCCCATCGCTACTGTTGCCGTGTCTGAAACAATAAACCCCCAATACAAAGAATTGCACAGACAAATATCACTGCTACAACAATCCCGGCTATACGGCTCCGTCGTTACTGTTGCTGTGTCTGAAACAATAAATGATGCACAGTACTACAATAAATTTCTGGCTTTTGTTTGCTTGTATTGAGTTGTAGCGCACCAGTCAACAATTTGTTGGTCATGTCGGGACGGAGCTACCGCTTTTGGCTTTAACCAGTACTCTGGGGAATTATTGCGTCTTGTACAATGACACAACACAGTGCCGCCTTTGGAGAGCGAACCCAAGACCTCCCGATTTTGAGTCCGATGCTGTACCACTACGCCACAGCGCTTCCCAGTTTTCTTGCCGTTGTACAATTAACTTTTACTTTTATGTTAAAATGAGAGTTGAAACAAAATAAAAGCCCCGATTCCAAGAATACCAAGGCAAGAATAAGTCTAGCTATACGCTCCCTCTCCTCCACTCCCACTTGCGCGATATCTGAAACAAAGAACCATTGTAAAAGTGGAGACAGAACTTAAGGTAGCATGAAGTTCACTTCTCGTGTGCCCAAAGTTTGAGTAGATCTGAGCGTTATCTGAACATGATGTGTTTGTTATGATTAGTAGACATTCCATGTACACCGGTGACCAACCGTCATTCCACTAAGACGGTGTATTCACCGAACACATAATAAATGAATGATCAACTCGCTCTGGTTTTTGTCTTTGAATTTACTGTTTCAGTGCAATATAGATTTCCTTTTAAAAGGAAAGTCTCGCCCGTGTTGATAAATTTGTAAGGAGTAATATCAGTGTAAATATAAAATGATTGAATTCTATGTACCTAACATTGCAAGGTTATTATCCCATTGTTTGTTCTTGATGATTCTTTGACTAGTTAGAGATTCACCACGAGGACTGAAGAACTAACTAAATGTTATGAACCACTGCAGAAGCTGAAGATGAGGTTATGGCCATGTGAAATCGATTTAAACCCGCCAGTAACTTTGTGTTACTTTTGCGGTGGTTCTTTTTGTTTTATGTCTTGATGACCAGTTGATGTTTAAAATATTTTGTGCTGTTGGCGCCTTATGTATGTTTTCATATTTTAGTTAAGGTAACTGAGTGGCCACCTATTGGGAAAATAGCTGCTCATTCGGCTTACGTAATGTAAGTACCTGATTGTTAGTTGGGTTTTTTCCGACCTCGGTTTTTGGAGTGGGAATCTTTTTCTGATTGCGCCTTTTCCTGATCTTTGCCTACTTGTACCTTTTTATAAACACAAACTGTTTAAATAGACCTGAGCAGTGTGTTAGAAGGTATGTTTGAAGGATTTGAGAAACCAGATGACCAATGGTCTTGTTAACGTTCACCTGAGATTTGGTATATACTCAAACACTTTCATTATATACTTGTATATAGCCTTGGGCCAGCAACAGACAAACCTGTAGGGCCAAAACTTTTTCATAAACATAAATTTGTCCATTTGCCTATCCCCAGCATGTTTTGATCTCATAAATGTAATTTTACCAATTTTCTCCATTCCAATGCATGGGCAACTTAAGCTCACCTTGCTGTAAAATAGGTCATGGTCATCCCAGGGTCAAAATTTGAATATACGTTGTACAGCTCCATTACTCGATGTCTCATGCCAAGTTTCAAAATCGTAGGCCTTCTGGTTCTACAGAAGCAGATTTTTTTTATTTTGCTATCATAGCAACGACAGCCATCTTGGTCAATGTGGCCTGAATCATTGATATAATTTTGTTCTCGTTTCGTAAAAATGCCCTATATGAAATTTGGCTTTGATTGGCCACACGGTTAAATCACCAGCAGTTTCATTCAAATCGCCAGTTCCAGTTGCAACACGTTACGGTAGAACTGTGAAACGACCGCAGAAACTAAACCTGTGAAGAAGCTGACATTATTCATACAGGATAGAGACCTGATAAATCATTCTAAAATACATTCATACTGTAGAGAAACCAAGTGTGTATACAATGTGTTCATTTTAAAAGGTGCATTTATCAAGAGTAACACAGTGTTAAGGAGCACAATAATCTCCAGTGCACACATACAGAACTCGAATACTGTTCAGCTTTATGTTCAAAATAATTTTCATAAACAATATCAGTTCTAGCTCATACTCAGTAACCCACAGAATTCAGGAACATTCATTCTACTGAGATCCACAGCTACAAAATACAGACTAAGAGCTATGGTACCATACAGACAGTTAGCTTGTTACAGTGACAGTCAACCGGCAGTGAAGCAAAACAAGACAGTTTACTGTTTAAAGTTTATTTGATCACCACATTATATATACATAAAGCTATACTTTACTACTTAAAATGTGCATCTAAAGACAGTATAATTTACAGTGCATAACAAAACCATTTTAATGTTACAAATGTTAAGCATTTGCACATAGTGGCGTCTAAAAGTTATTTGATGCAGTATTTCATTTTTGATTTCATTCTTGCTCATTCCAAACAAAGAGGGATGTTTTGCTTTTTGCTAGGGCCGAAACGACTCGTCATTATTGTATGCTCTTGTCTTGTATAATTTTATGTACACGATAAATCAAGTGCAGCAGCAACTAAATCCACCTCTAGCATGTCTAGTGTCTAGTCGTTGTACATTACAATAATAAACAAAATTGTCAAAATTTCAACATTTAGAGGAAAAGTATTCTATTCATGAGTCCCCGCTAGGACCGGTAGTAACATGCGTAACATGTATCTATGTTTGCACATCTAAACTGACTACTACGCCGAGGAGACCTTCAGTGCGCGGTGAGACATTCCATGATTCAACCACAAGCAAGAAATCTTGCATCTTGTATTTTAACTCCGAATCTAATAGTCCCGTCCCCTGGGAGACGAGACAAAAACCTATAAACTTTCACCGTGCCGGTTGCCCTCTGCCATAAATAAACATTTATTGATCGGACTGCTTAAATATGTATGTTTTCAATTATGCAACTCTTTGGTGATAAACCACATATGGCCAGGTGCTGCACATGAAACTGTAAAACAAAAAGGTGTCCCTTTCCCAGTGTTTGTCAAGTGACGTCAACAGGCACGGTCAATGTATTTGCACAGAGTTTTATTTGTTTTTGTGTGTGAATATTTTATACACCTAGACTTCATTTGCCCGGTTGAATATTTATTGCGCCAAGGTCATTTGCATATTGGTGTAAACTAAAACGGTTGGTAAAGTAACTTAATGGCATCACCGGTGGGGTGGGGGGTTGCAATTACCTCCCGTGTCTCGAGCTCCCGCCAAAGTAAGTACAACAACGCTGTCTACCGGTTTCACCACAGCAATATTCGTAATCATCCGGCTGGTTCCACTCTGGGCAAATAAAGTACCCGTATGTGCCATTCCGTAGGTCTTCTTCGTTGAAACAGATTCGTGGTTCTGTTGAAAAAAAGATTCACAATGCATAATATGGATGTGAGTCAATTTATTTACATAGCTACATTTTATGGAATATCTCTCAGTGCAACTTGATATGTTCTTAAAACAATTATTCTTTGCAGTATCTATCTCTATCTCTATCTGGTTTTTGCTTACAGTTTACGCGTGTTCTTAGACTTTTAAGACCGCATTCTTGTGTACCGGAGATACAGCTCATCGTTGTTAACGTTGAACGCCCCGTGATGCTCAGATTGGTAATGAAGGCACCAGAGAAAGACATTGTTTGCTTTGAGTTTCTAGATTGGGAAAATTAGATTCTGTGTATCAAATATTTTTACATATTCTAAAAGAATTGGATACGAATAAATCAGGTATGCTTATATAATTTCTCATATTAATTTTAGCATATCGATTCCGAAAAAGTTCTTAATTAACCATGCTCAAGAAAAACTAAATATTACAAAAAGATCGTTCACATTGAAAATGTAGTCAGTATTTAGCCATATTTTACCCAGGTGCTCCGTTTCTTAGTGCACATCAGCAAACAAGTATTGCTTTTACTAAATGTATGGTTCTACCATTTGCTATCAGTTAAGCTGATTTTCTTAGCTCTTGACCCAAGTGTTTAGCCCCGGATCGGTATGTTGAAGCACAAACCATTCATTGTTCTCACTAGGGTCTTCATTATTAATTCGAGCATCACGGGAGCGATCGATATCATTGAGCTTGCAGTCTGAAATCCTATCTTAAGTTATCAATAAAGAAGAAGAAGAAGAAGAAGAAGAAGAAGAAGAAGAAGAAGAAGAAGATGAAAAAGAAATGAACCTCTACCTCTATCTGGATACCTGAGGTACCGTCTCCGTGTCTTGTAGCTCGCTATACCGTACACCAACCCTACGGCTAAGCCGGCTTTCCAATAGGACGACTTGTACGTCTTTCCATAATAGTTCCTGACTTTTACTCTTGTGGTTGTGATTCTTGTTTTGGGATTTGTTACGCGACGATCTCGACGAATTCGGACTGCTGTTGAAACTTCAGTGCCTGGTTAAATGAAGACAAAGTCTATGTATAAATGAACATTGTAATCTTTGACATTGGATCTTCTAGTTGTGAATTTTGCTTTCGGTTTTGTTATGTTACGATTTCATTGATCTCGGACTACTGTTTAGTGTAGCACAATCAAGATTGCCTTTTTGGACAGGAGGCCTGAGATCGAATAAAATATAAGTTACTTTTTAGAAATAATAAAAAAAAAACTGAGATCCTTTAACAGAAGTAAGCATATCAATGGGACAAGTGATATGTCATACCACGGTTTCGGCTACTTAAGCCTCTTCGGTGACACTATCGATTTAGCAAAATGGAGCCAAAGAGAAATACTGTAATTTTGCGACTTTCAACAAAGACAAGTATTATCCAAACAGAGCTAAATATATAACGTTGGTTAGAAAATGAATCTAACCGATAATGAATTTCTGATTTCTCAGAATACCCTCGCTGTTTTCAAAGGACCAAAAGGAAAATACAATCTGCACTATCATAATGGATGATGTACGGGGAAGAAACCTACTTCCTCAATGAAGTTTACGGTGTCCGTAAGCATGGCACTTTCATTATCATGAATATTTTACGAGGGGGGGGGTCTCTTTTACCGTTTTAGGGCAAGCGGCTGCTTCATCACGGCCTGACTAATAGTCCAGTTGCCAAACATGGATTTGGCCTGTGACCTGGAAATGTGTGCCGCATAAAATGTTTTTATGGATTTCACTTCTTGATACCTTTCAGATGAAGAATCCGAGTGATGCCACCTTGGCATCATTGAGCATTTTGAAATATTCAAAAATTCAAAATGGCCGACAAATGGCGGAAAATATTGCAAAAATCAACATAATACATGTATGTGAAGCAAAAAGCCCACTTCTCTTGTTGTCCTTACTGTCTTCTTCTGGTTCATCAGACCATGCCAGTTCAAAAACTGCATCATGACTTGAAGAAATCAAAAATCAAGATGGCATCCAAGATGGTTGGCATAAACAAGAAAACAGCATCCCAGAGTTGCATATACTCAATGTTTTGTGTTTAAAAAGCTCATTTTATGTTCTTATCAACAAAAACACCATAGTTTAGTTTTGTGTATGTTTTGACGCGCCAATCATAACAAAAAGGCAAGATGGTGACGAAGATGGCCGCCGAAAAAATGATATAGAGAACTTGGTCTTTAATAGACTGTCTTAACTGTCCTGTTTTTGACTTTACTTCATTTTGTTAACAGTTCAAGTTTAAGTTTAGTTCTGACGCAACATCATTACAATGATGCAAGATGGTGGTCAAAATGGCAGCCTTAATCTTAGTATTTATAAGGGAAAATGGTCTCTGTTTCAAAAAGCTTACCTAAATGTATATTTGTTAAGTTTTAAGTAAACAAAATAAACAGAGGGATGCAAATCTACATCATATAATGAAAGATAGAATAAGCACTTTATTCTAAAACCGAGATTAGGTATACGTCTGTGTCATTACCATTGTAATACAAAGTCATCAGCTATATTGTTCAACAATTGTTTCTTCAATTCAATTGCATTTGCAAAATACTGTACAGGCTAATTGCTAATTGATTTATGAAACGCCTCTATTTCGATGATGAGCATGGTTGTTGAGAAGAATACCCACAGCAAATCATTCTACTTGAAGTATACTATCTGTTGCTGGAGCCAGACTGTCTACTGTTGTAATTGGCATAAGCGCTCAGAACCCTTCAACATTATTTCGACCACCTGACTTAAGTTGGATATAAGATCATGTACCCTTGACCAAGGGTCGATTGTCAAATGGATGTCTGGACATGTATTTGTTTCTCATTGTTTTGCGTAATCTATATGGTGATTATATGCATTAAGCTTGGGGTGTTTATTAGCCTTTGCTTACCAGTTTTACATTAAACCATATAATATATCTTACAGAAATAATTCTACGTTGCTGCCATAACATCATCCAAAAGCGATAATTCCACTGATATTATCTGGTAAAGGCTTACTCAGTTTAAGCTTGCCAGGTATGAAACCCTTTGACATTGATTTCAAACTGGACTACAAGAAGGAAGAAGACTACGGTCTGATGTTTTACCACAACCCTATATTTACGGTCCTTCAAATGTCCCTTTTATATGGCACATTCCCTTTCGCATTAATGTTTTCGCTGCTCTTAAAGGGACTTGGCTTTACTTTTTATTCTTTTCGGTTTACATTGATTATAGATATTTAATTTTGAGCAATACATAGACGTTTGTGTACGACGCTTACATATTTTCCTCAATGGTTCGCCGCCATCTCACTTCTTGCCACTGTTACACTATGTCTACGCTATGTCTCACATGAACTGCGTTAGCGTTAGAGCTTCTGATCAGTCTGTGATAGCACAGCCCTTCTTCAATGTGAAATGGTCACAGTTGCATGCACAATCATGAAATACCTGAATCATCGTAATTATTTTCAACATTGGTTTTAAAGATGTCATCTGCTGAGAAGTTCGAATAGTGCTGAGAGAATGCTAGTGCTTTTTGCCAAACCTCTTGTCTTGCTGGAGAAGTTTTGGTTATGCTTTTAATGCTACAGTCAAAGTGACAATGGGTCGTCCACAGAAGGTGACGACTGTATCAGGCCAGCGCAGTGTATGTGGATTTCTCAACTTGTACATTTTGCTTCCAAACATGTTATGTGTTCGTAATCCTCTTGTCACCGCTGTCCCCCAACATTGAAGAATGTTGTGAGCCAACTCCTGAGGGTATACCATGGCAAGGTAAATCTGCCTGGAAGTGTCTTGAATAAATAATATTTGCTTCAAATGCGTTTGTGGCGTTTACTTAAATGAGTTTTGCGTACAGCCATTGTAATAGCCATAGAAGTGATCAAGTCAGTTGGACTCTTCCTTCTCAGTCTGTTACATCCTTTCCGAATATGCTCATATGCTCCAGACCAAGCGCCTAGCGTTTTAGAGCTCTGCTGAAGGATTCACTAAAGTATCTTTAAAAATGCAGTCCTCTTTTCTTCTTTATTATATTTAAACTGTAAATGTTACGAGTACTTTCATTTAGTGGTGTAGATTGATTTGCTTCCCTCCCTTTATTCTGCTAAATCAATATGCAACACATTAAACTAATGTTTTGTTCAGTGAAGAAGATCTCAGTCGTATAAGAATTACGTAGGACACATATTTTGCAGTGTCAAAACAAAACACGAACAGTAAATTGCGATGTTTACACTATAAAATAAGCATTTCAAATACAAGTCATTCAGTATTTGCAGCACTGGAATGCTGCTGTAGCCAAAGAACATTAAAGCATGAATATGATGATCCTCTTGGTCACCATCTTGTTTTATTGTTATAAAGTTAGGTCGAATAATCAAAAACAGTTCATTTGTCAACATAATTTGAACATTTGAATTACAAAACATTGAGCAAATGCAGCAATGGAATGCTAATTCAATCAGAACTATGTACTCATATATTATAATTATGGCTGCCGTCTTGGCCACCATCTTGGCTCATTTTTATAATGTGGGAATAAACAATAAAGTATGCTGCTCACAACATTATATGAGCATTGCAAACGCGTTACATTTAGTATATTCTGCACAGGAATGGTGTTTTAATCAGAGAACACAACCTTTTAAATTATAATTATGGCGGCCATTTTGGTCGCCATCTTTTTTGCTGTTATGATGTGGGGTCATAATCGAAAACCATACACTTACGTATTATGTGTACAACAAAAATGGACTTCGAAGCACAATACACTGTTTTATGCAACACTTGAATGCCGTTTTATTAAGAAAATATTGCTTTTAGTATGATTGTGGCAGCCATCTTGTTCGCCATCTTGCCTCATAATAATGACATGGGGGTCAGATCTTAGAATTATCTTTTTAATATTGTATACAGAGTAAATTGAGCATTTTAAACACAGAGAATTGAGTTTATTAAACGCTGGGGTGCCGTTTTCTTGTTTATGGCGACCATCTTGGACGCCATCTTGACTTTTTTCAAAACGCTCAATGATGCCAAGGTGGCATCATGCAGTTTCTGAACTAGCATGGCCCAGTGAACTGGAAACCACAATAAAATTTCATGCGGCACCATCTTCCAGGTTATGCTGATGGCTACTGGACTATGAGTTTTACAGAGATTTTTCAAGTAGTAAACTGAAAATTTTCATTGGAAAATAACTGATGTATTTGATATTTATGCTCAAAACATTGATTGTGGGAACACGTTAGAACCGCCTATGTTTGGATCAAAGACATTAAAGAAAAATAGGCTAACTACTACAAAAATCAGTTTTGCTATACAAAAGTGTGGTTAAAGAGGGTAGTCAATACATGGACATGTTGCGTAATGACACTTATTTTGTTTAAGTTAGTTTGCTCCGTGCGTGCATTTAATCTTTGTCATTTTGCTTGGGAAATTCAGGTTATATATGAAAATCAGAGATACCGAGGACATGAATAGGACATTACTAAATTGCGTATCAGAAATAATTTGAAGATTGTCGAGATGACAGCGCTGAGCCTGAAGCAATGTTAAATCAATAACTGCCTAAGCTGTCAGATGCATATTTCACTACGACTTAAATAATTATATTGCAATGTTGATTCAAACCAAATATTTAAAATAATTCATTCTCCATCTCTTGGCTTTTTTAAAATGACGTCCAATATGAAAGTCTTCATTGAAGGCGATACTCATGACCTGACTAGTGACTCGATATGACCGCAGCTTTTTACATTAATCAGCAACAACAACAACATAACGAAACGCAATAAAATGTTATTTTTGTAACATAACCATTCAGAAAAAGTTGACGTTTATTCTCACAGTTAATACAGTCGTTAACTGCACTTGTTGTTCATATTCGAAGAATTACTTTGAACAATTAGGTGTTGAGGCTTGTGCTCTAAAGACTAACTAGCGAACAACTTACCTATAAAAAGACAAAACGTTACCAGTAAAACGTTTGTTTTCAACATGTCCACCATTTTGATTTTTTTTTCTGTCAGCGTACGAAGTGTAACTCACAGAATACGCGTATTGGAGTATGCTGTTATATTCACTTGAACAGTATTGGTATTGGGAGAAGTGAGCCGCGTCATGAGAAAGTCTGTCTTTGTGGCTTCCGACCAGCTCGAATAAAATCGGCCAGCTCAGTCACAGAAAACGGCTAGCAGCTTGAAGTTTCGCATTTGGAAAAAGTGGAATGGTGTTTTTCGGTATAGGGAAAACGACGGCGCTGTAACTGCACAGTTGATCTGTGCCTTTGTTTTCGCACATGCAAAAATAAGGTTTTCTAATGACGCAACCAACTATATTGGTTTGACTTTCAGGGTTCCATGCTGATGTTTCGCAATATTATTGACTGGCACTGTATCAGGAGAGTAGAGAATACACTGACTAGCTTTATATTATTTGTATCTGGTTTATATTCTATTAATGAGATGCTTATTGCAATTTCATGCGAAAAATCAGCTGTGAAGAAATGACTTCTTGAAATGAGTCCTACATTATATGAGAAAATTATCAACATGAAGACATCTACTACATGCATAATCACTTAGGTCCCTGACTCTCATTATAAAAGCCAGTTTCAAGGACAGAGGTCTCAGGTTTGTTTATACATTTGTATATTTATATCGTTTGCATGGTAACGAAAGCAACAATTATCGGATGCTTTGCTACTGAAAGTCACAATGAACACTTTTTCAGTAATGTCGAGATAAAATCATTGCTTCCTGCATATTAACCAATAATATATGGGGATGTAATGTGTCTTGGTCAAGATCACAAGCCAGCGCCAGTGGGATTCGAACACCCGACTTTTCTATCCAATATCCGACGCACAAGCCATCAAGCCATCTCGTTTCCGCTTCATGGAACACTTTGACCATGACCCTGAGCTTATTTTTCATTAATGCAACATGGTAACTCAAAATGTCCAGTATTTAACAATAAAAATACACGCGGATAACGTCGATATAAAGTCACTGCTTCCTGCAATTTAACCAATAATATAAAGGGATGTAATCTGTCTTGGTCAAGGACACAAGCCAACGCCAGTGGAATTCGAACTCCCGATTATTCTCCGACGCACTAGTCACCAGGTCATCGCGCTGTGAGATTCGGACTCCCGACTATTCTATCCAATGTCCGACGCACAAGCCACCAAGCCATCGCGCTGTGGGTTCAAACTCCCGACATTTTTTTTCCAGAGTCAGACGCACAAGCCACCAGGCCATCGCGCTGTGGAATGCGAACTCCCGATTATTCTCCGACGCACAAGCCACCAAACCATCGCACTCCCGCATCATGGAACACTTTGGCCATGGCCCTGAGCTCATTTTTATTAAACTTTCATACGTAAGTGCAACATGGTAACACAAAAATTAGGGTTTGCTAATACATATGAAATGGTCCAGTATTTAACAAAAATACACGCGGGTAACGTAACCAATAAATTGTTGGTTATATCTTATTTCACATACATTGCTTATGATATGACAAAGTTTTCTAAAGTACGAAAACCATGTATACATAAAATATATCAATACTTGATTGTTTTGTGAACTCCAGCATTTAACAAATGACCATGTTACAAATATAAGCATCAGTAATGTAATAATCAACATCAATCATTTCAATGATATGACACTGGTCAGCTTGAAGACATTTAATTAAAGGATTAATTTACATCAGGAAACATGACCATGAAATAAGGACCCCCTTAAACCCCACTTTTATATAGCAAAACTGGGGTATGCAGGGGTATACCTATTTTACTTCCACCTCGCCGAGACGGTTCTTACGTGTACCAACGATCTGTGTTTTGAGCAACAATTAGAAATAATATCATTTTTTCTGCTTATTTTTTTTATTTTTTACAACTTGAGAAAATGTGTATATTACATGGGCATGTTTTCGTAATGGGAACTTTATAAATGCCACTTTACACTTTGTGAGCACCATCTGTAAATAATTATATTCGTTATAAATGTTACGTTATTAACAACAGCAACGACGAAAAACGTGCAGTGGAAAAAGCTTCTAAAACACTCTTAGTGTCATATCTTGCAGAGGAACATTTAAACATTAGGTTTCGGCACTTTATGAATGTTTCCTGCATCCCATGTATATTTATGAAAGGTAACGTAAACAACATATAAGAAAAATGCAAAGAACAAAATTATGCACATGACCCATGTATTAGTTACATCGGTAGCTATATGGCACTGATCGGTGTAAATATATTCAACAATATCATGGTATATCTTTTTATGCTTCTCCTTGTTATTCACTTTAGCACAAATATCACAGAAACTTGGTTGATAATCCATCTTAACTTCATATCGGTTTTTTCTTCTCAAGAAATTTGAATATAAAGTTTCACTGGAATTCACTAAAATCAAGAAATCTACAAGATGTTTAATGGTTCTGAAATGACTTGTGTCAATGAAGGAATCATTTGGAAGTAGTCGTCCGTAATCCGCGCCACCACGAGCTATCACAACTGTATCTAGTGCAAAATAGTTGAAGAATTTTTCTGTAACATAATCTTTGCAATTTGCATTTTCAAGACTGAGATAAAACTTGTAAGAGGAATTGATCATGTGTATGGCATCTTCTTCAAGAGGGTTACCGCACTTTCCGTAAATGTCAACCTGGAGGCCATAACCTTGTAGTTTGCGCACAAAAGAGTCCCTCATACTGCTAGCGCCGCAATGACTGACGATCCAAGCCGCAAATTTCGTTTTTCGCCGAAATATTTCCGAGTAGTTCCGCTCTGGGACATGCGTTTGAGTTTGGAGATATCCATACGGCATAAAGATGTCTGAATCTTGTCTATACGTCATCGACCAGTTAACGGTATCTTTCCACAAATGGTGTCGAAAATCATCTTGATACAGATGGTTATGCGGTGGTTCTGTGCTGAATAATACCCATACCTGATTGGTCGGACGCTCGTCTATTTTTAGCGGTGGGCCACGCCCCATTTTCTCGCACGTGGTACAAAACAAGATGGCGGAGCTTTTCTTCAAAAGTGCCCTGTCTGACGTAGCGAGACAGTTTGAATAGAGGCACTTTTGGAACTGTGAGTTGATGACATCCAGACTAAAATAATCCGGTCCATTGAACCAAAGAATTGTATGAGTCTCGTTTGAGATGGTATTTCGGTTATGTTGGCGCATGTGCTGTTTTTGATTTGACGTTGGCCTGGTTCCTAGCTTGATGTTGGCCTTTACTTGTCTAGCATATAGAGTTTCCTCGTCAAGATCAAGTAAAACGGGGACCATGGGTCTTTCCATTTCGTAAGATCTTGTCACGTTTCCTGTAAAAAATATAAATAATACCTTGGATTAATATTTTTCGAGATAATACTCATGGTGAAGATGATGATGATGATGTTGATGATGATGATGATAATGAGGAGGAAGAGGAGGATCGGATGAAAGGTAAAATACCATTTGGTCATTTGGGTTCCGTGCGTGTTCCATTAACTAAACAATTCAAACTAGACAGCTGGTCACGGGGAGGTGACATAAACATTGCGGCCACTTACGGTGAGATCAGAGCTATAAATCCGGGCCATCCCTGATTCCACCGCCTTTGTTGGCTTAAATGTATATGTTTAAAGACTGTGACTGATGGAATTGGGACTTGATGGTTTGCTGGCTTGGAGCTTAACGTCTCAACCACAGACATGGTTAAACGGAGATGGAATCTCGGTTACAGAACTCGTTCTAGAAGACGTTCTTGATAGATACCATGATCCCGGGATATTAGGGATTTATCCCTTGAAGCAAAACAATATATATAAATTATTATTATGTAATACCTTGTGATACTGCCATCCTGTACCCCAGTTCCATGACATCGGAATAAGTCAGATATAGTATGGTTACCACTGAGAGAACGGCAAGCAGAATTAGTCTTTTCTTCTTGGTTAATTTGAAAAGGTCTCTACATGTACCTGGAAAAAATGTCCTAATACACCCAATTGAAACGATGCAAACTTGGCGAAAACGCTGATATAGGCAACAACAAGTCTCGTCTTAATGACTGGAGAATTCCGGGATCGAACCCGCGTTCAATGGTTTACAAGGCCTGAAGGCTAGCCTGAATGCCACAGAAACTACTTTACTCCAGTTGAATGTCAAGGCCATATTTGTTTGTTTGAGATGGTGATCATAGTCCCGGTAAACGATTACGGTGATCTCTTTAGAAGAAGAAGAAGAAGAAGAAGAAAGAAGAAGAAAGAAGAAGAAATAGAAGAAGTTGATGATGAGGGAGAAGAAGAAGAAGAAGAAGAAAAAGAAGAAGAAAAAGAAGAAGAAGAAGAAGAAGAAGAAGAAATAAAATAAAGAAAGATAGGAAGAAAGAATGTGAAGAAGATACTTTCAAAGAAAATACAAAATTATTATGTTATTATTACCTGACTTTAAATCCACATCCATATTTCATGTTTCACCTGAAAAAAAAAAAAAAAAAAAAAAAAAAAAAAAAACAATGCAATCAAGCGTTAGTGCGGGCAATCGTGTCATATTATGTCTGAGACATACACATAAACTCCCAGCTCCCCAAAACGGTGTTAAAGTTCCAAGATGATAGGCGCACATATATCAAGATAAAGCTATAAAGTGCCAATCCGCCAATACATGCGCAAAAGGTAGCGCAATTTATGTTTGGACTAGCGATGGTGACACTAGTCTGAAAATAATTTTTACTTAAACCGAAAAACACTTTATCATTAAGATTACATTTAACATGCAAAATGATAACTTACGATTTTACGTGAGCACATGATAAAATTCTCATTTTCTTCATTCTAGATAGATGTAGCATATTTTATGGTTTAGAACAAACCACAAGAGAACATGAACATTACATGTATACTGTACTATCATAAATCCAAGTTTTAACATTTGAAAATGAAGTCGATGAGTTTAAATTATGCACATTCAAACATACGAAAATGTATTAAATTACACTAAAACATGCACATTGAAACCGTCATGTATTAAACATGATACATCTTCAGGGATATTAGATTGATCCATTGCAATACCATTAGAGTCAAGACATGAGAAAATCAGTTTTTTGCCGATGCACAAAACGAAGGCGCAGGTCATTTGTACAGTAACTGCACAGCTAATCAGCGTTTTTTTTTTTTTTTTTTTTTTTTTTTGTTCGCTTTATGGAAAGTACAATCCCGCTTGTTCGTAAATATGAAATTTGAAGCTTCTAGCCTTCGTCTGAGACTGTACAGGCAGGTGAGTGACAGACCTGGTCGGGAACCCGGTAGACCGATTTTATCGCGTCTTGGCTCATTTAGAAATGCCCCTTGAGCACGCTGATTCACACATATTTGTGATCCATTATGCTGGTGGGTGAAATATGATTATTAGAAAATGAATTAACGCATCTTCATTTACTAAGTGCACTGTGAAAGAAGAAGAAGAAGAAGAAGAAGAAGAAGAAGAAGAAGAAATGCCTAAAATATATGTGTGAAAACAAAATCGCATATCAGCTATGCAGTAACCTCGCAGCAGATCATCATCAGCATGCCATTGTTTTTGCTGCGTGTATAGGGCACATCCTTTTTTCCCCGAAGTCCAATGCTATATCTAACTTAAAGCTATAAATGTAAATGTCGGAGTTAAATTTAAATTAACTCGTTAATACTATAATTACATTTCGTACAAAAGTTTACATGCAAGGATGATGGCGACTGCAGTGTAAGGAAGAATGACCAGGAAGCGATACAAGTAAATTTAAAATCCCAATTCAGACACAAGGGGAGTAAAGATGACAACTCAAGATACAACTTTCACATCACACAAGGACCGCATACGGGTACTAGCAATATGACCGTATCTTCCACAGTGAGTTCCATGCCACAAGCATGAACCAAAACTTCACAAAGATGACAAACATAGCAGAATTGCAGACAAATTATAAACAGGCACCACATACACAAACACAATTGGATCCGTCTTGGAACGGAAATAAATTATACAAATTTGTTTAGCCAATGTGGCGTTTGTCTCTGGTATTTGTTAGCACTTAGCTAGCTAACCGCGCATAAGATTACTTGTCGAAGGTCCATAAACCAAACATGAAGTACAAGATAATGATTTAGCTTTTAGAAATAGGTTGACATAAAGTTTTCAAAAACGTATTTTTTAAAAAACTTTTACCTGTCTATATTACGTTTAGTCCACGTTTTCTCAATATCACCTGACACTTAATAATAGCCCCAATGCGTCATGAGTAAAAAAATCTGCTTATGACATTATTTAGCAAACAACGACAGTCGACGCATACCAGCCTGTACATCTATGCAGCCTAATCGGCAACAGCGATTCTTTTGTATTTTAGGAGACTCTGGTTTCTGCAATTTAAGTTTCAAGACCCCGACTAACATCTGCCTATGCGCAGAATCAGATCGTGAATAAAGCCTCACTTTGAGCCGTGCCAGGGCTCAGTTATAGCAAAATAGCAGAATGTCTTTGACTCTTAAGCATCAGCCTCCTGCTATATTCATGAAATTACGATATTGATTAAAGTCACAGGTAAAACAGCGAGCTTTAATCGATAGATTTATTTTTCAAAGTGTCACTTTCAAAACATTTAAAACATGTTCAATGTGCAAAAAAAAATTTGAGATTGAGGTGATTTTCTCTGAATTTTTAGTAAGCGTCGTGTTTTACTTTGGTAAACACCCCTCCATCTACGGCTAAGGCGTGGTACAAACGGGCTAGCGTATTGGGTAATTACGTCTACGTATCGTTGCCTTCAAAACACAAATGATGCTAAATTTGAATTAGTCGCAAGGTTTAGATTTTCTATTATGAATGATGGTACAGAAAAAGGCTTTAGAAATTCATGATATTTGTCCCCTTGTGAAAGCGGTTTTCGCAAGGCATTAAAAATGATTTTTTTTATCCCAGCTTCGCCTCGTATATTAAAGGGGCCCCTGATGCAAATGGAAAAAGACTCATCCCTCACGGTTATTCACTGTTTGCTATTAAAAAATACATACGTGTTTTTCATTTTTCATTCGGGAAGAAATTACATGTACTAATCAAACTTAGTAGTCCGAAAACATGAAAACTGACCTTCACATATTTACCATTGTAGTAATCCAAAAATGTTAAAACTTGTCCAACTTTAAATCCAAATATACATGTAAGCATGTGACTCGTTGAGGAGATAATATCCATATTTAGGAAAAGGAAGGATGCAGATAGTGTACTTTTACATTATATCTTTTATCAAGGAAATAAAATAACGCAATCATCGGTTTCATGTTGTAGTGTACGTTGCGTGTTTCGAGCAATTATCAATCCTAGATTCAGAAATTAGCTAATTAACCTATGGTAGAGACTAGCACGTTAATGATAACTCTGCGTCGTAAGAAATCATGCTCATTTTTATTCAGTTTTACGTCCCTTTCAAGATTATTTCAGCTGATGTGAGACGGGCCAATCTGTAGGTGTGGCGAAAACGGGAGAGCCCCGAGAAAACCCAATGATGATGAGCGACACAAGTTTCATCTCAGCGTATAGACTATTATTATTACCGTTTCGTTCCTTATCAAAATAGTTGGCACCCGACTTAATGATGGGTTGTGGTATACTATTCTTGTATCAAACAGACAAACCATGGCACAAATAAGACATGTTGTTGTGTTTAAAAAATATTTTGCTGAATACATTGTCATTTTGGTGTTTTCTTCAAACTGTGTCAGTTCCTGGTCGTTTCTTACCATCAGGAAAACATGTCCGTGTAATGTATACCCCCTTGAACCCCACTTTTATATAGCAAAACTGGGGTATGCAGGGGTATACCTAGTCTTCTTATTTTTGCTCCAAAACATGGATTGTGGGTACTCGTTAGAACCGCCTCGAATGCAAACGCGCTAAGCGCGCATCAATATTTAAAACCAAAAAAGTGAAAGAGTAACTTTGGTAGACTCAACGAGCTGTGCGTGGCTGAATAAAATAGCCCAATAGCTGCCCTATAAACTATTACGTCAGAATCTTACAATTGAAAGTATGTTTGAAATTATTTTGGTGCATGTAAGTTAAGCTGGATTGTATTAATGCCATTACCACAAAATTATGTGTCAACAAAACATGTATACATTGTATGAATAAAAAGCATTTTGTTTGAAATTCTTTCACTCTCATGTGGTGGTATAATACTCATGAGCGTTTGATTTTCAACAAATGAACTGTGGATAAACTATAATGGGATTCAATTCTTGTCTGGTCGAATACGGTAAAACTATAGTGAATTATCTCCCATATTATTCAAATATACAAATATGTGAAGTGGTCGGGACCGAAAAAATCGTTTCCAACGTTCATATTGAATAGAAACTGTACAATGTCATATACGACTGGTGTGTAAAGCAGAAGATCTGCCAGTATCTTATTACTACTCAAAATTTGATAAGCATCAAGTAAATATTTTAAATACAACACAATGCAAAACACCTCGAGTTTGACCCAAATTTAATCACAATGCACATGGACCAAAATATCGGTCTCATTTGATTTTTCTTAGATAATGTCTTGACGTTTCTGGCTACAAGAAATTTGAAACAGGAAATGTCCTACCACAGCCCATTCAGCCATCTTTGCATTTTTCTAAAAGTCCTGAAATAATGGCATTTTTCTAAAAGCCCACAGGAGCACGAAAATTCGACTTAAAATTGATTTCTCTATGAGAGTCAGTCTGAAGTGCATTCTAAAAGATGTGTGCAGTGCAGGATGAAAGCTAGCTTGTAATGATCCTGTGTGGGCCAAGTTTTAAAAGAACCACTGTTTTTGTCGAAATTCAAATTTTAGAAGACTGTTCCATGGACTTTGTTAGGACATTTCTTGGATCAAATTTCTTTTAGTCGGTAGCTTCGATACATTTTCTAACAAAAATCAAAGAGACTGTCATTCTTGCTCCTTAGGGATTGTCATTAAATTTGGGTCAAACCCGGGGTGTTTTACGCTGTGCTGTATGGAAAATAATACTTTGATGCTTATCAAATTTTGAGTAGGATTTGCCATGTATATTATCAGACATTACTTAGAACTAGTACTCAAATCAATACACTTGGAATATTGATCTTCGTTATGCCATCAGAATAAGCACTTGCATCGAAGTTGGTTAAGTAAATGAGTCCCGCCAACGCAGGATATCTGAACCCAAAATTGGAACTAGCCTCCTCATCACCTGAGGATGCTAGCTAGAATCTTAGTAAAGTGCTTCAAATAAATTTGTTTCGTAACAACGCATCCGTGCACGGATCGGGTCGTGCAATTGCAAAGTCCGATCCGCGCATGGACCCGCATTGTGCACAAATACCAAAAGAATGCGTGACTCATTTTATATAGGCACTATTTTGAGATACTGACACTTTCACTTTATAGGTAAGGGGACATCGATGAATAATTTAGCCTAACATAGACGCACTGACATCGCCCAACGGTTCTGCCGCAACGCCCGGTGGTTGGGTCGCGGCTTCAACCTCTTCCTCATCAATGTACCCTTCCTCCACAGCATTCTGGAACACTGACAGAATAGCATCCATGGATATAAAACTTTTCCTGATCGTCCACAACTTTGGCATAAACTTTACCATCTATAGACCAAAACTTCTTGATGTGTTTTGATTTTCTTAGGCGAATGAATTGATTGACAAATTTTTGGTTTTCTGGGGTGAAATCCTCCGACATATAGACATTGGAAATATTGAACCTCAAGTCGAACGCTCAAGATCTGGCTCAAAAATGAAATAATGACCTGACGGTTGTTTTTCCAGTTTACTTTGCCTAGTGGGTGGCACCCATCGATGTCGTTCGTTGTAAACGAATCATCAGCATCCACCTGCACGCAACGTGTCAAATTTTCAATTCTGAGTTTCTAGCCCAGATATGAACTCTTCTTGACTCAAAATACGCATATGGGATATAGATAACACCACTCTACAATTCCATACGAAATTCAATGTCCACAGCTGTCGAAAAACGAATAATTTTCGTAAAGTTCGCCCACGATATAAACGCGACTGCTTTAGTCCGCCACTGTATCCGGGGTTCTAATCCTATCTGGGGTTCTAATCTAATGTATGTTTTAATATAATTATTTAAGTTCGGCTAACTGCGTGGCCGCCCAATTTTGAAAATAGCTGCTCACTCGGCTTACGATATGTTTTCTAAGTATAAGTACTTAATTCTCAATTAAGTTTGTCACTCCTCGGTTTTTGGAGTGGGAATATTTTTCCGACTGCGCTTTTTCCTGATCATTGCCTACTTGTACCTTTCAATAATGAAAATTGAAACGAGGCCTAGTATAAATAGAAAGAAAGAGGACCATCAAGTGATCAAAGGCCCAACGGAATATACATACTTGTAAATAAAATTATTTGGAATGGATAAATCAAAGAACAAGAAGTATGACTGCATAATTGATTAAAGAAAAAAATGTCTCCGGTAAATTATATATAATTTGGCTATAAATTACTTGATGGTTCGGTAATGGAGCATTTTCGATAAAGTAAACTCAGCTGTATGCTGTAACGATCAAATCTTTTAATCCTGACAGAACGTTCAGTCGATAGATAGCGCACATTTTGCACGTATTGGTCTTTTCTTTTGACCATTTCTGAACATATTTTTTTTTAATTTTTAAGTGCCAGCCCACACGACGAACAAAATGACCCTTAGCATACAATATCTCTGGATGATACTTTATAATTACGCTCGTATTTCATAATAAGAAATTGTTCGTCACGTGGGCCGGTAGTTGAAAATGATGCTGAATGGTGAAGAATAGACCCAAAATTGCAAAAAGTGGTATTTCTATGCTTTTCGGAGCGTTGCCATGGCAACATGGTTAATCTGAATGTGATAGTTGTGCTAGAGTTTATAAGCAGGGACTTATACCTGCTATTTGCAATACTTTTCTCCTCAAACTTCCAAAATTCATTTTTTTTACCAACACATGAGGCCGAAATCAGGCCTTCAATCCCCTAGGCCTTTCAGTCGCGGTCGAAAAATTATGTTTGAAAAAAGGCGTAATTTGACGTCGGAGAATAGCCGACAATCATAAAATTGTGTGTTTTGTCAGAGAAATCGTCAACAAACACGATGGAAATGCTTTAAATTTTTGATACACTGTTTTGTGATTTGAACGATATTCTGTGGCGAGAGTCATCTACAAGCCCTGCTCAACATGTGTTTGTATGTTTTTTGTTCGTTCATTTAATCCTGAGATAGTGCTGACACAGTTAATGATCAACTTTGTTTGTCACTTAAATTTATTAAAGAATTGTCCTACTTCCTCAGCCCCATAATTTCGCTGCCCGGTTTTACCGAACCTGATCGAAAACCAAGAAAACAGGTCTACCAGCAACAATGCTTGTTTGCAACGCACGTTACCCGAACTTTTCATTGAAAGTAATGTGTGCATTTTCAGGACCTCCATGCTACACAGACCCTCAGATTCAACCTGGAACAGTACCGTCACCTTATCCTGTCACGTGATTTACAACACTTGCTTGAAGACTTCACGAAGTTTAACGTCATGGGAAACAATAACAAGAGAACACGAGCTGAAAATCAGAATTATAGTTTACTGAACAAACGCCAAATTGAAAAGCGTTGGGGCTTGACAGGAGGGGATAAGTTCCGAGCTATTTTGTGATGTAAAAATTCTCTAGAAAGCATGAGGTTTACATTATTAAGCAATACACAATTATTTACATCGGATGTGAAGGTGTCATTTTTGCTGGAAACTACGTGATGCTATATATATTTGTTGCTTTTATCGTAAAACACACTAGGTATATTTTAATGCACTAGTCATTTCAAGCACTAGGGGGATAGCCGTGTTTTTCCGCGGCAGTGCGGGGGAAATACCCGGGTGTTGCTTTATACAGGCGAAAAGGGCCGTGAAAATGAAAATATAGCAGGCTGCGGGGGAAAACAGCAGCGGTTTTACCAACGAGCATTCCCCACAGAGTGGGGCTTTTAGTGGGGGTTTGCTTGACCAAATGTCTAAACCCTCGTTATTCCTCGGATCGAGTTAGAGCCGTAGTTACAAATGACTAGTGCATATAAATCGAGAACCAATTTATTCGATGCTAAAAACGTGTGTTTACAAGTTTGTCAAAAAGACCGGTCTGAAGTCTAGACATGAAACTTGTTAGGCACAGCACTGACACCTAACAGTTCTTCAGTGCAGTAGCCTGACAAGGTAGCACATGTCTTTGTCTTTATTCACAGGCTACAGTTATTTGGTATACAAATTATCATAATCTTAACAGTACGAAAAACACGCCCATGCTATATACAGATTTTTCTCAAGTTGTAAAAATTGCAACGTTTCATTATTTCTTTTTATATTTTTAATTATTTTTGCTCAAAACATACATTGTGGGTACACGTTAAAACCGCCTCGCCGAGAAATTTTAACGAGTACCCACAATGTATGTTTTGGATCAAAAATATGAAAATTAGGTATACCCCTGCAAACCCCAGTTTTTCTTTATACATTGCACGAACATGTTTACCTGATGATAACTTTTTAGCTCACCTGAGCCGAAGGCTCACAGGTGAGCTTATAGTTTACCCATGCTCCGGCGTCCGTCCGTCGTCCGTCGTCCGTCCGTCCGTCGTCCACAATTTCAAAGATCTTCTCCTCTGAAACCGCTTGGCCAATCAAAGCCAAACTTCATGTGGAACATCCTTAGGAAGGGGGAACGAAAGTTTATATAAATGGTCCAGGTCATATGACCAAGATGGCCGCCATGGCTATAAATAGCAAAAACCTTTAAAAATCTTCTTCTCCAGAACCAGTGGGCCGATTTCCATGAAACTTGGTATGTATCATTAGGGACGCGGGCCCATCATAGTTTATATAAATCATGACCCTATGATGACCTTGACCTATTTTACGGCAAGGTCAACTTAGGTCGCCAATGCATTTGAATGGGAAAAAATGGTAAAATGCTATTTAATGGGTAAAACTTACTTGGAATAGGCAAATGGACAGAAGATTAATGTTAATAGAAAATTTTAGCCCCTGGGGGTTGTCTGCCCCTGCCCCGGGGCTATATACATGTATATTTCCATAATAATGAAACATCTTCTCCCCTGAAACCGCTTGGCCAATCAAAGCAAAACTTCATATGGAGCATCCTTGGGAAGGGGGAGAGAAAGTTTATATAAATTGTCAAGGTCACATGACCAAGATGGCCGCCATGACTATAAATAGAAAAAAAACGTTTAAAAATCTTCTTCTTCAGAACCAAAAGGCCTATGATTTTGAAACTTAGTGTGAAGCATCTGGGAAAGGAGCTCTACAAAGTTTATATAGATCATGACCCTGGGATGACCTTGACCCATTTTACGACAAGGTCAACTTACGTCTCCCATGCATTGGAATGGGAAAAAATAGGAAAATGTAATTAAATGGCAGAAAACTTGCTAGAAATGAGCAAATGGACAGAAGATTTATGTTTAAGAAAATATTTTGGGCCGAGGGGGTTGTCTGCCCCTGCCCTTGGGCTATATACATGTATATGACCATAATATTGAAACATATTCTTCTCTGAAACCGCTAGGCCAATCAAAACCAAACTTTTTGTGGAGCATCCTTAGGAAGAGGGAATCAAAGTTTATATAAATCATGACCCTGGGATGACCTTGACCTATTTTACGGGAAGGTCAACTTAGGTCGCCCATGCATTTGAATGGGAAAAATAGGAAAATGTCATGTAATGGCAGAAAACTTGCTAGGAATGAGCAAATGGACAGAAGATTTATGCTTATGAAAATATTTTAGGCCCAGGGGTTGTCTGCCCCTGCCCCGGAGCTATATACATGTAGATGACCATAATATTCAAACAGCTTTTTTTTTTCAGAAACTGCTTAGCCAATCAAAGCCAAAGAGGAAATGAAAGTTTATATAAATGGTCATGGTCACATGACCAAGATGGCCGCCATGGCTATAAATAGCAAATTTTTTTTAAAAATCTTCTTCTTCAGAACCAGAAGGCCTATGATTTTGAAACTTGGCATGAAGCATTAAGGAACGGAGGTCTACAAAATTTGTATAAATCATGACACTGGGATGACCTTGACCTATTTCATGTCAAGGTCAACTTAGATGGCCCATGCATTTGAATGCAGAAAATTGTTAAAATGTCATTTGAAGGACACAACTTGCAGTTAATTGGCAAATGGACTGAATTTTTATGATTTGAATAAGACATTGACTCCAGGAGTTATTCTGACCATGCCCTAGGGTTATATACATGCATTGTACCATTCTAGTCTAACAAGTTTATTGGTACATGTATATATCTCAGGTCTCAGGTGAGCATTTACAGGACCATTGGTCCTCAGGTTTATGTTTGGAACAGACATGGTCAGCAAATGATCATTCATTGATTACAAAAGAGCAATTTGTGAAGCATGATTTCGCCCACAATAAACTACTGTGAAATAAATTGTTTAATTAGCTACCGTTTTATTTTTTGTTTGTATTGAGGTTTAACGCCCCAGTCAAAATTGTTCAGTGAAGTCGGGACGGAGCCATCGCTTCCTGTGTTTAACCAGTACTCTAGGGAGTTCATGTGCTTTGCTCAAGGACACAAGACGGTGACCCTTGTGGAGTCCGACGCTCTACCACTAGGTCACCGTACAATGTATGCATGGTTGATTAACCTTTGGGTGCTATCAAGTAGCACATCAGAAGTCTAATTAGCTCTTGGTACTATACATTGCCTTTCTTTATTGAATCACTGTATATTATGATATTAGTCGCAGCATCAGAAAACCATCAATCAGCAGATGCCGGTCAGCGCATTTTAGTTTCGCTCAATAGATAGTATGATGCCACTTATTTTTGATAAATCTGAAGGGTCAAGCTTTCTAGCTAGTTTGTGTGGTTGTACAGCCTGGATTGTGTCTGACCTTGGAAACCCAGATGGTTGTGTTTTTTTTATCATTACGAAAACATGTCCATGCAATATACAGAAATTTCTTAAGTTGTAAAATTAGAAAATTTTCAGAAGTAAATGTTTGAACCGAGGCGGTTCTAACGAGTACCAACAATCTATGTTTTAGAGCAAAAATAAGAAAAATAGGTATACCCCTGCAAACCCCAGTTTTTCTATATAAAAGTGGGGTTTTAGGGGGTATTCATTGCACGGAGATGTTTTCCTGATGTTAATGGAAATCTTTAAGATGGACGTGTACCATATATTAAAATTATTAAGCAATATATAATATGCACACCCATTGATAGTCAGGAATTTAACTTCTGTGGCAAAAATTGAATGTGTAAATTGCTTATACATGCCGCATTCGTTCTATATAGTTTCCAACCACATATGAGCCCTCGCGTGAGAAAACAAACAATTTGGGCTACCAACCAGGTCCGACACAAACACGCCTGTACAGTCACAAGTAGGCTAGAAGCATGAACATTCGGATTGAAGAAGATGGTTAGTGCTATCTGTGTGGCTGTTACTGCACAGCTGATCTGCGTCTTTGTTTTCGTATAATGCAGATTGTTGGTTTTCTGATGCTGTGCCTCATATTAAAAATAGTAAACATCAGCAGTCAAAACTTCGAGTAGATAACTGTGCAGTTTGTTCAAATCTTCATCTGAGTTCGCACAGGAAATTGCGATTGTAGGTACAATGTGTGTCGTAAAACTTTCCAGTAGGTTTGTACAACGTCATACAATCATCATTGCCTTCCAAATTATTCGGTTGCAAACTCTCCCACGGTATCCCCTGCACCGGTGCACCATTTACCCACTTAAAGTTCCCTTCCTCTGACTGGTCGTCTCCACCAACCCATACGCCACTGGTCCCCGTTGACACGCCAGCTGAAATGGATACAAATATAAGTTTTGATTGCCATCCAAATTATTCGGCTGACCATTACGCCACGGTATCCCCTGTACCGGTCCACCATTTACCCACTTAAACTTCCCTTCCTCTGACTGGTTGTCTCCACCAACCCATACTCCACTGGTCCCCGTTGACACGCCAGCTGAAATGGATACAAATATAAGTTTTGATTGCCATCCAAACCAGAGGACCAATGGTCCTGTAAACGCTCACCTGAGATCTGCTGCATATACCAATAAACATGTTTGAATATTATGGTATTTCACTCCAGGGCAGGGGCAGATGAAGCCCTTGGGCCATTTTCTTTTTTCAGAATCTTCAATATTCTGTCCATTTGCCAATTTCCTGCTGGCTTTTCCCTTCAAATGACATTTTAACAGTTTTCCCAATTCAAATGCATAGGCAACCCATGTTGACCTTGCCATGAACTTGGTCAAGGTCATCACAGGATCATGATTTATATATACATTGGAGTACTTTAGCCATCGATGCTTCAAGCCAAGTTTCCTTGAAATCAGTCTACTGGTTTCAGAGAAGAAGATTTTATGGGTTTTTACCATATATGGGCATGGCAGCCATCTTTGTCATGTGACCTAGATTATTTATATACACACTGATTCCCTCATTCTATAAATGTTTCACATAAAATTTGGCTTTGATTCGCCAAGCGGTTTCAGAGAAGACGTTTGAATATTATGGAAATATACATGTATATTGCCACGGGGTGGGGCACATGAGCCCCTGGGATCCAATTTTTTTTTCAGAATCATTAATATTCAGTCCTATTTCCAATTTCCTGCAAGACTTTCACTTTAAATTACATTTTAAAAGTTTTCCCCATTCAAATGCATTGGCGACCTATGTTGACCTTGCCGTAAAATAGGTCAAGGTCATCACAGGGTCATGATTTATATACACATTGTAGTGCTTGAGCCATCAATGCTTCATGCCAAGTTTCATTGAAATCGGTCCACCGGTTCTGGAGAAGAAGATTTTTTAAGGGTTTTTACCATATATGGGCATGGCGGCCATCTTGGTCATATGACCTGGATTTTTTATATACATATTTGTTACCCCTTCCTATTGATGCTTCACATAAAATTTGGCTTTGATTGGCCAAGTGGTTTCAGAGGAGAAGAAGTTTGAATATTATGGAGATATACATGTATATTGCCCCGGGGTGGGGGCACATGAGCCTCTGGGGTCCAATTTTTTTCAGAATCATTAATATTCAGTCCTACTGCCCATTTCCTGCAAGACTTTCACTTCAAATGACATTTTAAAAGTTTTCCCCATTCAAATGCATTGGCGACCTATGTTGACCTTGCCGTAAAATAGGTCAAGGTCATCACAGGGTCATGATTTATATATACATTGTAGTGCTTGAACCATCAATAATTCATGCCAAGTTTCGTTGAAATCGGTCCACCGGTTCTGGAGAAGAAGATTTTTGAAGGGTTTTTACCATATATGGGCATGGCGGCCATCTTGGTCATGTGACCTGGATTTCTTATATACACATTGGTTCCCCCTTCCTATTGATGCTTCATATAAAATTTGGCTTTGATTGGCCAAGCGGTTTCAGAGGAGAAGATGTTTGAAATTGTGGACGGACGGACGGACGACGGACGACAGACGACGGACGGACGCCGGATCATGGCCATCCTATAAGCTCACCTTGTGAGCCTAACGGCTCAGGTGAGCTAATTATTCGGCTGACCACTACGCCACGGTATCCCCTGTACCGGTGCACCATTTACCCACTTAAACTTCCCTTCCTCTGACTGGTCGTCTCCACCAACCCATATGCTCTGGTTCGGAACTGACAGCCTAGCTGAAATAGATACAAATATAACATTTGATATTAAATATTATACAATGCAAACATTTTGACCTTGCCGTTTGACCTGACGTGACATTTTTTTTTTTTTTTTTTTTTGTAAACACTGAACACATTTTTTTCCAGTATCATGGCATGTGGTAAGATATCGTTTTTCATCAAAAAGTCAAATGATTGAAAACATATTAATTTAAGAAGGTCCATCAACCAGTGTTTAACTTTGTCAGAGGTCAATCGGCGCAGTTACAGTATTACACAATACTACTCGTACTAGGACATTTTGCCAATATTTCAAAAAAGGTAAAATGGATATTTGAAAGGTAAAATGATTATGTAGCATAATTATTGCATATTATTGCATCTCTCTCTTTTTCTCTGTGTGTATCTATCTGTCTGTCTGTCTGTCTGTCTGTCTGTCTGTCTGTGTTCTCGCTCTTTCTCTCTCTCTCTCTCTCTCTCTCTCTCTCTCTCTCTCTCTCTCTTTCCGTGTGTGTGTATGTTATATGAATCTGGCACTCTCTTTCTTCATAAAAGTATATTTAAAACCAGTAAAACGCAACTGGTATACAGGTTATTTCTACCTTTCAATGATACCTAGTACGTTTCGTTTATAGCAACAATGGCTTGCCCCTCGTCCGAAATTCTTTTAGCGAAACCGAACTCAATGTGGCACTTCCGGTTGCGTTTTGGGTGAAAAAAGACAAAATCATCAATATTTGATTTTAAACTCATTCAATTTCACGCAGCAACCCAATTTCAATGCGATAGTATGCAACCGAGTACCAGCAACCATAAAATGGGGTAAACCCGACAATTCAACCTATTGGAACGAACGAAATTAATGTCAACTGTTCAAATATTTGAAACAAAAAATTTCACTGATTTTGAGAGTTTTCGGAAACTAACATAAAACTGAATCATTCCATATTTGGGGATGTTATGTTTTAGCATATGGATCTAATTTATGACAGTTTTAATTTTCAAAAATGACGTTCTTGAATACACTTCCGGTTTTCATGTACTGAATGGTATGCATAAACTTTAGAGTAATATTGAAAAAGGCCGAAAGTTTGAACCCAAAAGTGCCAGTCATAAATGTTAACAGATAGCTTAATTGATAACCAAAAGGTGCATTCGCTTTTGTTTTGTTCATGTTTGAGTTGTCACCCTTTATCGACAAACACTGATCGTTTTTCTTCAATTTTATTGTTTTATTAGCAAAATACAAGTATGGTCGTCATATCGGCACGATAATTTCAAGGTTTTAATGTATAAAATAACATTGTGAAAATATCTAAGAATCTTGGGATAGGTTATATGCAGACAGTTGCGTTTTTACTGGCTTCAAGTATATAATTATAAATTTAAAATTGCGATAGCAAATTAAACTTATAACATGAACACAATATACATGTACGTGTTATATATAAATATACAGAAAAAAATAGTTACCCAGAGACGCTTGGATGTAGGCAATTTTCTGGGGTGTGTCCAGACTTATAAGATCGCCTCCTTCAGCATGACATTGAGACCTAGCATCAAACCAATTAGGTCTCCTGTTTGTTTCAAGTCTCCAGCACAACTTCAGGTGTACATTGTATTTATAGTTCGGAGAGCACGATGTCGACTGTGACTCTGTTGAGTAAATGATTAATGTTTATTGATGTAATTTCATTATGACCACACATGATACATGGGGCGTTAACGTGGATTGATATATTTACAAAGTCCCTAAACCCCCCTAAACTTTGAACATGTTTTTCTCAGTCTTGGGGTACAGATCATACATGATATTACATCTCCTGAAAGGGCAATGAATGACAAACGTTATCCTAGTAATAAAACCAGAATTTGTATTTGCATTTTCGTGCATGTTGGTCGTGAAATGCACTGTTAGTCTGAAAACTGCTTTTATTTTTCTTGTATTGTTTTACGCTTAAATAAGAAATATTGTGGGATGAGTGTTGGCACGTAGTTTGTAAGTCAAAAAATCTATCAAATAGTATCATTTTTGTTGTGTTTGAAACGATTCTTATCGAAATATCTGCAGTTCAAAAGACTGTTTTTGAGACTTATCGAGGTCAGAATGTCAAAAGTTTGAAAAGTTCATCACCCTATTTTGACCACTATGTAAACGCAGTTCGCAACAATTGTTGAATGGCGGTTCTATTGAAAGACGTAGAATATTCAATAATGAAGCGGATGGGACGACTCAGATGTTCATCAGTCTATTAATAGCAACGCAAAATTTGATCGATTTTACAAGAATACACAACTACGTCATACACCAAAAATCTAGCTCTTCTAATATCAATGCGCCGTAATGGCATGTCGCTAAAACAAAGCATATATGTGTATATTTATAGGATTACCGAGCATATTTATGATAGTGAACACATGCTGTCATTGAAAGTTTACTTTGTGTTGTGTTTCTGCCTTAAATTATGATGGTTTGTCATAACCACATGGGATCTACTTAAATCGGATGTTTATCCGGATAATATTTATTCGGCGTTCTTCGGCCAAACACATTCCCAAAAATCTGGTGAAATCTGCTGTTACAGACGCAGGAGGCATAAAAGAGAGCAGAATTCGGACTAGCAGGTAAAAGGCATGGGTGGGGTGCGAACTGCAACATTTTTGCATTGCGATCATTTCATTTATGTATCGTATTTCGATGTTTCAAACCACCTGTGAGTTTCTGTTTATGTTTTTCAATTGAATTTGTTTTCTATGAGGACATAAGAGGGTCAACACATGTTGGAACGATAATCGGTGTCCCAGGAAGAGTGGTTCATCTTCATTATACTACTGTTTATTGTGCCTACCTCTTTGTCGAACTCGCACCCTTTCGTTCTTGAAACCTAGCCAGATGGCTACCTTGTTGGGAAAGAGCTAATCATTCTGCACTTCAAATGTTTTGTTGGAAAATGTTTTGTTGTGTTTTATGTATTTTCTTTCCCACCCGCTGTCTATGTTGGGATTTTAAATTTAATTGCATCGATTCCTGGTCCCTCTATTCTTACTTCATTATCAGTTCAACAAACAAACTTTGTAAACGTTTAGAAAACCAAAAAGGTTATAAACGTACATATGGACCACAGGTGTTTGGAGTTATAGATCTATCCATAAACAAAATAATTCACTTGTAGTGCAGACCTACTCGACGATTTGGTATTGCCGGTGGTAGACGAAAATCACAAGGTCACGGAAAGAAATCATATCTGTATAAATGTAAAAGACAGGAAAACAATACAGTTACAATCCAGAAAAGGCAAAGAAATCGAAAGCGAAAGAGCTGGAGTTTGAAAAAAAAGAGGAGCTAAAAGATTCTTCTACTACTAGTCATATTTTTCTTGTGGTGTTTCAGAAAAGTGAGATTTAGAAAAATGCAGTTTCTGAAAGATGGTGTGCACTGTTCAGACAGTAGTTGTATAGATCCCCTTACACATGTAGCTGGGAAAGCATGAATTATATATTAAATCACTTGAGAGACTAAATTTTCTATTGATAAATACTTGTTTGCTTTAGGGAACAGTAACAATCACCAGGGTCCAAGCTACCCTCAAAATTTTGGGAGAAATTTCTTCTCCAAGGAAAACAGGGAGAAGTTTTGGGCAAAATTTCATGTTCACCTATATATTCTATACATTTTGACTTCTCCCTCACCTGAAAGTAGAGAGAAGTTTGACCATAGACGTGTATTCCCATACAGCTTAGCCAGTAAGTTAACTGGTTCTATTGGAGTTGACCCGGAATCTTCTATAGTTACAGTTGCTGTTGTAAATTACTGTAGCCGTTGCAGTTGTGCCTATAGATTGTCTGAATATAGATTGAGTTATGCTGATTTAGTAACACGTTTTTACTCTTATTAAAGCGAAGGAATAATAAACTGGTTTTGTTGATATCCTAACCTTGTGGCGCTTAGTGAGCTTACTGATAAAAAGTAAGGATCAGAGGTTGATCGGCTTAGTTTAGACACACATATAATATTGCTAACTCCTGATGCTTGACAAAATTCAATGACACACATGACGGTCACTGACCCATGCCCATGGATCAATATTGGCTTGTCCAATCATGCACAAATGGTCAGTCACAATCAGTGCATATCGTTCACCTAGTCCCGTTGCTGGGGCAACATAGATAGTGTCTCAAAACTGTACTCATGTATAACAGTCTCAGGTATATAATAAATGGTTACCTGTAATACTGAGCATCTTGCAATATAATAATTATTGAAAACATTAGTCTCTCGAGTGTTAAAAGTTAACCGTATCTATAATTTATAGGATTATTGTAAAAATTACGTATCCAAAACTTATATATACATGTAAATTGAAATTAGAAAAAAAAATCAATCTTGATCATGTTGATACAATACCAAAATCTTTCTTCATTACAGTAATTACCACATTTGTGCAACAAAACACATATTGAACCCATTTCCGAGATTTCGCATATTATTAGGGTGTTATATAAAAATGTCACTCTGTAAGTTCCCTTGATGGATCAAAAGTGTATCCTTTAATCATCATCTCTCCTATTGCTCAGTGCCTCAGATTTGGTTGATCCTTACTTGTCTATTTTCAGTTCTATTGTCTTATCCTGTGTATCCTGTTGTGTTGGTCTCATGTTTTCTTTTATGGCTTTTCTTCTCTTTTGGTTTCTCTCAAGCCAGAAACTCCTCTAGTGTCTCGGTGGCTGTTTCTCGACAGTACCATCTACCTTGGACCTGTGTTGTACATGTAGGATGATTTTTCGGTCTCTTGCTGCATGTGTAGAGAACATTTTCCCTGCGCTTTTTGTTTTCACGTAGGTGTTGTCCTGCAGCCTTTTTCTTTTCTTTCTGTTTTTGGTACCATTCTGTGTTTCTGGCTTTTTGTTCTCAATGTCTGTCTTAAAATACGCATGCCTAGCCCCTTAGTGGGGCTTCTAAGGGGCTTTAAGTTATTTTATAAAATCTGAAGTCTGAAGCATCTACTTGATCCATATTGCATTAGCAAAAAGCAAAGCTTTTGAACAGACTGTGCAGATGCCTTAGATCATGTGAACCTTTGCTCTTTTGCATATGCTTATAGGGTTACATGTATTTTCTTTTAGAGGCTTATTTATGAATGTTTATCAACTTTCTATCACAGCAATTAAGATCAGATTTCAATATCTGTTCATTACCTATTATTTTTAAATTTTTCCAAATGTCATTAAATAATGATGAGCTGTACACTTGACATACAGTAAGAGTTATCTTTTTAACTTGGCCTAAATTATTTCTATTGAATAAGAAAGGCCTAGCTATATAGTCAGGTGAGCTTCTTGGTCCATGGACCTCTGGATATATTTTTCGTCAATCTATTTCAGCAATGATCAATAACATAATTTTTTTTTTATATAAAATATATCAGATGAACTGAATATTTGACAATTTTTCTTCATAATTTTCAGACTCTCCAAGAAGAGATCCATAGCGAGCATCTATCCTTGTCTGACAGTTGGAGCAGGCGAAATAACAAGCTCCCTCTCTGGTGTGGCTCATCCGTAACTATAAAAGGGTTTAATTTCTTCAGTGGGTCCCGAGTTTAAAAAAATTAGAATGCATGAACATGTGACGACAAAGTGATCTAATTTACTGTTGATACAAGGAAAAGACAAAATATGCCCATGTCTAGGCAGGACTTTTTCACAAGACTTCTTGAATGTGGAGTGTATAAAAAAAACAAACGTTAAACATTTGTACTGAAATCAATTAAAAGAGGACCAAAACAATTGGATAAAAGGAATGGGTTGAAAAGTAACTATTAATGAATTGGGTGAGCAATTATATATGGTTAAAACTGTAATGATGCCAAGGCAGTGCTCAGTATTGACAGATATGATGAGTTGTGGCTCTTGATTAGAGTCGTGACCAATTTCCTAAAAGTGGACAAGTAAATAATAAAAAAACCGATGATAATGTATGGGAAATCCTAATTAAAACAAAGGTACATGTACTAAAGCTACATGTAAATTGAAAAGTCTCCAGACAAAAATGGCTTATCCAACTACAGAAGAAGATAGGGTAATCTTGCTTCTGTTATTGGCGTTAGATGGTGTGTGGCATCCTGAGAGAGAAGCTTTAGCAGTAGTCATCAGGTACTGTTACCCATTTTGTGACACTTATAAGTTCATTGACCTTTAATAAATACAGAAATCTTTGCATCTGATTGGTCAAAATTGAAGGTGTGCTTCTGGATATGTTGAGACAACAGCATTCTTGAAATGTGCAAAAATAATACCGTATTCGTTCTAATTAACGCACATGCTCCAATAAGCGCACACTCGGTCTTTTCCGAAAAACACGTGCATAAGCGAACACTGCTCGAATTTCATATTGGTATTTTACACCAATTCCACACATTGATACCGCATTAGCACATTAAATAACTTAAATAACATAACCATTGGCAGATTTGACATGCTTACTTCAGCATTTTTGTGTGATATTTTTGTTCTTAGTGTGCGCTAATTAGAACGATATTTTTTACCATAACTTTTAGTTATTTTGAAAAATTAAGCGCACTGTGCGCTTATTAGAACGAATACGGTAAATAAAAAAAAAACATAATTGTGTTTAGGGTTAAACAGTATCAATATAAGGTTACAGTGGTCAAAGCTTTAGAGCAATATTGAGCTGACGTCACGTTTATGAACAAAGAGCCATCAGCATTATATGACAGAGAAAAATACTTTGTAAGTCATAGCCATGTCAATTGCAGGTTATTTTTTTTTCCTCAGGTGATGGCCGATCAGCAATGTCTGGTAACTAATGATGCACCGGTGGATCCTACCAGTCCTAAACGGTTGTCCCCTCATCAACCGCGGATATTTCCTCTTGTTCCTTCCTGGCAGTCAACTACATCGGCAGACAGTCTTGGGGAAAGTACTTACTGCCTGTCGGGGACTTACTACCCTATACCGTGTGAAGGGGGCTGGTACTGTGGCTAGATAGGGTTGTCTGCCTCTGAGGGTGAATGTGACCTAGGTAATTTTGAAATTAGTTTTGATGTAGAAAAAGGACCTCATGCTAATTGGAAAGTTTGTACTGTCATAATTCAATGTCCAGAGGTTATAAATCATAAGAACATTCTCGATTCCAAAAATAAAGCACCCTCATTGATTGATCGATACCAGGCACCTAATCATTGTGATTTAGATTTTTTATTTGATTGAAACCAAGGTTTATAACCTTTAAAAAGTTTTGCATCTGTCAATGCCACTCCAGTAGAATAAAATATTGTGTTACAGTGTAGTCATGCTACTAAAATAGTTTAATCTGTCCATGAACTTTCTGTGGTACTAAATATTTAACATAAATGAGCCTCAATGCGAGAAAACAGCCGAAGTAGCCTATGCGAAAAGCAAAGGTTCAGGTAAGCCTGCACATCCCCACAGTCTCACTAGAACCTTTGCTTTTCGCCCAAGTAATCTGTGGACTAAGCAGAATTTTTAGCCTAACACAGGAGCTTGTAGCCCCATTTTAGGAATTGGGCAAGCACATTTGAAGATTTATATTACAGAGACTCCGAAAGGAAAGTTTTCCTGCGTTGAGGCACAAATGTAATTTATTTCAGGCTACTTCTGTATAAGTGGTGCTTTATTACCCAAAGATACGATTTGTCCAGAACCACTGTTGCCCCACAGGGGTCCACATCCTCGACAGCATGTCCACTGGTCTCATTCTCAGACAAAGAAGGCAACATCGCTGTTGACAACTGTGACATGTGTCCATCAGGAAACTACTATGGGGATGTCATTTTTTCAACGTAAATGTGATATGGAAATGTGTTTTCAAATTTTGCCATGAGTACAGTACTCCATTGTTCATCAAAACCCTAATCTTCATGGACAACCATTCAGTTATAATTGTGCTCATATCAGTGCCATGAAGATCCTAACCTTTCCTTTTGTTGACATGAAAAAAACTACCAAAAAACTGATGGTATGTCAATTTAATATGAACTTTTGCGATCAAACTTGAAAAATACAGAAATTACTTTTTCCAGTTCTAAGTTTATGGAAACAACATGTGCATTGTATATGTACTTATGATTTCAAGATTCATTGTTCTTACTGGCAAAATTAGAGCATGTGCAGGCGCATGTACACAGACCAGATTTTGCACCTTGTGAGGTGCGATCAGTGAATATGATGTTTCTATCTCACACAGAGACACAGTCAGTGACTTGGTGTCCAATACTTACATGCCAAAGACAAGCCTATTAAGCTTGCATGATGCTGTGTACATTGTTTTAAATGTAATGTCTTAAAAATTACTTTAGTTACTTTAGTTTTGCCATTTTTTGTCAATTTAGGTTGATAAGGAAAATAACTTGCACGTGTAAACGCACCTGATTTTGTGTATATGAGCTTCAGTGAGAGAAGGTAGCCCTAATAGCTAATGCAAAATCAGTTTCAAACAAGCCAGTGCATCCACACATTTTCACCAGAACCTTTGCCTTTCTGTCTAGTGATATGTGGCCTAAGAAGAAGCTTTGAACAGCCAAAGAAAGGCTTGTAGTAATGCCATTAAGTGTCGACATATGGGTAATTGAAGATTGGTTTTGAAGGGATGTTTTCCTGGGTTTGGGCTAATATACTTTCTATTGTTTTCATGACAGCAGCTAGATTTGTTGTTCAAAATGTTATTAACATCATGTTATGTATGTATGTGATACATCAGGTGCCTGGGAGCATCTCCACACCTTCGGATGACGCTTTAAAGCTAGGTCCCGTCTCTGTATGGCCTTCACTGTTGCTGAGGTGTTGATCACGACATGAACTCACTCCCCTAATTTTAAAATGGCTGATTTTAGCCTTCAAGTACCAACACATGTAGATTATATTTTATAATGATAAAGTGATGTTATAATGTTTTTTTATGCTGATAAACTCTGTATTACATGTGTGTATAGAAATATACAATTGTCTGTTGTATAGAAATTGAAAATTGTCTTTCATGCGCGGATCCGGAAATTTTCATGAGAGGGGGACCAACAAAAATGGTAATTTTTAATCACAAACCAGGAGGGGTCCAACCCCCCAAAAATCCCGAAATTACTGTTTTTTTTAGGTAAAATTTTCAAATTCCAGGGGGGGGGGGGGGTCCGGACCCCCGGTCCCCCCCCCTCTGGATCCGTGCATGTCTTTTAATATCTGTAGATTTTTATTACATGTATGTAGATTTTTATCTTGTTTATATGTACAGTATTTAGAAAGAGTATTTTAAACTGACAGATATATTGTAAATTAATAAAATAATCCCATAACTTTGGACACTATAAAAGGGTTATTATGGAAAAAATACAAGTTTGTGAAGTAATTTAACTGTTTGTTTTTTATAGAAACTTAAGATTTATATGCAAAAAGGTACAAGTAGGCAAAGATCAGGAAAAGGCGCAATCAGAAAAAGATTCCCACTCCAAAAACCGAGGTGGGAAAAAACCAAACTAACAATCAGGTACTTATACCATGAAACATATCGTAAGCCGTATGAGCAGCTATTTCCCAATAGGTGGCCACTCAGTTACCTTAAGTAAAAATATGAAAACATGCTACATTTTAAATGGAAAGATTGATTACCAAGATCTGACTTATCATCTGAGATCAAAATTCTTATGGGCAAACTGCTGTAGCAGCAATCTGATGTGGATCTCAGCAGTTTGCGGATAAGAAATTTTATTACGTTTTCATGTACATGTATTTCAATGCTGTTTTGTATATAACACAATTTATCACATTAAGTGTTTCAATAGGCCATATAAACACTGAGATAAACACATTTTCATTACATCAGATGTCAATTTGTTTTTCTTGTCTGTTACAAATGTGCCACCATACATTTTGAAAAAGTAGTTCTGTAGTCTGGGTTCTCTCCCCTGGTGAAGAAAACAAACAACAAAAATAAATTTCTGTCACTTTTGAAAATTGTTTATTTCTCATTCATATCAGATTTTTTAAGCTTGCAAATTAGTTGGAGAACGTTATTTAGACCTTCACAAAGGTTTCTATCAATTAAAGTCACAAATTTATTTTAAAGGGAGATTTATGGAAATTGATTAGAAAAACAGGTATTTTCAATAAAAACTTCTATTAGAATGGCTTCCCTTTGGAACACATTATCATTCATAAGAAAGTTTAAGGTTCAGGGATTATTCTGGTATATAACATGCCACATTTTTTTTTTTAATCTATGAAATATTTATGAACAAAAAACACTATTATTAAAGTAATAAGGAACCTTAAATACTCTTGTCCGATTTCACGCAGTAAGCCGTAAATGTACTTTTAAGGTTTAGTCCATTCCTGGTTTAAGGTAAATCATCTTACCGATAGTTACTTGATAATGTATTATAATAACAACTTTCATTACAAGTCTCTATGGCCGTGATTTTCAAGCTCGGATCTTGCGGGTTCGAATCCCAGCGTTGACACTTTTTTAATATTTTTATTTACAAATCATATAGTAATATTTTATAAATTATACAACTCATAACAAGGCCCGATAATTTCATTGCCATGCGAAACCTTCACTTTAGAATTGGAAACATCAGAAATCTGACCAGCAAAGGCATGCAGTTTATAACAGCACCCGAGTGGGAAAACTGCATGCGTCACGTCCTTGGTAATTAATGGCAATACTGGCAAATCGACATTGACGTCGACAAAGTACAGGGGCCAATTTTCCTTTGCCTAGTAAAGACCGACTCCGAGGCCAAATTCAGCGATTCAGACACTGCAAAGGGCGACTAATGAAATGAAATGAATAAAATATTGCAAAATCATGAATAAAATATAAAACAAAAATAAATAAACAAATAATGATATAATCCAAAATAAAATAATTCTGTAGAAAAATCGAAAGCAAATGTGTTTCAGAGAATGGCTTTTTTCGACCAAAAAGAAAATTGGTTGTATGGGATTCGAACCCGAGATCTTCGTCTTTGCAATCATGTAACATATCCACTGCGCCACGGCTGCATATATTCTAAGACAGAAGACAGATTAATAAATGTTTTACCGATATTCTGTTACAAAGGTAGGTAACTACTTTCTTAAAAACCGAATTTTTAACGCACTTTACCGATTACAGTGGACTCGTCCTGGAGGGCTCAGGGGTCAAAATCATTACCAAACAACAAGTACAAAATTGGCTGTGTTTGTAAAACAAACCAAAAGCTACAAACACTTCAATGCATACACGTTCGTCGTACATTTAATCAATAGCTTCGGCTTTGTCTTTACGAAGTGGTTACTTCTTAATTTTTTCCGTTTTATTTTGGAAATAAAATCAAAGAATTTTACATACATGAAGCTTCGTTTTAATTTTTGACTTTTACCTTCTTTATACGTTTCCAGCTCTGATCGCAGTTCGTCAAGTCCGGCGTCAATTTTTTCTTCTAGCCTATCGATTTTTTTGTCCGACATCACTTTATTCTCATAAATCATTTGATATAAACGACTGCTATCAGCAGTTTCTAGCGCATGAGCGGACGAAAGCTCACATTTGAACGCCAGAAATATTTTTACGATTAAGAAACTGATTAACATAGCTGATGCCATCTTGTTGAAGCCTCGAAATCAAATGCCTGAACAGAGCGGCGTGCTAGCTTATGTTATCAAGTAGGTGTGGTGTATTCAAATAATGATAAAAACTAAAGTCATGGAAAAACAAGAGGACCAAGGATTCTGTAAACGCTCACCCGAGATCTGGGATATATACCAATACACCTGTTTGACTATTATGGTTATATACATGTTCGAATATATAGCCCCAAGGCATGGATAGATGCACCCCTGGTGTTAATGTTATTTCCAGAATCATTAATATTTTGTCCATTTGCCCATTTCCTGGAAGTTCTTTTTCTCTTCAATGGCATTTTAAGAATTACTGTATACGCGACCTAAGCTGAACTTGCTGTAAAATAGGTCAAGGTCATCACAGGGTCAATATTTATGTACACGTTATAGTACACAAGGCCCAAATGCTACATGTCAAGTTTTGTTGAAATCAGTCCACCTGGTCCATAGAATAAGATTTTGAATGGTTTATTGGCTTTTTTTTGTCAAACAGTTTCAGAGATGAAGATCTTTTAATGCAATGATAATAAACATGAATTTTGACACTGAATCCTACAACCTACAACAGGTATACCAATATATAACACTGATAATGATGACCAACAAAAGTTCTACTGACAAGTTAGTGCTGAAATGGAAGAAGGGGTTGAAACATATTGAACGATTCTGGAAGAGAGGACTATTTGATGAGTCTACGAGAATGAACACAAACAAGACTGGCTGGACCTAAGAAAAGGTCACCTACCCAAGCACAAATAGGGGATGCTGTGCTTCTTAAAGACGACTTACCCAGAGGAAACTGGAGGATCGGTAAAATTACAGAACTGATCACAAGTTTCGATAAGCAGATTCGTGCTACCAGAGTTCTGCTTGCTTCCCAGAGGACAATCAGCCGACCATTGTGCCTGTTATACCCAAGCGAATGCTCGGATGGAACTGACAGAGACAATGTAACAACTGATGACGGAAACAATGACATTCAAGCAGCGGATAACAGCGAGGACAGAATCAGAACGCGTCCAACACGAGCGGCCGCACAGAGAGCAATAAAACAAATACGAAAACAGATTAACTAACCCTTCTGACGGGGAGTGTTGTGGATAGTCCACGATATATGCATGTCATTTTATGGAATGAATCTTTTATTTATAGAATATAGGTGTTTCCCAATCTATTCTTAAACTGATGTCATATGACGTAAAGGGCATGTCACGTTGACGTCATAACGTCAATTGACAACAAAGTAGATTGATTACATAAGTGACATTATTAAGTGATTTTAATATAAAACTTGAATTATAATTCAATCAACTATAAAAGGATATATAGAAGGGACATTCACACTATTGAGGGATCACAGATCAAGAACTGTAACTACTCTCTGGAAACTACGACTTTGGACCTGTGGATTCTAATAGCTGTGGACTGTAACCTAGATAGACCAACTACTTAAGAGGAAATTACTACTAACTGCGAATTATACTAAATATCTACAGTAACTCTTAACTGTTTTAACATTCTATATGTGGCTAAATATTATATCTACATATTAAAATAATCACACTGAAATATATATTTATTCTGTTCGCCAGATTCGGGTGAGGGCAGACCAAACCCTGGGGACCCTTTTCAATAAACTTAAACCTTCAGTCCATTTTCCCATTTCCGTCAAGTTTTACCCTTCAAAGGACACTTCGACTGCTTTCCCCCATTCAAATGCATGGGCGACTTATGTCGACATTGCCGTAAAATAGATGTAGGTCATCTCAGCGTTATGATTCATATAAACATTGTAGAGCTCCTCTACCTTATGCTTCGCGTTATGTTTTTAGACAGGCCCTCTGGCTCTGGGAAAGAAGAATTTTAAAGGTTTTTTGCTATTCATAGCCATAGCGGTCATCTTGGTAATGCGGCCTAAACCATTTATATAAGCTTTTGCCTCTTTCCTGAGGATGTTCCATATGAAGTTTAGCTTCGATTAACCAAGCAGTTTCAGAGAAGTAGTTCTTTCAATATTATGGTAATATAAATGTGTATTGCCCCGGGGTCCACATTTTTTTCAGAATCATAAATCTCCAGTCCATTTGCCAGTTTGCTTCAAGTATTTCGCTTTAAATTCATTTTGACAAATTTCCCCATTCAAATGCATAGGCGACCAATGTTGACCTTGCCGTAAAATAGATCAAGGTCACCACATGGTCATAACTTATGTACAGATTGTAGTACTCTAGTCCACAATGCTACATGCACATGCCAAATTTTGTTGAAATTGGTCCACCGGTTCCAGAGAAGAAGATAGTTACCGGCTAAAGTTTTATTTTTTATCATATATCGTAATGGCGGCCATAATACCCCAGGTTAACTGTATGAAAGTGGGGTATAAGGGGGTTTACATTTCATGGACATGTATTCCTGATGTAGAAAAGCCACTTTTGATGGTATTATAGATTTTAACCTTTAGCCACAGACCCTTGCATCAACCCAGGGGTCCGATGGCACTGAATAAAATCCGACTTTACAGGATATGTATGGTCCAAGTATGTATGCATTCTGATGAGTGCCTTTCAAGATATGGACTCCTAGAAAACTATACGACAGAACAGTCATTTTGTTGGTAATCTAGATTTGTAAATGCATAACTAGACAGCGCTCTAGATGGTGTTCTGGTTGCATCTTATGTACGTTGTGATATACATTTGTTTTAGTTAAGTGCATGTAACTGAGCGGTCACCTGTACGGAAATAGCTGCTCACTAGGCTTACGATTAGTTCTCTTTGAGTTAGTGTCTGACTGTCAACTTGTTTTTCCACCTTCTTTTTGCTAACTTTAACCCTTTTACCTCTAGCCCAGGGGTCCAATACCATGGAATGAATGGCAACCCTATAGGATATGTATGGAGCAAGTATGAGAGTCAGAAAGCTATTCCACAACGTGACGCTCACGGGCACGGGAACGTGGATGACCAAGGTGACTACAATAACTGTATGCACTTCGTGCAGTCGAGCTAAAAAGTACTAACTTATTAGGGGAAACCCCTGTCGCCCAATGCTTAATGTCATTGGTTTATAGACGGTAATTTATTTATTAATTGATTCTTATTTAAGTTTTCAACACCATCAAAACGAATATAACACTTAGCTACGTGCTTTTGTTAACTTGACAGTACAACTTCATCACTCAAGATCCTGGATCATAAATTTAACGAGCAAACTGAAACGCTCTTTTCACAGATGTAAAATAGATGTTTTATGCCTTTGAATATCAGGAAAACATGTCCGTGAAATAACAACCCTGTTAAACTTTCATTTGATATAGTATGTGGTTAACTGGGTAAACATGTTTCTTAATTTTGTTCCTAAACATAGACTGTGGGTACTCGTTAGAACCGCCTCGTCGACAATCTATGTTTTGAGTAAAAATAAGGAACTTAAACAACTGAAAAAATCATTTTTCTCGATTTGGGAAACATCTGTATATTGCATGGACTGGTTTGCGTTATGTAAGATATAGGACTGTTTCTTAAATTTCATTTCAACAACGAAAGGAAAACAACAACAAAAATAACATATGCGGCCAGTGAGGACATTGGTCAAAGATTTCTTACAAGTAATTATTTGAAGAAGCAAAAATATTCCGTCTGCAGACTTTCTTTATCTTTCTTAAAGTACCACGTTACAGTATTGTCCATACTGTGCACGCTATAAATAGATATGCAAATTTCGAACACGGCATTTTGTGATGTTTCTAAGCGTGGCATATACATTCATCAGTACATTTGTAAGACGCATTTAAGGACCCTTGCAGGAATAGCATGCTTTTTGGATAATGTCGGACATCTGCAGAAAAAATGTCTTACCCATGTAGTTCCCAGGTCAAGTGTCGAGATGGGTCTTCTCGGAGGGGTGCTATCTCGGTGTTCTATAAATAGATATGCATATTTTCAACTGGTGTGGTGGTGAAATAATTGAATGAAGACAACATAGCACAATAAATAAGTCTTGGTGGATGAACATGCTTTTGCACCAACGTGGCTTAGCTGTGGCTTGGTTCAGCTCACGTTACATTGTTGAGAGCGTGGGATAATGACATCTGCTAAATGTTGCCTTACCAATGTAGTTACCAGGCCAAGACTCAAGACGAGTGTTCTCAGAGGATTCATTTTTGTGCTTTAGGTAGCCAGGCACCTGAGGTACGAACGGGCTACCCCCAGTCCGCCTACTGGGATTAGTTTTATTTCAAATTTATTCAAATTTCTCTGGTTTACAATGTAAACAACAAGAGATGAAACAATACATAGACATACATAAGTAATTGGCGGTAGAACATAGAATATACAGTGTGCCAGTGTTGATAAATTAGTTTTAACTGGGAGAACGACTTTTTACAGGTTTAGATGTTTCTACTTTAACAGAAGAGTATTGATTTCTTCCTTGTGTTATTTAACATGAGATAACGACTCAACAAGTTTACTGCAAGTTAAAAAGAGAACAGACTGTCAGTTCAGTTATGATGTCAGTTATCATAATGCCGCATTGGGTTTCACTTCATAGATAGTACAAATTCTATATGAACTTGTATACCTTTTGTATTTTAACCTTCAAAGGCTATGCCAGTTCGGATTGTGTTTTCACCGACTCGGAGAGAGATTCCCTATTTACAGATGGCATTTGCAATAAATCAGCATGCAAAGGCTTATACATGCACACACAGAAAAATTAGTAAACTGTACACAGTATTAACAATAGATAAATGCACATTTAAAAGAGAAAAATAGTATATACACATGCACATGTTAGGAAACCGTGTTCTATCTGCCTGCCTTTTACCACACTCCAGTCGAAACAAAAAACTGGAGTAAGGCTTAAGGGGGCATGAAGGTAACTATCCAATACATGATGCAGGACAATGGTACCTTGTCTAACAAAGACAAGAGTATACCATGCCCCTACCCCCGCGCGCGTTTGTGTGTGTGTGTGTGTGTGTGTGTGTGTGTGTGTGTGTGTGTGTGTGTGTGTGTGTGTGTGTGTGTGACTTGGCGCTCAAGAATCTAATGAATAATACGCTTCCGTCTTTTCGAAGTTTACTGTTAAATATTTTGCACTATGCTTGTTGCATGTTTAATTGAATGGTGAGTATCAAAATTTAAGTCACTTACCCTTCGAGCAAGATGTCGATAGCTTTTGAATATCGGCTTGGTTCTTCAATACTTTCTGTTCCAGTTGATTTCTCAGTATCTTTTTCTCCATCAGCAAGTCGAACAGTTGTTGCGACGTGTTCGAGAAGGACGTGCCCATAACGAAAACTTGCCCATGCAATATACAGAGATTTTTTCACCTGTAAAAATTGAAAACTTTGAGCAGAAAATGTTTGATTATTTTCTTATTCTTGCTCAAAATATAGATTGTGGGTACACGGTTCTAACACGAGGCGGTTCTAACGAGTACCTGCACTCTATTTTTGGAGCAAAAATAAGAAAAATAGGTATACCCCTGCATACCCCAATTTTGCTATATAAAAGTGGGGTTTAAGGGGGTATTAATTGCGCGGGTATGTTTTCCTGATGCCGAGACAGAAACGCTATAGTTGGTCAGTAAACAACTTACAGAGAGCATCAGCTTACAACAAATAGCTAAACCAAGTAACCTCATTTTTTCTGTTTGACTTTTGTTTGATCTGACCGCACAATCTGTTATCTTCCAACTGCAATGCCTCTTTTGAATGAAATGATAGCCTTCTAAGCTCTAACTGACATGGATCACGCAAGAATGTTTGACGTATCTACATTGGGACTTGAACCTATATCACAGCTGCTAATCACGCGGTATGGAATGGGTGACGCACAATACATTCCATCCGAAGTTGAGATGAAAAATTTGAGTTTTCTCATAAACAATTAACTCTACTGACTGATAGATGGGTGCAGGCCATGCAGAAATTGAACATTTATTGAATGAAAGTAACACAAGAAATCAAGTTTATTTCGTTTTCGCAAACACTTCCGCCACATGAACATATAGTGCTTCCAGCACAATAACATTGAAGTGTTTGCAAAACGAAATAACCGGGATTTCTTATGTAACTTTCTTTAAATAAATGTTCAATTTCTGCATGGCCTGCATCCATCTATTTTTCAGAAGAGTGCACGCTATAAGAGAAAACTCGAATATCTAACCTCAACTTCTGTCACAATTGCAGTGTGTGTCACCGATTGTTAACGGGTTTGTATGTAAACAATACCACGTGATTGTCAGTAGTGTATATGGTACAGGCAGTTGCTAGTCAAACGCCGCCAAAATTCTATAGACTAAACAACCATGGTGTCATTTTTATGCTACCTTGTCGGTCCAATAAGCATTTCCGGCGATCACCTTCGTAGAAAGGTTAGTCAATGCGAAGTCTTTAGTATTAATGATGTTAAGTCTTCAGTAGCATTTTTAACAAAAACGTCACAAGATAAAACACTTTCTTAACGCATGGTTTTTTATCATTACACTACGTATTATAAATAGAAGCGGAGTTCTCGAGTTCAAACTACATAAGATAACAAAACATCAAACTTATCAGAAGGGCATTATACTGTATGTATGTCAGGGTTTAGACCTACAGCTATCCAATATGTCTAAAACCTTGATAATTTTGTTAGGGTTGGTGAATATTTGTTACTGTTTTCGATTGACGCAAGTCAACAAAAGATGCGGTGAGTAAATATAATTATTTTATACATAGCAGTGAAATTAATGTATATCAAAAATGGATAAAAGTGATATTTTCACTGCAGAATTGATATTGATATTTTCATTAGTGATTGATATCAACCGATATTTCCACTGTAGAGATTGGATTACTTCTGACGTTTCCATTCACTTGACGTCATTAAATGTGCCTCACTTCCGAAATTCAAATGCCTGTAACTCCGTTATTTACGAACAAAAACATAAAGTGTGGGTATTCATTTTCTTAGAACGTTAGGAACAATGTGGTACCAAAATTATTTGTGTTTTCAAAAATTTTTGGTTTTTGCATTTTCACCGCCTGCTTTGTGAATAGGAAAATGCCCGTGTATTGTATAAAATAATAAGAGCTGTCGCAGGACAGCATAGCTCGCCTGACTTGTGCTTTGCCACTAAACTTATCAAAATCTATGACCCATGACCTTGACCTCAAGGTTGCTCAGGTGGGTTGTGATGGTACAGCATAAAATTTCAGACCAATATCCACAAACATGCAAAGTTTCAACTTAATCCATCAACATAGATATAATTATAGACTTCAAAAATCTTTAACCCAAAACTTTAAACAAAAATTCTAAGGCCATGACCTTGACCTCAAGTTCACTCAGGGTGGGTCATAATGGTACAGCATAAAACTTCAGACCAATATCTACCAACATGCAAAGTATCAACTTGATCCATCTACATGTTCAAGAGATATAGACTTCTAGGTGAGGTTGTGGTCATGTAAAACCGGTTTAAGCCCGCCAGTAACTTTGTGTTACTGATCGTTGCAAGTCGATACTTCTGTGGTGGTTCTTTTTGTTTTATGTCTTGGTGTATAAAATTTATTATTTTTTGTGCTGTTGGCGCCTTATGTATGTTTTCATATTTTTAGTTAAGTTAAGGTAACTGAGTGGCCACCTATTAGGAATAGCTGCTCATTCGGCTTACGATATGTTTCATGGTATAAGTACCTGATTGTTAGTTTGGTTTTTTCCCACCTCGGTTTTTAGAGTGAGAATCTTTTTCTGATTGCGCCTTTTCCTGATCTTTGCCTACTTGTACCTTTCTAAAAATTTTAACCGAAAACTTTAACAAAAAAAATCTAAGTCTGTGACCTTGACCTCAAGGTCACCCAGGGTGGGTCATGATGGTACTGCATAAAACTTCAGACCAATATCTACCAACATGTAAAGTATCAACTTGATCCATCAACCTGTTCAAGAGATATAGACTTCTAAAAACTTTATTGAAAAAGTCACTAGAGCACGAAATATAGGTCAGGGTCACTAGATCAAAGTAGGTGCAAAGTCGGGACATCGAGGAGAAGCCATATGCAAGGTTTGATAGTTGTAGGCTTTATAGTTGATGAGATATTAAGGGTTGGCTTAAAAAATGACAAAGTCACTGGAGCATGAAATATAGGTCAAGGTCAGTAGGTCAATGTGGGTGCCGAGTCGGGACATCGAGGAGAAGCCATATGCCAGGTTTGATGGTTGTAGGCTTTATAGTTGATGAGATAATAAGGGTTGGCTTCAAAAATGACAAAGTCACTAGAGCACGAAATATAGGTCAAGGTCACTAGGCGAATGTGGGTGCCGAGTCGGGACATCGAGGAAAAGTCATATGCAAGGTTTGATGGTTGTAGGCTTTATAGTTGATGAGATATTAAGAGTTGGCTTCAAAAATGACAAAGTCACTGGAGCATGAAATATAGGTCAAGGTTAGTAGGTCAATGTGGGTGCCGAGTCGGGATATCGATGAGAAGCCATATGCAAGGTTTGATGGTTGTAGGCTTTATAGTTGATGAGATATTAAGGGTTGGCTTCAAAAATGACAAAGTCACTGGAGCATGAAATATAGGTCAAGGTCAGTAGGTCAATGTGGGTGCCGAGTCGGGACATCGAGGAAAAGCCTTATGTAAGGTTTGACAGTTCTAGGCTTCACAGTTGATGAGAAACTAACACAGCATCTGAGCATTGTACAAAGGTGTTCTAGATATTGACCTCTAGCCCCGCCCCCAGGCATGACCCCACGGGTCCCTTTACACTAAATCACAGAAGACCCTCATATGCAGCAACGTTCCAAATATGAATGATTTCTAGTCAGTGACTATCAAGATATAACAATTTTAAAAACTTTGACCGAAAGTGTGACGCGGACGCGGACGTACACGTAAACGCGGACGACCGAGGTAACAACAATAGCTCTGTGCACTTCGTGCAGGCGAGCTAAAAAGAAAATTTACTTTTTATCGGTAAATACCAAATATATTTCATCTCGTGACTTGAATACATCAAAATTTTCACTCGTGCTGCGCACTCGTGAAAATTTTGATGTTTTCAACTCACTCGATGAAATATATTTGGTATTCACCTCAAAAAAGAAAATATCCTCTATTCATTCTATCGGGACTAAATTGACTATATTATATAGCTATCTGCACACTTAGTTGATATTGCACACTTTTTTAAAAGCGAAAAACGCTTTTTATGAAAAATTGCCAAAACCTTGACGTCAACTCTAATGACGTCATCTTCATCTGACGTCGCGTGGAAAATGACGTCATACCGGGCCTAAACGTCAGCTGAGCATGAATTTTATCGCTTTCAGATTTAAGCAATTTAAGCCGAAAAAGGAAAACAAAATGTCAGCAATATTGATCCAATTGCAAAATGTACTTCAGAAAAGTAACAGTGCAAAAATGATATCATATGATATTGCACTAGTGCAAAAATGATATCACTTATGGATATTATCTTGGCTTTATTGTGGACATTTCAATTTTGTAAGGCTACCTCTCAACAAAGCATCAACTAGGGCCTATGTGAAGCAGATATTTATAGTTATATAATAAAAGAGTTATCGCACTGAGTATCAGTGAATATTGTCCCTCGTTGGGATGGATATCTACGGACGCTGAGCGGCTCGCAAGCTCGCGTCCTTCGATATCCCAACTCGGGACAATATTCACCGATATCAGTGCAATAACCCTATAATATTACATGTATCATTGAAAGACATAATGAAAACACGCCAATACAGTTTACAAAGAAAATTTTGTGGTTGTAAAATGAAAATTTTCACTGGAAAAAAAATGGATATTTTTCTAGTTTTTGTTCAAAACATAGATTGTGGGTACACGTTAGACCCGCTTCGGAGCAAAAAATTAGAAAATAAGGTTTACCTTTGTAAACCACAGTTTTTCTATATAAAATCGGGATTTAATGGGATACATACTGACATCAATAAAAGCGCCTCATCAAATATGATGTATAACTCGACCGAAAGATACACAATATGAACGAAAATGTGACGAGTAGGCGTGGTGTGTGGGGAAGCCAGGGATCGAATGTACAACCGCTATGGTTTGTGCGGGCCAATTTATAGTAATCAACAAAGAACGTCGACTCATCCGCGCTTATGCCTAGGTCACACTAGCAATTACGTACTCTGCGGATAGTTGCGAATACTATATGTAGCAATCCGCAGAAATTAGTGGGCGGGACTAACTGTTCTTAATGAATTTACGTAATTTCAATTACCTTTAAATACGAATACATACGGTAAAATTACGGATATATTCGGATACATACGGAAAGTACCTTGTCTACATACCTTTCGATACCATCTGTTACGTTTAGACACGGACATGCACCTTCAGATACGCATTTGTTACGCTCTCTTGCGTATAAAACGCTGCAATGTGATGTAAGTAACCGCTGTTTATTGTCAAAGTACATTCACACTAGCACATACGAATGCGACGGACGCCACGGACGAGTCTTACGTATTTATCCGTTATAACCCTAACAATTCGTATCGCATGCGTATATGACCGTAGCTGTACGTGTTGAATCCGCAAGGATCCGTACAATCCGTTCCCAAATTTTGAAAAAAGTCAAAATTTCGATACGGACGAAACATCCGTATCTGCACGTGAAGAACTTATAGAACATAATATGCTTTGATTGACTGATTATGTTATCGATTTATCGGTCGATTGATTGCTCCATCGAGATCGATCTCTAGGTTGATCGATAGACTGATTGATCGATGATTGATTGATTGATCAATTGATTGATCGCGTGATTAACCGATCGACAGTTCGAGTGATCGATAGACCGATCGGGTGATTGATCGATTGAGTGATCGTTCTTTCGATCGATCTATCGAGTGATTGATCGATTGCAATCCATCGATTGATTGATATCTTGACGGAGCGATCGAGTGATTGATCAATCGAGTGATAGTCGTAAAGCAACGGAAAATAACTTCTCATAATACTATACTTTTAGTAACATTTGTGTGTTTGCTTGTTCGTTTGTTGGTTTTCCTATGTTTCTTAGGTATTGCAGCCTGCTTCTCAGCTAGTAAAAGCACTGCAAAATTTTTCATACTGGTGAAAGGAATGCATTGAAAGCACGTGCATATTTGTGAGCATTGGACGCACGGGCGATTCAGTGAGTAAGCAATATACTCTTCATTTCATAACCGTGCAACGACAAAGACCATAACGGAACGAAACAGCACATATGAAACAGTATCGATCCGCAACAAATGTTTACGACAAGATACGTTTAGTTACGGATTAGATACGGTTTCTGATACCGATTAGATACGGACAATTACGGGGTTTTCATCCGTGCCTGATTTTTGACAATTATCTAAGCTTGGCTGCGGATCTTCCGGGCCCTGTCAATAATGCACGTACAGATACGGACTTTACGGATATGATACGAATCGTTACGGACAGGACGGACAAATACGGAAGCCCCATCCGCAGCGTCCGCAGCGACCGTAAGTGCTAGTGTGACCTAGGCATTAAGGGTTTACTGGTATGCCGTATTTTTTTACTTCTACTGCTTACGCTATCCGAATGCGTCGGTACTGATGATATATACCTGTGTGAACGCTGGTACTGCCTTATTGCCAATTGCAAAATAGTGTCTCCATGTGTCAAAATTGAAGACAAACTCAAGATGTTTCAACATCAGACTTCAAAGACTATGAAAACCCTTTGTAGTATAAAGTGAACTAGTTGAACCTCAAGACAGTGGCAAAGAATTAGCCAATTATAGTTTACTCAAGCTGGTAGATAAACCTAAGTCCCGCCCATGTAATTTGTGTGACAGCTGGTCAGTTCACTGACTCGGGTGAATTGAAGTAAAATCAATTATAATAAATATTTACATGCTTCAAAATATTTAGTCCTCCTATAATTTAATCAAATTGCAAGATTAAATGTTGCTCTTATCTGTTTAAATGTGCTTTTGTACCTGTCCACAAAACACATACTTCATGTACTATATTGAAATAAAATTATTCTGCCACTGACAAGTGACAAAAACGGTATAACTAGAGGTCAGGTAGTTCTTACTTCAGTGGTGGCAGGTGGGCGGCGCTAAACTTGTCCTAGGTAAATGGCTACTTGGGTAAATTGATTGTATTGAAAACGAACTGTTATATTGGTCCTATTTTGGGAACTAAAATTCTTTGATCTAATGGTGAGACATCATGCAGGTGTTATGTCAGAAAACCACAAAAGGGGCTGGAATTTTGCAAACAGCCATACTACCATGCATCTTTGACTTAGCTCTACGTAAGGCTACGACTTAAATTACTATTTGTATTTTCTCTCGTTTTAAACCGTGATTAACCCATACCAAACAGTGTAATACAAACTAAAATCAATAATTCGACACAATAATTTTACTATCATCGCACGCTACGAATATGCAAGAAAAATGTCTATCAGAGACAATGTTTCAAAATTTTGAAACAATTCTGTTTGCAGATAATGTCTTTGGGGCAACACTCAACTCCCTCGATGTCACCGGGTGCTCTGTTGAGCCATGTATAGTTCGTCCTAATACACATTACACGCTTACAGTAAACTTCACAGCAGGTAAATTACAGTAGTACGAAGACGTCTTAGCATAACTGTAATTATATTGAAGCTACGTGTTCTTTATTGCACTGCTTCGTGTTTTGATATGTCTATAATTCCAACTTTACTAATTTCCTACACTCTGATTGGCTGTTTGGAAGACTTTATACTTCGATAAAAGCAATGCGTAAGAATTAAAACGGCGCGACGTTACGGGATAACGTAACGTTTCTTCGAAGAAACGTTGACGTCACCAAATCTAAACGTCATAAAAACAATGGATGAACGCGTTTGAGGACGTCGAAACAAATATTTGGAATTTTTATTAACATGGGCGCTTTTTCTTTAAACAGATCACCGTACGGTAAGTGTTTTAATTTTAATGTTTTAATAATGTTTGTATTTCTAGTATTCCGAGCCCCCGTTCAAAATCGACATGCCTTTCTATCGGTCCGGACGGCGATATTTTCTCCCAAAATCACAATTTTGAATGAAGGGTTGATGTTTTAAAGCTCCAGCTTTGGCAGCCTGGCTATAGCGAGCCGGTTATAGCCTCTATTTAATGCGAGAAGTGAGTTTCATGCTTTGAAAACTTTCAAGATGGCTGCCTCATGAAGATCCATTTTGCTCTATTTTCCTTCCGCTGGCCATAAAAATTTAAATCAATGTAGACAAATGCAGTTTAATGAGACTAAGTTGGAATTATAAGGAATGAATTATTTTTTTGTTGATTTTACCGTTGTGTAAACTCAGGGGAATCACTCACAAACTTTTTCATAAAGCCCTTCGGGCTTTATTTAGTTTGTGAGTGATTCGCCTGAGTTTACACATCGATAAAATCAACAAAAATAAAATTCATTCCTATAATATTTCGAAACGATCGACTATCATTCCAAACACTTTTAAACTATAGGGAGTTAAGAATGTTCGTGCTCAAAATTGCTTTCTTTGGAAACTGGTTTAATGCTTTATATGACATAAATGAAGACACAAAACTTTAAGTTTGAATGAAAGATCTAAACAAAGGAGAGCTAAATAAAATTGGAAATAAATAATCTATTGTGTAACCAGTGAACTTTTCAAGCAGAATGGGGGTATATACAACAAAATAGTGTTGGTACCTATCTGTTATTTTGGTTGTTTTCAATTTTAATGCTTAGGATTTGACTGTGGTTCTGATTGCACGTGACAAAATGCCTTCATATGGGCAAATATATTTTCTAACGTTAGTACAATTTGCATTCGAAGGCAGTTAATGTGGTTAGAATCTATATGTAAATGGTCTATAGATTCAATGCTAGAATAATTATATTATAATTTTAGATACACTGATAGCCTCTGCGCGATTCTACGTAGACGTGATAGTAACGGGACTAACATTTTACAGCAAAGCGTTGTCGCCCTCTGACATTTGTTTGCATGGAGTTCGTTGTCCTATCATTCCAGGACAGACAGTGGTGTATACCTTATCACTACCCACCACGGATTATCCGACTTATGTGGGTATTTCAAAAATTAAAAATCCGTGATTACGAAAACATACCCATGTAATATACTCGGCGAGGCGGTTCTAACGTGTACCTACAATCTATGTTTATGAGCAAAAACAAGAAAAATATCAAAATTTTTCCAATGAAAATGTTATTTTTTTTTCAACTCTAAAATCTCTGTATATTGCATGGGCGTGTTTTCGTAATGGTTGACGTTATCCCGACGTTGATTATAGCTTATTCCGATGGAATCACGTGACTTGAAAAAAAATAAATGGCAAGGTTTTTTTTTTACTTAAAACGTAGTCAGTTTTTGGCTGATTTCCGTTTCGTAAACGCTTTTTGGCTGGTTTCAGTTCGTAACCGTTGAAAACCAGAACGGACCTGAAACCGCGATCGATTCCACAAACAATAGACATTTCTTGCCTAACCCGAGATAGATTTGTACACCTGGTGCCCATACACGTAAATACATACGTCTTTTTAATGGGGTGCCTCAAAATAAATATCCTATCTTCTATACATGTACATCCGTTTTAGTTGTTGATCAGGCCGACGCTAGCCAGGAGCTGCACAGTCACAGGTTGATAGCTTGTCCAATAAAAGTATGTGCGCTAATCGGCTAAGGGATTACACCAATGCTGTTCTATGCACTGACGAAAAAAATGCACGCTATCTCATGACATTTATATTGGAAAAAGGCCCTCAGGACCTTTTCCACAGTGTTTACTTTGACTATGAAGAAAATTCTACCCATGATCGACTGCTCTCTCTCAATTACGCGTTTTGTCACATAAAGCGCTTAATAAAAACTAGTGAATCCGTCTATACTGACTAGACATTAACCGCAATCAATCAAATTCATCCATTTTTGACACTCCCCGTCAAGTAGCGGTAAAATCTAGTAAGCAGTCTCGGTCGTGGTGACTGCTTATCATAGCGCATCTAGGTTTAGATCGTAGATACCCTGACGAGGGGTTCAGAAACTATAGGAACTCTATATGGCTGACTTTTAGTCCATCACATCGGTCCCATGGGTCTGTTTCTGGTAGTGTGGCTGCAGGTCAAAATTCAGAACTCTGTCACAAATTGACTGCACTGCAAAATGGTTTTCTACACATCGACATATTGATTGTAATCGTGTTCCCTTTAGTATTGGCTTTGGTTCCATAACATCAGAAATTTTGGTCAGTGCCTTGAGTGACAGATACACACACTGTTCAAGCGTTCATAACAAGAAATGACATACATGTATAGAAAACGAAACTGAAACGTATGACAATCGAAATTAATTGCAAACCAGAGAATTAACAACACTGAAATCTAGAGCAAAAGGAATCTCTTATAACAAACGGCTGCTGACCTTTTCATTGGTTTCTTTTTAAAGAAGCCATCTTGTCGTACATAGTTTTGTACATCGTATTCTTATAATTGGCCGCGATGCAAAAAACAACAACTTTCATTTGTTAAGTTGCTTTAGTACTTTTATGACGTACACGGATAACAGCTATGTCATGTAAAATAGCCGCACTGTTCTCGGACAAGCCACCCGGAACCAACCAGTGCTCTGTGCACATTTCTTTCCATAAGTTAATACACAGGACTTAAAATATTATTTTTCCAGAGCGCCACGAGAATTACAAGGGAAAACGATTTTATTTGTGAACAGGCAAGCCACGGCGTCCTCAGCTCGTCCTCGTCGCGTTGCTACGGAGTTCACACTGCGTTCTACCGCGTATCTACGGAGTTCGAGCCGGTGATTCAAAGCGCGTGCACGACTTTAAGTTTTTCACAGTGATTGCGCGGCGCTCTTGGTGTATACATTGCGTTTCCACGGCGTCCGCACCGCGCTTCCACGGCGTTCTGGCACTGCGCTGACGGAAACGAAGTCTGTCATTTTTACGTTTTGCTTTCAAGAATATCCTCTAATCTCAGCTCCGGCATCAGTCTGTGAAACTGACCATGCTAAAATCTTCTGGCTGCCTCCAACCATGGCCGGACCCAAAGCATTCTTTGCGCCCTGCTCCATTCGTGTCTTTACAGAACTATGCAGACAGCATAAGCAGCAACGCCTGCATATATACAAGTAATACAAGCTTGTTGTTCGATAGACATTGTGCATCTGATTTAAATAGTGTTTGTTTGGTTTGTCATGTTTAAAATACGTATCTTTTTTTTTATCTATTTTATCAGAAAAACGGTAAAAGCTCCACGCGAGCGCAATAAACGCCGTGACAGCGCATCGCGAACGCCACAGGAAAGCAGTTGGATTCATGTACTAAAATGATACGCCATGAAAGCGCCGAATGGGCGCGATGTAGACGAAGTGAGATCGTGATGGACGCCGTGTCATCTCCGCGACAAACGAGATAGGCTACCACGGTTTGCACTACGATCTCACTGCGCGCCCGCGGAGCTCATGTTGCGTTGATGAAGTTCTCACTGCGTTCAAACGGGGCCCTTATTATAACGCCAGGCGACGGCGTGTGTTTTGAGCATGTCAAAACGAAACGCCAACCCTTTGCGTTCTAGGGTTTCCCACGGCGTCCCCTGGCTATGCCATCGCGTTGCTACGGCATTGGTGGCGTTCGTACCGCGCTCACCTCGGCGTTCGTTATTTTTGAATAACGCCGTAAGAGTGCCGCCCTGGTGTGACAGGGGTCTTATTTTTGTAAGTCGACATAATTTTGGCTGTACGCCGTTGTCGTAAAGCAAGAAAACAAACAAATGGACGAATGCAAGGAAAAACATTTAATTTACAAACGAAAACATTTAATTTACAAACAAATTTATAAACGAAAGAGTTTCAAAAGTGCGTCGATGCAATGCAATATCTTGAAATAATCCCTGACTTTTTGTCAATGTATGGTGTATTTACATCTCAGAGTACATCTCAGGTTAGGCAAAAAATGTATAGTACAAGTATCTTAAAAGTTAATTTATTTTTCGAGTTTCTTAAATAAATGAACAGACTTTACCTGATTTTTACTCTTTTTCAGTTTAGAGCCGCTGCGAGATTTATAATGGCAGATGGCAATGGCAAGCATTTATTGTGTTTCATATATCCCATTGTTTACCAAGTTGCATAGAGGACGAAGCCGTCGACTGGAGAAATACAGTTTTCGCAGCGGGCACATGACGTCAATGACGTCATATCCACGTTGATGTGACGTCATGACGTCGCATCGACGTGGATATGACGTCATTTTTGACGTCATGTGCCTGCTGGGTTACTTCAAATAGCGCCTTTTACAAAAAGTGTGTAATTTTGAAGAAAAAAATACACAATAAACATTAAATGTCTCACATGCTGTTGTCTTAGTTTATTAATGTTCCTTTTTAATGGAAGTCTCTCCTTATTGGCCGTCAGTTAGTTTGATTGAAATATACTGAGTTCCACAGGCAACGCAACTTTATCTTTTCCTCTCATATTTTAAATTGGTCAATTATGTGAAATTTTTTGTGCCCTGTTATCATTAAAATGACACGAAAATCTTTGTGCGTTATCAAATCTGAGATTTTATTGCTCTTGCACGGGAACACGGCCCAGGGTACAAAAATGCATTTTCCGTGCTCCGCGCGCGCGGGCTCGAAACATGTCCGTGCAATGTATACCCCCTTAAACCCCACTTTTATAAAGTAAAAGTGGGGTATGTAGGGGTGTAGGTATCTATTTTTCTCATTTTTGCTCCAAAACATCGAGTTTGGGTACTCGTTAGAACCGCCTCAGCAAGGCGGTTGTAACGTGTACCCACAATCTATGTTTAAAGCAAAAATAAGAAAAATATCAGAAATTTTCAGCCGAAAATTTTCATTTTTTAAAGCTAAAACAATCTCTGTTTATTGCATGGGCAAGTTTTCGTAATGATTTTTCAAAACAATTCACATAATTCAAATCTTGGAAGGTCGTCCGATGTCAATGTTTAACCCACGAATCAACGCCAGAAATTGGCATTTATTTTCAGTACCCGAAAAGTGCTTGTTTTTAAGCGTTCAACGTTTCTTTGTCACATGGTCGGCGTCACTGCAGATTTCAACTACATGTATATGCTTTATATTGTGTTGGCAACCTACTTTTTATTATTTTTAACAGCTTAATTGCAGCTATTGGAAAGTCGTTTTCAATGTGTTTCGCTGCTTTAGATTAGGGTGGTTTGCACAGTTAAGCACAATCGCTGATTTCCGTCATTTTTCAAAATGACCCCTTCGCCAATTTTTACACAATCTTTGGCGAACAGCAAACGTCTGACGGCTGATTTTCACAGGTCGTCTTTGAAAATGGTTTGACTACATATATTCGGAATTTCGAATGAATGAATTGAAACCACAAAAATTATTAAACATTTAAATGGCGAGTTGCGTTGGCTGTGGAACTCAGTATTTATTTAAAGATGAATTTTGAGAAAGGGAACGTCATTTTACGTGAGCTATACAAATGTATAGATCTCGGACGATAGAAGTAGACTTTCGTCACAGATTTAACGTTATTATTATGAATGAAACGCCTCTTCTTACTGGGCAAATACAATCATTTTATTCATATGCATAACAGTAAATCTGTGACGAAAGTCTACTACGATCGTCCGGAATCTACAGTTACATTTCGCATCTAATCTTTCTAGAGAAGATCTTTTCTTCTGGAAGTATGTTTTTGGAGTGGGAAATTCTTTCTGATTGTGCCTTTTCCTGATCATTGCCTACTTTTACCTAATCATATTGTATTTCGAAGACAACATTACGAAAACATGTCCGTGTAATGTATACCCCTCAAACCCCACTTTTATATAGCAAAACTGGGGTATGCAGGGGTATACCTATTTTTTCTTATTTTTGCTCCAAAACAAGGATGTGGGTACTCGTTAGAACCGCCTCGGCGAGGCGGTTCTAAGGTGCACCCACGATCTATGTTTTGAACAAAAATAAGAAAAAAATATCAAAATTGTTCAGCTAAACTTTTTCAATTTTGAAACCTAAAAAATTATCTGTTGTTTGCATGGGCAAGTTTTCGTAATGATTAAGGAAGAATAAAGCCGCAGCGCTGCTTCTTTTCATGCAACCGGAGGATGATAAACATCTGATGCAGGAACAACACCATCTCTTACATGTGTTACATTTTTTATTCATTTTTTATTCAGTTTAACGTCCCTTTAAGATTTTTTCAGCTCATATGAGACGAGCCAATCAGTAGGTGGGGCGAAAACGGGAGAACCCCGAGAAAAACCACCTGACACACCCGCAAGCAGAACTTTGCTTTTCTGACATGTGGCCAGAGCGGGGTTCGAACCCACACAGGACACATCGGTGAGATGATCGAATGGTTAAGTGCAGTAATGAAATATCAGCGCTCTAAACCACTCGGCCACGGAGGCTGACACATGTATTACTACGTTGTCTATCAGGTAGAATTCGGTTTTCTTCATTTCGAAAACACGCCCATGCAATATATAGAACAAATTTTTGGTTGTAAAAATGAAAATTTTCACTGAAAAAAAAAAATGATTTTTTTTTTCTTATTTTTGCTCAAAGCGTAGTTTGTGGGAACATGTTAGAACCGCCTCGCCGAGGCGGTTCTAACGAGTACCCACAATCTATGTTTTGGAGCAAAAATAAGAAAAATAGGTATAACCCCCACATACCCCAGTTTTTTTTTTCTTTATAAAAAAGGGGTACATGGGGGTATACATTGCACGGATATGTTTTCCTGATGTACGGATATGTTTTCTTGATGTTTGTAGAGTATTTCCCATGGTATTAGTCGGCAAACAAGCGTTTGATCTACTGACTCAAGAACAGTTTTGTGTTAGTTTCGAATGATAAATTTTCCTTTTGTTTTATGTTTTGAAGTCGATTTTTGTGCTGTTTGAGCCTTATGTATGTTTTCATTTTTTTTTATTTAAGTTCGGGTAACTGAGTGACCACCTATCGGGAAAAAGCTGCTCTCTCGGCTTACTATATGTTTTCTAAGTATAGGTACATATTTGTCAATCTGTTTTTTTCCCACCTCGGTTTTTTGAGTGGGAGTTTCTTTCTAATTGCGCCTTTTCCTTATCATTGCCTACTCTTACCTTTTAAATACTATCAAACTGTCAGCGGGAAACTTGAACCGTGTTGCAAAGTAACTGACAATTACAGTCATGGTATTAACTTTTGACCGTGGCCGTCAACAACGAGGTCAAAAAGGGGCCGTGTTTGCATACAAATTAAACTGGGGCTCGTTCAACCTGCAGCCTACAGTAGGCATGGTACCGGTGTATATTATTGGAGACTTTGGCGTGGAGTCATGGACTGGAGTATTGGAGAGAATTCTTAGAGTGGAACCTTGGAGGGACATTTTGGAGTAGAACGGAAACCTAAATGAAAACAAAACCAGTTGATTCTAAATAAGAGATAACGATATTTTGGATAAAACGAGTCTAAGCATTGTAGAAATGATAACTGTCCATCAACGACTTCTGTTAACCATAGACAATTGTCGTTGCGGCCGCAACGACTTCTGTCCACTAGACAGTAGTCGTTGATTTCTCAACCGTTTCTGTCCATTGTGGACGGAAGTCGTTTCTGTGGTTGATATGACCTGCACTGTCAACGACAACTGTCCATTTCTGAAAAAACTTTTAAGAATAACAAAAGAATCGAATACCTTTGTCTTCACAACGACTTACCGGGAAGCATTCATACTTGGATCATACGTACCCTATCATCCATCAGGAAAACATGCCCGTGTAATATGTACCCCCTTATACCCCACTTTTATATAGTAAAACTGGGGTATGCGGGGGGTATATCTGTTTTTTCTTATTTTTGCTCCAAAACATAGATTGTGGGTACTCGTTAGAACCGCCTTGGCGAGGCGGTTCTAACGTGTACCCACAATCTATGTTTTGAGCAAAAATAAGAAAAATATCACAAATTTTCTACTGAATTTTTTTCAATTTTAAATATTAAAAAATCTTTGTATATTGTATGGGCAAGTTTTCATAATGATAGGGTTGGGTTTCATGTCGTGGCATCAGGGCCCTCTAACACTTTAGGTTCCATTACGAAAACTTTCCCATGCAATAAACAGAGATTTTTAGCTTTAAAAATTCTAAATTTTTGACTGAAAAATTTTGATATTTTTCTGAATTTTGCTCAAAACATAGATTGTGGGTACATGATAGAACCGCCTCACCGAGGCGGTTCTAACGAGTGCCCACAGTCTATTTTTGGAGCAAAAATAAGAAAAATAGGTTTACCCTTGCATACCCCAGTTTTTCTATATAAAAGTGGGGTATAAGGGGATATATATTGCATGGACATGTTTTCCTGATGCCATGACATCGGACCACTGGGTCAGAGTCGGGGATGGGGATTTGGCTAGAGGTAAAAATCTAGAACTCACTGAAGCATGATTATTTTTTTATTTGGCAATAAAAACAACTAAGGAAGATCATCTTTAAACTTTGTGACCCAGACTTGTGTGTTATGACGCTAAAGTTGGTTGACCTAATTTCCATGGTCCAGAGATTTTACCTTAAATCTTGACACTCAATTTGACCCAATATACTTATAGGTCACTGTGACCTATTTTCACGATTTTCCTTATATCTCGAGACTCAATTGGTATATGAACATACTTCTTTCATAGTGTGTTTGCATATGACAAAGCCTTTGACCCTAAAACAGTCCTAAGTCACTGTGACTTAATTTAATGGGTCAGTGATTTTGCCTTATATCCTGACACCTTGTTTGTTTATTTTCAAATTTCTGTCAGATTAGGAATGCGCATCACTAGATCACTAGACCTTTGACCCTATATTACTTATAGGTCAAGGTGACCGAATTTCACGGTTCAGTGATTCTGCCTAATATCGAGACACCAAGTTGGATTATTTTCATTCTTCTGTCAGATTTTGAATGCGCATCACTAGACCTTTGACCCTATATATTACTTATAGGTCAAGGTGACCGAATTTCACGGTTCAGTGATCTCGCCTTATATCCTGACACTCAAATGGTTTATCTCCATACTTCTGTCAGATTATGAATGCGTTTCACCAGACCTTTGACCCTAAATTACTTAAAGGTCAAGGTGACCGAATTTCACGGTTCAGTGATTTCGCCTTATATCCTGACACCCAGTTGAAAGCTGATCAGCGCCTTTGTTTTCGCTACAGGGATAGTGTAATTGCTCTACTTTCTAAATTATATTGTTCATGCCTTTTGTCTGCTTCTGTGACTATACAGACCGATTTGTGTCGGACCTGGCCGGTCATTTTGAACACTTAATGCATACTGGAGATAAACCGTATAAACCATGTAAACGTTCAAGTTTGGCTTGATCAAAATTATTGCCTCTTCAGACAAAAAACATTATTCAACAGTTCAAGCTTCCAAATTAACCCAAACACTACTGACAATCACGTGGTATTGTTTATATACAAACGGGTAAATGATCGGGTTACACACACTTCAATGAGAACGCAGTTGAAGTTACATGTAGATTTTCGTGTTTTCTCCTACACCATTTCTTCTAATGACGGATAGATAGGTGCAGTCAATACAGAAATTGAACATCTATTGAAAGAAAATAACATAAGAAATCCCGGTTATTTCGTTTTCGCAAACACTTCAATGTTACTCTTTTGGAAGTACTATATAATCATGGAGCGGAAGTGTTTGCGAAAACGAAATAACCTGGATTCCTTAAGTTACTTTCATTCAATAAATGTTCAATTTCTGCGTTGACTGCACCTATATATCAGTCAATTGAGTAAACGCTATAGGAGAAAGCTCGCATTACTCATCTCAACTTTTGACAGAATTTCATGGTGAGTCGACCGATCATTTATCGATTTGTATGTAAACAATACCACGTGTATTTGGGTGAGTCCACTTTCATTTTTAGGGGTGTTAGGAGTGATAAATTATTTTTATCTCTTTTTTTCGATGAAATTCCTTTAAGCAAACAGAATAAGCCCAGATGGGACGCCACGTTCGGTGGCGTCACATCTGGAGCTATTCTGTTTGCCTTTGTAGCTTAAAATGGAGACCAGTCTTAAATGAGCTAATGCAAAAAGTATTGTATCTGAACCTTACAATCGTAACACATACCCGAAATTTCTGTTTACGGTACCTTTGAATAATAATCTCCTGCAGATGCGACATAATTTTAGCAAGATTTGGATCGAAATGTCCATGGCGTTTTTAATCTGAGCGATTTATAGAGAACTTGACGCGAAAATCTCACCATTGCGTTTCTTTTTGTCGGGTATATAAGTTTTTAATGTATATTTCTGGCCAACATACATGCATTGTTTCGCAAACACTTGTCCTCGATGGGGTTTCCTCTTGCATATATCGAAAATGGTTGGCATGAGCATATCATAAATTTATGTCCTGTCACATGCGGATTAGATTTTTTAACCTCGCGTCCTCCGTTTAGATTCCGGAAGCTTAAATGTAAGGGTACCATCCTTAGCTAGTTTCGCAGAACCGTGTTCCCAGTTCAACAAATCCTTTTGGGTCAGAGAAATTCACATGAGCAGATGTGATACAACCTGTTATTGTGCATAAAATGGCTGTAGAAAAAATTTATGAGGTGCATAACTGTACCTCGAATTTCCTTTTCAAGAATAATGTTAGAAAAAAAAAGAAAGAAAAAAAGTCAATCACACAAAGCTCCTCTGAAAGCTCCGTCAGTATGGGATCAGAGGAAATGCACATTCATGGATACGTGCCTTCCTTGGTAACCGGTCACAGACTGTCGTTCTTGAGGAAGAGGGAACTGGATCGGTCCCGGCGACCTCTGGGGTTCCCCAGGGGTCAGTATTGGGGCATATCCTGTTTGTTCCTTGTATACATAAACAAACTGATAAATAACCTCACAGAATAACTGTCGTCACAAGTATGCCTGTTTGCTAATGGAACGGTCGGTAAAAAGTGCTACAGCGAGACGTTGACAAACTACCAAGAGACGTGGAGTTCAACCCCTCTAAGTGCCAGGTGGTACGGGTGACAACCCAAGTGAGTAATAAATTCAGAGTATACTCTTCATGGACAGATACTTGAGGTTGTCACAAGATCTCGAGCACCGACCCAAAGGTTAAGTCGTTTTGTTCTAATCATCTTCCTCCTTGCTGCAAATTTACATATTTCTACAGTCCCTCTAGCACATGACATGCTTTTCCATAGAGTATATATGCAAATATAGACGAAATAAAACAATTTCCAAGTTTAAAGCACCATCAAACTTGCGTAAAACCCACCAAATCGGCGTAGGCCTATAGGTTGACCAGTGTGGATGATGGACATTTGTAGGCCTACAGCCCTTAGGGGGTACTCCCATATTAAAGCAGTACGGGTATGTGCTGCGGTAAAGCCCACCTTTTTTAGTTTTATTGGCTTTGAATGCACCTACTTTTTCAGTTCGATTAGCTCTAAAAGCCGCTGAGCCGAGACCCACTTTTTCTGAATCAATGCATTTTAAGAGGCGACTGACTTAACTTCTACGACATGAAGTCCTCTACGAATTGCGCGCGCGAGTGTGGGTGGGTGGGTGAGAGTGGATGTAGATGTATGTGCGCGCGTAAAATTCTAAATAATACTGTTGTCCTGTTTTCGGGTTAAGCTTGGTATGCAAAGAAAAAGAACTAGATATTTCTCAACTTTATGAACATTTATTTTCTTGAAAATAATATTGTGTTTGCTTGCTTTTTGGTTTGTTTGTATTGGGGCATAACGGCCCAGTCAATAATTTTTCAGTCATGTCGGGACGCGCCAACTCTTTCTTGGTTTAACCAGTACTGTAGGGAGTAAATATGTCTTACTCAAGGACACAGTACGGTGACGCCTGTGGGGATCGAACCCAGGACCTTTCGATTCGGAGTCATCGCCATCGCGCCTCCTTTGTGTTAAATTGAAGTTTAATCATATTTATTTATTTCTATTTTTATTTTATGAATTCAGTTTTACGTCCCTTTCAAGATTATTTCAGCTTATATGTGACGGACCAATCATTAGGTGGGCGAAAAAGGGAGGACCCCACCAAAAACCACCTGGCACACCCGAAAAAAGAACTTAGCTTTTCTCACATGTGGCCAGATCGGGACTCGAACCCACACCAGACACAGCGGTGAGATATATTTATTTAAATTTAACCAAAATAACAGCACGCATACTACAATAATAAATGAGGATCAGAAAGAAAGCATATGGCTTGCAAAATTCATCTCATATATCGTAAGTTATATGACTGAAATACTGTTGAAACACCAACTAAATAAACCCCCATCAAGCTTTCGATTATCTGTTATAAATGCATGTATAAACATCATGCCAAAATGAATAATGTGCCCTCACGAGACAACACGTGATACCGTAGTTTTACACCTAAAAACATATATCTGTACATGACACTATAAACTATTTGAGTTGCCTTACGTCCGCGGAACACTTTTGAAGTCATTCAGTATGACCAACGTATCATAGCGACATTATACCTGTACAAGCCTTCAGTCGCAGTATAAATATTTTCATGTCTCAATGAAAGAAATATTTACTTGAATATCGCTCGAAGAGCCGCTCTTCTACAGAAAATACGATCGAACACCCGATTTCAATAGGTTAAAAGTCAACAAGAGAAAAACATACATGTGGTCTGCCTTCTAACTAGGCACTTCAATTTCTTTACGATTTTAGTATTTGATACAGTCGGACATTTCATGACTCTTGCATTTTGCTAATAATATAACAATCAGCTGATAATATAGTTATTGTCACATGGTAGACAACAAAAGGAAAGAATAAAACAAAAAAAAAGAGATCCGACTGAGACTCGAACCCAGGGCCTTTCGCACTTAATTCTTGCATGGTACCTGCTGAGCTACAACGATAGATGTACCAGACTATTTCATTTTGTGCCTGTCGTGTTTAATTCGCCTCTGTTTTGCTATCGATAATTCTTGACCAAGTAAGGGTTCATATCACCCCTCGTCTTCATTTCAGATATGGCCTGAGAAGTAATCGCCCATGTTGCCGACAAACGCAAGTGGCAGTGGCAGCAAGATTTACGTTCAAAAGTGAAAAATATCTATTACGACGTTGTGCTTTACATTTTAATTTATTTAAAAGTGTTATTGACTGCTATGGTGTATTATTTAATCATGTTAAATGTGTTGCCTGCAATAAGAACTTTCAATTCAGTTTTGTAAATGCAAGAAGACAGCAACATGAATAACAAGAATTTAGCTTTTTGTATGCAATTTGCATACAAACTTTGTTCTTCTCCAGTTGCATTATTAGCAGCAGCACGGCATTGAAATTTTCAGCGATCATTTATGTTCAATACTTGACTCTGTTAGATTTGAAATTTTGAAAAATCGTCCGCAGATTTTGTTATTTTGGTCGTTAAAATTTGGCATTGAAACCGGAAGTGTGGCAGTCGTGACCTTTTTGTCCTCGAAAATCGTATAATACTGCTCTTTCGAGGCATATTTCTCATTTCCATGCCTCATAAAGTGAATTTAATAGGGAATAACATATTTAAGCGACACATTGTTGATTTTTCCAAACATTTCGAAATAGCGATTTTTTTTAAAAATGCGTAAAAAATCTACAATTTAAGAAACTTCGAATGTTTGATGTTTTTTTTTTTTTTCAAACTGGAATAGCCCCTTGGATTACAAAGACACGTCTTTAGGCAAAAAGTCAATAAATTTTTAACATGGCTTACAAATTAAAAATGAGTTTAAAAAAGTGGCCTCTTATAACTTTTTCAGTGTATTAGAGATTCACCACGAGGACCGAACAACTAACTAAATGTTGTGAATCACAGCAGAAGATGAGGGTGAGGTTAGGCGCCTGTAAAACCGGTTTAAGCCCCACACTAATTTTATATTACTGATATTTCCAAGGCGATACTTCTGCTGTGGTTTTATTTTTTTGTGTTTTGGAGTCGAATTTTTGTGCTGTTTGAGCCTTATGTACGTTATCATATTTTAGTTCAGTTCGGGTAACTGAGTGGCCGCCTATTGGGGAATAGCTGCTCACTCGGCTTACGACATGTTTTCATGGTATAAGTACTTGAGTTTAATTTTAGTTTTTTTCCCACCCCTCGGTTTATGGAGTGGGAATTTCTTTCTGATTGCGTCATTTCCTGATCATTGCCTATCTGTACTTTTTTGATAAATTCATTTGTCTGTTTATGTAAAATCTGTCCATAATGAGAAAAAAAAAATCAAAAAAATCTTATACTAATATAATAACGGATATCATCATCTCCTAATCACATCACCACTTTCTATTCATTCTATCCTTCGGAGAAGCTTAAAAGACATTCTGTACACATAGTCACTGTTATATATATATATGTACATAACAAACGATCTAATGCGCACTGTAGTTTAATAGATTAACCCGAGCAACTTAGTGTTAAAATTTGAAACCAGATGCTCCGAGTTATCTATAAAGATATAGCGCGCATGAAACTAACTTATGTATAGCAGCTTAAAGCATACAATTACGGGTATGTGAGCTTTCCCCTTTGAATTTCCATTCAGTTTAAGAAAACTATCCCTGGTTTGCTTTCTGGTTCTTTCCGAATACAAGTATGCAATAAATGATTTTAGTCACGTGATTGTCCAACTTGTATGACTGTCACTGTATATTTAGAACACTTACACTTTTCTTTTAAGGCGTATGTGGTCGAAAACTATTAAAGCATAATTATTGTGTAGCGAAGTGATAAAGTTAGTCCAGGGGTATACGTCTTACAATATATATATATTTATTACAGCTGAACATAACAATACATGTCACAGAAAATAGTATCCACTGAAGGTATCAGTGTACCATATATATCGACTAGCTTCTCGGGCTGAAATCAATGTCAACTCTCCTGTTCACTTGATATATCCCTGGGCCGACATTATCATTTTGCATTACAGTTTTAATAGATTTTGATCACAAATATGACACAAAGAGATGCAAACATTTACAGTCACGGCTAGATTTTAAAAGCTAGAAACATTTGGTAGATAATTATGCAGGTTGATCAAATCTTTAACAGTATTGTATCAAGTCTTCTGGCACATGAAATTGAAGACATTGGCACAACTATCGTCCGTAAATACTCCGAAATAATACGTCATGCAATGGTCAATGCCACTCCAATTATCCGGCTCATTTCCGTACCATGGAACTCCCTGCACGAGATCACCATTTACCCATCTGAACGTACCCTCCTCTGCCAGGTCGTTTCCACCAACAAATACGTGACCGTTTTCAATCCGCACGCCGGCTAGAATAATAGAATTCAAAGAAACAAAGTGAAATCGATACATGGGCGAGATAATGATTATGTAGCATGCTGAACTCATTCAGAACTTATTCTACCCCTCTCTGTTTTTCTGTCTCGGTTGCACTGTATGTGTGTACATGTATGTGTGTGATGGGGGAATGGAGTATGGGGTCCTATAGATCTGGCTTTCACCGTCACAATGTATAACATGCAAGATTGAAAATGTGATTCATGAGGGTGAGGTTAGTCGCCAGTAAAATGGATTTAAGCCCCCCCAGTAATTGTATATTAGCTACCCCCCCCCCCCCTGTAATTTTATATTACTGGTTGTTCCAAGGAGATACGTCTGTTGTGGTTCCATTTGTTTTATGTTTTGGACTTGGATTTATGTGCTGTTTGAACCTGTTCGTTTTCATATTTTAATTTAAGTTGGGTAACCAAGTGGCCGCTTATTGCTAAATAGCTGCTCACTCGGCTTACGATATATTTTCTAAGTATAAGTACCTACAGTCATTATCAATATAGATTTTCCCTCCTCGGTTTTTGGAGTGGGAATTTTTTTCTTATTGCGGCTTTTCCTGATTATAGTCTCCTTGTAACTTTTCATTCTGTACCATTCATAGTGAAAACACTAACATACATTGCAATCATATCAAATATACTGAAAATCAAAAATCTTGCACCAACAATTTTTTGTTATTTTTTATGACAAAGTAGAACTATTTTTATTCCTAACACTAGTTTTGATTAATTCCAATATCAAATCTTTGACTTTGCAGCAAATTCAATAATGTGGATGGCAATGCAAACTTTTTTGTGCAAAACGTGTAAAATTGTCATGTTTGATTAAAAATGATTACCAATGAAAATTTTCAATGTGTTTTCATTGTACATGTGGTCTGCATCATGGCAGTAACGGAAAAGCAATAAAACATTTGGAATTTTAGGGAATTTGAAGTTTAAAATTTTTGAAAATTTGCATTTTCAGAAAATTAACCGGTGGCTTTGAAAATTTCTTTTAAACAGCACAGAAAACAATAAAAAAAGCATTCTTAGGCTAAGGCATGTAAACTCATACCCCGCTTGACCCTTTTGACAAATTTCTTAAACAGAAGTCATATCCGTTTGCTGTTCCGGTTTGCATGCATGAATTTTTAATTCTGATTTTACAACTATCATTAAGTAATTTTTGGGCTTTTTACGTGCCATTGTATTGTTTTGAGATTGAACAACTTGTCCCATACAATCAGTTTCGGGGGACCAAGCAAACAGTCCCAGCAAAGCAGCGTGCAGGTGGTGCTTTATTTGGTACAGTTTTAAAACAAAGGCAAAGCGCGCCAAATAAAGCACTAACTTTAAGCTGCTTTCCTGCGACAATTTGCTTTGTTCCTATCAATTTATTGTTTTGGACAAGTTGTTTTATCCTCACTCATTACAATGGTACATAAACATTAAAAGGATATGAAAATGGTTACTGTAAAATCAAAATTAAAAATTCTTGCATTCAGACCGGAAGTACAGCAAACAGATATGACTTCTATTTATGAAACATTTCAAAACAGTCAAATGGGGTATGTGCTTACTTGCCATATCCTAAGAATGCAATTTTATTCGTAAACTTTGCTGTTTAAATGAATTTTCAAAACCAACGGTTAATTTTCCAAAAATGAAAATTTTCAAAATTTTGTTAAACCTCCAAATTCCCTAAAATTCAAAATGTTTTATTGCCTTTCTGCTACTGTCATGATGCAGATCACATGTACAATTAAAAATTATTGAAAATTTTTATTGATAATCAATTTTTCCCCAAAAAATGCAATTTTACACTTTTCGCCCCCAAAATTTTGCATTATCATCTACATTATTGAAATTGCTGCCAAGTCAAAGATTTGATATTGGAATTAACCAAAAATAATGTTACAAATAAAAATAGTTATACTTGGTCAAAAAATAACAGAAATAGGATGGTGCAAGATTTTTGATTTCGAGTTTATATGTGTACAGAAACATATACCTACAGAGCACCCTTTTCATGTAGTCAATTTTGTCAAGTGTGTCTAAAACTATGAGGTCCCCTCCTTCAGAAATGCACTGATCCCTAGCTTCAAACCAGTTGATCCTCTTATTTGTTTCAATTCTCCAGTAAAGTTTCGTCAATGCATCGTATGTATAGGGCGGAGTCGGGGACATTGGTAGTTGAGCTGAATGATATAAGATACATGCTTTTTTCACTATCCATAATGATTATTATATAGGTAAAATACTTTGACCGTGCCGCTTGAACTCACAAGATACAGTTTTGTAAAACTATAAAAGGGCATCTATGTGTTTTCTATACATTTTGCAAGCGCCACGCAAAGCCCATTATATATATATTTACCATCATAGAGTCTCAGTAGTGTCCGATCAACAAATACATAACTATGTCAGAGGTAAAGCGGTACGTTCAAAGAATTTTACCTATACACCTAAAAGGAACAAAGTTTTGTAAACACTTGAAAAGGGCATCTATTTGTTTTACACATTTTTCGAGTAGCATGTGAAACACGTGGTCATAAATGGTTTATCATTATAGTGTCGAAAACATATACCCCGGGAGCTAATTTTTAAAGAATACTTATTTAAGCAGTTGACATGGTCAGGATTATGCAATATATATCTACAATAGAAACTTCTTGTGGTAATTCTGCTGTCTGATGATGTCATATGAGTGCAGTATTGTTGTTATTGTCCTGAGACTCTGACAGATACCTGTTTACATGTTATGAGCGCCGACATGCGTACATTTCAGGTGTTATCTTAATTCATCGTAATCGGTGATAAATTTTCGATGTACATTTCATCTGATGTTATTTTTGCAGAAGTAGATGCATACAAGGTATCCTTTATCAGTATTGCTTTCTTTGGTTTGCTAGTTTTGAAATTTTGGATGGTTTTATGAAATGGGGTGTAAGAAATAGAACAGCCAAAAAAAGCTAAAATTGGCGATTTTCAAGTTGTTGGTCATGCCCAGAAATGGAGCACAAACTTACCTGGATATCGGATTATTATACCGATAGGTAGAGTGCTCAAAATATAATGGGGCGAAATAGGACCTGTCATTTAAAACCCATTTTAAGCTATAAAATATTAAAATAAATTAATTTTCCTTATTAGTTCATATATCTACAAAATATCCTCTTTATGAAGATATATATTTTTTTTTTAAAAATTGATTCAGAAAAAATTGGGTCAAATTCAATTACAAATGTTAGACCCATGTTCTATTAAATGATAGTCAAATACAAAAAGAAGCACCCCCTCATCTAGACGAATTCCTAGAACAACATCATTTCTAAATCAAAATGCATTTTCCTTAATGGTTCCTATTAGGGGACAAAATTATCTTTCTAAAGATATATATTGCAAAAACCTACTATAAAATAAATTGGGTCAAATTTCAGAAAATCCTAATGACAGACCAACGAAATTTTATTTTTCCGCTTTAAAATCGGGCCTGAAATTCACGGGTTACTCCTATTGATTTTACTGAAAATGGCTACAGTAACTATGTTTCATAATATTGTAAATTACATGTACTGAAAGACAGGGTTTCTGCGCCGGGGGTCAAAATACAGGTAAAACACAGGTAATCAATTATTGATTTTTTGGTGACAGGAATAAGCCAATCACATAACTGTATTTAGGACTATATATCATCTATTGGCTGACATTTGATGTGAATGGTCTGATGTCTAGTGAGAAAATGACAACTGAATGCTAATCCTCTTTATATAGTCCAGCCCTGTCTTTAACGTGTTAGTTTATAGTGATGCTTTTTGGGTTTTTCTTTTTATTTAGATCTATTTATTTATTTATTTATTTATTTTTTATCTTTTTTTTTTTTTTTTTTTTTTTTTTTTTTTTTTTTTTTTTTTTTTTTTTTTGTACCCGACATTTAAGGCAATGTTTGGATAACCAACAATTAAATAAAAGTATGATCAAAAGAAAGATGCACAAAAATGTGACCCTCAGTAATGATCTAATATTACATTTGTTCTTATAATTGGCCAATGTTTTGTCTTTCTCCTATATCATGTCCCTCTGTTTTGACATTCAACGAAAGCAATACACACACTATAACTCGCAGCCATTCAGGTGTCAATCAATTAAAAATGTCACTTTTTGTTTAATTCCATCATTTATTGTTTTTACAACCTTGAAATTTTGGTTATGGAACAGCCACTGCTTGGCAAAATTGCCCTTTGCCGCCATATGGGGAACTGTCACTCGGATCAGCCGGGGTAACTCGTTTTCTGTGAAATAGTAAATGATTCCGGGCGGCAAATCACTTTGTATGTATTTTTTCTCTCCTTTCGGCTGACCATGTATATCAGTAATTTTTACTTGACATAACATTTTGCCGGATATGTCTTTTTCTTAATTGTTCTTTTTTCATGTGTCACATCTTTTACGGTCACGCGTGCTTCTGTTCTTAGCCTTAAGGTGTGAAATTTGACTGTAAAAACAATATTTGAGCCTCATCATGGGAAAACTAACAATATGGTTTCCGAACAGGTCCGACGCATACTGGGCAGTACAAACACGGAAGATGACTAGAAGCTTGTTATTTCGGATGCAGAAAGAAGGTGAATCGTACTAACCGTATGGCGATAACAAAGGCGCAGATCAGTTGTGCAGTACAGCTGATCTGCGTCTTTGTTTCCAAATACGCAAAATGTATGTTTTCTGATGCTGTGGCTAATTTCATGAATTTGACAATTGCATATTTGATCGCATAAAATGGGTCGCAGCGCAAGAAAATCTTTTTTCGGGTCTTGGAAGCACGAGATATTCAATGATCAGAATGGCTACTAGATTTGAAAGTTGGAAATGCATTTAGCTCATTTAAAATGTAAATAAAAGCTGATTGTACGTCACGCAATCAAAGCGATTAGTTGCTGATTCGTTACGTCCTAAATAACAATGTTCGAGTCATGTTTGGATGAAATCAAAATAGGAATATTATCACACGCACTTGTTTCAAAACCATATCAATTTTATTGGATCTGTGGTCAATATTAAACTATCGCGAGATTTTTTTTTATTTTGATATTTACAAACAGTGTCACTTCTCTTCTTATTCTACACAAGCGATAACTCCGTCTACTTATTATTTCGTCTGTGGTTAATGAAGTCGTTTTGCTATATGAGTTGCATTAACATACTTATGTTCAAATAGAAAAGTTTAAGAGAACGATGATCAGTCTGTGCAGAAGCGTTGTTTTTATTATTTTTATTATTATCATTATTATTTTTTTTTAATTTTTTCACTTTTAAAAGTCAATATAACTATTGTAACATACTGTGTACATCCTCTTATCTCAAAAACCGCACTTTACCCCCATTTTCCTATGTTTTGGGGGTAAAGTGCGGTGTCCACTTATGCTGTAATACCTGCTGTGATTATATACAGCTTATCAGTGTTGAGCTGCCTCTCCTGGGTAATTATGCAAGGAATGGTAAGATTTACTGTAATCTGATACCTAGAATTCCAGGTATTTTACAGTACAAACCAAACCAAAAAATAAACTATTGTTAAATTTTCATCAAAATACAATTTAATCAAAATAATTGAAATAAAGTTAAGCAACATTACATTTTCAATGGTCTAAATCGGTTCTGTATTAAGGATTTTGTATGGTCATTTGTACATGCTGATCAGAGCAGATGTTCCTTACCTGGAATTTCTTATCAGAGGATGCTGAACTGAAATTATCCCTGCTAATTGGTTTTACTGCCCTTTGCACCATGGGTGTCTAATGACCAAAGTGGATTTTTGGAGTTAAGAGAATGTACACACTATGCCATGATGTTGAACGTAAAGTTGATTCGTTTCAAAATAAAATATTTGTCGGTGAAGATATCCAAAAGTCATATTTCAAAATAAAACTCAGAAAACGGAAAAAATCTCCTACTTGTACCTTTCTACAGGTAGATCTAAACCTTAGAAATAGACAAACTCGGCGTATTCGATGCCTAAGGGCATATTACCTAGGCGATAGTTTTTATCTTGAATGTCAAAACAGGTATTAGGCTCGCTAACTCCCGCTGGTATTGGAAATCCAATGGCCAAGCTTCTTATAGCAGATTCATTCCCCTGATCTTCATTTCTGCACATGTCTCTCTCATATGCGCACTACCCTATATTTTTCATTCTTTTATTCGAAAAATATGAACAAGTTCTATGATGTGTGAAAATACAAGAAACAGTTTGAATCTACAAGTATGGATTTGACACATATATAGATATTAGATTTTTCCGACTTTTCAAGATAGGGGGTATGGTACGAGTGTTACATGAGTCGTAAAAAATGTCATCCACTTCAAGATGAAAATTAATATATGGTTAAGGTCCAAAATAGTCTCGGGAGTGTCATTGGAAAAACATAAAAAAATCTTCTTCTCCAAAACCACAAGGCCAAGAGCTTTCATATTTTGTATGTAGCAATGTTTAGTGGTCCTCTTTATAAATCCTGCCAATCATGCCCCTGGGGTTAAAGATGGCCCCGCCCCGCGGGTCATTAGCTCCCATAGACTTACAATGGGAAAAACATAATAACATCTTCTTCTCCAAAACCACAAGTCACAGAGATTTTATATTTTGTCAGTACAGTGTAGTAATGTATAGTGGTCCTCTTTATAAATCCTGCCAACAGTGCCCAAGGGGTCCATACGGGCCCCGCCCTGGGGGCGTCCTGGGAAAAACTTTAAAAAAATCTTCATCTCATAAACCACAAGTACAGTGCAGCAATGTATAGTGGTCCTCTTTATATATCCTGCCAACAGTGTCCATGGGGTCCATACGGGCCCCGCCCCGGGGGCGTCATGGGAAAAACTTTATAAAACCTTCTTCTTCGAAACCACAAGGCCCAAAGCTTTCATATTTTGTGTGTAGCAATGTATAGTGGTCCTCTTTATAAATCCTACCAGCCGTGCCCCTTGGGTCCATACAGGCCCTGCCCCGGGGGTCATGGGTAAAACATTAAAAATATATTCTCCTCCAAAACCACAAGGCCCAGAGCTTTTATATTTTGTTTGTCGCAATGTATAGTGGTCCTCTTTAAAAATCCTGCCAACCGTGCCCCTGGGGTCCATACGGGCCCCGCTCCGAGGGCGTCATGGGAAAAACTTAAAAAAATCCTCTTCTGAGAAACCATAAAACTTTCATATTTTGTGTGCAGCAATGTAAAGTGGTCTTCTTTATAAATCCTGCTACAAATCCTGCCAACCGTGCCCCTGGGCCCCACCCCGGGGGCGTCATGGCAAAAAACAAAAAATCTTATTCTCTGAAACCATATGACCCAGACCTTTCATATTGGTGTGGACCAATGTATAAGTTTCTCCTTTATAAATGCTTCCAACTGTGCCTACAGGCCATGCCCCAGGCATGTCATTATCTACCATAGACTTATAATGGAAATATATGAAAAAATCTTCTCTGCAACAGCATGACACAAAGCTTGTATATTTGATATTAAAATTGTCATGTGGAGCTTTACATAAATCCTGCCAATCTTGCCCCTGGGGTCAAATATGGCCCCACCCCGGGAGTCATTATAGCACCCTGACCTTGTTAGATGATTTTTCAAGTGAACCAAAATGGCAGAAAAGAGGATACACAATCCAGACAAGAGCTCTTCTGCTGATGTAAGTAGGGTTTCAAGGTCACGTGACCGAGATGGCCACCATACCCATATATGGTAAAAACCCCAATTACTTTGTCAAGTGACTGTACTTGTTGACTCACAGGTGACCGATCGTTGTCATTGGGCTACTTGTATTCTGTTACCCCACTTTGTCCTCATCATGAAATTCAATGTTCAAATCCTATTATGATAATCTTTTCTGTGGACGGACATCACTTTGCTTTTTATATGATAGAGCATAACTAGAATTGTCAGAGGATCTGACTACATGTATAGCCCCGCTTCTAAGTTTTTCCAGAGTAAGAAAAACAATGACAGGTAACAATCCCAAGCTAGATCTTGTTAATGTTGATGCATGTAAAAAGATTGGTAAGATTCTGTCAATTCAGTCTCAAGATATTGAGCGGAAACAAAATTCTGACATCAATCAAAGGTCATAACTCCCGTCAAAATTTAGCGAAAAATAACGAGCAACAATCCCAAGCTAGACATTGTCAATGTTGATGTGCATACGTGCAAATGTTGGTCAGATTCTGTCAATTTATTCTCAAGATATTGAGTGGAAACGAAATTTTGACTTTAATCAAGGGCCTTAACTCTGTTGAAATTTTGCGAAAAATTACCGGCAACAATCCTAACCTAGGTCTTGTCAATCTTGATGTGCATACGAAATTTGGTCAGATTCTGTCCAGCCATTCTCAAAGAATTGTGCGGAAACGAAATTCTGACGTCAATCAAGGGCAGTAACTCTGCCTGAATTTTGCCAAAAAAGATCGGCAACAATCCCAAGATAGATCTTGTCATTGTTGATGTGCCTAGAAAATTTGGTCAGATTCTGTCCAGCCATTCTCAAAGAATTGAGCGGAAACGAAATTCTGACACAATCAAGGGCAATAACTCTGTTAAAATTTTGCGAAAAATGACGGACAACAACCCAAAGCTAGATCATGTCGATGTTGATGTGCATACAAAATTTGGTCTGATTGTGTCTTTTCGTTCTCAAGATATTGAGCGGAAACAAAAAATTGACTTTAATCAAGGGCCGTTACTCAGTCATGTTTTGCGAAAAATGACGGACAACAATCCCAAGCTAGATCTTGTCAATGTTGATGTGCATACAAAATTTGGTCAGAATCTGTCAATTCGTTCTCAAGATATTGAGCGGAAACCAAATTCTGACATTAATCAAAGGCCATAACTCCATCTCAGTTTTGCAAAAAATGACGGGTAACAATCCCAAGCTAGTTTTTGTCAATGTTGATGTGTATACAAAATTTGGTCAGATTCTGTCAAGCCACTATCAAGATATTGAACGGAAACGAAATGTTCACGGAAAGACGGAAGGACGGAAGGACGGAATAACGGAAGGACATGGTGAATCCAGTATAGCCCCAATTTTCCAAAGCGGGGCTATAATTATGGTGACTTTTGCAATCAGAAACAAGGCAGCACTAAGAACGTTAATGCAAATCTAACTGGCAGTTAATATGGCGCTACATAATATTTTCCTCGCTCGCTTCGCTCGCTCGATATTTAAGTCATTTATAAAATGTTTTGTACAATCAGGGACAAGCACAAATTCATACATCACTCTTATGCTAACGAGTTTACTTAATAAAAACAACAGAATTTTATTATTACTTTTACCCTTGAAATTACATTTTTTCTTAGATTGACCTTTGGTATTCGTAATTGAAGAGAAAGATTCAGGGTGAAACTCGGCATATTCAGTATACAGTTTGGAGGGGATTATACCAACAGATTTAAAAAAGGATTTGCTAAAAATATGAGTTTAATATTTCAGAAAGTTTTAATGACGCTTTGTGGTCTAGCAGATAATATATGCTTCTCTCAGACAAGATGATAATATCAAGGTTGCACTCAGCAGTCTACAATTTAGTATCATAGAACTAGTCCTTTTGGCTTGAGATAAGGAATGCCTTAGGTGGGGACTACCTATTTGCTTGTAGAAATTAGCTGGGTGAAGAAGACGGTTCTAGTAATTATCATATTTTAATGAATAATCAAGCTAATTTTAATGAATAAGCCAAAATTTTAATGACAGTGAATAAATGGCTTAATTTTTTGGTGATTCGTGAATACCAGGACCCCCCATCCAGACCCTCATAACTAGAAGGCCTTATCTGACTGAGATCTAGCCCGCATTGAAATGGATTTTTTTAACATGTACGTTAAGCTTTTAAAAATTGTTACTATAGCATACTAATTGTCGGGACTATATAGTCGCGATGTACGACAGGTGGTGATTTCGGCCCTGTATCTCATCTAATATTAATCAGGATTTAAATATTTCTGGTTTCATAAAATTGACAATTTTCGAATCTAAACATCCATACATCACACGCTTTAAAAAGTATTTTTAAAAGCGTTATGAGGTTTGATTATACGCCGGGATATGCATCTTTAAAAGTGGTGAGTGTAGGAAAATGATTATAGCAGCTTAAACAGCTGGGAAGACCTATCAATTTATACGTTATCTTATTTGATAATCATTCCCTTTTTCAAAAATCAGTTTTGTGGTATTCTTAGTATATTCGTTGAGATGTACTAGACGAATATGTTCAAACATTTGAAAAAAAAAAATTCTGCAAAAATTGTATTTTTGCTCTAGAATGCATATATTTATTTTTACCTTTCAATTTTCTTATTTGGCAAGTAATTTATGATACAATTACAGTTAAAAACACATTCCGTTGACATATTTATTATCTATTCTGTGAAAAATAAAATTGAAAATATTTCAAAAAGTCTATTTTTCTCATTTTTGAGAATCGACAACTTTCTAAAACGCATGGATACCCCCACAAATATTTTGCTTTGGGTAGCATTCCAACTATATTTTAAGCTGTCTTAAAATAATAGGTTTATTTATCAACAATAATTGGTAAAGAGGCACCTAAATATAACGTGTCATATTGCTGTGGGACTGTTATTATTCGCGATTTCAACTCCATTGTCTGCAAGTCAATATTGCATCCAATCTTTTATTTTAGTTACGAAGGAATTTTATATAAAAGTGTGATGAATTAAATAATTTTGCTCTACTGTATCAGCATACGGACAAAATTTTATGACGAGAAGCGTTTAACATGAGATGAAAACAAAAGTTGGCATATGAATAATTCAGGCGAGTTTAACTTAGTGTTTTGTTTAAAGGTCTAGTTGGACTATAAAAGGCAAAATTAGGTAGCTTATCCCACTATTTGTCTGGACACCAACGGAATAACATCTCCAGCAGCTTCTAAAAATCCAATAATCAATTTGATTGGCTGCGTCTGCTACCTGAGTAATAACTTAAATATGCTCGCTTGTAAAATAGATAATCATATGACCATACCTGTGACTAATTTTACTGCATAGATAGTGCCTTGGGGTCTATCAATAAGACAATAAATATGACAGTAACTGCAAAGAAGCTTATCTCTACCTGTATTACCTGTCTTTAAAAGTATTAATCTCCTGCCAACCGGCGACTGACTAAGGCTTTTGATGGTATATCTATTGCTCAGTCTACGGATAAAACCCATTTTTAGTCATCCAGAACTACGTTTATTTGTTTTATTGATGAATGAAATCGTGTTTCTATTGTTGAATATGTCTTCTGTTTTGTGGCATGCGCAAAAAATGAATGAACAAATAAATAAAAACACAAATAAATAAACATATACATATAAGTATAATTATGTGCCGAAGCATGCGCGGATCCAGAAAATTTTCTCAGTGGGGGTCAAAATTCCCAGAAGGGGTCTGACAGCAAATTTCAACATGGCAAAAATTGATAATTTTACAGTTCAAGGGGGGGGGGGTCCGCACCCCCTGCGCCCTCCCCCCTCTGGATCCGCCCATGCGAAGGAAGGGTATACAATAATGACGATGTACATTCTTTTCAAGCCCACAGGAAATAACGTGTTGCATAAGGCCTCTATCTACCAAAATTGTTTTGGCTTTTCAGAATGATTTATTTCCACAAAACAATCAATACTTTGCAAAACAATATTCCTCAACTATACTGTGTCAAGTTCTTTTAGCACGTTAGTACTACTCTGTTTGCATTCTACCTGCACTTAATTTATTATTACTTTTTTATCATTATATTTTTAGTATGATAATACGTACTTTTGTGCACGCTCATTCTTTAAAAGAATCCGACCTACCTACTGGGTACGTGTAGTGCAAACAAATAAGTTTTAAGAATGTCTATATTCACGATGGGTAGGCATAACGACACCTTCGTGTGTGAAAGTTTTGATTTTGTGAGTCCTATTATTTGTATGCAGATATTCGTTAATAAATGAACCTCAACGAGGCAAAACGTACTTTCAGATATTCTGAATTTTATATTACTAGTAGAAAACTGCAAAAAGTGCGCGAAAATCATGTAATTAACGTTTTAGAAATAATACTGCATTTGTTATCTTTGAACACTGGGCTACCGAATAAACTGAATTTTAAAACATATTTATATTCAACATTTGGAGTTATTTGCCATTACTTTGGCACATAATATAGATAGTTCCTGCATAGCAGATATCAATATTTCTGCCACACAAAGTGGCGGATTTGTGCATACATGTACCAGGGGTTAACTGTAATCCTGACTGCAGAAAGGAATTATGCGGGTTTTCTTTTTTCAAACTTTGTCAACTCTAACAAAAACTCCTATGATGAGATAATCACAACGGTACATATAATATAATAACAGGTTTGCCTGGAAAATCAGCCATTTTGTGTGTCAAAATATTCAGGATTCGACCTCATGTAGGAACAACAGGTCTTTTCGCAAACATGGAATTGACGCGACGGAACGTAAGTATGATAGATAGGGGAAATGGGTTACTATAATATATACCGTTAATAACTCCATAGACTTCAATGTATATATTATCTTCGTCAAAAGTTCAGCATAATTATGTGTCTAAAATGAAGGAAACAGCCTGACTGTATTTAACATATAGACTAAGTGTATATATTGTATTATACGATATAATAATTTAGGTTTGATGTTCTGTGTGATATCTGGATATTACATGTAGATATATGCCATCACATGCTGATGGGCCATGGACTCCGACAAACTATATTCGTCTTTAACAGAATTAAATATTTGTAGGCAATTTCTTAAATACAGACCCTGGTGTGTGTCGGGGGCGGCCTTTGTAGAACATACCCGCTGTTCTGGTGTTTCTATATAGCATCTCCGAACCAGATTTTGTGGAGTTAAGGTGCGCGTCTGTATGTGATGGTGGCACAAGATCGCTGCTTTGAGGCTCCTCTCATTTGTACTTTTTTATATGTAAATATTGTTATATGTGTAGATAATATATATTTTTGTTATCAATGGCTTAAAAGGTATTTATATGCCTTACGGTGCCTTTTATGGTAATATAAGGATATGCTTATATGGAATTGTTTAAACTGTATATACATGTATAGTGTCTCGTAAGCCAAATTGTGGCTGGGTATCAACTCTTTGTCTTTCTTAATTATGTTGTATTGTATGATGTTGATATGTGACACTCTCATAAACTATTACTTACTTACTTACTAACACGTCTGGTAAAGACTCACCTCAGTGAATAACTATGTTGACACAATCGCCCCTATTCGATGCCATGATTACAGCGGAAACAACCAGTTTTTTTTTGGATTCAAAATCGGCAGTTATTTAGATACTGAATGACAAAAGAAAAGGCTACTGTTTTGAAAGTGCGATTTTCGACACAACCTTCTTAAAAAGCACTCAAATTCAACATTATAAAACGAAACTTAGTAAAATCTTTAGTCCATAGACAGAACACTAATGTGGTATAGACATCATTATCCTTTCATTTGAGATGTAGACATTAGACATCTTTAGCGACAAACTTATTTTCAAAATGTTTAACATTGCAATTTTACTATACATTCTATACATTTGAGTTCTTTCCAGAAATGTCAGAGTTTAACTTTCAGCTCTCATTTTTGTATGTAACAGGTTGTTGCAACATAGGCTTCCTTAATCTGAGTGTGAATTTTGTACAGACGTGTCATATGGGGTGCAGAATTCAGATTTTAGAAATACGGCTTATTATCAAAATAATGCATATTGTAGCACATAAATTTTAAAAAGCTGAGACAAAATTTTCATTTGTTCTTTGCTAAGACATGCTACAACATGCTTCCTTTCAAAAAACGTGAATTGCGAATCTGTTTTATGTTTTTGAAATATTTTGCGGGCATTTAACTTTTGCACTTTAAAACTAGAATATGCTAAACATTTGTCGAGGTGTATATTTTCACGTTTACAAGAAAAAAAACTGGCTTGTCTCTCCTGGTCAACATATTTTAATAACTACGGTGTTATTTGAAATGTAAATAAATAACGCAATTTGTCGTCCAAAACATGTACACTGTCGATCATAACATGTAATGTACTGTCGTCTAGAACCACCATATTTAGTAAAGAACATCCCAAAGCCTGTACATTAACACAGCAAATCTCCGCAAAACAGAGTCGGCAACAACATCAATTGCTTACTCCATATCACTTTTTAACGAAGCTAATGGAATTTAACTATAATATTGCATTAAAGGATTATATATATAATGACTTTATATTCTTTCAATGACGTCTTACAACCAATTCCTAAATCTAATGACTTTTCCTGCTGTGGTCATTCGCAATATGATAAGGGTCACATTGACAAGGGCTTTAATTTCAAAAGAAACAGATGGGACGATTTATCTTTTGATCACCACCTTCTCAATTGTACATCACAACTATGTACTTTAATTCAGGAGGTCAAAATTTAAACATCAAACAAATTATATTGATTGAATTTTTTGTCACCCTAGGATATCTGTTTTTGGTACTATCACCATCCGCTCACAGGTGCACTAAATGGTCATGCCCAGAGAAAAGGAAGAAGATATTGATGTTTTATATTTATAAACATCTTTAGCTTTGGAGGCAATAATTTAGAAAAAAAGAGTATTATAATGTAGATTTATCATAGAACAATGCAGCTGAATGAAACAAACTGTCGAGTCAAAAATGGTAATTGGCTATTTATATGTCTTTTCATGTAACACAGCTCTGAACTGCTAATAGGACAAATGACCTTTCATTAAAAGCATACGTACCGTCTTCCTGGGGTTAACTGAGGTCATTTTATACTACAAAAGGTTTACACATCATTTGAAGACACATTTTACTGTTTGAAACAGGATGAAATTTTGAGAATGGAGAATTGAGAAAGTCATTAGATTATGGAATGTGTTGTAAATTAAAATCAAATCAAATATTTGACCAAATCCTGGGAATTATTGTAGCCAAAAACTAATTCCAGAATCAAACAAAACCAAATCCTATCGGAACCTATAGTAAAAATCAAACGAAATATTTTAATATCGAGAGGAAGGAAGCACTCAGTGATAACGGGTTCCTCCGTTGTGCAGTCGACAAGTCATTCACCTTGTAAACCAGGGGCCGCAAGTTCGATCCCGGGTTTCTAAAAAAAACCTCCTACTCGGTTGAGCTTTTGGTTGCTCCCTGGACAACAAAACTTCAAAGTTAATGGGCTCGACTAACAGTCAGACTTCAGACCTGTCTATGTGTTGACATCCCAATTAATTGCAGTAGTTTTGTCTTGCTCCTTGCAGCCAGATTTATATGATCTTCAGTAGCCGAAACCGCGGCATGGCCCATCCCCTGAATCTGAATCTGAATGGTTCACTGGTGATTCTCCAAATGGACAATACTTTAGCGGGGGGGGGGGGGGGGTGCGCGAAGGGAAATTGGTCTCTGACTCTCCCAAGAGATGCGAACTTGGACACACAGGCATCAGATCAGAAGAGAAGATCAGAGAATCGGAAAGGTCATTCTAGTCAATGGTAGTCTCTGGAAATACATTACTTTTCCACGCTTCTTTGTTAGATAAAGGTAAATGAAATGCCAAAGAGTGTTGATTTCTACATCGCCTATTATTCTGGATAAGGTCATCTGTGTGTATTCTGGCTTTACCCTTCAGACCTTTTTGTAGCAGTATAAGTTTACTATCATTCCCCTTTTCTTAAAGGGGCACAAGCGTTTTATTACCTGCGATTTACCTGTAGAGATTTTAGTGGGTGTGGCTTAACTGCTAGTCCAGGAATTATAAGCCAATTGGAATATCTTTAATATACTTAAGGAATAAAGAAACGCAACAAATACCGTTATGTATAATTGATTCAATAATATTGATTCTTTTAAAAGCTATTACTTATAATTTATATATATATAATCAAAGGGGAGTAACCAAATTAATTAATATATATTTCTTTTTATGTTTCTACAATTTATTATCTAGAACTTTGTAGAAGAATGTCATTGATTATTTTTATCACTACTGTTATATAATTTAGAAGTATAGAAAATTCTATGAGCACTTTGTGGATAATTCCAGATGAAAATGGAGTGAGTGTTTTTTTTACCATAAGTTAAAAATATATTTGGACTATGTATACTGAGATCTCGAAGGGTCTAGTGGACTCTCGTTTAGTCTTGATGGTCGTTGCGGCCTTGAATTCTCTCTGGAGAATTCTAAATTCTCTTTGGAGAATTTAAAAGAACTTTCGTTTAGTTCGTTTCTTTTCTAGAGAAAAGTTTATTATATCATTCTCTAGAAGCTTGGAGAATTTCCTTAGATGTATAAATATAGGTCCCAATTCAGTCGTAGGTATTCAGAAATTTGAAGTGATTTAAAGTATATAATTTTGGTTGTTTCACTAGTGTTTTGGATTAGAATAAAAGTGTGGATTAAAATATACATGTGCTCATATTCTGGTTACTGGATTGTGGACTTACATTTGAGGGACAAGGACTTATTTGACATTAACTTTGTAAGTTATTTATTTATTTATTTACTTATCTGTTTGTTTGTTTTTATGTATTTGCAGCATTTATTTGTTTGATTAAATATCGTTAAGTTTAAATTACTTGGTTGTTTTTCGCTGTACCTGTCTAGTTACGCTAGGTCGTAACAGATTTTGGGGGCTCTGAGCCGGGATTGAACATTTTGTGCACCTATTTTATTCTGAATTTGAAAAGATATTTATTGTTTGTCATACCAGCAAAAAGCAACCATGTTATTCAAACTTGGAGATTTCATTGCTGCGCCTTCTCAAGAGCTGTTAAACTTGGCCAAAAAGAGTGATCTTTTAGACATTGCTAGTCATTATAGCATACCTGATGTCAAAACATCTATGTTAAAACGTGAAATTAAGAATGTTATCATTCAGTTTCTTGTTGATGAGGAATTTTTTGAACCCTCAGCTACATCTCTAATTATGGTCTCACAAACCGACATACAGTTGAAAGAGTTAGAATTAAAAAGGCATCTTGAACTGGAAAAATTAAGATTAGAATTTGAAGAAAAAAGAAGGGCAGATAAGGAAGAAAGGGAAGAAAGAATGCAAAAAGAAAAGTTAGAGCTTGAAAAACAAAAGTTAGCATTTGAAGAAAGGGAAAGAGAAAAACAAAGAGAAATGGAGGAAAGACAGAAAGAAAAACAAAGAGAAATGGAAGAACGAGAGAAAGAAAAACAAAGAGAAATGGAAGAACGAGAGAAAGAAAAACACAGAGAAATGTTAAAAGAAATAGAACTTGAAAAAGAAAGAATGCATTATGATATTAAAATGAAAGAGCTTGAATTAAGCAGTAAATCAATGCCTCCTGTGTCTTTTGATCCTAGTAAAGTATTTGATGTTACAAAGCATATCAGGCTCGTTCCTCCATTTCAAGAAAAAGAGGTAGATAAGTACTTTTTACATTTTGAGAAGGTAGCAGAAAATTTGAAATGGCCAAAAGAGCATTGGACCCTGCTTCTACAGAGTGTTGTTATTGGTAAAGCTCGAGAAATTTACACTCAGCTTCCACTTGATCAAAGTTCAGATTATGACACAGTCAAAAATCTGATTCTTAAGGCTTATGAGTTAGTACCTGAAGCTTATAGGCAGAAATTCAGAAATTGTAGGAAAGAACATGATCAAACCCATGTAGAATTTGCTAGAACTAAGGAGCAATTATTTGATAGGTGGTGTTCTTCAAAGGACGTAAGGTCTGATCATGCAAAATTAAGACAGCTCATGCTTGTTGAAGAGTTCAAACGATGCATACACTCTGATGTCAAATCTTTTCTTGACGAAAGGGAAGTAGAAACTTTAGATGTAGCAGCACGATTAGCTGATGATTATGCTTTGACTCATAAGGTGTCTTTTGTAAATAAGCCTTACAAGAAACCTTTTAACCCTCAATTTAAACCTAATACACCTCAGTCAAAACCATTTAACCCTCAACAGAGAAATAATTCTCCTCAACCTAATCCACAACCACAAGCTGGACTAACAGCTGATAGTTCCAGTCCTTCACATAATCCTAAAAATAAAGATACTAGTGAAAACAAAGGTCAAAGATCCTCATACTCACCCCGGCTGTTTTGCAATTATTGTAAAGGTGACGGTCACGTCATTTCTGAATGTGAAACTTTGAAAAGAAGAAAAGAGAGACAAAATCAAAATAATTCTAGACCAACAGGTCTTACTTCTTTAAGGTCAAAACCACAGTCGATTATTCAGGATGAAAATCCTATTTTGGCCAAAACGTCTGCGACTGATTGTATTATGGAGATTTATGAACCATTCTTATCAGAAGGTTTTGTGTCACTTACTAGTGATTCTGCCCAGTCTACCCCTATTAAAATCTTACGAGATACCGGAGCTTCTCAGTCTCTTATTTTAGCAGATACCCTGCCTTTTTCCGAGAAGACTTCAACTGGGACAAGTGTCCTTATTCAGGGAGTAGAGTGTGGATTTGTTAATGTACCGCTCCATAACATTTATTTGTCTTCAGACTTAGTTTCTGGTCCTGTGGCTGTAGGTATTAGGCCTTCTTTACCTTTTAAAGGTGTTCACTTGCTATTAGGCAATGACTTAGCCGGAGATAAGGTTGTGGTAAACCCACTTTTGACCAATACACCTTGTGAGGATCAATTGCCTGATCCCATTGAGCAGGAAATTCCTGATCTTTATCCTTCATGTGCCGTTACAAGAGCTATGGCAAAGAAAGTCAAATTGAATGATGGGATACAGGATATTGACTTAACTGACACTTTTATAGGTCAGTCTTTTCATGATGAGATTTCAAAATCTCTTTCTTCAAGTCAAACTGACTTCAACAATCAAAGGTCAGACAATGACCTTTCACCTTCAATTTTTGACCAAGGTCACGACCAATTGTCAAGGTCACAACTTTGTCAAGAACAGCACAGTGATCCTGAAATCTCGCCTTTATTTGAAAGGGCTTTAGATGAAAATGAAATTTCTCAGGTTCCTGTTTGTTTTTATGTCAAAAATGACATCTTAATGAGAAAATGGCGTCCTCCTGATGTTTCAGCGGAAGACGAATGGACCATAAATCACCAAATTGTGGTTCCTAAGGCTTATCGTCCTGAAATCTTAAACTTGGCCCATGAAACTCCCATGTCAGGTCATTTAGGGATAAATAAGACTTACCACAAAATTCTCAAGCATTTCTACTGGCCAGGATTAAAATCTGATGTTTCCCAACATTGCAAATCCTGTCACACTTGTCAAATGGTAGGAAAACCTAATCAGACTATTCCAAAAGCTAATTTACAGCCTATTCCTGCATTTGATGAACCATTTAGTAGGATTATCATTGACTGTGTAGGTCCGTTACCCAAGACTAAATCAGGTTGCCAATATCTCTTGACTATAATGTGTGCTTCAACACGTTTTCCTGAAGCAATTCCACTCAGGAATATCAAGACGAAAACAATAGTTAAGGCCCTTGTAAAGTTTTTCACACTTGTAGGTCTTCCAAAATCAGTCCAATCAGATCAGGGTTCCAATTTTATGTCAGGAACATTTCAGCAAGTAATGCATGAACTTGGCATTAAACAATACAAGTCATCAGCTTATCATCCTGAAAGTCAAGGTGCTTTGGAAAGATTCCATCAAACTTTGAAGAACATGATCAGATCTTACTGTTTTGACACCGAAAAAGATTGGGATGAAGGCATACATTTGCTATTATTTGCTGTCAGAGAGTCAGTACAAGAGTCTCTTGGGTTCAGTCCGTTTGAACTTGTTTTCGGACACACTGTTCGTGGACCTTTAAAACTTATGAAAGAGAAGTTTCTTTCAAGTAATGACAGTCCTTTGAACTTACTTCAGTATGTGTCTGACTTCAAAACTAGATTGACAAAAGCTTGGGAAGTTGCTCGGTCCAATCTTAAGTCAGCTAAGAACAAAATGAAGTTGCATTTTGATGAAAATGCTCAGAACAGAAATTTTGACCCTGGGGACAAGGTGATTGCTCTTTTGCCCATTCCTGGCAGGCCATTACAAGCTAGATATTATGGTCCATATACTGTTGAGAAAAGGTTAAGTGATGTAAATTACATTGTTAACACTCCTGGGAGGCGCAAGCAAAAACAATTATGTCATATTAACATGCTTAAAAAGTACATTGATAGGGATAGTGATAATGATAGTTCAGTTATTTCCTCAGTAAGCATAGTTAATTCTGTCCCTCATGAACAAAATCAGACAGACTTTGAAGAAATGAACTCTGTGAACTGTGAACCATTATCCTCAAGACTCCAGAATTCTGACATTCTGCATGACCTCGATCAGAAACTGTCACATCTAGATCCGGACAAGAAACATGAACTAAAACAATTAATTCTTGAATATGAGCACTTATTTCCGGACATTCCATCCAGAACCGATAAAATCTACCATGATGTAGACATTATTGAAGGAGCAAAACCGGTGAAACAACATCCGTATAGACTTCATCCTGAAAGACAACAATATCTCAGGAAAGAAGTTAAGTATTTGCTGGACAATGACTTTATAGAACCTAGTCAAAGTGAATGGAGTTCTCCTTGTATACTTGTGCCAAAATCTGATGGGACATTTCGAATGTGCACAGACTATAGAAAAGTAAATTCTGTCACAAAAACTGACACATTTCCCATACCAAGAATTGATGACTGCATCGACAACATTGGTCACGCCAAATATGTGACGAAATTCGATCTTTTGAAAGGGTTTTGGCAGATTCCACTTACAGACAGAGCAAAGGAGATCTCGGCATTTGTTACTCCTGATGGACTTTATCAATATAAAGTGATGCCTTTTGGCATGAAAAACTCTCCAGCAACATTTCAGCGCTTGGTTAATAGTTTGATTTTCGGTCTGGATGGGTGTAAAGCTTACATCGACGATGCCATCATCTACAGTGAAGAGTGGAAACAACACCTGGAGATCATCAGAGAATTCTTCAAAAGACTCAGTGATGCTAAACTGACAATAAACTTACCGAAAAGTGAATTTTGCCATGCTAGTTTGACATTTCTAGGACATATTGTTGGACAAGGTCAGGTCAGACCTGTAGAAGCCAAAGTTGAGGCTATATCAGATTTTCCTGTTCCTACAGGAAAACGGCAACTGATGCGCTTTTTGGGTATGGCTGGATATTACAGGGAGTTCTGTAATAATGTTTCAGTTTTAGCTGAGCCTTTGACAAACTTACTTTATGATAAGAAGGTCAGGTATGTTTGGAATAAGGCTTGTCAGAGTTTTGTTCGATTTGGGCCATACTTAAAAGTGTGTCAGCTCTATTAGCACTGCAAATAAAAAATAAAATGAGACTCCATCTGAGTATTAGCTAGAGCATTAGTCTCATGTTGCAAGAGCACAATCTTGACATTAGACACATAAAAGGTAGAGATAATATAATTCCAGACACCCTTTCAAGAGCTTGACAGTTTTGCCTTGTATGTTTGCATATGAGTATTGCAAAAGAAAGTTTTATTTCACAAAACTTTCTTTTCGTTGAAGAGGGGAAGTGTTATATATAATTGATTCAATAATATTGATTCTTTTAAAAGCTATTACTTATAATTTATATATATATAATCAAAGGGGAGTAACCCAATTAATTAATATATATTTCTTTTTATGTTTCTACAATTTATTATCTAGAACTTTGTAGAAGAATGTCATTGATTATTTTTATCACTACTGTTATATAATTTAGAAGTATAGAAAATTCTATGAGCACTTTGTGGATAATTCCAGATGAAAATGGAGTGAGTGTTTTTTTTACCATAAGTTAAAAATATATTTGGACTATGTATACTGAGATCTCGAAGGGTCTAGTGGACTCTCGTTTAGTCTTGATGGTCGTTGCGGCCTTGAATTCTCTCTGGAGAATTCTAACTTTCGTTTAGTTCGTTTCTTTTCTAGAGAAAAGTTTATTATATCATTCTCTAGAAGCTTGGAGAATTTCCTTAGATGTATAAATATAGGTCCCAATTCAGTCGTAGGTATTCAGAAATTTGAAGTGATTTAAAGTATATAATTTTGGTTGTTTCACTAGTGTTTTGGATTAGAATAAAAGTGTGGATTAAAATATACATGTGCTCATATTCTGGTTACTGGATTGTGGACTTACATTTGAGGGACAAGGACTTATTTGACATTAACTTTGTAAGTTATTTATTTATTTATTTACTTATCTGTTTGTTTGTTTTTATGTATTTGCAGCATTTATTTGTTTGATTAAATATTGTTAAGTTTAAATTACTTGGTTGTTTTTCGCTGTACCTGTCTAGTTACGCTAGGTCGTAACAATACTTTGGGTTACTAAAACATGCTTTGTAATGCAAGTATGTGGTATAACTGAGCATCTTATATGAAAACAATATCTAAACGTCAAATTGCAACCGGTTGAGCCACAATGTCGGTTACGTATGCTTAATGGCGTACGCGTAACCACACTTACCTACAGTAGCAAACCCTGTAACCATGATCAGTAAATGTCAAATTTGAAACCAAAACCAACATTTTGTTTCCAAAACCACTTAAAGTGATTGCACATGTAACCATTGATCAGTTGGTAACATTTGGGTATGTTATGGGACGTTTAACGTCCCCAACGTCAATCGAAAAATTGAGTCAAAAGCCAGAAAAAATTCCTTCGGCATGCGTTATATTCAATAAAATGATTATTTACGTAAACATTATGACCTTTGTACTTTAGACGTCCATAAAACGTCCATTATAACGTCAAAATCCATCATCCTGCATTTTAAAGACTCTCGTTATGATTTTCAAATTTTCTGATTAAAAATGATCAATTGCCAAACGTTTGATAACAGTGCCTAAATCAAGTGTTTTGATTATTTGGCCCCTTTGGGATTATGAGTCTTTGATTTAAACTACACAGATGTAAACTGTACTTTGATTATTTGGCCCCGTTGGGATTATGAGTCTTTGATTTAAACTACACAGGTGTAAACTGTATTTTGATTATTTGGCCCCTTTGGGATTATGAGTCTTTGCTTTTAAACTACACAGATGTTAATTATTGAAATTGCAGCAAAAATGTCTGGCTTTCACTGCCAGTTGTTGTAAAGGGTCACTGATGAAGGTTCATTACCCGAAATTGTACAATATGGCCCATCTTCTCGCATTGAATGTTTTACTGCTTCCAAAGGATCTAACAATTATTTTTATTTACTCAAAGCATATAATCCGTTTCGCTCCTTTACATAACGTGGTATTCTGTCTAAAGAACGTCAAACCAAACGAACGCTTTTAAAAATTACTGATCCATTTCTACGGTACCTGTGACGTCACTGTTGATTAAAAAGCACGTCGTGTCATATGTTGGTTCGATATATACCGTTTAGGTACAAATAGCCAAATCGAATAATTTAAATGACGTTAATTACTCATTTTACTTTATTGTAAACTTCAGTATTCCGTTAACAAGATTTAACGCAGCATGGGACGGCACCTAAGTATACAATGATCCTAGTCTTGATTGCACATTATCAAGTCGACGTCACGTAGCCCACATGCTAAGAATTTGTCATCTTTCACTTCGCCCCGACGTTTACGTCACGATTTACGTTTTTCATAGTTTTTGACGGGTTTTCGTTATTTTTGTCAATAAAATGACGTTTTTTCATTTCATCACGTGCAAAAAGCAGTCAGTAGGTCATTTCATAAACGGATTTTATCAAAACGTCAAATACATACGTAAAAGTTGAAATTTAGTGCGTTGCGTATTTTAATTCCTTAAGTATATTTAATCTGCTGATAAGAGCTGTCAATAACACCCTTACATTTTACTCCGCCAAACTCACTGAAATCTCAGGGAAGCTTTCTCGGAGGCACACCGTTAAATAAATGTTTATAATGTATAAAAAAATCAGGGGAACATGTCAGACAGATGATTATCAGCAATTTCATTTGAACTCTTGTAGACAGGATAAAACCTGTATAAGCATTTTATACACCATGTATGATCTTTTTAACAAAATGCACTTATGCAGTACTGGTGCATGCAATGGATATGAAAAACATTGTGATATTGATTTAGCCTGGTTTACTTTTTTACTCACTTAACAGGGACAGTGAGTATGCTACTCATAGCAGATGATATTTTACACATCTAATATAGTAAGGTCACAGAGTTGCAAAAATAATTTAAATGTTTGTTTGAATTGATGCTTTACATCCCAGTCAACAGCTGTGGTCATGTCTGGACGTTGTTTCCATTTTATGGGACTTTTACCCAAAAGAAGGAAGTCATGACATCCAAACAGTGCTTGAAAAAATGCACCACCTTTTCTGGTCATGCTCAAACCAGAGCAGTTAACCAGCAATCAGATGGTCAGTCAGTAGCACATAAGTTTTGCCCTGGAGGCACAAGCATTCCATCTATTTCTTTAGGGTCCAAAATCCCATCCGACTTCCCTTATGAATATCAGAAAATAACTTGGTATATATAAATGAAAACTGTTTTGTCAGAGACTAGTTTTCATGATAGGCAAAGGCTAATGACGAATTAAATAAGGTTTGACCCAAATCGGGCTGCACTTTGCGCAGCTACTGAAAATGACCAGAGGTTTGAAAGTGTTGATTTAAAAATTAGAGAAATAAAATGATCTAAACAGAAAGTAAAACAAAAACAAATACAAAACCAGCTTCACGGTTACCAGATAGCTGATCTGTGTATTTGTCAAATTTATTACTGCAAATACAAACATTTTCTCATTATGCAGGCTGTGCTCATTGAGTTCAAAAGTTTCCAACAAGTTTCCAACAACTAAATATCATATATCTTTCTTGGCATATTCACTGTATAAGCCACTTACTGTTTGTTGTAGAAAAATAATTTTATCAGTTATTCGATCACAAACACAAACATTGGCTAGCGTCATTAAGAACCAAGGCAAAATTTTCAGAAAGTGGAGTAAAATGTAAGGGTTATAATTCCAGGGGTAACTTTTCTCCATGAAGCAATATAGAATCAGAATTGATTATTGCTTGTGCTGTATATTGGAGAGCTCAGAGAGATGTTGAAAGGTTGGTGTCTAAATAAAAACTTAGATAAGACCCCTAATTCAGCCTTTTATAGTCCAGGTGCCCCTTTAAGAGATTCCCATTTCAGCTGACAAAAATGCCAGTCATGCTCCTACCATTTTCAAAAAACATTTCCAGTCACAAACCTTGCCACATGATTTTTGACCTATTCCAGTTATTCCTAGAAGCCATGAGTGTGAGGGTCCCAAACTGGGCTTCCATATTCCAAGACCGGTCGCACCAGTCCTTTATACAATGCTTCTTTCACATTACATGTGATTGACAAGAATACAGATGTCTCTCCAAAAATCTAAGAGTTCTGTTTTGTTTGCCTTTGTGCAACCATTCGGAATATAAGTGTTTTCATTGCTCCAAAAGGAACTCAGTTTTTTTATTTGCTATTATCGAAGCTGGTGTTGTGCCGTAAGGCGACACAAAAAGGTTCCCCGTACATCTCCCACAATGAAGATTATATTATCCTTTTTTTCTTTAATAAAATATAAAAGTTGATCGTTCGGAAGCAATGAAAACGTTCGCGGGAAATAAACCATCGAACGATTTCAGAAGATACAGGGTAAATAGTCTATTCAGCATCATTGGTAAGATTATGTAAGGGATCGAGATGGCACTGGAAATACGAGATTTATTAGAAGTCAACGCGAGGATTATTTGTCTCTTGAGAAAAAAAGAATTAGGAATAGAACAAGAGCAAACAGGAGAGACACAATCTATTTCAAATCAACTGATACAAGCCACGCGAGAAGAATACAGGAAACAAACTTAAACACAAGAACAAATTAAATCGCGTGTAATGCGATTGACATTTTACTGAACCAAGCGGCTATCTAAGTAGCCATTGAAATACTGTTCCTTTGCAAGTTTTAATGTATCTGCTATCATAGATTCATTATAACCTTTCTGGTACCGGAAACCTATTCCTCCGAGGTTTCTGAATGGGGAATAATAATTTTCAAAGTTCCAGAAACAATATCCTGATCACTGAGACAATCTGAGGAGTGAATGTCTACAAACTGATTGGGAGAAGAGGTCATTATCAAGTCCAAAGTGTTTCCTTCTCTGGTATTGAAGTGGACAAATTGCTTGAATCCATGATCATAATATTGTCAACCAAGTTTTGACCTTCAATCTTACTCAGTGGTGACCCACAAAATTGAAGGCACCAAGAACATGAACTGATGGGGTTTATTTCCTTTATGTTTATCCATAATTTTGTTAAGCTGCTTTCTGAACAAATTCTCAAATCTTTGTAGGTCTTACAAAGGTGTCAAGTTTTCATCACTATGAGGCCTATACGGGCTTCTTACAAAATGAGACATTTTAGCTGCAAACACTTTTACCCAAACTGATTCTGACTTAGTTCCTAATTTTGTGACGGGAAATAGTGGAATATGCTTGTGGATAAGTAACATAACACAACCCCCACCACCGATACCAATGCATATATGAATTTCCACATTCAAGTACTTGTGTTTTTTCTGGTACATTAAGTTTTACCCATTAAGGTTTTAAACAGTGTTAACAGTGTTTCAATTCCAGATTCATTTTCCTTTTTCACCTGATGTCAAGGAATCGTATTTCCGCCTGGCTTTCAAGTTTCAAGTTTCTCAAGCCCAGGTTCTAGTAAAAATCTTTTCCTCTAACGCTGATTCTAGTGTGTCAAGCATGGGTTAAAGGTTTTCTGCAACCCTTGCTCGCAGCGATTCAAGTCTAGATTGACGTTTCGTTTCTAGCGATCTACCTCTGCTCGCAGCGATTCAATGCCGGTTAGATGTTTTGTTTCTGGATTAGCTTCAAATGATTCCAATTTTCCGTTTTTCATCTATCACTGATTCAACGGATTCAATGATAGATTCGAGTTATCTATTTAGCTCTGATTCAAGCTCAGGGTCAAAGTGCCCTTCCAACATATCGATTTTCTCCACCAATTCTAATAAGTACGCAAGATGCTGTCATCTTATTAATCGGCGCGCGATCGAATGATTGATCCGAGCAGCGTATTGATCAGCTAGGCATGACGTATGAAATTACACTGTGAAATATATGCTGAAAACAAAATGAAAACGCTACATTCAAATTTTATATATTTTATATATTTAGAGAAAGGTACAAGTAGGCAAAGATCAGGAAAAGGCGCAATCAGAAAAAGATTCCCACTTTAAAAACCGAGGTGGGAAAAAAAAACCAAACCAACAATCAGGTACTTATACCATGAAACATATCGTAAGCCGAATGAGCAGCTATTTTCCCAATAGGTGGCCACTCAGTTACCTTAACTTAACTAAAATATGAAAACATACATAAGGCGCCAACAGCACAAAAAATTTTTAAACACCAAGACATAAAACAAAAAGAACCACTACAGAAGTATCGACTTGGAACGATCAGTAACACAAAGTTACTGGCGGGCTTAAACCGGTTTTACAGGTACCTAACCTCACCCTCAGCTTCTGCAGTGGTTCACAACATTTAGTTAGTTCTTCGGTCCTCGTGGTGAATCTCTAACTAGTCAATGAATCATCAAGAACAAACAAATAAATCATGATAAACATCCTGATGAATCAAAAACCAGGACTCACAGATTGAGTAAGCTGCCCGACGATGGAGATCCCTGGGCGCCGAATAACCTACTAACTCCGGAGCAAAAGAAAAACACCAGTTGGACCCCGGTGGGCCAAGCAACAGACAAGAAGCTCCGGCCCCAACCAACTAAAATGAATAGCTTTAAGTCGGGGCCATCATAGAGTCTGACGCCCGACCCACCGGCGTGCAATTAAAGAAGGCAGCATAGTTATCAACCATGATTGGGTTAAAAACTAAGCATGCAGACTGTCGCATAACATTCAAGTTATAACCTATACGTCTGTAACGTGTTATGATTTTTAGATAGCTAAAAAATGTCAGAAAGTCAAATCAAAATGTTTTGAATTATCCATTGACTTAGTTGTGCATAACAGTTAACATTTTACGGTTGTTATCAAACGGCTTGACAGAAACACGTTCAAAGTTTGACAGGGGTCCGAATTGTTAGGTGTACAATTTGAATAGAAATCCCATGCAGTTTAGCCTTCAGAAATTCAAACAGAAGAGTTCCAACCATGTCAGAGTACAACAAATGGTTGTCTGTGAATCCGATAATCAGAAAATGTAAAGGGCTGATCAAAAATGTGTTTGATCGTTTAGAAAATCAGTTTTGAAAAGTGGGTTGCACATCATAAAGCAAATCTTGAAATTCGAACAATGTATTCTCCAAAGGGAAATCACTGCGCTGTTGCACCAAAGTCTGCGGCCATTCCTAGTCAATTAATGGTAAGAATAATGTGCTAGCAATCATGAATCATTTTCCAAAAGAAAAATATCAAACAGTGTGATACATCGCAGAACACAAAACATTTAACTTTCCCTTTTTGTTTATGTCAAGGGAAGACCATTTTAAAAACTGATACATTTGACATTGGTTTACAAGCTAGTTTCAAAGGTGTAGAGACGTTTGTGTATGTTTTAATTCAAAACGCGCATGAAACTTTCTGATTAGTCAAAATAAAATTGTCTGCGCGTGCGCATTTGCAAAAGTTGACGACAAAAGCTTTAAACACCAAAACTTCGACATTAAAAGAGAGCATGCAATGACGCTTCAATAATCGGTTTGTGGATGTCTGGGAAATAGTATGAAGTCTTACTCAATACGTTTTGTCCAATAGTTAGTTGCTAAAATAAAGATTCGAAGTGTAGCGTTTTCACTTTTGACCAGTTTCGTAAAGGACTACAGTTACACGAATCATTTTCTACATAAATTGAATTGTTGGAAAATGAATCAAAATTATAAGACGCGTTTTTCAAAATCTGACTATTAATTTATAAAAAAAAAGTTCGTATGCGGACCAACAGCGCGTATGACTTCCGGGTGTTAAGTGCAGTATCGGCCTCTGCTATATTCAAAGTGTCATTTTGCTATGTTACAGCGGAATATTGAATAGGTTTGGTCTTAAACTCTTCACAATATTCTAATGACCTCTAAACTATAGCTACATGTATCAAATACCGTAGTGTAAAACACCGTATTCAAACTAATCATGTCATACCCAGATAACTCTTGCATATAATGCGGATAATATCTGGGAGCTGCTGACTACAGTGACTACAGTCTTGAGTCGCGAAATGCCGGAGAATGTTTGGAGAAAAACGTTCGAAAAAACTAGACATTGTCCAATTAGCTTCAGCTCAAACATCGCCGTTTCAAGTCGGTTTGAATTTCAAACTGTCAGCATCAGCCGTAAGGCATTTCAAACTTACGTTTTCAAAAAAATGAAACAAATTTGTTTTTGTGAATTGAAAATTTACTGTTCTAAAATATTCCATAGTTTCATGACGTTCGAATTATCTATGCACTTCCCCGCCTACCCTCAAGCTTCCCATTTAAGCACTCATAGAGAAATGTGACACTGCTCCTGACACACTACAACGGCCCTGAGGAACAATTCCATGAAATATCAGGCAAGCATTCCAAGGAAACCGCTCATTTCGTAACCTGGGTGCCTTGCATTCGAAACATTCTCATTGCTATTGGTGTATCACGGTGCGCTTGAGTGCTAACAAGCTTTCCATTACCTAACCGATGATTTTAAAACTCGAAATTGACTGTGATTTTTACCGGAACGAAAGTTTACCGTTTCTATATTGATCGATATAATGTAATGGTTATAAGCTTATTAGCTTCATCCTTGCTTACTTCACAACTGAATAAAATAAAAATAAATGAATTAATTAAATTTAAAAGTTTGCCGTCGTCGTGCATAAAAGTAAGCAATGCTTTTTGTATACATGCGAGAACGTGTTTCCTTGTTGAGCCCAATCGTTAGATCTTCATTTCTTAAATCTGAATAAGCCCATTGTCCTTCTTTACTTCGGTTGACAGGTGGCCACAACACAAGGGCTGAATTTGCTTTTTCCGGGTTGTCCATACGAGTCTTAGCACGAAGGAAGAGAAATATGAGGGAGGGAATAGGATTAAATTTAAAGAAAAAAAAATGATACAAGTAAAGGCGTTTTGATAAAGGGTATGACCTAAAGTCGTCATTTCACTTGTCAACCAAAAATTTCTGTTTCACATGCTATATTGGTGAAAGGGAAGCATTTATTGTTAGATCTGTATCTTCTGGGCATGTCTAAATGAACATGGTTATGTGAGGCAGGCGAAGGTGAATTGATACGAGAAACACATTCAGCTCTCGACAGACTTTCAATTGTGTGCATAACCGTACCTCTGTTGTTGACCATCACTAGGAAATAAAAATCAAAACTGAGATCCTTTAAGAGCATTCAACACATTAATGAGATAGGGGATGGGCCATACCGCGGTTTCGACTTTTGAAGTCTCGTCAGTGACCCTTTTGATTTGGCAACATTTAGCCAGATAATTACTCAAATTTTGCAACTTTCAACAGAGTAGTCGATACAAAGACTAGTATAATCCAAATGAGACCAAATATACCGTATTCGTTCTAATTAGCGCACAGTGCGCTTAACTTTTCAGAATAACTAAAAGTTAAGGTAACAAAATATCATTCTAATTAGCGCACACTACGAACGAAAACAATACACTAAAATGCTGAAATAACCATGTCAGATTTATCAGTGGTGATGTTATTTAAGTGGTTCAATTGTGACAAAGAAGTTTGTGATCATTTACAGTTAAGTATCAGTGCATCTATTGCGGTATTAATGTATAGAATTGATGTAAAATATCAATATACTATTCGAGCAGTTTGTGCTTATGCGCGTGTTTTTCAGAAACGACCAGCGTGTGCGCTTATTGGAGCATGTGCGCTTATTAAAACGAATACAGAAAACATTTGCTAGAAAATGAATCTTTACCGATAATAAATTTCTGATTTCTCAGAATATCCTCGCTGATCTCAAAGGACCAAAAAGAAAATATAACCTGCACTATGGATGATGTACGGGGAGACATTTTAGGGCCGCCACACGGCACAACACCAGCTGCAGTAATAGCAAATAAAAATTAAAACTGGGATCCTTTAAGAGCAGTTAATCGGTCATTTAGGGGTAATGAATTAATAATTATAATGTTGAGAAGATATTTTCTTCTTAGAATGTTTGATGACGTGAACAGAAATAGTGTGGGTCAAATTTAAAGTGACGACCATATGACCATGACATTCTTAAGACCGCGTTTATTACATTGTAACGGTACAAAACGAGTATAAAATATAAAATAACAAACATAAAACGTGATTTGAAAAAAAAATATAAGAATACAAACAATAAAATTACGCTGGCACAAAAACGAAAAACTGATAATGATGTAGTAGGATTCGAACCCTCATACTAAATTTGCCAGACGCCGAAATAGATGTTTGTATTTCGTATCCTAAACTATTCGAGCTATGGAGACAGACAAATTCGTAGTGAGATTAATACTGTTGAGATGTCAATGCCTTCGTCTCCCTTGCGTCACAGTTATTAACGATTTATAAACCTGTACCTCCTTTATCTCCGTTGCTTCACCTACTTCTGTCATAGTATGTTCCGTCGCGTCACCGTTATGTTTACGAAACTACTTGTGGTTTCTTCAACATATCATAAACGCATACAAAACACCCGTTAACAAACACTATTACAACGAGAGTATATTTTAATGAATTTTTAATAGGAATGAGAAGGGCATAAAGTGTCATCATTACGAAAACTCGCCTGTAAATCATACAGAAAATTTTATATTATACATATATAAATATTCAAATTGTTCAGTTGAAAAGTTTTGATTTTTTTCATATTTTCGCTCAAAACATTGATTGTGGATACCCATAAGAACCGCCTCGGCCAAAGAGTACCCACAGTCAATGCTTTGGAACAAAATAAGGACAAAAACGGTTTACCCCTGCACAACCCAGTTTTTCAGTATGAAAGTGAAGATTAAGTGGGTATTTAATGCATGGATATTTATGTATGGTATTTATCTATTTATTTGCAGAATTTGCTTGTTTTCAGCAGATTTCGATGCTAGACTTAACAATTTCAGTTTAAGAAAAACAAAAGGAAAAAAAGCATAACACAGAAGATGTTCCGGCTTTGACTTGTATAAATTAGGAATGGACATTTCCGCTTCAAATTTGTGCTAATTAGACATTTCTTGCCCAATTTACATATATTTGTTACATATATTCTTACAAACGAATTGGATTTTATTGGCCAATTCTTTATTCTTTTGGGTATGGCCTATATCCCTTTCTCGTTAATATTTTCAATGCTCTTTAATAATATGAGTTTTGTTTTTATTTTCATTAGACTTTTAGACAGATGGGAATGAATAATTTCAGTTTAGAAAATTATCATACGTAGCAAACATATAGGATATTATGTAAACGTAATGCGACAGTCTGCACGCTTAGTTCTTAACCCAATCATGGTTGATAACTATGCTTCCTTTTTTAATTAATCGGATGTCAGACTATAATGGCGCTGACTAAAAGTTATTATTTAAGTTGGTTTGGGTTGGGGTTTCTTGTTTGTTGCTTGGCTCACCAGGGTTAAACTGGTGTTTTGCTTGGTACCAGAGTTCAGTGATGTAGTATGGCGCTCAAGAATCTCCAAGGCCGGACCACTTATACTATATCTGTGAGTCCTCGTTTTCGTTTTTTATTTAACATGAGGGTTATCATTATAATTTGTTTGACCGTGATGATTTATTATCGAGGACAGCGCTGTGAACTAATACTGAAGGTGAGAAAAAGGTTAGGGATCTGTAAAACCGGTTAAAGTCTAGCAGTATTTTTGTATAACTGTTCGTGCCAAGGCGATACTGCTGTTGTGGTTCTTATTTTTTATGTTTTGGCGTTGAAGTTAAGTTCAGTAATTGAGTGGGAAATATGCGGACGCCTATTGGGAAATAGGCTTCCATTATGTTCTCTTTGTTTCTGATAGTCAATTTAGTTTTTCCAATCTGTTATTTGGAGTGGGCATTTTTTCTGATTACGCCATTTCCTCACCATTGCTTTACTTTACCTTCATACAAGCAATAATATTTTTAGATAAATACCTTCTATATTATTGAGACGTGATTCTATGTTTCCATAAATGATTTTGCTATCATTAGTGGTCGATTGTAATTCAGATATTCTTAGTTGATTAGCTTCAATCGCAGTCATCTCTGTTAAGTGTTCAGCTGTCGTGTTGATTTCAAGTGTTGTTATCCTTGCGACAATTCCTTGAATATTACCGCTGTTGGCAGCGACCGGCCCTTAAAGTAATAAAATACAAAACAATCATTTTTTTTCTATACATGAGGTATACAACAAGCAATGTTCGGAACGAACATTAAAACATTCGGTGTTACAGAGGACGAAAGTATGAAATGATGTCTTGGTAGAGCGATCTTGATTGATGCTAATACTAAAAAACACCTTTTTGTTTGAGTTCATGCGTTACGTCTCAGTCAATAGCTATTGTCAGGTCGGGACGTGTGTTCCATTTTACGGGACTTTTGTACAACATTGGGATGTCATGGCATGCGAAATAAAATGATATATACTAAACCAAAAGGGAACGTCAAAATACATCGCCCATGATTGTTCGAGTTCATTGTTAATTCAATGAACAATGTGTAAAACAATGATATTTTTAGGTTTTGACTTGAAGAGTGAAAGCATGAATAAGATGCACTGCGCCTGTGCATATTTATTGATTTTTAAACCTCCCTGTAATAATATATTTCTGTTTGTGCCAAAGCGAAACTAATGTTGTGATTCTAATTCTTTTAGGTTTTGGCGTTGAATGTGTTTGCTGTTTGCACATTCTGTACGTTTTCATATTTTATTCGAGTACGGGTAACTGAGTAGCCGCCTATTGTGAAATAGCTGCTCACTCGGTTTATGATATGTTCTCTTTGTATACGTACTTTATTGTCAATTGTGTTTTTCCCATATGTATTTTTTGGAGTTGGAATTTCTTTCTGATTGTGCAATATCCTGATCGCCTGCGTTTACCTTTGTACATGCAATGATGTTTGAAATGCATACAGTCCAAACTGTCTTAAGCAAGCACTGTATTAAGCAAGCACCTGCCGTAAGCGAGCACTTTCATTTCCCCAAAAATGGATTTTACATGTAAATGAACCTCTATTAAGCAAGAACCTGTCTTATGTGGCCAGAGGCCACTATTTTCTGTCCCAATTTTGGCTTTTAGCAGCCACTCATTTCATCAATTACTGTACATAAAAAAGAAATATTTTGACAAGGATATTTCAACTATCTCAGGTGTGAAAATTGTCTTCACACCTTCCACTTGCTTGAGACAGGTTGTACTGTACCTTCCAAATTATTTAGACGTAATTCGATGTTTTCATAAAGGATCTTGCTATCATTAGTGGTCAATTGTAATTCAGATATCCTTTGTTGATTAGCTTCAATCGCAGTCATCTCTGTTAAGTGTTCAGCTGTCGTGTTGATTTCGAGTGTTGATATCCTTGCGACAATTCCTTGAATATTGCCGCTGTTTGCAGCGACCGGCCCTTCAAGTAATAATAAAAAATAACAATAACAATATAATTATTTTACGATGGTAACATATTTAGTACAAGGCTAATCTCACATATGGTTATCGATGAAAAACATATACAAAACATCTATTTACACATTATTTACAACATATTAAAACATAGTGTCGTGTAAGATATACAGTCTGAGGAACCAATGCTTGTTAGTAAAATATCTATAGAAAAAAAAACATCCTAATGATTAATGTTTTTAACTTTCATTAAGAATATCAAAAAAAAAAAAACGCTGTAATATTACACCATTTTGTGAATAGAAATAAAATTGAAAATTTGATAAAATATTGTGAAGTCAAATAAAGAATTAAAATCATGCGACGTGAGTCTCATAAAACAAGATAAGATTCAGACCTGACTGAACTTAAGCAGAACACAAACTTTTCAAGCAACCAGGGTGCGTCAAAACGTGTGACAATGTGTTGAGCTGTGTTGGGAGGGGCTATGTGGCGGAAACCAATCGGTCCAGACATCATAACCGTCTCCCTAGCACATTTTTTGTAGAAAAGGTTATATTCTAATGTCCCTGAAGTCAGATGAACTTGTCTAAAAATAATCTGATTAAACTAAATCCTGAAAGTTATAGGCGACAATCGAAAGTACATGTACCTGTCAAATGACATTATTGGGCTTATTTGTAGATTGACAAACTGTTGAAAAGCTGTTAAAACATAAAGGCAAACAACAACAACAACAACAACAACAAAACATAAAAATTGAACGTGAGTCATAAAAACAATATATATACATGTATGTTATCAAGACGTAAGATATTCAACAAATTAATACTAACATTAATATTACGGAATTTGATTTATGTGCCCAGCTGGGGGTGGGGTGGCAGAAACCAATGTCCAGACATCATTCCCATCTCCCCGAAACAATCAATAACTTTTTCTATCCATCAGTTATACAACAAGTAATGTTCAAACGAGCATTGATACATTCTTTGCTACAGAAGACGAAAATTTGAAATGATGTCTTGGTAGAACGGTCTTGAATGGTATTAATACTAACAAACACCTGTGTTATAGTTGATGCTTTACGTCCCAGTCAATAGCTGTTGTCAGGTCGGGACGCTTGCTCAATTTAAGGTAGTTTTACACAACATTGGGATGTCATTGCATGGAAATTGAAATTATATAAACTGAACCAATCACCAACGACTGTTCGAATTCAAGGCCAAAAAATGATATGTTTAGGTTTTGAAACCTGGTTAGGGTACAAAATGCAGAAAAAAGAAAGAAAAAGAAGAAAACGACTGATTTATATTTTGATGAAAATTGAATGAGATATTTGTGTCGACTAAAAGAGTGCAAACATGATAAAAAAAGGACTGCGCGTGCGCACATTTAATGATTTCAAATCTCCAAGTAATAATATATTAATGTTCGTGCCAAAGCAAAAATTACGTTGTTGCTCTAATTATTTAAGTTTTTTTTTTTTACGTTGAAATTTCGTGCTGTTTGCGGATTTGAGTTTGGGCAACTAACTGGTCGCCTATTGAAAAATAGCTGCTCACTCGGCTAATGTTATGTTCTCTTAGTATAAGTACCTGATTGTCAATTCAATTTTTCCCACGTGGTTTTCGTGTGGGAATTTCTTTCTGATTGTACCATTTCCTGATCATTGCCTTCTTTAACCATCGTACATGCATTGATGTTTTTAAATAAATACCTTCTAAATTATTTAGACGTAAGTCCATGTTTTCATAAAGGATCTTGTTATCATTAGTGGTCGATTGTAATTCTGATATCCTTTGTTGATTAGCTTCAATCGCAGTCATCTTTGTTTCGTGTTCAGCTGTCGTGTTCACTTCGAGTTTCGAAATTCTACCGTCAATTTCTTGAATAGAACCGTTATATGAAGCGACCGGTCCTTCAAGCGTCTTTATCTTAGCCTGAAGTTCATCTGTGGGTTACAAAGTGCGAAACAATCAATTGTTTTTTTTTTCCATCCATAAGGTATACTACAGGTAATGTTCAAAAGCGCATTGATGCATTCGAATCTTCTGAAGACGAAGGTATGAAATGCTGTATCTTGGTAGAGTTATCTTCAAAATTATGGAGTCAATCCTAACAAAAACAAAACATTTTGTTTTTGTTAATTCCTTACGTGCCAGTCAGTATCTTTGTAGGATCGGGACATTTGCTCCAATTGAAGGGACGTTTACCCAACATTGTGATGTCATGGCATGTTAAATGAAATGATCTATTCTGATCCAAAAGGGAACGTCACAATACATCGCCAAAGAATGTTCGAATTCAAGGTAAAGTAATGATATTTTCAGGTTTTGTTCTGTATGACACCTTCTAGTGTAATATCGGGGTGCGAGATAAAAACAAATAAATAAAAAATAAAAAAAAAACGACTGATTAATATTTAATTTGGTGAAAATTTAATGCATCAGGAAAACATGTCCGTGTAATGTATACCCACGTCAACCCCACTTTTATATAGCAAAACTGGCGAATGCAGGGGTTTACCTGTTTCTCTTATTTTCCTCCAAAACATAGATTGTGGGTACTCGTTACCATAAATCTATATTTTGAGCAAAATAAGAAAAAAATCATTTTTTTCTTTTGAAAATATTTCAGTTTTTAAATCTCAAAAATCTCTGCTTATTGCATGGACAAGCTTTTATAATGGATTTTTTGTCTACTATAAGAGTGCAAACATGAACACTTATTGATGTTAAATCTCCCTGTAATAATATATTTCTGTTTGTGCCAAAGCGAAACTAATGTTGTAATTCTAATTGCTTAAGGTTTTGGTGTTGAATGCGTTTGCTGTTTGCACATTCTGTACGTTTTCATATTTTTATTCGAGTCCGGGTAACTGAGTAGCCGCCTGTTGGGAAATAGCTGCTCAATCGGTTTATGAAATGTTCTCTTTGTATAACTACCTTTTTGTCAATTTAGATTTTCCAACCTGTTTTTTGGTGTGAAAATTTCTTTCTGATTGCGCAATTTCCTGATCATTGCCTACTTTGACTTCGAACATATGTTTTTAAAATGCATACCTTCCAAATTATCAAGACGCAATTTCATGTTTTCATAATAGATTTTGCTATCATTGTTGGTTGATTCCAATTCAGATATCCTTTGTTGATTGGCTTCAATCGCAATCATCTCTGTTGCGTGTTCAGCTGTCGTGTTGATTTCGAGTGTTGATATCTTTGCAACAATTCCTTGAATATTACCGCTGTTGGCAGCGACCGGTCCTTCAAGTAATAAATGCAAACCAATCATTTTTTCTATACATGAGGTATACAACAAGTAATTTTCGGAACGAACATTGATGCATTCGATGTTACAGAGGACGAAAGTATGAAATGATGTCTTGGCAGAGCGATCTTGATTGGTGTTAATACTTACAAACACCTTTTTGTTTGAGTTGATGCCTTACGTCTCAGTCAATAACTATTGTCAGGTCGGGACGTGTGCTCCATTTTACGGGACTTTTGCACAACATTGTGATGTCATGGCATGCGAAATAATATGATATCACAATACATCGCCCATGATTGTTCGAATTCAATTTTAATTCAATGAACAATGTGTAAAACAATGATATTTTTAGGTTTGGACTTAAAGAGTGAAAGAATGAATAAGATGCACTGCGCCTGCGCATACTTATTGATTTTAAATCTCCCTGTAATAATATATTTCTGTTTGTGCCAAAGCGAAACTTATGTCGTGATTCTAATTGTTTTAGGTTTTGGCCTTGAATGCATTTGCTGTTTGCACATTCTGTACGTTTTCATATTTTCATTCGAGTTCGGGTAACTGAGTAGCCGCCTATTGTGAAATAGCTGTTCACTCGGTTTATGATATGTTCTCTTTGTATACGTACCTTATTGTCAATTGAGTTTTTCCCACATGTATTTTTTGGAGTTGGAATTTTTTCTGATGGTGCAATTTCATGATCATTGCCTGCTTTTACCTTTGTACATGCAATGATGTTTGAAATGCATACAGTCCAAACTGTCTTCAGCAAGCACTGTATTAAGCAAGCACCTGCCTTAAGCAAGCACTTTCATCCCCCCCCCCCAAAAAAAAGGATTTTACATGTAAATGAACCTCTTTTAAGCAAGCACCTGTCTTATGTGGCCAGAGGCCACTATTTTCTGTCCCAATTTTGGCTTTTAGCAGCCACTCATTTCATCAATTACATAAAAAAGAAATATTTTGACATGGATATTTCAACTCTCTCAGGTGTCAAAATTGTCTTCACACCTTCCACTTGCTTGAGACAGGTTGGACTGTACCTTCCAAATTATTAAGACGTAATTCGATGTTTTCGTAAAGGATCTTGCTATTATTAGTTGTCGATTGTAATTCAGATATCCTTTGCTGATTAGCTTCAATCGCAGTCATCTCTGTTAAGTGTTCAGCTGTCATGTTGATTTCGAGTGTTGATATCCTTGCGACAATTCCTTGAATATTGCCGCTGATTGCAGCGACCGGCCCTTCAAGTAATAATAAAAATAACAATAACAATATAATTATTTTACGATGATAACATATTTAGTACAAGGCTAATCTCATATATGGTTATCGATAAAAACAATATACAAAACATCTATTTACACAATATTTACAACGTATTAAAACATAGTGTCGTGTTAGATATACTGTCTGAGGAACCAATGCTTGTTAGTAAAATATCTATAGAAGAACATCCTTATGATTGATGTGTTTAACTTTCATTAAGAATATCAAAAATGATGTAATATTACACCAATTTGTGAATAGACATAAAATTTAAAATTTATTAAAATATTGTGAAGTCAAATAAAGAATTAAAATCATGCGACATGAGTCTCATAAAACAAGATAAGATTCAGACCTGACTGAACTTAAGCAGAACACAAACTTTTCAAGCAACCAGGGTGCGTCAAAACGTGTGACAATGTATTGAGCTGTATTGGGAGGGGCTATGTGGCAGAAACCAATCGGTCCAGACATCATAACCGTCTCCCTAGCACATTTTTGTAGAAAAGGTTATATTCTAATGCCCCTGAAGTCAGATGAACTTGTCTAAAATAATCTGAATAAACTAAATCCTGAAAGTTATAGGCGAAAGTACATGTACCTAACAAATGATATTATTGGGCTTATTTGTAGATTAACAAACTGTTGAAAAGCTGTTAAAACATAAAGGCAAACAAACAACAACAACAACAACAACAAAACAACAACAACAAAACATAAAAATTGAAAAGGAGTCATGAAAACAATATTCATATGTAATCAAGACCTAAGTTATTCAAGAAATTAATACTAACATTAATATTACTGAATTTGATTTATGTGCCCAGCTGGGGGTGGGAGATACGTGACAGAAACCAATGTCTAGACGTCATACCCATCTCCCCGAAACAATCAATATTTTTTTCTATCCACCAGTTATACAACAAGTAATGTTCAAACGAGCATTGATACATTCTATGCTACAGGAGGCGAAAATATGAAATGATGTCTTGGTAGAACGGTCTTGAATGGTATTAATACTAACAAACACCTGTGTTAGATGCTTTACGTCCCAGTCCATAGCTGTTGTCAGGTCGGGATGCTTACTCAATTTTACTGTATTTTGTGCACAACATCTGGATGTCATGGCATGGAAATTGAAATGATATATATTGAACCAATCACCAAAGACTGTTCGAATTCAAGGCCAAACAATGATATGTTTAGGTTTTGAAACCTTCTGGTTAGGGTACAAAATGCAAAAAAAGAAAAGAAAAAGAAAAAGAAGAAAACGACTGATTTATATTTTGATGAAAATTGAATGAGATATTTGTGTCGACTAAAAGAGTGCAAACATGAAAAAAGGACTGCGCGTGCGCACATTTAATGATTTCAAATCTCCAAGTAATAATATATTAATGTTTGTGCCAAAGCGAAAAATACGTTGTTGCTCTAATTAATACCTAAGTTCTTTTACGTTCTAATTTCGTGCTGTTTGCGGATACTGAGTTTGGGCAACTGACTGGTCGCCTATTGAAAAATAGCTGCTCACTCGGTTTATGTTATGTTCTTTTAGTATAAGTACCTGATTGTCAATTCAATTTTTCCCACGTAGTTTTCGTGTGGGAATTTCTTTCTGATTGTGACATTTCCTGATCATTGCCTACTTTAACCTTCGTACATGCATTGATGTTTTTAAATAAATACCTTCTAAATTATTTAGACGTAAGTCCATGTTTTCATAAAGGATCTTGTTATCATTAGTGGTCGATTGTAATTCTGATATCCTTTGTTGATTAGCTTCAATCGCAGTCATCTTTGTTTCGTGTTCAACTGTCGTGTTAATTTCGAGTTTTGAAATTCTGCCGTCAATTTCTTGAATAGAACCATTATATGCAGCGACCGGCCCTTCAAGCGTCTTTATCTTAGCCTGAAGTTCATCTGTGGGTTACAAAATGCGAAACAATCAATAGTTTTTTCCATCCATAAGGTATACCACAGGTAATGTTCAAAAGCGCATTGATGCATTCGAATCTTCTCAAGACGAAAGTATGAAATGCTGTATCTTGGTAGAGTTATCTTCAAAATTATGGCGTCAATCCTAACAAAAACATTTTGTTTTTGTTAATTCCTTACGTGCCAGTCAGTATCTTTGTAAGATCGGGACGTTTGCTCCAATTTAAGGGACGTTTACCCAACATTGGGATGGCATGACATTTGAAATGAAATGATATATTCTGATCCAAAAGGGAACGTCACAATACATCTCCATAGAATGTTCGAATTCAAGGTGCAATGATATATTCAGGTTTTGTTCTGTATGACACCTTCTGGTGTAATATCAGGGTGCGAGTTAAAAAATAAATAAAAAAAATAATAAAAAAACGACTGATTAATATTTAATTTGGTTAAAATTGAAAATTAAATGCAGCAGGAAAACATGTCCGTATAATGTATACCCACTTCAACCCCACTTTTATATAGCAAAACTGGCGAATGCAGGGGTTTACCTATTTTTCTTTTCTTTTTTGCTACAAAACATAGATTGTGTGTACTCGTTGCCAAAAATCTATGGATTGAGCACAAATAAGAAAAAACATCATTTTGTTTCTTTTGAAAATTTTTCAGTTTTTAAAGCTCAAAAATCTATGTTTATTGCATGGGCAAGTTTTTGTAATGGATTTTTGTCTACTATAAGAGTGCAGACATGAACACTTATTGATTTTAAATCGCCAAGTAATAATATATTTCTGTTTGTGCCAAAGCAAAACTTATGTTGTGATTATAATTGTTTTAGGTTTTGGCGTTGAATGCGTTTGCTGTTTGCACATTCTGTACGTTTTCATATTTTTATTCGAGTTCGGGTAACTGAGTAGCCGCCTATTGGGAAATAGCTGCTCACTCGGTTTATGGTATGTTCTCTTAGTATAACTACCTTTTTGTCAATTTAGATTTGCCCACCTGGTTTTTGGAGTGGGAATTTCTTTCTGATCTCGCAATTTCCTGATCATTGCCTTCTTTGACTTGGAAACATACAATGATGTCTTTAAAATACATACCTTCCAAATTATCTAGACGCAATTTCATGTTTCCATAAATGATTTTATTATCATTGTTGGTTGATTCCAATTCAGATATCCTTTGTTGATTAGCTTCAATCGCAATCATCTCTGTTGCGTGTTCAGCTGTCGTGTTGATTTCGAGTGTTGATATCCTTGCGACAATTCCTTGAATATTACCCCTGTTGGCAGCGACCGGTCCTTCAAGTAATAAAATGCAAAACAATCATTCTTTTTTTCTATACATGAGGTGTACAACAAATAATGTTCGGAACGAACATTGATACATTCGATGTTACAAAAGACGAAAGTATGAAATGATGTCTTGGCAAAGCGATCTTGATTGGTGTTAATACTAACAAACACCTTTTTGTTTGAGTTGATGCGTTACGTCTCAGTCAATAGCTATTGTCAGGTCGGGACGTTTGCTCCATTTTACGGGACTTTTGCACAACATTGGGATGTCATGGCATGCGAAATAATATGATATATACTGAACCAAAAGAGAACATCACAAGACATCTCCCATGATTGTTCACACCTTCGAAATGCCATAATCATTGTTTATTGTCTCAAAAATAATCATAGACAACTTGTCTGGGCAATTTGGAGAACTTAGTGACAGTTACCACTGGCAGATCAATAACAGTAGTAACAGACTATGTGTTCACTTGCAACACTTTTTCATAAAGATTTTATCCTGTGTCAGTTCTATCCCTTTATTTTTTACTTTTCAATCAAAGCTAACAAAACTGTTGACTTTAACATTATATAAATTTTCAATATTATTTACTAAGAAAAAAAAATGCTTTCTTAAAAATGACAAAATTATTCATGATTTATATAACTCTTGAAACATTTTTACAATGTGCTACTACTTTAAATTGACGAAAATCATACCAAAGCTAATTAAGAAGATGATTGTGCTTCTTGGCTGTATCTGTTTGCAGTTCCTTATGCATTTTTAATTTCGTAGACATGGAAGTGCTATTATTTAATTCTCACTAGCACGATTTGGTAGGATACCCAGCATAGTGTCAGAACATAACCTCTATTAAGCGAGCACCTGTCTTAAGCAAGCGATTTTAGTGTTTCCTTTGGCCGCTTGCTTAAGACAGGTTGGACTGTACCTTCCAAATTATTTAGACGTAATTCCATATTTTTGTAAAGGATTTTGCTATCATTAGTGGTCGATTGTAATGCTGATATCCTTTGTTGATTAGCTTCAATCGCAGTCATTACTGTTAAGTGTTCAGCTGTTGTGTTGATTTCGAGTGTTGATATCCTTGCGACAATGCCTTGAATATTGCCGCTGTTGGCAGCGACCGGTCCTTCAAGTAATGATAAAAATAACAATAAGGTCTTTATTTTACGATTATAAGATATTTAGTACCAGGCTAATCTCATACGGTTATCGATGAAAAACTATATACGAAGAAATCTATTTACACAATATTTACAACATATTAAAACAAAGTGCCATGTAAGATATATAGTCTGAGGAACCAATGCATATCAGTAAAATATCTACAGAAAAAACATCCTTATGATTAATGTTATTAACTTTCGTTAAGAATATCAAAAAGATGCTGTAATATAACACCTATTTCTGAATAGACATAAAATTAAAAAGTTATTAAATATTGTGAAGTCAAATAAAGAATTAAAATCATGCGACATGAGTCTCATAAAACAAGATAAGATTCAGACCTGACTGAACTTAAGCAGAACACAAACTTTTCAAGCAACCAGGGTGCGTCAAAACGTGTGACAACGTATTGACCTGTATTGGGAGGGGCTATGTGGCAGAAACCAATCGGTCCAGACATCATAACCGTCTCCCTAGCACATTTTTGTAGAAAAGGTTATATAGTAATGTCCCTGAAGTCAGATGAACTTCTCTAAAAATAATCTGACTGGTCCCCTATTGAAACATAGCTGCTCACTCGGCTTATGTTATGTTCTCTTAGTATAAGTACCTGATTGTCAATTCAATTTTTCCCACATGGTTTTCGTGTGGGAATTTCTTTCTGATTGTGCCATTTCCTGATCATTGTCTACTTTAACCTTCGTAAATGCATTGATGTTTTTAAATAAATACCTTCTAAATTATTTAGACGTAATTCCATGTTTTCATAAAGTATCTTGTTATCATTAGTGGTCGATTGTAATTCTGATATCCTTTGTTGATTAGCTTCAATCGCAGTCATCTCTGTTTCGTGTTCAGCTGTCGTGTTAATTTCGAGTTTTGAAATTCTACCGTCAATTTCTTGAATAGAGCTGTTATATGCAGTGACCGGCCCTTCAAGCGTCTTTATCTTAGCCTGCAGTTCGTCTGTGGGTTACCAAATGCGAAACAATCAATAGTTTTTTTCCATCCATAAGGTATACTACAGGTAATGTTCAAAAGCGCATTCAATTTGATACATTTGAATCTTCTGAAGACGAAAGTATGAAATGCTGTATCTTGGTAGAGTTATCTTCAAAATTATGACGTTAATCCTAACAAAAACATTTTGTTTTTGTTGATTCTTTATGCCCCAGTCAATATCTTTGTAAGATCGGGACGTTTGCTCCAATTTAAGGGACTTTTACCCAACATTGGGATGTCATGACATTTGAAATGAAATGATATATTCTGATCCAAAAGGGAACATCGCCATAGAGTGTTCAAAGTCAAAGTAAACAATGATATTTTCAGATTTTGTTCTGTATGACACCTTCTGGTGTAATATCAGGGTGAGAGATAAAAATTAAATAAAATAAAGAAAAAGACTGATCAATATTTAATTTGGTGAAAATTTAATACATCAGGAAAACATGTCCGTGTAATAAATACCCACTTCAATCGCCATTTAATATTGCAAAACTGGCGAATGCAGGGGTTTACCTATTTTTCTTATTTTTGCTCCAAAACATAGATCTTGGGCACTCGTTACAAAAAATCTATGTTTTGAGCAAAAATAAGAAAAATATCAATTTTTTCTAATATTTTTTTTTTTCAGTATTTCAAGCTCAAAAATCTTTGTTTATTGCATGGACAAGTTTTTGTAATGAATTTGTTGCCTACTATAAAAGTGCAAACATGAACAAAATGCACTGCGCATGCGCTCACTTATTGATGATAAATCTCCCAGTAATAATATATTTCTGTTTGTGCCAAAGCGAAACTAATGTTGTGATTCTAATTTTTTAAGATTTTGGCCTTGAATGCATTTGCTTTTTGCACATTCTGTACGTGTTCATATTTTTATATTTTTATTCGTGTTCGGTAACTGAGTGGTAACATATTGGGAAATAGCTGCTCACTCGGTTTATGATATGTTCTCTTTGTATAATTACCTTTTTGTCAATTTAGATTTTCCCATCTGGCTTTTGGATTGGGCATTTTTTTCTGATTGCGCAATTTCCTGATCATTGCCTACTTTGACTTGGAAACATACAATGATGTCTTTAAAATACATACCTTCCAAATTATCTAGACGCAATTTCATGTTTCCATAAATGAGTTTGCTATCATTGTTGGTTGATTCCAATTCAGATATCCTTTGTTGATTAGCTTCAATCGCAATCATCTCTGTTGCGTGTTCAGCTGTCGTGTTGATTTCGAGTGTTGATATCCTTGCGACAATTCCTTGAATATTACCGCTGTTGGCAGCGACCGGTCCTTCAAGTAATAAATTGCAAAACAATTAATGACTTTTCTTCTATACACGAGGTGTACAACAAGTAATGTTCGAACGAACATTGATACATTCTATGCTATAGGAGACGAAAATATGAAAATTAATGTTGTCTTTGTAGAGCGATCTTGATTGGTATTAATACTAACAAACACCTGTGTTAGAGTTGATGCTTTACGTCCCAGTCTATAGCTGTTGTCAGGTCGGGACGCTTGCTCAATTTTACGGTAATTTTACACAACACTGGGATGTCATGGGTATGGAAATTGATTTGATATATACTGAACCAATCATCAAAGGGTGTTCGAATTCAAGGCAAAACAATGATATGTTAAGGTTTTGAAACCTTCTGGTTAGGGTACAAAATGCAGAAAAAAAGAAAGAAAAAGAAGTAAACGACTTATTTATATTTTGATGAAAATTGAATGAGATATTTGTGTCGACTAAAAGAGTACAAACATAAAAAAAATGGACAGCGCGTGTGCACATTCAATAATTTCAATTCTCCAAGTTATAATATATTTATGTTCGTGCAAAAGCGAAAATTACGTTGTTGCTCTAATTACTTAAGTTTCTTTTACGTTGAAATTTCGTGCTATTTGCGGACAACTGACTAGTCGCCTATTGAAAAATAGCTGCTCTCTCGGCTTATGTTATGTTCTCTTTGTATAAGTACTTGATTGTCAATTCAATTTTCCCCGCATGGTTTTCGTGTTGGGAATTTCATTCTGATTGTGCCATTTCCTGATCACTGCCTTCTTTAGCCTTCGTACATGCATTGATGTTTTTAGATAAATACCTTCTAAATTATTTAGACGTAATTCCATGTTTTCATAAAGTATCTTGTTATCATTAGTGGTCGATTGTAATTCTGATATCCTTTGTTGATTAGCTTCAATCGCAGTCATCTCTTTTTCGTGTTCAGCTGTAGTGTTATTTTCAAGTTTTGAAATCCTTGCGTCAATTTCTTGAATGTAATCGCTATTTGCAGCGAGAGGTCCTTCAGGAGTCTTTATCTTAGCCTGCAGTTCATCTGTTGGTTACAAAATGCGAAACAATCAATAACATTTTTTTTACCTTTTTGTCCCATACATGAGATTTAAAACAAATAATAATCGTCCAGGCATTCGCTGCTACAGAAGACGAAAATATTAATATTTGTCTTGGTAGAGCGATCTTGAAAATGGTTGGCGTTTATCCTAACAAACATCATATTTTTTTTTTGAGGTTATGCTTCCCATTCATTAGCTATTTTCAGGTCAGGACGTCTCCTCTATTGTACGGGACTTTTGAGGATAAAACAATGATACGTTCAGGTTTGGTGCTGTACGGTGCGTTCTGAGCTCATATCAGGGTACAAAATGAAAAAAAAAAAATAGAGAAAACAACCATTGATTTCATCAAAGCTGAATGACATATTTAAAAGGGTTCAAACATGGACGAAATGAACTGTGCATGTACACATATTTTAAATTTTAAATCTTCCAGAAACGATGTTTACGGCACCCTCTATAAAATTCACAAAAACGAAATAATGTTGGACTACAAATACGACCGTTATTAATGGAAACCAGCAAAATCGCTATGTTCAATTTGAAGCAGCATAACTTTTAAGCTTGTTTTCCTTAAATTTCTCAAATGTGTGAGTTATCTGCTGAGCGGTACATAGTTATTCTGAATGGTAATTCATAACCTAACTGTGCCCTTTTTTATTGTTTGCGAATGCGGATTGCATGTTTTATCTCTTTCAGCATATCTTTGTAAGGCATCGAATACATCATGCAATACACCGGCCATCTGATAAATGAACATACACTAAATGTATTATAACAATCTTACATGAAAGCGATGGAAAGACAAATCTGTCCTGAGGGTCACTTTGACATCAAGAGGCTCGCCAAACTGTGACCCGAGGGACAGATTTATCTATCCATCCATGAAACACATGATCGATTCTTTTTCTTTTCCTTACTCGCCTTAATACGCCGACGCTTCATTTTCATAACATAAAAAAACACTGCAATCGCGACCGTCATTTTGAAATAGAACGTTTCTGAAATCGTTGTGACGTGTGCGCTTAACGACGAAGTTACGTGACGCCCTATACAACCAATGTTAAAGAGGAACACAAGATGTGGTGCGCCTGGGGTAAGATAAGGTGAGGTACATGTAAGAATTTCTCACATGGTATAACATAGGATTTCCCTATCTGTTGTGCAAGAATGCATCACCTACTAAGACCAATATTTCCAGCAATAAACTTGCATATGTGATAACGTGTTTCCCAACACGGGCTGGCTGATAAACGGACATCATGCATTTTAAACGGAGAGAGGTTATCATGCTCGCTTGCGAAGTTGTCGTGCGACGTAATATGTGACATCAAGTGAAAGGGCGTAACGTCTTTTCAATGGCGCCATTTTCTTTTTTGACACAGAAATCGACAGTTTTTTTTTTTTTTTTTTTTTTTTTTTTTTTTTTTTTTTTTTGCATTTTTATATGAATTAATAATAAAACTGAGATCATTTAAGAGCATTTATAAGAGAAATTACTGCGCTACAGAAAAACTAAGAAAGTAATTAGTTACTGGATTCGATTTGAAATTCCTCTTATAAGCGTATGAACGGAGGTTGTGGTTGCCAAATTCAGCACGTTTTACGCGCGACGTCGATTTCGCGCCTAAATCTCCGACGTTATTTAGTATACAATAATGCTAACTGTCGTGCAAATAATGTTTTTCTTCATGATAACATGCACACAATCTGTATTTTGAGCAAAAACCAAATGGTCCTGTGATCGCTCACCTAAGATCTGCTGTATACACCAGTAAACATGTTTGAATATTATTGAAAATAGCCTCAGTAAAGGGGCAGATGAAGCACTTGGGCCATTTGTTTTCAGAATAATCAATATTCTGTCCATTTGCCAATTTCCTGCAAGGTTTTTTCTTCAAATGGCATTTTAACAGCTTTACCCATTCGAAAGCAAAGGCGACCCATGATGACATTGACCTAAAATAGAATAGGTCAAGGTCACCACAGGGCCAAGATTTAAATATACATTGTAGTACTTGAGTCATCAATGCTTCAAGCCAAATTTCGTTTAAATCGGTAAACCAGTTCCGGAAAAGAAGATTTTTGAAGAGTTTTTACCATATATGGGCATGGCGGTCATCTTGGTTATGTGACATGGATTATTTATATACACATTGGTCCCCCCCCACTTCCTAGAAATGCTTCATATAAAATGGCCAAGCCGTTTTAGAGAAGATGTTTGAATATTATCGTTTTATACATGTATGTTGCCCTGGGGTGGGGGCAGATGTGACCCTGGTGTCCATTTCTTTTCAGAATCATTGATATTCAGTCCTACTCTCCAAACCTGCAATGTTTTCCCTTTGAATGACATTTTAAAAGTTTTCCCCATTCAAATGCATTGGCGATCTATGTTGACCTTGCTGAAAAATAGGTCAATGTCATCACAGGGTCATGATTTATGGTTCTTGAGAACCTTGAGCCGTCAATGCTTCACCCCAAGTTTCGTTAACATTGGTCAACCAGTATCGGAGAAAAAGATTTTGAAGTGTTTTTACCATATTTGGGCACTGCGGCCATCTTGGTCGTGTGACATATATACATTGATTCCCCTTTCCTATAGATGCTTTATGTAAATTTTGACTTTGATTGGCCAAGCGGATTCAGAGAAGAGTTATTATGGTGATATACAAGTATAGTGCCCCGGGGTGAGCCCCTGCGGTCCACTTCTTTTATAGAATCATTAATATTCAATCCTACTGCCCATTACTAACAAGCTTTAATCTTAAAAAAAATATTTTAACAGTTTTCCCCATTCAAATGCATAGGCGACCTATGTTGACCTTGCCGTAAAATAGGTCAAGGTCATCACAGGGTCATGCTTTATATAAGCATTATGGTACTTGAGCCATTGATGCTTCGTGCCAATTTTCGTTGAAATCGGTCCACCGATTCCGGAGAAGATTTTTGAAGGGTTTTTACCATATATGGGCATGGCAGCCATCTTGGTCATGTGACCTAGATTATTTATAAACACATTGGTCCCCCCTTCCTATAGATGTGTCATATAAAATTTAGCTTTGATTGGAAAAGCGGCTTCAGAGAAGATTATCTTTGAAAATCGACGACGACGGCGGACGGACAGACGACGGACGGACGCCGGATGCCTGCCTATCGTATAGGCTCACCTGAGATAAAACAAATTAGAATGATAATATCATTTTTTATATAAGTCCTCTGCAAAATTGCATGGAAATAGTTTCGTTTTCCGAACGTAATCTGACGCTAAAAATGATGCCCTTTTTGAGCGAAAACTGACGTTACAAATGCGGCGTAAAATACTCCACTATTGTTATGCAGCATTACGAAGATGAAACAACTGACAAGAAATTATAAATTATCCAAACAATGTACTGCCATGGTGGCAAATTTTGAAGAGTCTTTTTTGTGGAGTGATTACTGAGCTGTTAACTAATATAAATATTAAGCAAAATAGCGGAAAGCTTGTCTCGTTGCATCTTTTTTTTTTTTTTTTTTTTTTTTTCTTTTTCTTTTTTCTTTTTTTTTTTTTTTTTTTTTTTTTTTCGGGGGGGGGGGGGGTGGCGAAATTTGTTGAGTTACGTTGCATACTTCTTGTATGGCCAATCCTATTTCTGATCATTTCAAATTATAATCCGTCCACTACTCTCAAAGGATCTCATTTTTATTTCTTATTTGTTTGAGATTGCACTATTTCCAGATCAAAGCTTACTTTTACCCTTCAATATAATTATACGTATGGGCAACAAATTAGCAACTAACACACTAGAATTACCTGACTTTGCTTCCCATGCCTCCATTCGCATAAACTGAAAGAAGATTGTTTTTTCATTAGATACAGGTCTCTCTCTGTCTCTCTCTCTCTCTCTGGAGTCACATGTAAAAATACATAATTCAATCTCGCATTGCGACATTAAACTCTATGTACTTGTACATGTATATAGTTGTATAACCCATTAATATGACAATCGAGGCTTTTAATTCGACTTCTAGGTACCTCGATTGAAATGTCCTTATTTTGAAGGAGAGGTCAAACATTGAATAAAGCAAACACCACAGATACCGAAGCCCCCTCTTTAGATTTACATATTTTATTGCAAAAGGATTTGTTTCATCTAAAATATGATAAACGCGATGACTTTGGTTTTGATATAAGACATTTTCCGTTTTTTTGGATAGTGACGTTCTTAGGCGTGCTTCGTATGGTGTATACATTATTAAGTTGGCTAGAGTTTGCAATCATGTTGCGGACTTCAATGCGCAAAATAAATGTTTAACAGCGAACCTTCTCCAGCAGGGCTATCGGTATTATAAACTTCGAAAAACATTTTCCAACTTTCATCGCAGACACTATGAATTTATTTCCAAATTTAATGTTAGGCTAAAGACCCTTTTACGAGAGGGCCTTTCGGGGCCAGAAATGTATGGTGACTTGGTTTACAAGTTTAAGAAACTTATAGGAAGTAATGATTATTCTTTATAGATCAGAAAAAATCATTACATGTTACAGACATATAAGATATAACTTAAATGTTATGCGACAGTCTGCATGCTTAGTTTTTAACCCAATCATGGTTGATTACTATGCTGCCTTCTTAAATTGCACGCCGGTGGGTCGAGCGTCAGACTCTATGATGGCCTCCACTTAAAGTTATTTATTTTAGTGGGTTTGGACCGGAGCTTCTTGTCTTGGCCAACAGGGACTCCTGCGTAAGTACGTTATTTCGCGCCCGGGGATCTCTATTGTCGGGCAGCTTACTGAATGTATGAGTCCTCGTTTTTGATTCATCATGGTGGTTATCATGATTTATTTGATTGTCCTTGATGATTCATTGCCTAGTTAGAGATTCACCAAGAGGACCGAACAACTAACTAAATGGTATGAACCACTGCAGAAGCTGAGGGTGGGGTTAGGTACTTGTAAAATCGATTTAAACCCGCCAGTAATTTTATATTACTTGTCGTTCCAAGGCGATATTTTGTGGTGGTTCTTATTGTTTAATGTCTTGGTGCCACAATTTTTGTGGTGTGTAAACCTTATGTATGTTTTCATATGTTAAGTAAAGATTAAGTAGTTGAGTGACCACCTTTTGGGAAAATAGCTGCTCATTCGGCTTACTATATGTTTTCATGGTATAAGAACATGATTGTTAATTTAGTTATTTTTTCCACTACGGTTTTTGGAGTGGGAATCTCTTTCTAATTGCGCTTTTTCCTGATCGTTATACTTTTCTGTGATATGAATGTCGTGCCGCGAGTCTAAGGAGATTCATATTTGTCACTTTTCAGGATGTTGCACTGGTTCTGTATCAGTATTGCATGTGGTACTATACTATAGAGCAAGACTTGAACTTTGTGCACTGCGTGTGTATGTAATGTGCGCGACAGCAGACCGACTTTGACCTCTGAATTTCTGATCTAATTGCAACTCATGGCCAGACTGAAGTGTGCTTGTATACTGTATAAGGGGTGTTAAATAAGTTCGTTCCGCACTTTACCACATGATTCGAAAGTATTTTGTAGGCAAACACTAATGAAATGATACATTTTCCATTAATCTGTTCCATTTGCAGATACAATATTGCAGTTGAATGCTGTCTAACGTCGAGTTGCTTTACAGATGTATATTTTCTAAGGACACTGTATTTCACAAATTTTAGAATCATTCGATTTTCTGAGAAAAAAAATTGTGAAAATTTTGACATTTGATATTTCTTTACAGGTTTATAATTTAAAATATCACAAAACGATTATGAATGGCGAATAAGTGGTTCTTAAAGACTTTATTCATTAGATTATAGAAGATTTTTACGCATCGGTCTTGGCAAAGCTAAGATATTTACAAGTATACCCCCATTTGCGTGTAAAAGTTCAAGAGTTAGAAAATGGGTGCCAGTGTTTGAGGGCCATTTTTTCATATCCAGGTATTTGATTTAAAACATACATGCTTTTGTTGTTTTACATACACCCAAATTATAGTCTGGTTATGTCATTTTTTAGTTTTGAAGCACTTAAGGTTAACTATCAGGAAAACAATTTTTTGCGCGGAACAAACTTTCTTAACACCCTTTAGTTATATAACCAATTAATTTGAAGTGCCCTTCTTACATGTCTGTAAGGATTCTTCTGATAAGGAAAAACGTATTACGTATTATTAATCAAAGGGCTGAGAAGCCCTAAAATGACAGATTCTACAAAATATGAATATCTTTTTAATTGTTAAGTATTGCAAAATAATAAAGCCTTTGTGTATGTTCATATATTTTATCCTATCTCGTGTGTTTAACTGTTTAACGACCCGGTCAACAGTATTTCAGTCATATTTCTGTATCGACAAGCTGAACACTTAATCATCCTACTTCTGCCTTGAAACAACTAAGTTGATTTTGGCAAACAATAGAGAACAGCTGTTCTTATGCTAGAAAAAAGTAGTGAAATTCATAAAGCATGATAATGGTAGCAGCAAATCTAAACTTTGAATATATACACATGGAAATAAGTTAGGGAACACTTTTATCTCTTAGGGAAGGTTTGAAAAAATACATTTTCCTTTTTGCTGAATAAACTGAAATTTGTATCACAAATATTTCATACCTTGGCCTAGCTACAGCTACAGGCCAATTTATAGAAGTACACAACAGTTTGATTTTGTGCAACGGTAGATACAATATGCCATAGATGAAAAACTCCACTGTTACTTTTTTGTTTTGCACTCCGCAAAACCCAGTGTTTGAAAACCAAACAGGAACAAAATGTTGAATCTGATCGTACTGAATGAATTAACGACTTCGGATCCAAAAAATCATCTTTTATCTCCAAACCAACTAATCATACAAAATCTGCAGTTTGCATTGATTTCTATAGAATGCAAAATTCTTGGAATTTTTGCATGTAAAGCCGTAAAAGAAAAATTCCGGTGTCACAGTGATGCTATGACCAAAACGTGCATGTTAAAATCCCTAAAGGGTCATATCCAATATCTGGCCCAACATTTACAACCTGCAAAATGTATAGCCAAAGAACAAAACGTGATTATGAAACCTAACCCCCAGGAAAGTATGAATCAACCGTATGGATCTAATACGTATGGATCAGTCGGTCAGAAATAAAGAATTTATGCTTGAAGCTTACCAAAATTACGATAATACGATTTCAACGAATGAAGTTATGATCGCAAAGAGAATCAATTTAGTAAAACAAAAAAATCTGAATGAAACTGAGATGACCGCTGTCCGCCGCAGTTTACGCTTGATGCTAACCACTTATACATAGAAGCAACTTCAGATACTACAGATTCTGACAAATTGTCAAAACAGTCAAACTAGTCAAAATAGTCAATAAAGATGACAAAATAGCGGGGATATTCTGAGAACTCAGAAATTTATTATCGGTTAAGATTCATTTTCTAACCAATGTTTAATATATTTGGCCCCATTTAGATAATACTAGTCTTTGTATCGACTATCCTGTTGAAAGTTGCAAAATTTCAGTTATTCTCTTTGGCTCCATGTTGCCAAATCTAAAGGGTCACTGACGAGACTTCAATAGTCGAAACCGCGGTATGACCCATCACCTTTCTCATTAATGTGTTCACTGCTCTTAAAGGATCTTGGTTTTAATTTTTATTCATATTTTTACAAAGATTGATAGATAAAGTCCAAAGTTGGTGGTCATATTTTACAGGGGTTTCCTAACTTATTTCAAAGTGTATAGTTTAAGATATAAATTCACGCATGTTGTCTTATATCCAGCATGAATTTCCCAGATCTTTTTGGCCAGTGTGTAGAACGCTACATGTCGGCGACAATGAAGAATGCTCACGAAATACAGGCGAACGAATAAGATTACAGAAATACATTGTGTCATTCTTTATGCATATTTTAAGGTAGTATGTCGATTCTGATTGCGACGTGTAGCCTTATGATATCAGGCAGATTATTATTTATCCTTTGCCTACATATTTAGAAAATTATCCATTCCCAAATAGCACTACTTTTCTGCCGCGAAAGTACAAAGTAGCCAAAGTCACTTTCGGCACGTAACCGAAACTGCGTTTGAAAGCGAAGAATGACTCTGTCATAACTACACATAGTTAAAAGAGGTAAAAATACTTATGTTCTCAGGGCATCTATAACCCAAATGTTTCATAGAGATACATGTATGTAGCAGAACTCGCTCTGTAGAAAAAAACTGCTCCTTTTGTTCGCGTTGTCAGTGGCCGCTATTTGCAGACTTGCGGAAACAAATGGAACTTGCTAAAACTGATGTTGTCACAGTGACTGCTAAACCCACTATCAAATCATGTCTTTCAGTCATTCTTACTGGTTCATTTATTGCAATAAACACTGGTACACGGTTTCGATATCCAAGTCGATACTTCTGTGGTGGTTCTTTTTGTTTTATGTCTTGGTGTTTAAAATGTTGGTGCTGTTGGTGCCTTATGTATGCTTGCATATTTTTAGTTAAGTTAAGGTAACTGAGTGGCCACCTATTGGGGAAATAGATGCTCATTCGGCTTACGAAATGTTTTCATGTTATAAGTGCCTGATTGTTAGTTTGTTTTTTTCCCACCTCAGTTTTTGGAGTGGGAATCTTTTTCTGATTGCGCCTTTCCCTGATCTTCGCCTACTTGTACCTTTTAATAATCGAATTTATTTTACAATTATAATATAATGTACGTAGTTTGTCAGGAAAGTTCGTAGACACCATTAGTATTTTCAATAGGAAACGAAATCCAGTCAAAATGATTATATCTGGGTTTGCAAAGATTTTTCATGAGCAAATAGATGACTTTTTTATGAAAATCTTATTGTGGCGAAACACGAGATAGCTAACACATTTCGATATTAAATAAATATATAATGTCAACGCCACAATAGAAAATAATGAAGTTAATACACTGTTACATAAACTGCTAAAATATCCTGTTACTTTCCTTCATTTATGTCCATCATGTTTCTGTGTCTTTCCATATTTACTGTAATTTGTTTCCTTTCTCTGTTCTGCTGTCTGTTAATCTCTCCTGGTAATTGTTCTCCCTGTTTCCTGTTTTAATCCTCTGTGTTATCCTGCACTTACTGTTCCTCCATAACTACTCTAACGTTGCTAACGTCCCATGACGTTGACGACGACGTTGACGTCAATTAACTTACAGTCAATGTTACTTAATTGGCAAGTGTATTTTGCACATACTAAAAGCTAATGAAACTCCATAATCCACTCTAAACTATTAAATGCATAAAATCGTGGCCAATCCACGACACTTCCGAGGCAAATGAAATTGAAATCAGTGTCGATAAATGAATGAATGAATAAAGAAATGCAAGTATTACATTTATATATGCAAATGTTAGTGTTCTATTTTTGTCATGTTAAAATTACATGGTTATGTTCTTATGCCCGAAAACTTATTATTTTGTTTGGTTAGAATGATTACTATTGACCGATAAAATACTGAGCATCTTTATATAGGCCTTAACTGATTGTTCATTTATAGAGTCAATGTCAAATGAAGCTGTTTCGTAATTCTGCAGTTTTGTCTGCCTCTTCTGAATTGAATTGAGCATGTTCATTCCATTCTGTACGTTCGTCGCCCTGATGCCTTCCTGGGGTGACTGTAATTTTTCTGTCAGTCCACTATCTTCACTAAATGTTTTTGTTGTATTTGATATTGAATATTCTCCATTTTTATCTACCATATCAAAAAGTTTTGCTCCTGAGTATTTGACACCTTGCTTTTTGATATTTAATTTTCCGTTTCTCTGTGTGTTTCTCTTGACGACGTCAGATTCATCCTTGTTCTTTTCCTCCTTTAGATACAAGTTCATCTCTAAATCAGCACCACTACTACCATATCCCTCAATGTTTCTATGCATTTTCTCTGGTATGTTAATGCCAACATTGTGACGTTCTGAGCCTCTGTGATTTTCTCTTAGCCGAGATATTTCTTCTTTCTGTTGATTTATCACTTCAATGTGCACTCTGACAGATTCTTCCATGCTTTTCCGCTCAGTTTCCGACTTGATTATATTGTCTTTCAGAGTGTCTATCTCCTTCTTACATTCAGCCAGTTCCAGTTTGGCATAGGCTAGGTCATTTCTTATCAGATAAAATTCACACTCTCTATTGCTTTGAAAATGGATATTCTCCACATTCTTTTTGTCAGATACAAGTTCATGCTTTTCATCTGTTTGCGTATTTGCATCTCTTAAGTAATTTAAATTGGTTGACTTTACATTTTGATTGCAGACTAAACCAAACTTCCATTGGCATAAACTCCTGTGATGATGGTTCCTTCTTTTGCAGTAATAACATTTCTGCTTACCCTGGATATTTGACACACACTCAAATGCTCTGTGACCACTTAATAAACAAATATAACAGCGCCACTTTGATCGCTGTTTTCGTTCTTCAGCAGTTCTATATTTCTCACACTGGTCATTCCAGTGGTCGCCAGTGCAAAATACGCAAGGTCTAGTAGGTTCCATCTTTAAAGAAGAGTGTGATTCTGTTTTCTGCATATCTGTACCATACAATAAAGAACTCTAAATGTCACTGGTTCAAATCCGGTTCGCGGGACCAAATATTGTGGCGAAACACGAGATAGCTAACACATTTCGATATTAAATAAATATATAATGTCAACGCCACAATAGAAAATAATGAAGTTAATACACTGTTACATAAACTGCTAAAATATCCTGTTACTTTCATTCATTTATGTCCATCATGTTTCTGTGTCTTTCCATATTTACTGTAATTTGTTTCCTTTCTCTGTTCTGCTGTCTGTTAATCTCTCCTGGTAATTGTTCTCCCTGTTTCCTGTTTTAATCCTCTGTGTTATCCTGCACTTACTGTTCCTCCATAACTACTCTAACGTTGCTAACGTCCCATGACGTTGACGACGACGTTGACGTCAATTAACTTACAGTCAATGTTACTTAATTGGCAAGTGTATTTTGCACATACTAAAAGCTAATGAAACTCCATAATCCACTCTAAACTATTAAATGCATAAAATCGTGGCCAATCCACGACAAATCTGACTGACACGACATCTTCTACAGCCTTTTCTGTGCTTCTCCCTGACTGGGTAATTTCGATCACCAGTATAAAATGCTATATATTTGCAAAAATACTTACAGGCCCACTTAATATGCGCCATTTTAATTAAATCAACACACTATTACGCATTTCAATATTTTGCTTATAATTTTAAACTGTGCTGTATGGTGAATATCCCAAAATAAATGCTTAAATCTTAATTTTATCTTAAGGATATAGTAACCAATCAGGCGGTAACCATATTCAAATGCATATTTCACTATGTAAGTCATAATGATTTTGCTTTATATATCAATTTAAAAGCAAGATTTTGAAGATTTGTTTAGTTGTAAGTTAATTAAAGGATAGAAGAAAGTTTATGTAAAATGATGTCATATGTCATGTTTGATATTTCATCTTCTACATGTTTTGCTATATGTTTTTTCCTTTTTCCTTGAAAAGCTTCCCTAACACTAGATGATTAAAACGGTATCATGGATTTCCGCTAAAGTTCTTTGAAACTGAGATATTGCATTCTAAATTTTCTGTGACTAAATTGATTAGTCACCCTAAATAAAACTCTAATTTACTCAGCAACAAATCATAGTAGAAAAAATCTGAGATACCCTTTTAAAGAGAAGACTTCAATCAACACATGTGCCAAATTTCATTCCACTGGGATGGATAAGAAAGGAATTGAAATGCTTTAAAGATGACAGTTCCAACACAAAAAAAGTACAAGTAGGCAAAGATCAGGAAAAGGTGCAATCAGAAAAAGACTCCCACTCCAAAAACCAAGGTGGGAAAAAAACAAACTAACAATCAGGCACTTATACCATGAAAACACTTCGTAAGCCGAAAGAGCAGCTATTTTCCCAATAGGTGGTCTACTTTACAAGAAGCCACATAATTCACTTCAGCAATAAAATGCAAAATTATTCATGAGTGGCAGCTTTCTGACATTCGAATTTCTGGTCAGTACATCCCACAATAGGAAACTTTGAAGGCCATGCATTTGCTGGCGGACTTTTGCTAAAGAAAACATGAAAAATTCATAAATACATATATACTTAACCTATCAGATAACACTCAAACCGTTAGGCAATTAATCGCCCCCGGTCGTAAATGACCTCGCATTATTACCGGAACATTTTATCTCTGGGGTTCAAAGACTGACCATTAACTCCTTTCAATGAAATGGATTTTGCCAGACACCTTGAAGAGGAAATTATTTTATTACACTGACCCTTTGCAATTTTGTAATGATGATGCTGCTATAGAAATGCAGTGAGTCGTGCCATGATAAAACTGGATTTTTTTTTTTGAAAATGCGAAAACAAAAGCCGCAGATCAGCTTGCAGTAGCTACTGGTAACACTATTTCACTTTACTAATTAATTTTTGTGAACTTGAATATAAAAATGCCACTTTCCTTGTGAAAACCAAAACCATTTATTAATTAGCTAAACAAGCATATATGTAAATCAAAGAGAAATTGAACAGCACCACGAGAAAATTCTATTTGCAAAGAAGCATATACACTGCACATACTTGCATAATCTATTATCATAATGGTCTTCTTGTTTGTTTAAATGGTCTAAATCTTTATTTCAAGACTCTAACCAGCTTCTGCAGCTACACATGCCAATTTTTGTAACCATCTCCACACAAAAATTCTCCGAATGGTGTTTTTTTCGCACCAGGGCCCACCTTACCTACCAAGGCTTAGTGATAAACTGGTCATTTACAACAGAAACGATAACAAAATCAGGTACTGTGAATATGCATAATCAAATAATGATTTGCTTTGGTTCTTTAACAATTTTTTATACAATATCCCCATAGGCCCTCAACCTTTGAGAATTCAACAATAAGCTTAAATAAAAACCACTGCATAACAAAACAACGCATAACAAAATAATGACTGTATAATCTGCTCAACGAAAAACACTAATCAACCCATTGTAGTCATATAAACAGCCAAAAACATCGGCCGTACATGACGACCAGACCTTTACACATGATTTGAGTGGTGTTATAAGAAAACTTGATTTAGAAACACAAAATACTCCTGAGTGATAAACCCATGCGATTGCAATTTAAATTTACTCATGTTAATTTGCACACTGGATTATATTTACACACCGGAGTAATTTTACTCCCGTGTATATTTGGCGCAAACGAATTGGACTTAAGAGAGCTATTCATCTCTATCGTTATAGAAACCTTGTCAAATTTTATGATTGGTAAGTTCTACCAAAGCGCTTCTTAAACTTACCGAGTAAATAGATTTAAAGAAGTCGTAGTGGCATTAGTACATGATAAAACGGTGGTTCACCTCTTCCAAAGAAAGTCTGTGTTATCTTTCAAACTGTTACTACTCATATGTCAAGGTGTAAGGGGATCAATAATCCTAAACTAATATCAATGGAATTCGCAAAGATCTGATACAACGCAGCATTAAAGGTCTTGAACAGTAATAGTTTCAAAGTTTCAAAGTTTATTTCGACTGGTAATATAGGCCACTGGCCCAAAATTACAAACATTTACAACATTTTATACATATATAAAGTGACTAATTCAAACATTCATATTTTTGACAAATTCTGTTCTAAATTTCATTGCCGCAACAACATATCTAGATATAGCATTAATTATGTTAGTACTCTTTGATGTACATAGCTGGACAAATTTATCAACAGAAGGGTATGTAAACCATATGGGTGATATATATTTCAACCTGATATGACTCAAAGCACGGCATACAAGAAGAAAGTGGAATTCTGTATCAACATCTTGATTACACAATAAACAAAATCTTTCATTTAAAGGAGTTCTATTGTATCGACCTTCATTACAACTTATCCTAAGTAAGCCACCTCTAAACTTAGTCATAGTAGTACTACATAGTTTATTTTTGACTGAAAACAAGTATTGTTCGCACCCAAAGTTTGTTTTTAAAATTTTGTATGTACGTAACCTGTCCATTTCTTGTATTTCAGAGCTTTGAGTTTGCATATCCATATCAAATGTTCTTGTTTTAAAAACCTTAAGAAAAGCCTCAACATGCCCTACACCCTGGTTAAGCCATACTTCGCCAAAACCATAACCTTAACTGGACAAGAAATAATGAGGTTCTGAAAATTCTACTCCGACGTTCTTTCAATGTGCAATTCAAAGCAAACAGGCGTAGTGCTTTGTTTTTACAGAACTCGTAAAATTGGAATAACTGTTTTAGGAATCTATATGGTGGCAAGGTTATGGAGACCGCGCAAGGCAAGTAAATCATCGTCCTTCTAACCGTTTTAATTCAAATGTTATACTGTCTGTTTGGACAGGCTGACGTAGGCATTTGCAGTGTCATAAGGGTGCCCCTCTTAGGCGGTGCAGTTTGCAAATTATAAATTGCACTAATGAAACCCAAAGTTTTAGATCCGAAGTCGTTTATTCATTGAGAACGATCAGATCCAACATTATTTTATTCCTGTTTCGTTTTTGAAAATTGAGTTTTGCGGAGTGCAGAAACAAACACGCAAATTCGTATTTCGTAAAAGTCGAGTCTTTTTTTTTTTTTTTTTTTTTTTTTTTTTTTTCAAATATGGCATATTGCATCCTCCCTAGCACAAGGACAAAATGTTGTGAAATCCCATAAATTAGCCTGTAGCTATTCCAAGGTATGAAATACACGTATGTGAAGAAAATCTCATTATTGCCAGAAACAAGGAAAATGGATTCTTTCAAACCAAAAGCCAAAAGTGTTGTCTAACTTTTTTCCATGTGGATAAAACAATAATGTAAGTCGATTAATTTAACTATGATGTCATCTATGTTTCAGTTTAACATTCTTAATGGATTTAATTAAAACTTACCAGAGTGTTAGTCAGATTCCCAAGAGTAACAGCGAGAATGATGTTAATTGTCAACAGAACACCACAGAATATGTACAATTTCTTGAATGATGTTCTGTCAGCGTCAGCCTTGGATAAATGAACCCTATCAGATTTTGAGCTTTCCCCTGTCGCCTTTATATCCGTCAAAGATAGAGCCAAAGAGTCTATCTTGGTGTTTTCGCTGGATGCGGTCAATACCTCATACGCACTCCCGATGTTGTCTTTAGCACCATGTCCTTCTATTTCATGCAAAGCAATTGGATCAGCCATCTTTCAAACGTGCCACACCTACAGAAAATATATTAAAAGCGAGTTGGTAGGCAAGATTTTAATGGAAAAATACTTATGTCAACTCAGATGATCTTAACAATTAACTTCACCGAACATAGTTCTTTACACCATGTAAAACAGTTACCAAACTATTTTTCCTGAGCGATTTGTTTTCGCGATTTTCACAAGGCAGAAAAAAATGCGAAATTAAATACTAGTAGCCGCGAATATATTTTAATAAATTAAAACTATTTGGGGTAATAAAAATCAATAAAGGGGAAAGAAAATATGCAAAATCATTTATGTAACTAAAAAGGGTTCTGCAGTTTACCACATGTTTTACTAATACTAATTAAATAATGACTTTCCATGAATCGGTTGCTTCACAGATATTTATTTCTAAGAAAAGGTACAAGTAGGCAAAGGTACAAGTAGAAAACTATATTTCACAAATTCGGCAACTTGAAAATAATTCAATTTTCTGAAAAACAAAATGTATAAAAAATGAAATTTGATTTTTCATCACAGATTAATATTTGAAGACATCACAAAATTATTATAAATGACAAATAAGCGGTCCATTTAGGTTTTCTTCATTGCATTATAAAATAGTTTAATACATTGGTCTTGCGCTGGCAATGATAGTTTTAGCACACCCCCATTTTTGTGTAAATCATTACGAAAATTTGCCCATGCAATATTCAGACATGTTTCACCTGTAAAAATTATCAGCAGAAAAAGTGATATTTTAACAGTTTTGCTCAAAACATAGATAGTGAGTCCCAACAATCTGTTTTTGGACAAAAAAGTACACACGTACATGTTATCTTGATGTGTTAGAAACGGTGCTCATGTTTCGGATGGCCATTTTGTTCATGAGCAGGTAGTTTGCTTTTATCTTTTCATATACGTCCAAATTAAAGACTGGTTTTGTCATTTGTTTTAGTTTTAAAGCATTAAAACCAAGTGATCAGGAAAGAATTTTTTGCGCAGAACGAACCTTTTTACCATCTTTTATGTCACACGCAGCACTTATCATTTTTGTCCTTAAAATTGAATAAAATGTAAAAAATCATTCGCAGTTAAAATACATTAAACCTTAAGCCGAGTGAGTATTTATTTTCCCCCAATAGGTGGCCACTCAGTTACCTAAACTTAACTAAAAATATGCACACGTGCATAAGGTGCAAACAGCACAAATAATAATAACAAATCAACACCAAGCCATAATCAATAAGAACCACAACATAAATATCGCCTTGGAACGATAAGTAATATAAGATTACTGGCGGGCATAAATCGATTTTACGTGACCATAACCTCACCCTCAGCTTCTGCATTTGTTCACAACATTTAGGTAGTTGTTCGGACCTCGTGGTGAATCTCTAACTAGTCAACGAATCATCAAGAACAAACAAATAAATCATGATAACCATCCTGATGAATAAAAAAGGAGGACTCAACAGATTTAGTAAGCTGCCCGACGATGGAGATCACTGGGTGCAAAATAACTCACTGTACCCAAAGCAAAAGGAAAAAAAAAAAACACCAGTTGAAGCCCGGTGGGCCAAGCAACAAACAAGAAGCTCCAGTCCCAACCAACTAAAGTAATTAGCTTAGTTCGAAATGACGTCGATAAAATTTGGAAAAAGCTGATACCGATAACCCTGTTTGAGAAGTTAAGCTGTCAAAGATTTATTGCGCATATATAAATCTTGAGCATGCCTAGAAACTCTCGCAAAACGAATAAGCTGAGATATGTAAACTCCATAAGAAGGTGCGCGTGGAATATCCCCATCAAAGAATGGGAAATTTACAATATCAAAATCAAAATTATCGCGTTATATTACCGATTTGTAAAACCGGTTTAACCCCCCTCCCTCAGTATTTTAATATTACCGATCGTTCAAAGGCGATACGTCTGTTCTGGTTCTTATTATTTTGGGTTTTGTAGTTGAATTTTTGTGCTGTTTGAGCTAAATGTATGTTTTCATATTTTAGTTAAGTTCGGGTAACTGAATGGCCGCCTATTTGGGAATAGCTGTTCACTCGGCTTACGTATAAGTACCTTATTATTAATTTAGTGTTTTCCCACCTCCGTTTGTGAATTGGAATTTCTTTCTGATTGCGCCGTTTCCTTATCATTGTCTACTTGTACCTTTCTAGAGCATTTTATTGGTGGCATAATTTTATTTTTATAATTACACCTTATTCTTTAGAACCTCATGAGGGTTGGGTGTGGATTTATGTAATTTTTACGTAATGCGAATGTTTCATTGCTGAGGACAATATTTTATGGCATTATGGTGGTCCCTCTGATAACACTGGCAGCCTTGAGAAGTTGTCCCAAGGATGCAAGATAGATCTAAGATTATAACCTATCCATTAGATTGCAAAGGGTATAGAGTTTCCCTCGTTTTCCTCCATTTTTGACATTTTAATAATATTCACAAATATGAAAATGGGATAATTTTCATATAGGCCCAGGTTATCAATAAGTCATCCTTTGATATTACCGGTTCAATAACTATGCGTCACAATGACAGTTTGGGCCTGAAATGTTCATTTATGGATTTTTAAAGATTGTTATGCCACGTTTCATTAAAATTAATGAACATGCAAATTTGATAATTTGCATTGCTTACCAGAGGAAGAAAGGGTTTATGCCTTTAGTTAGCTGTAACATTAAATCATGTTTAGTAGTCTAGGATAAGTAACAGTGGAGATATGATAAATTTTGCATGTACAGCCCAATGCTCAAGAATAGCGTTAACGGTTGTCATGGAAACCATGCGGTTTTTTTCCACAATGCAATTGAGTTTATCTTTGAGGACAAAATTTATTTGCATTTCTTGAGTCACAATAAATGATTTGGCACCTATGAAAAAAAATTTGTCCTGGGATGCAAGGAAGATCAACTTTTTGCCACCGGTGTTCTTTGGTTGTGGGCGGTTTTAGAAGACCAGAGGACCAATGATCCTGTAAACGCTCACCTGAGACCTGAGATATATACCAATACTAGAATGGTAATTTGACTGTACCCCAGGGCAGGGTCAAAATAACACCTGGAGTCAATGTCTTTTTCAAATCGTAAAAATTCAGTCCATTTGCCAATTTACTGCAAGTTTTACCCTTTAAACGACAAGTTGCCAAATATGTCAAGGTCATCCCAGGGTCATGATTTATATAAACTTTGTAAAGCTCTTTTTCTTGATCCTTCATGTCAGGTTTCAAAATCATAGGCCTTCTGGTTCTGCAGAAGAAGATTTTTAAAGGTTTTTGTTATTTTTGAGGCCATCCCAGGGATTTTGGGGATTCAGGGAGAATGCCTATTTATTTTCAGGGATTTGGGGAGAAGGGTCATTAATTTTTAAGGGATCTCAGGGAGAAATCATAACTTTTTGGGGATTTTAGGGAGCAGGGAGCAGGGGGCTGAGGTAAAACATTTTAGGGAGCGGGGGAGAAAGGTCATTTTTTCTTTCAGGGAGCAGGGAGCAAAGATCCCCCCTGGGAGGGCCTCATTTTTAGCCATGGTGGTCATCGTGGTCATGTGACTTTAATTATTTATGCAAACTTTCATTCCCCCTTCCTAATTTTACTCCACATAAAGTTTGGCTTTGATTGGCCTAGCCATTTCCAGAAACAAGATATTTGAATAGTTTGGTCTTATTATACACCCAAGAAATTGTCCCATTCACTTTACATTGCTGAAAACATTGAATGTTTTTTTCATATTCAATAGTTCAGAATGCTTACCATGGAAACTTCTGTCATATTGCACGGGTCCAAGGAACGTTCTCATTTTCATGAAATTCTCGAGCGCAAAGTTGTCCAAAGTCATATAAACGTCATCAATTTTGTTGCAACGTCACGTTTCTCGCGTTAACGTTGGTTAACATTTCCCCCGAAAAGCAGACCTTTGCGTGTGTAGTAATATGGTGATCAGTCGTAAGAAACGATAAGTTTTGCATAAATTGTGGCCATTTAAGGTCGACCAGGCCTAGAGATGCCAGAAATAAGCATTTGAAATCCCTCCATTGCTTATTAAAGGGTATATAATATAAAGGTTATTGAATGAATATCGTAAAATATTCGGAACTCGTTTATATGGCGGAGACGCACACGCAAGCTCGTGCGTACTCGCCATATGAACTCGTTCCAAATATTTTACGATATTAATTTAATAACCTATAAATATACAATGTCATGTGTATAGCCCCGGGACAGGGGCAGACAACCCCCTGGGGCCAAACTACTTTCATGAACATAAATCTTCTGTCTATTTGCTCATTACTAGCAAGTTTTCTGACATTAAATGACATTTTCCTATTTTCCCTCATCCACATGCATGGGCGACCTAACTTGGCCTTGCCATAAAATAGGTCAAATTCATCCAAGGGTCATGATTTATACAAACTTTATAGAGATACATTGCCTGATGCTTCAAGACAAGTTTCAAAATCATAGGCCTTCTGGATCTGAAGAAGAAGATTTTTAAAGGTTTTTGCTATTTATAGCCATGGCGGCCATCTTGGTCATGTGACCTGGACCATTTATATAAACTTTCGTCCCCCCTTCCAAAGGATGCTCCACATAAAGTTTGGCTTTAATTGGCCTAGCGGTTTCAGAGGAGAAGATCTTTGAAAATGTGAACGATGGACGGATGACGACGGACGCCATAGCATGGGTATACTATAAGCTCACCTGTGAGCCTTCGGCTCAGGTTAGCTAAAAACGAATGTCGTATATGCACGAACGGACGTACGATCGGATATAGTAATATCCTTTAACCCATCGATTTAATGCTTCTATCGTGTGTATAAACAGAATGCACTTCATACATTTTCTCTGAAATAAAATCAGTTATGCGATGTTTCCATTGATTTTGATGGAAATACAAAATATAATTCCTATTGTAGTCAGATAGACGCCATGCTGATGACATTATAAATCGACTCTGACGCGGATGTAAGTGCAACGAACATGTTTTATGCTATACATATACACCATAGATAAGTTTTATATAGGTCGTCATAAATCGACCAAAAATCGCACGACATTCCCATTCGACATGGACTATTCATTGAAAACATAGGTATTTCAGGAATCTGAATGCGAAACCATTGCGTCTAAGACCACATACGGTTTCACATGCGACACAGAAACTATTGGCACCCTTATCGGCGTACAATAGTCAGAAATTTAGAAAATGAGTGTGCTAATGCGATGGAACAAGGCAAAGTATTTTAAACTTTGCTACCGTTATTTAGCGAAAGGACATCGAGGAAAATCGAATGAACGAAGCCGTCCGTGTGATCAAGGTGACTATCAGAAACTGCATCATAGGCTGTTGCACAGAAACAAGCGACAGACAAAAGAAAGAATGAAGCGGAAATTTTTTGATAGACTATGTAACGAAACTGATAACTGCAAACTGGGTGAAGGTTATCGTGCCCAAGACTGTTCTACCGCAGATGCGACTTTTCCAACACGCAAGGGAAGCAACTAGACCGTCGACCAGAGACAGGAGTAAGCGACAGAATGTTGCATCGTGGAGCAGAACTTGGGGATCGGAAGGATGCCAAAGAATACGAAATACCTAACTTATGGAGGGGGGGAGCATTGAGCATAATTCACGGGACAATAATTTACTAATATAATTTAACTAAGCTGTGAAGCCACCCATGTTAAATGCTCTGCTAGAAGGTCGATTGCTCCCCCAACCCCTTGGGAATTTTGCAGACATATCCTATCTTAAAGAACAATTTAAACTGAGTAGAATAAGAGATATTTGCACTCTGAGCGTTTGGGCGTTATCCTGTAACAGCCTGTTTCATACGTTACCTTAACAAAATTAAGAAAATATGATATGGTGTTTTTAGCTACTGTAACAGAAAAATGTCAATAGTTTATAATTTTACGCAACCTTTTCATACTGTCTGCTTGCTGTGTGTCTATACTACATATTAAAATCGTTTGAACTAAAATTTGACTCACACTTACTGTAACACACGTAACGTAAATTAAAATCCCCTTTGAAAATAACACTTTTCAGTGATATCATTTACTTATACAGTTGCACTATGCATTTTTCCAAAGCCATGATATTTATTTCCATCTGCTTGTTCAATTGGCAGATAGAAAAAACAAGGTTTATTTTCCTATCATTTATATATTGCCTTAAATGAAGTCTTTAGTAGCCCTACCCCCGATTTGTAATGCGAAATGTTCTATTGAAACGAACGTGAAATATGTTAAATACTTGAAACTAGTGGATATATATCATAGTTCCATACTTCTTTGCTTATTTTATCATGAACCATGGCTCTGTGGATATGTTACCATGAATCTAGGATCAAAGATTTTGATCCAGATTGTAACATGTGTAACAAACATAATGTAATGAATAACGAAGTGCATTGTACATAGCAGGAATGCCAGTATGCTCTATCCATAAGAAATTTTGCAAACATATATCCTAAATGACAATTTAGGTTTTCTCCAATAAGTGATGTATGCTTCATGTACACTGTGATTAGAGCATTTGTCTGTTACAGTCTGTTACATATTTTACCATAATATGTTTAAAAATAATAATTTGACACTTTGAGCAATAGAAAAATAACATTTATATTATTTCATTCATGCTTCTAATATAGTCTGCATGGGACATGTCTATTCTATACACTTAAGTTGCTCGAGCAATAATCTAACACCTACAGTGTAATGTCTGTAACATATTAAAATTGCCCTTCCAAAATTAGCATTGTGAGTGACATTGTATATTTTTTAGTTACACATTCCTGTTTTTTCCAAATATATGTGATTTTTCCATTACCATGTTCAGTGGAGGAGATGGAAAATTCCTATACTGTATATATTATACTAGATGGGTTATTTAGCACCCCTATCCTCAGTTTCATAAGCCAAATATAGTATTGCTAATTACGCAAAGCGTGAACATACTCGTTTCTAATGGCTTTATCTAATGTTGATAAATATTTGTTTATATTTCATGCTTATTGAGAAATATAGTTCTGAGTGGATGTTACCAAGTATCTAGGCTCAGGCATCTTAATGGGGAATGAAGCATATGTAACATATATGTATGAATAAAAAATGACGTGGTCTACAGTAGATATATATGATGCTATTTCAAAAATAGTGTCAACACTTCACGTTTCTCTATGAATAATTTAGTGTTTGGTGTAAAACAAAACCAGAAATCTTATTCATTTCTGATAATCATCTCTTTGGACCCCATAAAGACTATATTGGTAAAACGTTAAGGACTCTCTTAAAATGCAGAAAAAATTAGGTATTACAACAACATCGTTTGTACCTGAACTGTTAATAGACCTAGAATGCTGAAAGTGGTATCAAATAAATGATACGGAAATGGATTATTGCCCCTCAGTCATCTAGAAACATCCTGAATTTCAATTACATGAATATTAATGAAAACTTTAGAAATTAGAGGAAATACGTGGGTTGGGATTTAAGTTCGTAGACTTTCTATATAAAAGTTCAGATGTATGTTTTTTAGAAATCAAAATTTTATCATCTGAAAATACATTCTTTTCCCTATCATATGAAACATTAAGCATAGTTCTACTCAATATGGCTTCAACACAACAAAGAATTAAACACATTGACCCTCCATCACCCGGGGCACGTCGTGGAAACTGTGACGTCGAAACTACTTCAAATTTAAATCAATACCGGCATTAAAACGTCTGTTTTTGAACCAAACAACACGTCTTTCCTTTAGTTATTCGCAAACTTTCCTTTAGGCATGTGTTAATTATTATTGCTGAAATATTGCGATCATCAGACATAGCTGTTACACTCTATTTTATGTGCATTTTGCATATCCATGTTTTAAAATAAGAATGCTCGCCATGGCGATTGTAGATTAATTGTAAGCGTGTACATTTTTCGTCGTGTAAAATTAAAGTGCATCCATCTGACATCTCAGATGCCATTTAAATACCACTGCATTATCACTTTTACAACTGTACTTCAAATCACCATCATTTTGAATGTTTTTGTTGGCATTTTTGCTAATCAAACATAAGATGGTAACATTGCTCTTGTTTTGACGTCGCCTGTTAAAGCCGTTTTTCAGTAAAACTCGCTATACATTTTCTCCAGTAACAAAATAAGTCATTTACATAATGCTTAAAAAATTGAGTAGAGATAACACCATGATACTACGATGTCCCAAATTGATTTAGCTCAAATTTTGCTCCACAATATGGCAATTATTGGCCTGTTCTTCAGATTCGTATAGCTTCAGTATTATTCAAAATATGACGTGCCCCGGGTAGCGAAACATAGGTTGCTATGGAGACCATTTTACACGATACGAGGAGGCTTTGCTTCTTTATAATAATGCATCAAATACTGGATAAATGCCTCAATCAAAAAATCAGTGGAAAAAGTCTATGAACTTAAATCCCAACCCTCGTACATAACAAATAAGCAGGTATACCAACAAAAAGATTATGTATTTCAGCAAGCTAAGCTCTGAATGTGCTGAAAATGCCAATGGCAATTTGCTCTTACGCTACTATAA